>CM029370.1:23626511-23826511 GCA_017165825.1 Hepsetus odoe | reverse complement strand
GAATAGCAAAACTTCTTACTGTATAAAATACCCCACATTTGGGTTCTAGAAGTGCAGCAACTTTTTCCATCTTAACCAAAGGGTCTTCTGGATGAAAGATGCTTTCAGTTAATGTCAACATAACTAGACACTGGCAGTAAGGCAATGTTGCAACATATTGTGCCTTTGAAGCATTCCTCAAACATGCTTCAATTGTGGGATTCAATCATGCTGTGGAAAGTTACTCAAAATACTGCCTTCAAGTGCAGTCAAAAGTGATTTTTGAGGCAGCACAGACAGCAAGGCGTCGTGACATGTACCTTAATTTTTCAGAAGGAGTCTAAGCTACCTAAGTATTAGTATACTATCTCACTTGGAGCGACGGGAGTGTTAATATCCTCTCTGAGCACTCAGCCTGCGATGCTTTGGACACTCTCTGACTAATCCATGTTTGTGCCGACTGACCGCAGTACAGTAATTGGTCAAAACATTGTTTAAAGCTGCATACCTGCTTAAAAACATGATTTCCTGAGAGAAAAAGGTGTGCCTGTTTGGGCTGCAATTTATGTGTCTAACTGCAATAGATAAGTGAGAGGTAGTAACTTTACAATCTAGCATTAATTTGCCTGCAACATGGACATGAAGGATTATCTGTGATACATAACTGTGTGCAGGAACTCTCTGGAGAGGAGCATTTTCATATTCTTACCACCCAAACACCTAACAACTCATTCTTCTAAAGATAACATAGTGGCGGCCTAGCGGTTAGAGAGTTGGCCCCAGTCGTTGGTTCAAATCCCAGAACAGAAGGTTGCCCTGCAGCATCCTTGAACAAGGTACTGTGCCCATCACTGCTCCCTGTGTGCTTTAAATAGCTGCCTCCTGCTGCACAGTGTGTGTAGGTGTGAAATCCAGAGGAAACATTTTGTTGTTTCTCATTGTGTGCTGTGCTCTGTTTCACAATGACAGCTATTCGCTTTCACTTCATAAATAGACTTCATTTTCATTCGGAGGCCCTCGCTGCTCAAAATACAGCACTCCTCACCTCTGACTTCCATAGAAAGGGAATGAATTTTGGTCATATTGATGCTCTCGCCACTCACAGTGGGGATGTACGTTACGTGACCTGATAGACACCTGCAAAATCTGAAAGCAGACTTTATAAGAACAGGACAAGACAACATGAGCTGCTAAAATGTCCATAGTTAGCTCAATCTTAGTTGTCAAAAGCAGACTTCTCCCTCTGATATGGTCATTAAAAAAGAAAATATCCAATAGAGAGAAGTTTGCTACAAATATTTTTGTGAAGGTGTGGGGTGTAATCTGAAGCAGGGAATGGGAATTTAAAAGGGCGTGAACTGGAAGGCAAAAAACATCGAAGTGATAATGAAACAGAAAGCAGGGTTTGTTGAGGTTTGCGAAGAATGTTGAGTAATTTTTTGTGGTTTTTTTTTACCTCAAAAATGTTAAGAGCCTCTTTTCCTTTTACTAAGTTACCATTTCTGAGATAAGAGGTTTTCCCATGACAGAGACATGATGCAGAAAAGGCCTCACTAAGTTTTCCCTGAGTCTCACATTGGCTTTCTAATTGCGATAAGCAGCACTGATAGTGTCCACACACTCCCACTGACAGGAACATGGAGCAGGAGAACAGTGGCTTCTACAGGGACAAGCGGGCTGATTAGCCATTCCTAAGCAGCATCCTCTCGAAGAAATAGCTAATCTTCTTCCATTGCTGCTCTGTAGTACATCCATCTCCATATCCCCTCAAGTGGCCAACCTTATCTGGACCCAATCAGAGTAGTAATCATGGGATGACATGTGCCTTTTTCTTCCAGCAAGCCCTATGGTGCTTAGAGACCCTTTAGGCTGATGCACATGGAAACATGACCCACCCCCCATGCCACCCCTTGCCCAACCACTTATAAGACCCTGTAGTTGCTTCATGAAATATTCATCCTATTGAAGAACAAAACAGCACGTGCCTACGGACAGCATCAGATGTCTCATTTGGCCAGCAAATGATGAATGAAGAAGAAGTTCAATAGGTAAAAAATAGAGAGAGCAAGAGAGAGAGAGAAAGAGAGGGAGCGAGAGGGAGAGAGAGATGCAATAAATGGACAGGATTCAGTTCACCCTGTCCTTTCAACTTGGAGGGCAATGACTCTACTTTCAAATCTAATTTAAAAACCTTTTTCTTTAGAGATCCATCCTTTGAAAAGTTCTTAATGTAACCAAATATGCACCAGATATGCAAATAGCCATTGCTCCAAATATTTAAAATAAAGAGAGTGCAAAATATGAAAGAGAAGAACAAAATAAATACAAAGAAAGGATTATGACAAGGAACAGAAAAAGTACAGAAAGAGAGTGAGAAAGAGAGTGAGCATCTGATAGAAGCAGGGAGACGAGGGAGATGAAACATTACCAAATTATTTTGGAAATTTAAAGTGTAGAATGGAAGATTCAGAAAGTAAGAGACAGTAAAGAAGAGTGATGGTAAAAGATGGAGGTGGATGGAAACAGAAGTGACT
Source organism: Hepsetus odoe (assembly GCA_017165825.1). NCBI lineage: Eukaryota > Metazoa > Chordata > Actinopteri > Characiformes > Hepsetidae > Hepsetus > Hepsetus odoe. The sequence goes on along the minus strand of CM029370.1, from coordinate 23,823,998 downwards.
AAAGCAGACTGTTGAGGGTAGAAAATGTAAAATCCAGGATAAGGGTAAAATAAAGGGAGAAATATAATAACTAATTCATAGCGACTGTAAATAAGAGCAAGGAAAGGATGACGGTAAAAACGTAAGAGGAAAAGGACGAACAGGAGAATAGAGGTTAGATAGGTGAAAGTAATTAATATAGAAGAAAATGTGAAGATCTGGCAAATAATAAGGAAAGGGAGATGGATAGTGGTAAAATGAAGGAGAGTGAGATGGAGAGAGTCAGGGAGGCAGGCAGGCAGTCTGGCCTGCACCCCTCTGATAGCAGTGCTCTAATTAATAGGTTATGAAAGCAGATGGAGGATGCGGGATGTCAGGGTCATTAAACTGCCTCCCTGTTTAACCCCCCTCCTTTCCCCCCAAACATGAGCACACACACATACCCTCCACCCCTTCTCCACCTCCTCAACATTCGCTGAAAAACAGGCCTGCTCTCTTCACATCAAAAAGAGACAGAGAAAGAGAGGGAAAAAGAGTGAGAGAGTGGCTGGCAGAGCAGGGTCTGCACCAGAAGGATGAATGGTCCAGTCCCTGGAGGCAGACTTGCACGAGGCGCTTAACTTGCATTACTGCAGAGCATAACCAGGCGTATCCAGGTCCTGCAGGAAAAGACGGATAATTACAGATCATTGTAATTGCGCTTATTAACCCGAGCCTTGGTCATAAACCTATCATTTTATCTCTAGCTCTGAGTGCAGGACACTATTAGTGTGTAAAAGTGTATTACTTTCTATGCCCATGGCCTCCTGGCTCGTGGTCAGGCTTGGAGCAAGTGGACAGAACGAAAGCCCTGCTGACCACAGCCCCACCCATCTGGAGGCTCATATATCCCCTAATGTTGGGAGTCCTGATGTTGAACGGTCATCCAATCTGCTCACGGCTGTTCTGATAGAGGCTCTTGGCCCCTGTGCCCATTGCAGACACCTCAGCAGAGAGGCTGGGGGAGGGGGAGAAGCTGTCAGTTTGCAAGTGCAATGGAAAACGATCAAGGAAAAACTGTTTTTCTTCCCATTTGTCTCATGCAGCCTTTTACACAGCTGTGCCTCTTTTTGCTTTTCATATTCTTTTCGCTGATTTCAATTCTTTCTCTTTTAAGAAGTCTGTTCCTTTGCATTTCATTCACTGAATTTTTTTTTTTACAGTTGTCATCATGCTCCTTCTCTTTTTTTCTGCTTTTCTTTTCATTGTTTCTATTTTGAATGGTCTTTTTATCTATTTATCTGATTTACTATTTATCTTTGCCATCACCAGCTATTATAATTGCTTTTGTGGCTTGGAAAAATCTTAAGAAAGAATCCTTTCTTTCCATCTTTCTTGTGTCATCATCATATTATCCCTTCTATTTCATGTATATTGCTTTTGTATGTTTTTGTCTCTTCTCCTTAGTTTAGACCCAGAACAATTTCAACAGGGAGACAGATTCCCAGTTTGTCTTTCCATTCATTTCTTGTACTTCTTCTCCCAGTCAGCATCTTTTTCCTTTCTTCTCTCATCTTTAATTTATAATTCTACTTTCCCTACACATCTTTACCTAGCTCTGTTTTTTCATTCCCTCTCTAGGAGTAGTGGCCAACTGTAGCTTTAAGGACAAACTCCATTGCTGCTTTCCTTTCCATTTCTTTTCTTGTATTTTGCAGCGATTATCTTCTTGCTTCTTCTGTTTCACTTCATGGCTTTCTTTTCAGTTTTTGTGTCACTTCTTCTTACTTTTTCTACCCTTCTTTGCCTTCTCTGAACTCCCACGCTATTTTTCAATTCCCTCACTTGTGTTCTCGGTATAGAAAGATTTAAACCACAAATAGACCACCACAGCGGCTCTTCAGCTCTAGCAAAGTCTCGCAGGATTTAAAGCTCTGAAATCAAGCGAGAATTTCAGCACTCTGCCAAAAATTGCTCTTTCACCACTTCTCTCTTACGGGAAGCTGATCACTGGCCCCAGTGGCTGACAGGGCAAAACCATACGATGAGTGTTGGCCTCTACTGGGCCATGAATGAACTACACCTGCCTTGCCTTAAAACATTTGGTGCACAATAGCAAGTGTACGTGCCTCATCTGTGTTTGCATTTTGTGAGGCTCAGATAAACTCACTCAAGAGCGAGAAGAAACAGCTTGGCCAGATGATTCCTGAAAATTGCAGCATGTGTCTCCTTGAAGCTACCAAATTACCCATCAGAAAATGAAGCAGCAACATGTCCACACCACTCCGAGCTGTGTGCACCCATCTGGCTGGGTAAAGTGCTCTTCAGGTGGAGCTGTAGTGTAGGCGGCTTGGGGGCTGAGACGAGTGTGTTTGCTGTGTGTGTTTAAGACTGAAGATGAGAGGAACAATATAGCCTTAAACAGCACCCTGAACACATTTATTCCCATGTGCCTCCACCCAAACAGAATAATGAACACAGGGACACACACTCTCACACATACAAACCCACACACACTTGCACTTGAGTGTGAAGTGTGATGATGATGATGGCTCTAGAATGAATTCTTAACACTAGTCTCGCTTGGACGGGGGGAGGATGATGGCTGTGAACGAGACAACAAGTTGGGGATGGGGCCTGAGAATTGGAGGGGGGCGTCTACTCAGTGCTGTAAATTAGCCCTTCTCTGCGATTAATTATTCATATCAACCAATTAATTATGAAACAATCCGAAATGCAACGCCAGTCCGGTAGGTTTGTTGGTTGCCTAGCAACTGGTGACCCATATTAAATGCCACCATTGTTGCAACGTAAGCAGAGAACCCGGCTTCCCATAGGGCCCTGGGCCTCCAGAGGATTACAGCAGAGAGTAAACAAACAACGGGCATATCATAACATTTGTTTTGAGGTCGATCACACGACGTAAACAAGTACGCCGGGTGAATTATTCATTAACAGCGAGTAAGAACGTCTCGGTTGAGTGAAACCTGCTAGGACTCACCGCTGGGAATTCTGATACCCATGTTGTGACGCATTTAGATGGCAAGTGAAATCAAGTATGGTGTACTCCCAAGACCTCTTTCAGAATTTTGACTAACTATGTTAATTTGTAACCAGCTGGACAGTGTTTCAGCTTTTATAAAATGAATCAGGACCACGGGGTTTTTTGGAGCAAGACCTAAGGTGAACCACATTACTGTCACCACAACACCTACAGTGTGTTCTGTTTCTTCCTGGTAAACATCGGAAATGAGATGCAAACAATCATCACAAATTTAGCCTCTCTGTTTGTTACCATTCAGCAAAAACAAGCTCAAATAGGACGCGTGTTGGGGTACATCCTGGCACTGGTGTGTGTAGGTGGTAGAGTCAGGAGCTACACAGCACCTTCCCAGCGCTTGGTTAGAAAGGGCCAGGGAGAGAGAGAGGGAGGAAGAAGTGAGCACCGTGTGACCAGACGGTTGGTTCCTTCCTTGCCAGCCTGAGAAACAGGAAGCCCAGCTCGTTGTTCCTCCATTATTGTGACTAACAGGAAATGCAGAGGTCTTCAAGGAGGGGGCGGGGGAACAAGGCTGGAGCTGTGTGTGTGTGTGGGGGGGGGTTAAGGAGTGGTCTCTTAGCATCAGTCAACAGGAGCTCTAGTCACAAACTGGCGAAGCGGTCAAAACTGGCCTAGGAGGTTGTGCAAAGCCAAGCATGAGAGTGATGTGGGCACTCAGATTTAAAACACTCTTTGAAACCGTGAACCAAACGAAAAGGGATTTTGCATGAAGGCTGGGCAGTGTTGGTCTATACACCAGTCCATACACAATAGAGCATACAGTACAATCACAAAAAAACTTTTACTCCCAATAAGCCCATTGGCCTAAGGTTAGAGAGAAGATGGCCCCTTTGAAAGAAAATGTTTTATAAATTAAATATATTATTTTTATTATTAAAAATGGATCAGATGGCCAATAATTGTAGATGTCAACTTGACTCACTGTCACATTTCAACAAATCACACAGCATCCCTGCCAGTTCCCTGAAAACCAAACAACTCCATTATAGATATGAGCATTTTGCAAGAAAACTGCTTTAAGATGTTCAAAAATAGATTAATGATAATTTATTGATCCACCAAATAAATGATTCACAATCAGTTATAACACAAATGAAAGGGAATCAGCAATTTTTAAATCGTTGAATAATGAAAGGCAAATACTGTTTAGCTAACAGTTCTGCAGAAACTGTAAAAAAGTTTAAATTATTACATTAGTTATTATCATTGTGTTATTATCTGGATACACTTTGCAATACCTGGTATCAAATTTAAGAGAAAATCCATCCCGAACTTGTGGTACATTGTGCACAAACTGAAAGCACCGACGGAAGGGATTTTGACACAATGCACATGCTGCATTTCCAGCTCTGATAATAGAAATGGTCCTCAACAGCTTCTGCCTGAGCCGTATCAGCTCACTCATTCTATAGATAAGTGATTGCTTGAGCATCATCTTCAGGGGGTCTGAGAGAGCAGTAGGTTTCCTTGGGAACTGTCTCCTCCTCCCACATAATCCTCTTCATGCTTTCTCTGGTAAGCCTTGCAATCCCCCATTCCTAGCCCACCCAATCTCTCAAACACAAGACTGTCATACAATTAGCCCTAATAACCCTCTCCACTACTGCACACAGAGACCTTTATGGCTCTCCTGTGTCATTTCTGACTGAGCAATTTGTTATATCCAGTTCTCCTAAACAAGTGGTGTACATGATATTTATAAAGATATCAGATTCATGCACTCAGGTAAAGGTTAATGCCATACGCTGGTTAAAGGGAATGGAGTAGCTCTAGTAAGTGATCCAACGTGATTTCTTCATACTGATAAAAAAATATAGGGCTTTGGGAAGTATTCTAGATGTTTTACTGCCCTCCAATGGTCATTTGTCCTACAGCGTTTTCAGCTTCCTCTTAAAGATCCTCTAAGGGTGAGAAACATTTCACAGCATGTATATTAAACATTTAGTGAATTAGCAGTTTTCTACTAAATCTACAGGATGTAAATAAGGGAAGAATTATCATGACTCAATTATCATGACTTTTCTCAATTCCAACTTTTTACTGACTGACATACAGACCTGTAAATAGGCTAAACCCATGTTCAAATATAAGGCACATTTTCAAATACGTTCACTTTTAAACATAATAGTTAAAAAATTTACATTTTTTCTGTAAAATCATAGAGTTATAAAAATAATAAACTGGAACTTACTCTTTATTGTAGTATTTGAGACTTTTCTGACAGATATTTGATTACTGTGGTTTTTAAATTGGTGGCTTTCTGCGCTGTTGCTATGATCATCATCATAACTGAACTGATCATCATCATAATTGCTAACTGTATGATAATTATCATATTTTTTCATGCCAGTCATTATAGAATCAATCTGCTTCAGCATCATCATCAACATCATTTTGGATGCTCCTGTTGTTTCTGTTGTTTCATTTCTCTCACAAATGCAACATTATTTACACCATATTTTCAGACTTTTTTATTGTAAGCAAAAGATTTGCTTGCTGGTGTAACTTAAAGCACAGTATATATCATTTGTTTTTCCTCCTTCACTAAAAAAATATTTTGGAACCGGAGCAGCTCAGAAGACACTGTGATTTCACTGCATGCTGTAATGGTTTTAGTGAAACAGAACGATTGTACTAAGAATCACTTGTGCAGGGTAGTAAGGGGCATGTTTGCAAAGTGTTAAGCTTAGTATGTGTGCTTTGCATCATCAGTAAACATTCATCAAATGCAGTTTTGCTGATTTCCTTTTCTTTCTAAGGACATCCAAACCTAGTTAACCCTTTAAATGACTGGGGGTACGTTGCTGTGCAAACCCATTAGTTTCCAATTATATATCACATTTTACTTCAGTTACATTTTTTGCAAAAAAACAATAGTATTGTTATTATAAAGCTGTAAGATCAGACTTTTTCAATGCTTCATCATGTCATGTGAAGAATAAACATCCGACTAATTAAGTGGAAAATCAGAAGCAGTAATTAAAGCAGACAAGAGCTTCAAAAAGCACCAAATGACCATCTGAGAAGGAGGTAAGGGGGCTGGGTGCAGGTGTGTGTGAAGTGGCGCAGGTGCTGTACAGTGCAGTAATGCGATGTGGAGTTATTGTGGGTCATGGGAACCAGGCTGTGTTTATGTGACAGGGCTTCCTATCTGAGCGTGCCCTGCTCTCTGGAACCTTAATGGCTTCCCCTTTCCCAGGCCCCACTGATAAGGCAGCGGGTACAGGATTCCTGCAAAGCCTTACAGAGGTTACACATCAGCCTTAGCACAGGCTCAACACAACACATCAACACCGTGCAGGTAGATTAAAGAAAAATATCTCTCTTTTTAAATCATTCACCAGGGTATATCCACATAATGACAAGCATCCTGTAATTTCAGTAATTTAACAATAATTTCTATTCCTAATCTTTATGGTTACAGTGGTCATTTAACTGTTCAAAAATAATCCACACAAACACACTTACTCCCACTTAGGGCTAATTTTGCATCACTAATCCACCTGAGGTGCATATGCAGGGAGAAACCCAAGCAAATCCAGGGGGAACATGAGTAAAAACAGAAGCTAATAAACATGTGCTATTACCTAAGCTGCAGCACTATAATCCATTTATAGCACTGAATACATCACTAGTATTTACACGCTTGCACGCGTTGTCAAGTATTGTCACACAGTTATTATAAACTGGGACCACACTGATACATAAAGCAACTGAAAAACAGCATTTAAATATCATTTTTGCATTTTAATTTGACTGCACATTAAGTGTTCTGCATTTAATTTATTTATCTGTATGCATTCCTCCCTTTAAACTAAGGTTGAATATTTTGTCTCTAACTAAATTCTTTAAATGTTTAGGTTTTATGTATCAGGGTTAAGATATGTTAGGCATAGTGCTGGGTATAATGTTTTCCTCCACTGGGTGGTGCTCAGGTTTCTCTCACAATAAAAATGAAATCACTGCTGGTGCTGGTATTATTTGACTAAACACATAAGCGTTAGCATTTCCTGGTCCTATCTGCTGAAAATGTTTTAAAAGATGAAATGAAATCTAATGAACATCCACCTTGTTTTCTCTATATCATTAAGTGTTTTGGACCGTAGAACATGCGCTGTATATATTTTCTTTAGGTAACAGATGTCACATCATTTTATATTTCCTAAACTTACATTGAAGTTAATGCACACGTAGAAAAAGTCATCGTTTTAAAATACAGCCTTAGCTGAGCTCACGATGCTAAAGCCTCTGAATAAGAAGCGGAAAAACTTTCAGTAAGATTCCTTTAGCTTTAAAGATGCATTAGCAGGCGTTGGTTAGATTTAAGTGAACAATCCTCAAATCGATAAGGCAGGCGAGAGAGAAGAGAGAGAGGGCTAAAGGGTAATTTCCCCTGTGAATGGGTTGCTAAAGGTCATAGACTTTCCCCCTTCCCCGTTAATCAAACCACTTTCTTAGCCTCTGTTTTTCCATTTCTCCCCTTTCACTGTCTAAAGATGTCCAAACATGCATCAGTCTCTTCATGCAGCAAATGATTTATGATGTTTTGGGAAAAGAAAATGATGGCCCTGATCAGTGTACTCTTTCTCGACTGTATGTATATGTTGGGTTATCTGTTCTGGACGCTGTAATTATTAGCAGTTCTTGCACAGTGCAAGAAATGTTTAAGTGATGGCAATGTAAACACAGTGCACATCACACTTGAAATAAAAGCTTCCATTGCATTTGAACTAAAGTGAAAGTGACCATTCTCGTCATTGTGAGTACACGGCACAGCACACAGTGAACCGCAACGAAATTACACCTCTGCATTTTATCCATACACACAAACACATGCAGCAGGGGCAGATATTGAAAGAACCTGGGGAGCAGCAAGGAAGAGAGAGCTGGGATCGGCTCCAGTGCCCCCCTCTGGACCCCGATTAGGAAAGAGAGTTTATATACACTTGATACTCCCATAATGTAATATATTTTTATCACAGTAATGCTATACATCATCATATTGGCCAACAATTGATGTAATTATTATGTATTACTAATGTACACATTTGAATTGAGTGAGCAACGCTTTTTGGCTAAACAGTGAACTGTCACCTCAGCTACTGCCTATCTTCTCAATTATTAAGTGCCCCCTACCCGCTATTGAAAAGTCTCTTGGCTCTAGAATGTCCCCCATTTTGCACTGCTCTATTTACACTCTTGCATCTAGTCTGATCCAGAGCACATTTCTATTTATGTAATTGTATACAGATCCAGAGATGCCCTCCATTAACACTTGGCTTGATTGTAGTCACTGTCTCTAGCCTACCCCCAAATTTGGCTTGTGATTAAGTGATTAAAACATGCCCTGGCTTTTCATGCACTTAACAGAAATCCACTTATGATCTCACTACCAGAAACACGTGTTTAAGCAGAGTGTAAACAGACTCTGTATCTTCTTGGATGGTATGCACATATCAATGTAACTAATAGATTGCATTGGCAAAAACTGAATGATCATTATAAAATATAACATCCTGAGGCAACCAAAAAAAAAAAAAATAAATAAATAAAATGTAAAGAAATGCCTTGAACTCAAGACTCAGAATGCCTTAAAACCTGTCCAGGAGTTGTGTGGCAAAACAAGGTACAAGGGCTCAAACAGGCCTTTATCGACAAACCAATTTAAGACTCTGTCAAAACCATGGCTGGCCCTTCAAAGGTGTGACATGTTATGTTTCCAAACCTCAACACACCATGTTATGTTTCCAAACCTCTCTTGATAAGTGTGTCATAACACTCGAAATGTGCGCTATAGTCTGTAGATGGACAAGGAAAGAATTTGGCAACTGCTCAGTTGAGGCTTTTTCTGGAATTGCTGAATGCTTTTGATTCCCTGAAGTGATATTAATCATAACTGTTTCGTGCGGCCACTGCATTGGACACGGCCTTCTGCTGGATCTCATTCGGGCCAAATCCATTAGCTTAGCCACCCTGCTGTTAAGCAGGAGTACATTAATGAAATGTCAATATGTCCAACCGTCCACTCTAATCAGTGGCTAATTGATAAGGTGATAGATGGGCAAAGACAGTTCAGCTCCAGCAGACTACTGAGGCTTGCCTTTCTTTTATTGAAAACAAAGCAGTGGAAATGCTCTTGGGTTGGACAATTAGCCTTTTACGTCAAGGTTGTTGACCTGCTGTCAGGAAAACAATCTTCTGCTGCTGGATTCCTTTGCCATGAGCTTGGTCAGGCCTTCTTTCCTACCCCATACCTACTGATTGTTAAATCAAAGGGCATGTCATTGCAATCAGCTCCAGAAAAAGCAGTATTCTCTGCACACTGGGAGGGAAACCTTAACAACATGTAGGGAAATAAACAGAAGGGCTATCTGTGAAATCTACATAATTCCAGAATATCTTGAACAGTTTATGATTGCAGATATCATGGAGGAGGTGAAAGTGAGATGGTGGAAAACCCCTTACTGATAAGACCTTTAGAAACAACGACTGGATTCCCAGCTCTGAGAATGCACGTGATTATGGTGATTAGGAGCTGCATAGTGGTAATGAAGCAGGAAAGGTTAGTGACCGCAGGATCTGTTAATTGGCCCACAAGTTGTTAATGAGGAGTAGCGAGAATTGGTCTGGAAATGTCAGATACAAAAGGCCCAGTCCAGCTGAGGGGAAATGTCAGGATATGTGTGAAGGAAAGATGCAGGAGAAATAGTGGCAGGAGGACGGTGTTACCACAGTCAGAGTGGTCCGCTTCTGGGTTAATTTTCGCTGGGTAATTAGTGTGGCTCTCTTGTTAACACTGACCTTTTTCTATGAATATGATTACTGGGGTCGCATGAAGTGCCATCATGTACGTATGTAATGTATAAGCTCTAAGGATTTGTGGATAAGTGAAGTACTTTGGCCATATTTGGAAGTGCATATCCTTTTTACTGTGAAATTGGCTGGAGACTTGTTATGTGTAATTGTCATTTGACTAGTTGAACTATAAGGAAAGCTCTAAAAAGGTCCTTGCTGGTACAATTACCAGTTCAAGACATGAAATGAAAGACTTTTTGCAGCATGTCCACCTACGGTTTTAAAGTGTGGAAGCAATAAATGGAACTATAATATAGAACAAATAAAGAATTTCTGCAAAAACATGAAACATCAAATACCATTTTTTTTCAGAAATGTTAAGGATTATAAAAAGTGTGACAAGATTTATTACACATTTTTGTTGCATAGTAACACATCTTGTTAAGCTTTTTTGACTGAAAGTTGACCACAGTTCTGCTTCCACTGAACACAGTGCTTTATTAATTATGCATGTTTTTATACAGAAGCACATACATTAATCAGCATATTATAAAACTAAAATTATAGTGTAATCATATGGAGATGCAATTCCAGCATTGACCAAAGGTTTGGTAATACTGCAGTTATTTCTGACAAATCTCTTCAAAATGTTTGCGTCATGTTGGTTGTACAAGTTTATGTATCATAACCATTATTTAGAGACATTATTCATTTTTCACATTGTCATTTTCCAACCATATTCTTACCCTTAGGATTAAACAGGCTGTTTGTTTCCTTCAAGCCTGAATTACAGTATGGAATTAATTGCTTGGCTGCTCTTTGGCCTCATACATAAAGAAGTCTGAAAAGCTCATTTTTACTTAAGTGAAAGGGGCTTAACTGCTGTAGGTGGGGAAAAAAGCATTTTTTAAAATACAGTTTCCATATATTGCAAAGTGAAAGAAGAACGAATATCTGTTTTGAGACTTTGACTGTTTTGAGATATATATATATGTATACACAATACTATGCAAAGGTTTTAGGCAGCTGTGAAAAAATGCTGTAAACAAAGAATGCTTTCAGAAATGGAAGTGTTAATCATTTATTTTCATCAATCAACAAAATGCAGTGAATGAACAAAAGAGAATCTAAATCAAATCAATATTTGGTGTGACCACCCTTTGCCTTCAAAACAGCATCAATTCTTCTAGGTACACTTGCATACAGTTTTTGAAGGAACTCGGCTGGTCGGTTGTTCCAAACATGACTGTGTTTCAACCTCCGTGTGACATTGATGATCATCAGCACCTGTTTGGTAAAACTGGTTGATCAGACACCGACTATAATCCTACACAATCCCTGACTTTGTGCAAGTGTACCTAGAAGAACTGATGCTGGTTTGAAGGCCAAAGGTAGTAACACCAAATACTGATTTGATTTAGATTTATCTTTTGTTCGCTCACTTTACATTTTGTAAATTGATCAAAATAAACAATCATTGTTTCTATTTTTGAAAGCATTCTTTATTTACAGCATTTTTTCACACCTGCCTAAAACTTTTGCACAGCACAGTATATATATATTTTTAAAGGATCAACTCATTAAACTAAATCTCAATTGCATGGAATTATTTGAAAAATAATCATATCAAGGTAAATTAAATGTTTATTAAACAGTATTGTTTTTGATTCCCTTAATCACAGAGATAAAATTTTTAGGTTTCATTTTTTTAATGTAGATATTTTCAACATTTACAGTGAAAATTCTTGTCATTGTGAAACACAGCACAGCACACAGTGAGACACAACAAAGTTCAGCCTCTCCATTTTACCCATACGTACAGCATGGAGCAGCTGTTGAAAGTGCCCAGAGAGCAGTGACGGGGACAGTACCTTGCTAAAGGGTCTAGTCTGGGATTTGAACCCACAACCGTCTGATAGGACACTAGGGACACTAGGGACAACTGCCTAACCACTAACAACAACTTATTATTGCCTAACACAATAATAAGGCCTAGATATGAGTACGGAAGACAATTTTCTCACAGTCTATATTTCTCTCAATTCTGAAGTTTATAAGCAAAGATGCTGCTTGCACTGGACACCAGTCACACCACATCCAATCAGGACAACACCATCATCCCTCAGCATCTGAGTAAGAAGCTGAAGCTGCTGGGCCTGAACACCTCCCTCTGTAACTGGATCCTGGACTTCCTGACTGGGAGACCCCAGTCAGTCAGGATCAGTAGCAGCACCTCCAAAACCATCATGCTCAGCACTGGGACCCCTCAGGGCTGTGTGCTCAGCCCACTGCCGTTCACACTGATGACCCACAATTGGGCAGCCAAGCACAGCTCGAACCACATCATCAAATTTGCTGATGATACAACCATGATGGGCCTGATCAGCGGGGGTGACGAGGCAGCTTAGAGAAGAGGAGATAGAACAGCTGACAGACTGGTGCAGAACCAACAACCTGTCTCTGAACATCGACAAGACTAAAGTCCTGGAGGAACGTTATTTCGTTTCACTATGTACTTTGTATGTGGTTGAAATGACAATAAAATCCTATTTGACTTGACTTGACAAGTGAGGAAATAGGGTTCGAACTAGGCTGGTAGAACAGCACTTTAATCACAGCATCACCAAAATCTGAAGAACAAATTTCCTGAGAGTAAAACAGATATTTAAGAAAATGTGTTCAGCTATTTTTGGACTGCTTTAGTGTTGTTTGCATTTGGCAAAGAAGACAAAGACAAAGACAAAGAGACAGAGAATGAACAGCAGTTTCAGTGATGCAGCAGGTCAATCTGTCATTACATCAGATTTCTTACAAAGATATGATGTTTCTAGCAGCACGTTAATCTTTTCATACCCATTTAAATTTGCTTGACCTAAAAGACACTGCAGTAATTGACATTTAACACTTCTTCATCTTCAGGCGTAAACAGACCGGCTAGCAATTTCATCAGTTACACCTACTTTCTGTTTGCACTCTTTGTTTATTTTATCACCTCCATTTACCATACACATGCAAACTCTAGTTTCAAACTGCAGTCCATCTGCTTCTGTAATATTTTAGCCTTGCTTTATCCTGTTCATCCCTGGGAAAGTTGACTGAGAACATCCTTAAAACCCATTTATACTTTAAGGGTACATTTATATTCTTAGCATCTTTGTGGATTAAAGCTTACCAGGCCCAACATTTTCTACCATTTAATTTGTGATATGTCATTTTTTAAATGCATTTTTAAAAATTGGAAAACGGCTTTGTGTAGACTGCTGTACACAAAGGATGACAATGATTTATAGTTCAGAGATTGTGCTGAATTTTTAGGTTTGCTTTCTCTGAAAATGTCTTAATTTATAGCTTCACATGGCTGAAGACCAAGCCAGCCATGGCCTTGAAATAACATGGTTTGGCAAAACCTTTGTGGGCAGTCACTCCATCAACACCATTATATGAAATTTGCTTTTGTTTTCTAACATTCTCCTGCAAGGTGCTGCCTTGATTATCAGTTTGGAAAGCCAGATGCTTCTGTTCAGAAAAAAGTTTCTATTTCTTCACTTTGGCTGAACAGTATTGGTGCTTACTGCACTTTGGATGTATGGGTAATAGCAAGCCTTCTTTTCTATTTATGTTGGAGTCTGCAGCTCCATGAAGGGGAACGAATAAATTACTCTGCATTGGCGGAGGGGAAGAAAAACACACACTTTGTGTGCATCCATCACAGAAAGGCAGCAACTTTCAAGAAGAGTTAGAAGGCAATGTTGCAGTGACTGCTGACAACATTTGAAAACATTTATATGATTTTTTTTTTTTGATACCATTTAATGGACTTACAATGATGTCAGTTCATCAAAGCAGCTCTCATTGAGTTGAAGGACAAAGAGAATGGAAGAGCGCTCCATTTTCGCCTCCTTATGTTAAAAAGGGGAAAAATGTGTTTACTCGTGCTTCCCATTTTGCCAGCTGAATGCAATGAGAAACAGCAAATGAATCATTTCCTGTTGGAGGCACGGCTGCCATCATTTCATCTGTGTGTTGCAGCAGCGGCGGGAACACTGAGGCACTTCTGAAGACAGATTGGATCTGCCTTTTGAAGAGCTGCCACTGCAAGGAAGAAAAAAGCTATCTTGGCAAGTGAAATCATCCCTAATCTAGTCAATAAATCTAATAGCTATGATTTTGAGTCTGTTGTATGAATTACGTGAGATTATTTAACATATTTATAGGCACGTTCGTTCAAATAATCTTATGAAATGAATTAGTTTTTGCTTAGCATTATTCTTTGAGAAAATCAACATTAAATAGATTTTTTTTTGTTTGATTATGTGCCAGAAGTATCAGAAACCTTTTTCAAGGACAAAATAATTCAATCAGCTCAACAGTCTAACTTTCCTAAATGCAATAATGACAACTAAATTATTTACTAATGAGATTTAATATGGTTTAATTTGCCATCATATTACACTTTGAATTGCTTTGTCAGAGAGAAGCTTGGATTTACATCTAGAAGGTTGTGTGATCTAGTGGGATTTTTTTGGCACAAAGGAGTTTTGTCTACCAATGATTAAATGTGATGTCTCCTTTTTGAGCACAGACTGCAGTTGTAGAGGCGACCATGGGCTACCCGCCGTTGCCTGAGGCATTGCAGTCTGGGTGGCGAACTCTCTGCAAAGGCCCAAAAATAGAAGCACATCAAGAAGGAGCTCCCACAGAAGCCTTACTCAGACAGCATTAGTAATTGGGTCTGAGAGTGGTTTTCACTAAACTGTAGAATGAATACTTAATCCCCAGTCAAACATTTACACAGAGAGTCACTTTGGAAAGCTTATTCACCCCAAGGCATCATCAGCATGGTCATCAGCATTAACATCATGCACTGTCTACTGCCTGTGATTTTTGTGGGGGGAAAAAAACAGAACAACTTAAAGGTACATTATATTTCAATACCTTACCAAAGTTTCATGATGTAATCCATTAGACATTCATCTACAGAACGACAAAGATCATTGAGAAATACAAGTCTGAGGCTGAGTGTCATTTTCTGTTGGTGATGAGTCTTCAATCTATGTCTAAGCCATGTGGAAATTTGTGGAAAATTAATATAAACATATTTTTGAAAATGGACCTTGTTACTCTAAACAAAGACATTTCAGTGTTTGTACGCTTCGTCACACATGAAGTTATAAAGCCAATAAGGAGTTAAAGAAACAAGCGTTGCTACACACAATACACACTGCAGGCAAGATAACACTTTTACATGTAAATGAAGGGTGCAGTGGTGGCCAAGGACTAGGCCCCAGTCTCAGAAAGATTTAGGTTTGAGTCCCAAATCAGTAGGTTGCCCTGAGTAAGATACCATCACTGCTCACTGGATATGGCTGCTCACTGCTGCATGTGTGTTCATGGGTGAAAAGCAGAGGCTGTGTTTCATTGTGTGCTTTGGTGTATTTCACACCTATGACAAACAGTCACTTTCACTTTAAAATTCAATCTAATTTCAGAGTCTTATTAGATTTGCACTGCGTACTTTCAGTATTACAATCTCAATTGTAAACTCAGAATTGTAAAATTCTGAGTTAAAGAATAATAGCCTGATGTTGATAGCATGTAGGGGTGCTAGAGTAGAGGTAGGAAATGCTGAGGGACAAGAGTTATTGAGTTGGGCTTCACTTTATCTCCTACACCATTAGTCCCCCTGAGGATCTTAACTTCATTTTACGTTAACTGTAAGACCCTGGGGTAGCTGTGGTCTTATGGTTAGAAAAAAGATCTTGGGGTCTTTTTCTTTAAAGTAAAAAGGCATTCTGGTTCAATCCCCTGGACTGGCAGGAAGATTGTAGGCAGTCGGGGGTTTGTGTACCAAACATCCACTGCTGAAGTGACACTTAGCCCCGTGACTGCCCTCTCGATGCAGTCACTGCAGCCCACTGCTCCTATAGTGTTCACCACCGGTGTGTGTAGGATGGGTAAGGGATACATTCACTGTTTACTGTTCACATTGTGTGTATGCAAGTAGAGAAGAATTCAACTTAATTTCCCTTTCAACTCCCCAACCACTTGATAATTGAGGCTGTTAATGTGCATAGCAAGTGATCGTTTTGGGCACCAGAATGTGTTTTTAACACCCTTAGTTACTTAAGCTGGGGGAATATGTTAAGTGAGAGAAAATATGCAAGATGGAGGATATGTTAGGCTGGAAGAATCCTCAGACCATCCTCAGATCTTTTCCTCTGGATACAAGATTGTCCAAGTGAGAGCGTTTAGATCCGTGCAGTAACAGAGGGAAAAGATAAAAGATATAAAAATGGAAATGACATATTCTGTATTTTGACATGTTTTTTATGCTGGAGAATAAAATCTGATTTCATCTGGCCCCACTTGGGATGCTTTTTAGTAAAAAGTGTACATTTCTAAGTAGATACAGATGAAACCTGGATCTGAAACAAATGTTGTTTCTTAGTGCAAGGTTAAGATAGTCTTGGTGAAAATTGTATGTAGGACAATATGGCTTTGGAATTTAAAGTCATTTATTTTTCATCGGATAGAAAGCTTAAGGTCAGAGCTGGTTTAAAGAGGAATAACAAGATGATGACACATCCTCAGAGGTCTGAGTTGGTGGACTAATATAATGTATAATACAGAAATAATGAAATAATTTCTTTTGAAATAAGAAACAATAGACTGTGAATGTGTGTGGGACATAGTGGAGGTGTATGAGAGGGAGAGCGAGCGAGTGCACAGCAGGGAGCCCAAGTCTGATGTCTCTACTAAACCCCTCATATCATGTACCCATCTGTAGTGTACAGGTAATTGGTGTCAGGAGAGAACAGCTTCAAAGCAACTGACGACTGGGCTTAGCTCAAACATGACTACTGTAGTTTTATATATGTCTTGTATATTTATATTTATGTGCTATTTTTTATTTGATTTTTAACACTTAAATAGCTCCAAGGTATCTTTTCCTGTTTCGCTAATGCTTTACCTTCAAGAAGGATGCAGTGAAATATATGAGAACATTACAGCTTCATTCTTTTTCTAACATGCCTTTTTATATGTTAAGCCTGAATGACATGCAAAAGGCTTCATGCAAAATAAAAAAAAGATACAGAATAAAAGTTGAAAAAAAAGGTGGAATTAATTCTCAAGAATGTCATTTTTTTTTACCTCTGGGGCAGAATGACTAATTATGTATTCTTCTATAAGCTTTGCTCTTAGAACAAAACCACTTGCTGATGCTGTGAGCGCAGCGTTATTTTCTGTATAAAAGCAACATGAACAAACATTAGTGCCTTAGCTGACAATACCTGAGTAATGATTAATAAAAGTTTTGAAGCAGTGTGTCTAAAGGACTTTATAGAAGAGCAGAGGACCATGCCGGCTTAAGCTGGGATAAGCTGGTGAGAGCAGTGGTTAGAAGGAGTACAGTATTAACTGGGAGATAGAGGATTGTTGGTATTATCCACAGGGATCTGTATAGATCTGAGTCTTGAATTTTCCGCATTTGTGTCTATGGGTGAAATGCGGAGGTGTCTCACTGTGTGCTGTGCTGTGTTTCATAATGACAAGAATAGTCACTTTCACTTAAAGATGGAGGTCAATTCAGCTCATCTACTCATGTAAACATACTCATGTATGTTTTATTCCATTTTTTATACAATTTTATTTTTTAAGAAAAGGTAAGTTTCTGAACAGTACAGCGTCAGACTGGAGCTCAGTGTTGAGACAAAAACAAGAAACAAGGGCTTCGGACAATTTCATAAATTAATATCAGGATACTTATTTCGAGTATGCTTAAGACTATTACACAAAATGATTAGTAATTTTTCTGTGAAAATATTAAAATTCTTTTTTTATTTAAAGGAAAAGAAGGCCTCCAAAATGCTAATAATACTTTAATGAAGTGCAGACACATTGACATAGATGCTGAGCTGTAGAGACCGAAGACCTTACATACCCCATCTTGAAACACACACCTGTACATTTCCACGACTCACAATATACGATCGCTTCAAACAGAATCCGAGATTTGTTTTTATGTAACTTGACAGTTTAATAGCTAAATAGTGTCTCAGGTAAAGACACTAAAACAATTACAGAGTCTGACAGAGACTGAAAACAGAAAAGACAGCATCTGAGATCTTTAATGAAAGTCAGCTTTGGTTCTCTGATGAGCTGACAGAACAAAAAGCAATGAAGTGAAATAGCATCACCTGCAAGGTGAGGCAGGGGGGCAAATCTATCTTTGAGAATGTCTTTTCTAGTAATTTCTGTTTCTCATGTGGGATAATGTCTGCTCTGTCCACAAACAGTGCGTGCACAGCAAAAGAACTTTAATTGTGATTCTGCAGTGAACGTGTAGTTGTACACGTTGCCCGTATTCTAGCCCTATAAGGCATCGGGTGATGCAAAAAAGCATGTCAACTGAAAAGAAATCTATTCCAACATTCAGTTCACATTACATAAACTCTCACTGCTGTATGGCCATTAATCCATTAGTCCAGCAACACATCAGAATAGGTCATGCATGCTAAAAGAATTCTTGTTTTGAATGAACATGATTCGAATATGCCAAGTGGCAGATGATGGATATTATGATGTTAATGTTTTTTCCAAGTAATTCTAGTCCATTTAAATTAGTTTCTTCATTATGAAGTGTTCAAACAATGTAAAGGGGTTTTAAATTGATAACAGTTGTTACCATGGCGAATAAATTATGCATATTTAATTCAAATGCAGCAAATATGTGGGAGGTTGATAAATCAACCATTTGTTGATCCCAGTTCAACAGAGATTCCCCCCTTTTTGCCATTTTCCTGTTTTCTTGTGCCTCACAGTTCTGCTCCTATCAATAATCCAGTAACAGTTTTAATGCACTTGTGTGATAAATATGTGCATATCATTTGAGTGTAAACTGCACAGCCTCATCAAACACAAAAAAGAGAAGCTTTGACTTATAATAATACAGTGCTCAAAATTTCTGAACAAGAATGTCAGGATAGAATTTCTATTTCTGGGATGAGACTTGCTAAATATTTATTACTCCATGGGCTCATCCTGGACTAGAATATTCTGCTAGCATACATATTTCACTTCTCCGTTTCTTATTAGAACACAAACAGTGAGTCTATCTCATGCAGGTGGGCATTCAGTGTGGACTTATGTATATCATTAATACCATCAAGCAATTTATTTCATAATAGCCTAAAATAAAACTAGATTAACTGAATCATTAAAGGCCATTAACATCTATAGTGAAATACAGTAATTATATTTCAGCACTGCAGCTCTAATAATTCCCAATAACACCTTTTAAAATAATGATAATGGGCAAAATCGTGTGTTTTGGATGCAGTATCCCTTTAACACATTAGTTCCACTATTGCTGTGCAGTGTGACCATCCTCTGGTAACCAAGGCAACATTTTCACCACTGCTTCATCACAAAGAGACAGCAACTAAAGATAGTTTTCCATTACAAATGGTGACCCTGAGGTTATCTGAGAGGATGAATCAGGCCTATTTTTTGTTTATATTGTTTTATTTATTGACTTAAGCTTTGGGTCCAAGAACTTCCTCTTTGTAGCTTCTTTCACTGGAATTACCAGTCAATAGGCTAATCAATATATTGCTATTCTTGCAAGATGCACGAATGCAATCAAGAAGATTATGATGCTGTTGATACACCATTAGGAAGGCACAGAAAGAAAATATTTGTTATTTGCAGTTCAATGGTACAGGAAGTCAATCAATCAATATATTTCCAAAATGATTTCACTCCTACTTGATGAGTTTGATCATTCTTATGCCGCCTACCTCGGTTGCCTTACCTAATGCTTAGGACGGTGTTGCTCTTTGATCATGAGAAAGGTAAGCTTGTCACTCACAGCAGGAAAACTTAGGAGCTTCTCTCTCTCTTTCTTCTCTCTTTCTCTCTCTCTCTCTCACACACCACACACACACACCACACACACACACACACACACACACACACACACACACACACACACACACACACACACACACACACACACACACACACACACTCACACAGCAAGCCCCACACTCTCAGCCTTAATGAACTGCTGCATCACATCCCATGCAATAGATCTTCTTGGCTATTCAGACCTATTTTCCTAGGGTTCCATTGAAGTCTTAGTTCTGAGAGACAGAGAATGGGCTGGTAGAGGAGGATATAAGCTGTTCCCTCCCTTGGCTTGTCTCTGTGGCATTTGAGATTAAGAGCAAGCAAGGCCTGTGAACACATGCTGCGGTTTGGACTTTGAAAACAAACTGGTGGACACTGCTAGACCCTTCTGTTTCTTGCACTGGCAGAGACCTGTAGATGTTCAGCTTTCAAATATTGCTTCAATCTAAAACCAGTTTTTGTGCCCCATATTTCTTCAATCAGTATACAAAACCTAACCAGCGGCAGTGGTGGCCTAGTGGTTAGGGAGTTGGCCCAGGATCAGAAGATTCCCTCACCAGCAGGTTGCCCTGAGGTACTCTTGAGCAAGGTACTGTCCCTGTCACTGCTCCCTGGGAAGTTTCAGTAGCTGCCCCCTGCTGCAAGTGTGTGTATGGGTGAAACACAGAGATTGAATTTTATTGGGGCAGCAGTGGCCTAGTGGTTAGGGTGTCAGCCACATGATCAGAGGATTGGGGGTTCGAACCCCTTCCCAATGGGTTGCCCTGAGGTACCCTTGAGCACGGTGCCGTCCCCGTCCCGCTCCTCCCTGCGATGGGCTGGCGACCTGTCCAGGGTGTGTCCCCCGTCCTTGCCCTGTGTGCGCTGGGTTGGACGCCAGCACTCCCCCGCGACCCCGTTTGGCAGATGATGGATGAATTTCGTTGTGTTGTGCTGTGCTGCATTTCACAAGGGTTGTCACTTTCACTTTTAAAACTGACTGATAAGAAACAAATGAAAATGAAAATATCATTACAACCAGTTTTGGTCTGCATTAACCCTGTGCAGCTTTGCCTTTCAAAAATGAAAATGGGTTTTACTTTTCAATGCTCTACTTTTTGTTTATGAGAGCCGCTTCTTAACTCTGCCCTGCGTCCATTTAGTCAGGACACAAAATAAAAAGACTAAAATGCTTATATGAGACACCAGTATTGACCAGTAAAAGTTGGAGATTTAAGCTAAAAAACCAGGACATCATAGCGTTGGCTTTTTCTGTGCAGTGCCAGCAACAATGAAAGAAACATTTTACTTTTTATTTTTATTTATTTATTTTTGAGAGAGAGAGAGAGAGAGAGAGAGAGAGAGAGAGAGAGAGAGAGAGAGGGAGAGGGAGAGGGAGAGAGAGAGAGAGAGAGAGAGAGAGAGAGAGAGAGGGAGAGAGAGAGAGAGAGAGAGAGAGAGCGAGAGAGCCTTTAAAAATTTCTATTCATAGTCAAGGACCACAGCAAATGTAGAAAAAGGTTCAAACCATAACACTTGACAGTTATGAATTTTGGTAAACACAGCTGTAGTTGGAACCTCAGGGACCCTCAATCATTTTCTCCACTGAGGGGCACTTTAGAAACAGAGTTGCTATCTTCTTACTTCCCTTAGCCTCATAGTTCTGCTGGTCCCCATAATGTTGCAACAAAAAAAGCTATTTTCAGGAGCTCTGCTGTCCTGCCCCCTATTTCAACACTTAAACACCAACAGCTTCTGTTCTCACAGCTACAAGAAGTTACTATATTACTTTCACAGTGGGTGCTATTAATTTACAGTACTGATAGCTCTTTCATCAGTCGAGAGAATGCAGTTCCACTACTCCTCAGCCCAGTGATGGGAGTCTTATCTCTAGCAGAAGCCTGGCATGACCTTAATCTAATGCCTAGCAGTTCAAGAGCATTCTCTTGGCAACACTTTTCCTACTGTTTGTGGCCCAAGTGAACACTCATGTTATCCCTGGGTGCTCAGTTTGTCTGGATACTTTTGGAACTTTGTGAGTGCTTTCTCCATTATTGTGTACTGTCTCAGTCACTGCTTTCAGACTTAACAAATGATAAATATTTCAGATAGAGAGAATGTATCTGTTGTGGTTGTTTTCTCATTATTTCAAATACACTGACCAACATTGAACTAAATTTAATTTAGAATAACATTCAATTTACTAACAGTGTTAGACGTAAGGAGACTCATCCCTGACAAAAGAGAGATGGTGGACAGACAGCTGGAAGTGGCAGAGCTGAAGATGCTGAGAGAGTTATGCTAAGTGAAGAGGATGGACAGGAATTAGGGAATGAGTTTATGAGAGAACATTTCAGGTTGGAAGATCTGAGACAAAGAGAAATGAGAAGGATGCTGAGGATGGAGATGGCAGGCAAGAGAGAGAAGAGAAGGGCCAAGGAGGGTGTTTGGTGAGCATGGAGGCAGTCAGGTGTGAAATACAAAGATGCAGAAGACAGGAAGAAATGGAAAAAGGCAATGCCTAAGTGCCAAAAGAAGATTCAACCTACTGTATTGCTGAATATAAACTCACTCTTGAAAATTTACTCTCAAGGATGTATCATCATATTTTGCCTACAAAGACACTAGACCATGAACAAAAGAAAATCCAGAGGAAATGAAAAAAGGATAAAAAAACATTTCTAGAAGATCACCCAAATACTGCAAGAGACATGATTTCCATAGATCCACAGGAATATTAGTAACTACCAGAAGTGGCTGAGCCACCATAATACCTTTCCAAGCGCACTGGCAAATAATCCAATGTGTCACAAAGTTCCTAGAGTAAGTTCAACCAATGAAGTGTCTGATGTCAACAGGAGTCCATCTTATGAACTATTGCCAAATATACCAAGACCTGAAACAGTAATAATCAAAAGAACAACTAAGGCTCATCTCAAATTTGGTAAAAATCAAAATGAAACTGTAACCTATGGTTCTACATAACGAACCTTCCAAAATGTAACTTGTCAATAAGCAACTCATAGCATCCTGCATTTCACAGTAGGGACATTCATGCCTTGGAATCTGGACAACATTTTGCTGAAGCAACCACAAGTTCTATTCTTTACTTATTTCGTAAATAGACTGTCTGTTCACCTGCAGTTGAGTTTAACATAACAAGGTGCAGCAAGAGGGGTGATTCACAACAGAGAAGCATTCAGAAACAAAATGTACTGTAGACTTAAATAAGCATAGTTTTGCTGAGTCAAATTCTTCCATGTTAAAGTAAAGGCTGATATGAATTCAAATAAATTGTTGTTTGCAGATTAAGCTGTAACACGTGATAGGGGTCAGCTGCTAACTGCTTTTCCACGGGGCAATTTCAGCTCCTCAGGGAAAAAATAATGAGAAAATTATGTGTTGTACTCATCATACAAACACTTAGTCTCGAGAGGCCAGGTGAACAAGAATGTAACGAAATTCTGAGCTCTATCTGGGGGTAGTTATTAGAGTAAGAACTATCTGAAATTCTAAACTAATCAACACTTTATAAAGATAGGCCCAATGTAGGGATGAAATAGCAGAGTGCTCATCAATATTACACATGGCTAAATCTGCCATTTTCCTATGGATATAACATAAATTATCATGTCTGAAAAGGTCCTAAAATCTTCAAGATGGGCAATTGAATTTGCATTCAAGCCAAGTTGTTGCATGTAGATTTAGCATGGAGGAAAGAAATTTAGGGCTGGTTTTGGTGGACATATCCATGTTTTTAGTAGATTTACCAGTTCCAGTAACAAAGGTTTATCAGTTTATCATCAGAATTTATAGTCTATTATGAGAACTACTACAGACTAACAAGCTAATGTCAATGGCTTTATCCAGGCAGGATGGCCTATCCACTGAGTTAACAGCCACTAGCTGCAATAGCATATTCAGTCACAGCATTGCTCTCTGCCATCCTTCTGCATTCAGCAAAAAATATATATAACAAAATATCCAGCTTGCCACTAAAAGAGCCTCTAGCATTCAGATACCAAATGTTGCTTCCTTAACTATACTTCATAACTATGGTAGATTTCCTCCTCTTTACACTGGAAAATATTACTCTGGAGACAACAGATGTAGTTATTTTTTCATTTAGGCCCCAGTGACCTTTTGAGATTAACAACTCCATGAGCATACAAAACATCTCAATCAATTGAACCACCCACATAGAATATCAAAGCACAATTACAAACAAAGAGAAACTCCATGGTTAATGTATCTCCAGGCCGTGGATTAAACTGCCCATTCATCAGAATATATTTTGCACTATTGATTTTACAGTATATCTCCCTTCCACTCAAGTCCCCTGAAAGTTTCTGTAAACTTGACAAAACAAAATGATGGAAACAACACACTGAGAGTATGTTACCAAGCAAATAAACAAATCACAGAAAGAAAAAACAGATTTTAATAGCTGAAGATCCTGAGTTTGAGAAGCATACCTCAAACATCATTTAGTCCATCGCAGGAAGGTGCACATATAAACATCTCTACAAGCACAGCACACCTAGGCTCAATTTAGCACCTTCAGTCCACCTGTATGTCTTTGGACTGTGTTAGGAAACCGGAGAACCTGGTGCAAACCCACACAAACACAGGGAGACATTAAACTCCACACAGGAAGGGCTCAGGATGTCCTTCCTGAGAACTGGAGTTGGGATATTTTTGGCTGTGAACTATGATTACTTTTCTTTATCTTACCGTAAGCTGTGTTTTCTGTTTAGGTGTTAAAGCTGTTTCCTTTGGCCAAGTAACAGTCTCCTGCATTCTTGTTAGAACATACGCACAGCATTTTCATTTTTCTGTTTTTACAACCAAAGAGCTCACCCAAATATTAGTTTTTTTATGACCTTTCCCACTATGTTTATACTCTCATCAAAACCTTGGACACCATTGTTGTACTACACATCTGCTACATTTCATGTGTGGGATTTTAAAAAAGAGGTTTATTATCCTTTCCATTGTTCCTGCTGACGCTTTGTCTTGGTGCCATGTTCCAACAGCATGTGACTGCAGGACTCATTTTCATTTCAAAACTCAAAGCTAGACTTCTTAATGTTGGTATTCGTTTCAGGAATGGCAAGTTATACAATTAGTTTAATTTTTGTTTACATTTGAGTGATTCCTACACTATGCCATTACTTAAAAGGATTCATTTGATTTGCTTTAAAACGTTTCACAAATCCAGTGTTTTCTGCTACTAAATCAAGTTGATTGTTATTTGAACCAAAGTAAAAACAGCTAAAACAAGCATGATGATTCCATAATTTTTGATAGGGGTTCTACACCTGGCAGTGACTTGCAGCTCTTTAAAGATGAATCTCACTATTTTGAAGTGCTCAGGGTTTTCAAAGGCAGGCTGAATGGAGTAAAGCAAGACCAGGTGCCCCATCACACCCCAGAAGACCCTGGAGAGATTCACTGAGGATGAAAGGCAATGTAGGCCTTGCTGCTACATGCAGCCAGCAGGGGAGAATAGGGAAGGCTGTCTGACCTTTCACTGCATATGCTCCATTAAGGATGCAGGCTGAGTCACACCCAATTGAGTTTCTCTGAAAAACAACTGGCTCTTAAATTGGCACAGAACAGCGTGTTCCCCCAGCTCCATATTCAATATGTCAAAATGCGGACTAGGTAGCCCTGAACTCAACAGGAATACATTTCCTTTTATACTGGGAGAAAGCACACACACACACACACACACACACACACACACACACACACACAAACTCACACATCACCACCAAAATTCTGCACAAAAAGTGAGAGCAGAACAACATTGGAACTGCATTGGAGTTAGGGAAGAAAAATTCCAAGAAGAAACAAGGCCAAACTCCTTTTCTGGATCTTTAGGACATCCCAGTGCCCTGGACCTTTGTCCAAGAACCAGTGCCTCCTGAACACTGAAGATACAGAACCAAAGGCTGGCAAGGGCTAAATCAATAATTCATTAAAAAGTAATACCCAAATGCAATTAAAAATAGGAGCTTTTGTGCATTTTATTAAGGGAAATGAGCTCTAATAAATATATTGATTTTACACTGAAACCACATTTCCTCGTTTTTTTTGTTGCAGATCTAGAGATACTTATAATGTCCAATGTACTTAACAAATAACTCCTTGCAAAAACCATGGAAAGAAATCTATGAGAATCTAGAGAAGATGGATTTACAGTAGTAGAAAGAATCTGGTTTATGGATTTCTTGTTGGGGTGGGGGGGTATTGGTTCTTCTGGTTGCTGAAGTGTTGTAGGAAGGTAAACCTGTGTAATATTACCATATAGATTGGTTGTCTGTCAGTATCATTTCCATTTTGATAGAGGATAGCTTGAAAAAATGGAGGGTACTGTGTAGCTGCATGATGGAGAGGTGGGACAGCACATAGGTATCACTGTTCCACATGTTTTATAAAAAGTAAATCCTTTCCAATATGAGCAGTGCATTCTGCATGGCAGTGCAGTTAAATCAGCTCTTCTACATCAGCCAGCACGTCTTTAAGTATCATGACATGCTTGACATCACAGGTGATTTTGTGGACGGAAGGGCATATATGCAGATGAATTTTGTTTTGAGTCACTAGCTGAACGGCTAATTGCATGTTTCACTGGGCCCAGACACCTGGCACTGTCTGGGTAAATCCTCTGTATCATATCCCTCAATGTATGGAAAATGGCCCCTTCTAGACAGCAATTACTTTCCCTGTCAATGCCTCCAGTTTCTATTTTAACCAAATTCCAGTCCACTAACTCATATATTACTTGTGTATCTTTTGATACAAAGGACTCCACTTTATCTATCCTAAATCCTTAGGCTTGTTATATCCAAAAGCTTATTATTCAGTACCCAAATTTTTATTTTGTGAAATTGTGCATTATGGAGAAAATTACCAACTCAAATATATTTACACTGCTGTTTATGAGACATGAGATATTACATGAGATATATGAGATATTACTTTCCAGTGTACCTACACATATCTTTTGAAATCTGAACAATTTTCTATTGTTGGGAACTGTTTTTTACATTTATGAATTCCCTTCATGTATTTAAATAAAGTTTTAGAAAAGTTAATCATTGTAAAATACAATAATTTACATTTCAATGCAACAGTTTGGATGCCCACACTAATGTGTGTATATATATATATATATACTATATATATGTTCAGAAATATGTAAATAACCCCTTTTTAGAGTTTAGAGTAGAAGGTTATAGATGCAGTATGAAGCAGCTTCTTCTCCTAAAGTTATGAGAAATAAACATATCCATTCTTTACAGATAGACAGTGAAGCCAGATAACTCTATTCCTCCCTTTTCGCTTCTCACTTTCTTTGCTTTTGTTGCATTCCCTGAAAGTGTGTGAACTTCAGCTGATGTCAGCTGGGTTCTCAGTAGATTGCAGTGGAGTACATGAACCC
The DNA here is from genome assembly GCA_017165825.1 of Hepsetus odoe. Lineage (NCBI taxonomy): Eukaryota > Metazoa > Chordata > Actinopteri > Characiformes > Hepsetidae > Hepsetus > Hepsetus odoe. The sequence goes on along the minus strand of CM029370.1, from coordinate 23,796,843 downwards.
ATTACTGTCCATAGGTGTTCCTGATGAAAAGGTAGAGTAACAGAGCAGTGAAAGAAAAAAAAACACCTGCAGAATAAACTAGTATTTCACACATCTATTTTGTACACCATTTCAAACTGTAAGCATCACTTTGTGTTTTCTGCTGCTGTTTCTGCAGAAATGCATAACACACTTCAGCTGAACCAAAAAAAAAGGTTTAAGATCAGTTGTGACCAAACATCCAACACATCCATCATATTCTCCATTGTTTTACTAAGGGGGACATTCTACTTCACACACTGAAAACACACTGAATGTGCATAAAGAAGCCTAATGACCGGAGTGTAGAGAGAGAGAGAGAGAGAGAGAGAGAGAAAAGAGAGGAGAGAGAGGATAGAGAGAGAGAGAAAGAGAGGAGAGAGAGGGAGAGAGAGTAAGAGAGGGAGAGAGAGGGAGAGAGAGGGAGAGAGAGAGAGAGAGAGAGAGAGAGAGAGATTGTCAGACATCTACTGCATAAAAATCACCTATTATAAAAAAAAAAACAACCCTGACCCAAACCTAATGATGCATACAAAAATGGCCCGAACCCATCCTGAAACCTGACATTATGTCTGGCCCAGTCAGGCTCAGGTCATGCAGCAGACCTCTTGCAGAATGTAATGAAGTGGAACAATAATCATCTGTTTTTGGTTGTAGGTTGAGTCCTCTTTTCTGTTAGATTGTTCTAAAAATATATGCGTCCTTTCTGAGCTAAATAAAGCCAACTGATGCATAATTTTAGCTTGCTGAATGGACCACTTTAAGAGGCAAGCCTTTTCTAACAAGCCAGCAGTGTAAATTTGGATGTTTTGAGGCACGGATTAATTAAGACTAATGTTGACTAAAGTAAAAGGAGGTGGGGCTGTTGCATGTTTCATTCGAACAGCCACCCTGAGGTGGGAGATTTTAATAGAAAAGTCAAATACGTACCAGTAATATAGCACTTTTTTGTGACACTCGTCTCAGCAGCCTCCTAATGTTCCTGCATCATTTCAGAAAAAAGGAAGGACATGTTGCCTCTACCCTCTACTCTCTCCTCTTACTAAATCTTATAATAAACACTGAGCATCAGTGCTTAAGTAAGGGGTCAAATGACCAGAGCTCACACCTCATTTATTTAACAATTCCTTTAGAAGGTTCAAAAGGCTCACACTGTGCAAACTCTCCCACTGTGCCACATCTATACAAGGTTACAAAACATCTATTATTTGAAATGTAGAACTTGCTTATATCTTATGTCATGTAAGATGACTTAGCTCATTTGTCAGACTATCAAAGTCCAAACTGGCCAGCAAAACTAATAACAAATGAAGAAATGTTGGAATGCAATGGACAGTTCTGAATGTTGAAATGATTTGCATTTTCTCCCACCAGGGTAAATGGATCAAACACTTCAGTTGACTGGCAGTTAATGGCTGCACTTTCACTCTCATGGGGTCCTGCCCTGCCAAACTCATTAGTGATAATTGGCCTATCTTCTTAATGCAGAGTGAAACAAAATATCTGTTCTGCGAAGGCTTGTCGCTGGAAGCTCTAGCTCTACTGAGATATGCAGATTACTCTGCAGGCCAAATCTACAGGAACAGTGCAACCTGTTTTGGAAGAAACACAACTTTGGTCCTGAAACACATAGTTTCTTCTATGTGCATTGAATGGAGGACTTAGTGATGTCACATAACCTCTGACACAGTTCTGAGATGACGGTGGAGTTACCATGGTAAAGGACAGGCTGTGCAGATGGGGATTGTTGAAGCTTTCCAAAAGGCTGAATGCTAGCGGGTGCATGCTCTTTCACAACTGGCACCAGGAAAGCCTTAAGAGTAATCTGCCCACAGCAGTAATTGTGTTGTTGTTTTGTAGCAGTAGCAGAGTGGATAGTAAATCAAGACCAAAATACACAGTTTATTGCTGACTGCGGTGATAAAGTGCATCTCCTTTATATAATGAACTTTTCAAACATGCCTACTTTTGGCAGCAACATTTGGATTAGTACAAGTTTACCAGCATCTCAGTACACAGTTTCAGTTAGTGACACAAGTAAGCTGGATAGTCACATGACTAGTGTTAGACTATACCAAGGGCAAATTGCATTAATATTTCATGCTTTAATTATGTGCAGATTAATTCACATATGGTATATTAATAGTATAATAGTTTAGGTCACATTCTCATTATTGCTATATATTGCTCATCATTCTCATTATTATTACTAGAAATGGCAGAACAATGCGACAGACGCCACACCAGATGTTATAAAACATTCCTTATACAGTCATCAAAAACATCTTCAACATCACAATAAATCTAAAACTGGTCAGAAACAGAAATGTACTCAGAAACTTAGAAAGTTGCCTGACTTAGCTTTGAGATTATAACATGATGATGATGGTGTACTGTGATTGTTCTTTGAAAAATAACTTCAATAGAACTAAAATTGTTCTAGTAATCCTTGCCGTTGTAATGATGTGCTTCCAAGTATAATGTTGAGTGGATGCAGCGTATAGGTAAAAAAAAAATAAAACAAAGCATGAAAACAGGCCAAAAAAGAAACCTAAAGGATAAACAACTGAGGCTCAAATGCAAAGGCAGGCACAAGGAAATAACACAGTATAACACAGAGACCAGATAAAAGACTACCTGAAACACAGGAGTTTATATAACAGACAAGACAATGGAAACACCTGGGGAAGAGCTTACAATTAACACACAGGTGAACACACTACAATAGAGCAGGGCTAAGGTTGAGCTGGGACATAAACACAGAACACATGAGACAGGCGTACCGTAAACAAAGACATGGGGCATACAAGACAGTATTTTACACCCAGAAATTGACTTATTGGCTTTTACGCAAGCTTGTCTGTGGGCTCCTGGCTTTGTCATCATCTTGGTGGAATGAGATTAGAGGTTTGTACAGAAAATTGGTACCCCTTCCACTCTTGTATACAGCCTACATTTTTCTATTCCATAAAGAGACTAATACATGCAGAATATTTACATTATCTATTTACAATGAAATAATTGTCTGCGGAAGTAATGTGGCAATCATCGCCGTGATGATGACCGTACCACATGCTATTTATTCTTTATATACACAATAGAAGAATTAAGCTGCAAAGTATTTACACATGGCTAGACAACATAACTGATACATATATCAATGCAAGCAAATGGAAGCTTCCATCTGCGTTAGTCACGGCTGAAAATGACTGCCATATGTCAGGCTTGCCTTTATCCAGCTTTATTGTAATCTATTGACCTTTCTTAAGAGCACTTTCCACAGCTGTGGCTGCCTGACTGTCAAAAGGCTCCACCATCTCTGTAATATACAGGAATGCAATTCACTTAGTTTTCGTGTGACCGTGTGCTTTGCTATTAAGAATGTATTATTGTTGACATTTTGCTTTTATCATTTACATTGCTTAAACAGGAGCAGTGGTGGCCTAGTGGTTACGGAGTCGGCCCCCGGATAAGAAGATTGTGGGTTTGATTCCCTTACCAGTAAGTCGCCCTGAGGTTCCCTTGAGCAAGGTATCGTCCTCGTCACTGTTACCAGGATGCTTTCAGTAGCTGCCCTCTGCTGCACATGTTTATGTGTGGGTAAAATGCAGAGGTGTAATTTTGTTGTATGTCACTGTGTGCTGTGCTGTGTTTCACAATGAAAAGAATAGTCACTTTCACAGTGCAGTGGTAAGGCCTCACAGCAAGGTTCCATTTCCAGCTGGGCAATCTGGTTCTTTTTGTGGGGTGTTTGCATGTTCTCTCCATGCCTGCATAGGTTTCCTTCAGGTGCTCAGGTTTATTCCCACAGTCCAATGAAATCCAGGTGCCATCTTTAATGAAGGCAGTTTCTTGCAGAGACAAATCCTCCATCCATCCATCCATTTTCTGCTGCGTGTCCCAAACGGGGTCACGGGGGAGTGCCGGAGTCCAACCCAGCGCACACAGGGCGAAGGACGGGAGACGCACCCTGGACAGGTCCAGAGGCAAATCAGTAAGACATATATCAGGAATACCTGCGATGGGCTGGCGACCTGTCCAGGGTGTGTCCCCCGTCCTTCGCCCTGTGTGAGCTGGGATGGACTCCAGCACCCCCCGCGACTCCGCTTGGAACAAGCGGCAGAAAATGCTGAAATGATGATGATATATCAGGAATAACTATAGCCATAAAAAACAGAAGCAGACATAAAAGAGGCACAGTTACAGCTTACACTTATGGCACAATTAAGACCTATTGTAATGTTTTAAGCATTAACAGTGAAGCTTTGGAAAATTTTCATGTATGTCATAAATCTTATCATCATTAATGTTGATTAAAGTTTCTTTAATCCCCCCCCCCCCCACATACACACACACACACACACACACACACACACACACACACACACACACACACACACAGCACCTGCAGAGGATCACAGCACAATCCCTCTAACCACAGACTGCACAGCAGCAGCTAATAAACCCCAACTATGAGAGAGGCAGCTCAGCTTTCTTCTTTCTAATCAATTGTCTGCTTTATTGGATGTCTGGTTCCCTTTGCATGTTAGACAAGATGTTACTTCCAGGAAGGCTGAGCCTCAGGGACACTTTCCTCTGGAAAAAACATAAATTTCCTCTTGCATTTCCTGTGTCTGTGCTTTCTTTCCTTCATAAATGAAATGTTAAAGCTGACCTTTTTATTCATAGAGGGGAATCCACTGCAACAAAAGATCCATGGAAAAACCCTTGATCCATTACAGGACTCAGTAAAAGGACAACAAATAGGCAAAATCCAAGATAAAAATAAAGACTGAACACATGCAATTTACAAATAAACAAACAAAAACACTTTCACTGTATGCTGTGCGGAGTTTGACAATGACAAATAGTTACTTTCACTTCATTGAAACATAGCGGTGGCCTAGTGGTTAGGGAGTTGGCCCTGCATCGGAAGATTGTGGGTTCGATTCCCTCAAAGAGTAGGTTGCCCTGAGGTTCCCCTTGAGCAAGGTACCATCCCCATCACTGCTCCCTGGGTGCTTTCAATAGCTGCCCACTGCTGCACGGTGTTTGTGTGCATGGGTTAAAAGCAGAGGTCCAATTTCGTTGTGGTTCATGGTGTGCAATGCTGCAATGCTGTGACCTCGCAATGACAAGGGTTGTCACTTTCACTTTTTTTCACTTTCACACAGCTCTGGCAACATTGTCAGGTTTGCTGATAACATCACTGTCATCAGCCTAATCACCATCACTACCTAAAGAGAAGAGTTGAGAACCCCGAAATCATGGTGTCTGCAAACTGATCTCCAGCTCAATAGGAGCAAAACAAAAGTAGCAGATATCTGACCATTTACACTTACGGCATTTGGCAGATGCTCTTAGCCAGAGCGACTTCCATGTCCTATTTACAGGGACAGTCCCCTCTTAACCTCTGACCCCTGTACTGTGAGACAAGCATTTTATTGAATTGCACCAGCTGCATTTACATTATTACTTCAACTATTTTTTTTCTTCAACAGGTAACAGAGATATTATTTCACTGATTGTTTAATTCCTTCGTTTTATGCATATTTATCACCTAAATGTCCTGTTTACAGTGTATTCCTATTTCTACATATTCATTAATATATATTTTACATGGCTGCATGTGCCTGTAAACACATTTAATAACACTACTCTGCTGCTGTTATTCCACGTGACAAATGAAACCTGAATCTTAATTACAGCTGGAATGTAGGAGTCGCCAAAGTCCAAACTTTCCTTTTTAGAGACTTGTAGGCACTGATGCACGCCTTCTGCATGTTGTTATTAGTGGGGGTATCTTTAGCAGCTTGTGCACTGAACACATTTGTAATGCACAGGTTGCAGCTCAAGTGATGCAGACTGCACATCTGTTCTCACTAATTAATATTTTTTTTATGAATATGCTTCTGCTTACGACTCAGCCATTCATGATATACTTTACAAGTCTTATGACATCTTAAGCGAATGCCAATGAGGCCACATTAATGTGGAAAAGCATGGCACTTACGGTTCAGTGCTTTAAAATGTTTCATTTGTTTTTGCTCATTTGTCCTTTCATTGGTAGACCTGCCAAAATAATGAACCCCAAAGGAGATTTATAATTTAGGCAGTTTCTCTGACTGGCACTGAATATTCCTATTTGATTAGCTTTTTGGAAACATTTTCACTCTTTTTTGTTCCTGAAAGCGAGTATAAAACAACATCATTTCTTTATTCAATCAAGTTTTGGTTTTGGTATGTTAATGACCACTCTTCTCACTCATCTTGTAGAAGGGGCGAGTATAGATGTGGTCACAATTAAAGTGTAAACTTTGTATTCACTTTGGAGGTAGCTTCTGTTGTCCACAGCTCAGATATTTTACTTTTTTTTTACTAAGAGGATTTCAACATAATTATGCATTAGGCTCATGGTTACAGATGCTGGAATTTTATAACAGTTCTTCAGACTACCAATAATTTTCTTTGGGTGTTTCAGATTGAAAGGCAACGTGAGTTACAATAAATGCTTTAATTTAAATCCAGTTTCCAATACCCTTTTCACATGTAAATATTTATATTGCTGAAAGTGTAAATACATCCGTGAGGAAACTTAAATTATTAAGTATAAAGTAAATTATTAACTTTAAATTATTAAAAATACTTAATGCATAATTGAGAATTCCACTTCAACATCAACGGTAAGTGATTTCTCTTTTGTGTAAAAAGTCATTATTCATTGGCTCACCGTCTGAACTGCTGTGCTGTTGAGATTTATTTTTCATACATATATGTTGGGTGTGATGAGGATGCACAGGATTAGAAATGAGTATATTAGAGGGACAGGTCAAGTTGGACGTTTTGGAGACAAAGTTACAGAAGCAAGGTTGCACTGGTTTGGACATGTCCAGAGGAGAGACAAGGATTATACTGGGAGGAGGATGTTGAAGCTGGAGATGCCAGAAAAAGACGAGAGAGAAGGTTTATCAGTGTGGAGAGAGGACAGGCAGGTGGTCGGTTTGAAGGAGAAAGATGCAGAGGACAGGAAGAAATGGAAATGGGTGATCTGTATATGAAATGTTATGTCTATGCAAGAAGAAGAAGAAGATTTATAAATAGATTTATCTATTTATAAATAGATATAAATAGAAAACTGTCAAACCTATGTTTCTATGCTGACAGATGCTAGATGTCCTAAGCAGATCAAGAGCAGTTCTAAAGGAAAACCTTACGACTTTATGCAGTTATTCCAGATCATGTTTTTTTCTTGGCTAATTGGCTTGGCTTTTGTCTTGGCAAAAAATATTTTTAGATGCGTATGGGTTTCAACCCACATCAGACTCTAATCTGCTGTAACCAAGGACAAATTGACCTCTTTATGCTATGAATTATCCCACAAATGTTTCCTTTCATAGCAACCGTAGCTATGCTGGACAAGGTTTACAGAAGAATTAGAGAAATCTTTTATTAATAATTCATTTTGAATTGTATTTATTTCATGTGTGTGGGTATGATCACACCTTTTGTTGTGGAATGAATGGTTATAGGGCTAAACGAAAATTCTTTGGCAGCGTAGCAGTCCGGCTGTATTTTAGTCTAGCACTAGCTTTTGTTGCTGCTTCAGATCATCCTCAGGGATTCCAAACTTCAAAGTAACATGTGATTTGCATCCAAGTAGTTTTGGTTGGAGACAAGATGGATTGGCTGGGAATAATGCTTCCTAAAGTAAACTCAGTTTACAGTACAGCTGTCAGATCCCATTGAGTTAATGCCTTGAAAAGTTGAGACTTTTCGATAAAAAAGAGTTTCAGACTAGTAAATTCATTGTTTTGGTGTTCATTTGTACTCATTTCATAAATATGGGATATATCCTCATTTCTGACACAGTTTCAGACACAAAGTTTTTCCTAAGAGATTTGCTAACAACAGTTTCCTCATACTTGCTCAAACATCAAGCGACATCAAAAAACATAAAGCAACAATTCAGTGACAGACAGAGACAGATAGAGGACAAAAACTTTTAGTTTTGAATCAATGTTCCTATAAAGTCAAAGATTAGTTTATGAATATGTTTATGTAGCCGTTATTGCACAGAAAGTGTATTACAAAAATAATGCATCCTTATAGTATGATCTTCATCATGCATTTAAATGAAATATTACTTTCATTAGTAATGAAAAATAACTATAACACACTACATGTAGTTTTCTTTTCATTCTGAAAAGCGTTTCTTGTCTGACAGCAGTATCTATGGATAGTAAATGATCCTGCAATGTGCTGTTTGTCTTCTTTTTCTGTCCATCTATTGGCTCACCTGACAAAATGCTTCATCCAGACATTTCTATTCAAGAGGTCATGGCAAAGCACCCATATTCATGCACATCCAACAGGTCTAGACAGGGCTGGTCCAGACAGATTACATCAAAGCCTTGCTGGGTCAGGTGTGAGGAACACAGAGAATCAGTGATGCCACTGCATCTCTCTTTGCTCACAATAAAAAGCCATTTGCCTCCCTCAGATGCTCACCATATCTTGCAGACGCAGAGCCGAGAGAATGAAAAATGACGGGCTGGTAAGTGCCAGAGGGTGGTAAGGCTTATCTGTGTGGATCAGAAGGAGAAGTGGTTGGTGGCCCTTTTTCCAGCTTGGAGTGTTTGAGGCAGATAAAGCATGGCAGTCTCAGCCTTCCCCCATGATTATCTTCATGTGGAGGAGAGCCTCCTCTGCTCAGCACTATCACACGAGGAACCCTTTATCTCCTCGAAGTCATTTATTTCCCAGATGAAATCATGATGGCTGGCACCTCCAAACATGCTGTAAGCACTGGTGGAGGACTGAAAGCAAGGTTAGAGGAAGGCGCAGAGGGCAGTGCATAATGGCAGCATCGCCTCAGCTTTGTGGTGCACAAAGAGCAGCACGAAGAGCCAAGACTGATGTTTGGGTTAAGCTGCTCAAAGAGGGTCATCCATTCTCAAAAAGAAGAGGTGTGAACATGCAGAAAGTGAAGGTATGAAAAATGGGCCAGGCGTTTGTATGTCGCACCAATCACATCTTTCTACCCAAAGAAAAGGATGCGCTGTTCATGTAATCTGATCATCTTCATCCATCTTATCTTAATGTCATTTTTTGTGTTTGTTTTTTTAGTTTATCTAGTCCTGCAGGGGAAAACTGAAATGTATTTAATAATAATACTGAAGGGCAATAATCTCGAAAAAGCCTCATTTCAAGGATGCCACACAGAACAATGAAGAAACATCTGATATCCATCAAAAGTCTGGTGACAACTTACCTTCTTTTGAAATAGTTGGTTTTCATTATTACTTTGCAGTTTTCCAAGAAAATGCAAGCAAAAGGTTTTGTTTAAAGGCCTATATCATGGAAAAGAAAGTAGTTAGGTACTAGACCCTAGGATTGGAAGGTCGTGGGTTTGAATCCCGGACTAGTAGGTTGCCCTGCATTACCCATGAGCAAGGTACTGTCCCCTTCACTGCACCCCGGGCACTAGACATAGCTGCCGTCTGCTGCACAGTGTGTGTGGGTTAAATGCAGAAAATGCATTTCATTGTGATTCACTGTGCTGTATCTTCACAATGACAACTAGTCACTTTCACTTCACTTTAACAGAGAAAACTCACTTTGAATAATGAAATGCTAAGGTGAAAAAAGTCATGTTTAAATAAGATAAAGAGCAGTTTTAGGTGCTTTCCCACAATGCTAGCAAGCTGGGATGGTGAAGGCTCTATGCCCTTGAAGAAAAACATCAACTGCCAATTTTGTTGATGCACAATGAACGATGGAGGAAAAAGGAAACAGGTAATTTTTGTCATCTTGGTCTCCTGTCATGCTATCATCATAAAATATCCAGATCTGATCAGGCCAATGCTTATGAGTGGCCATACTGCTTCAGTAAAATCAAAGAAGCTTAAGCTTTGTGGGCACCGACTTGTCCCACAATGAAAGAATACATATCCAAACCGCTGGGGTCCTAACGATTGCTTGTAACCCTCTGGGAACTGGGATCTGCTTTCTATTTAACATGTTAAAGGATTTCAATCTGACAACGAAACAGGCTCATTTGTATTAACATATTTTGAGATGATCTCAAAAATTTGATTGGCAAGTGAAGCTTTATTACCTGATAGGTTGATTGCTATAAATTTACAATAGCAGAATTGGAACATGAGCACCAGAGAAGAAGAAGCATTAAGTGACAGGTGGGCTTAAGTCCCAGCGTGGGAGTTTGCTTTAGTACATGACTGTGGGTTCGTGCTGAGCTCTGCTCTACTCTCATTGTGCTCAGGCCTCTGTTCCCCTGCACAATTTAGCGCAGTGCCTGTCGCAATGCTTTTAATAAACAGCTTTGACAGCTCCCATGGAAATAACGCCACTGTCCTGTGCAGCTGTTGTGCTGTTGCACTCTTCATTTGGCTTTTTTTCTTCCCCCAAGAATTCAATTCAGTGTTTCCTGTTAATCTCTTTGTGTGTGTGGGTCAGCATGAGATAAATCAAATGATTTAGGGAAGCAAGCTATCAGCCTCACCTCCTTTCACAACTTCTATGTGGAATTAAGTATTGCTGGGCCAAAGTGACTAATGAGGTTGAAGCACTGAGTAAAATCCGTCCACAAAGGATCAAAAACCTGATCATGAAAATGTTCTCTACAATGTTATTTATTTTATTTATTAGTTAATGTTTTGTAATTAATTCAAAATTATATTAGCATCTAGTTCAATCAAAGAAGTCCTTTATGAGCATTCCTGAATTTGTTATTATATATATGCTGTAACAACATTAAAGCTATAAAACATTAAAAATATAAAAAAATATATATAGTGGCTAATATTCCAATGGAAAAGTATAAGTAAACTTCAGATTAACCGCTTTACCTAAAAGATAAATGGAACCTTTTCCGGAGGAAACTACTCAAGCACTCATATACACCACTATGGATAAGTGATTTTGCCATAAATGAAATGCCATAAATTTACATTTTATGAAAATATTAACAGATATAGCTATAAAACTATAAAAGGGACCTAAACATTTCTCATCATTTAAAAGATTTGAAGTTTCAATGCCACTTCTTTCATTCTGTCACATGCATCCCAGATATTTGTCTCTCTGTCTACTATTTCAGGTCCTCAGGCTCTAATCATTAAAATTCAAGGCATTTTTCATGACTTTCAACACATATTTGCTCCATTATGGTGGGTGATAAGACTGCTAAAATGTGCTGATTGTGATTTCAGGCATTGTCAACTTTTAAATATTTATCTCCAAGTGTTTGCAATTCAAGTCATTCTTTCTGCAACTGGGCATGCAGCTTCCTGATAAAATGTCTCAGATGGGAAGAGATCTTCTTATTATTTGACCATCATGAAACAATTTATTGTCACCTTATTTATATTCCTGAGGATAAACATGGCTGCCTCTCTTTGTCATTGATTTCTTTTGACGGCACATAAACTAGATATTAAACTACACCAAGTTCACCTCTAAATGTGCTTCCTTCCCAGTCCCTCTGAATGCTGCTGTGGCAGGTGGACATCGCATAGGTGTGAACACTCACCCTGGACCAAATGAAACATGATAAGATTCACGTTAAAGGTGTGATGTGAGGCATTCGATGTGACAGCCTACTTATGTCCTTTGCAGGCACGGCCTTGAATTCCACTTGCAATGAGTCAACTCAATATCACAGCTTGCTCAGCCAGCCCATCTCATTGGCTATGCTGAGCCCAAACCAGGGGTCAGAGGGCAAGCTCATTCACTGGTGTAGCACTGGCATTTTCCTGCAGACAGCATGTGCCTGCCTGCTGTTTGCCTAATGCAATTCCAATCTGGACTAATCTGCTCAAAGGCCACTGAAATGCCCTTGTTCCCTAATGGCTCAAGCCAACAAACTTCTCCTGATGGTGTGGCTTTGTCTCTAGAGTCTCTAGAAGACAATGAGAGGACAGCAAATTATAGGCTTTAATGAGCAAGGAGTCTGAACAGACTGGTGCTGTTGGCCTAAGGATGAAGTTACTTTCAGTGACTGCATGCAGTTTTATTCGACAATTCAGATATTTGACATCTAGATGCTCATTATTCTACTCTGTGACCCATCATTGTATTGTCAGGGGAGAGGAACTAAACTAAGCCTGACCCCATTGATACACCAAAACGCTAATGTTACGCCATTAGCCCCAATGCATGCATGGATAGAAATGAACACATCTGCTCCCAACAGAGCCCACAAAGTGTGGGCCAAGATAATTGCATAGACTAATACCAGAGTGAGCACACAGGACAATGACTGCCACGCAGGTAATTACCAGAACCGTGGTCAATAAGCCAATAAAGCAGTTACTGCTGAAATCCACCCTTTATCCCTTTATAGAGAAATGAGCTTTCATACTGTGTTGATGTGAATTAGAAGGTCAAATTAGGCCTTAGAGTCATTCAGTGATGATTAGGAGGCTTCTAGAAAAACAAAAAGGCCAGTAATTTTGGGTGACTCACACATGAAGTGAAAGTGACTATTTGTCATTGTGAAATGCAGCACAGCGCAACAAAAGTGAAACACAACAAAACATAACCTCTACTTTTCACCCACACCGTGTAGCAGAGTGCATCTATTTAAAGTCCCCGGGGAGCAGTGATGGGGACAGAAACTTGCTCAAGGGTAACTAAGGGCAACTTACTGGTCTGGGATTTGAACCCATGATCTTTTGATCCTGTGGCCAACTACCTAACCACTAGGCCCCACTGCCCCACATGGACAACTTCAATGGAGTCACTACAGTAACATTAAATAACATGATCATGTGATGCAGGAAGGCCAACAGAAAAAACTATATTGCTATGTGGGATCATTATCTTTTTAATTAGAAACAAAGGATTAAGCCTGTTACCTCTGTTTTTCACTGACTGAACCAAAATCATGTTCCTTTTTTATTATAAGCTATATCAGTCTTATTATCCTCTTAATGTCTTTTATGGATCAACAGGAAGGGAATGTTTTGTGTGCATAAGTTTTCTATTTGAAATGTGCAAAGGCTGTGCATCTTAAGAGCTAAAAAATCACATAAAAAAGATGTGTGTGTTTATTTATTTATTTATTTATTATCTTTGTTGAACCAGTTGGGCAATTTATGTTTATTGCATTTTTCTGATGCTCTCATCTAGAGTGACTTACATTGCCTAATGACAAAATAAGTTTAACCAGAGCTTGTTAAACAAGTTTAAAAGCTTGTTTAGGAGCTCAAATGGTGCTAGTGCTGTAAATAGGATTTAGCCAGGCTGCCCAGGTTTTATCCAACTGGCAGTGATGCGCACATAATGGCTAAATGATGGCAAACACAAGTGATGTACCTACTACCCTCTCTAATTTCTTACAAGCAAGGTACAGTTACATAGGAGGGGTTTCTTATAAACAGCAAGTGACTGTATCTGAAATGAATGCATCCTTTGCCTGATGCAAGAAGTCTTTTGTGCCTATTTAAGGATGCGTTCTGCCTGTTTGTGAATTATGAGGCTGATGCACAACCCTCAACCTTCAATTTCTGGCCTGGCATGGGACTGGGACAAAGAAATACACTGTCTTGTGCATCCCTAGTGGGCTAGTGTTCAAATGGCAAATAAGCTATGCTTTTTCATACACAAACCCCAGGTGCCCCAAGTGTTTTAGAGGCTGCCTGGAGCAACAGCACAAAGTTTGACTGTAGAAATGAGAGTTCAGTCCTTTTGACCCTCATGGTGCATTCACCTGAGGCCCTCTGCCCCAAGCTATTGTTTCTTTTACAATGCCCTGCATGTGAGATAAAGCCCATGCTCATAACCTCATGGTTTTTTTTTTTGACATATTGCGTTGCCATGGTGATCATATTGATTGAAGTGAGGCCTCCAATGGCAAAAGCTGAGAGGTGTCATTTAACGCTGACGACTATCAGCTAGAAATAACAAAGAGGGAGCCAGCCTTATCTGTGCTTCACTGTCAGTGGGACAGATCCAGCCTATTGAAAGTACGAGCTGCCACGTAGGCTGTTCCAAATGATAGCCTAGTTCAGGCGCAGATGTTTTTCCATCTCTGCAAGAAAATGAACAGTCTATTCTCACTCTGTAATTTGGCTGTCAATATCCAGCTTGCCCCCTCATTACTCACATCATGAATGCTACAGGAATTAGTCGATTGCTGTGGATCAGTGTATCATCCACAACACACTACTGAGCTCTCTGAATTGGGTGCCGCAACTGTGGGAATAAATAACTCCACCAAACAGAAAGGAACCCATGGGATATGATTCTATGCTGTTGAATCTGTAATGGTGATCCTTGATGTGTTCAGTAAATACCAAGGAAGGCACTGAATGGCTGAAAGACTGAATAAGTTTTAGATCAAATGACAAGTGACAGCTTCAAGTCACCTGGTGAGCTAAACTGAACAAATCTATAGTGGACTAGGAGGGAACCAATGCAATCCGCAGAGTTCATTCATCACTACGATCACTTGTCCATTACTCTCTGCTCAATGAAGACCACATCAATAGTTGACCTATAATGTTGTAGGTGCAGAGTTACTGTATTTCCTCTAAAGCACAGTCTGAGACCAGATTAGTCTTGACGGCATGTCCATATTTTAGGAAAGCTCAGAGTTGGTTTGTAGGGTGACAGCTTGATTACCAAAACAACATTCCTGCTTTCCTAAGAGTGTCACAAACATATGAAATAAACATCATTTGAATTAAAAAATCACTCTTATCAAGGCACTATGATATACATTTTTTAAATGAAAAAAAAAATCCTCTTAAATATATTATTTTTTGCTATTGTTCTGTAATTTGTTTTGGCCAAATCATGGACAACATTTGTGGCAAAAGAACATTGATGGATTGATTTAAAAAAATGTGAACTAACTTGCATGCCTGAATACTTTTCCTGCTGAGCAGAAGTGGTGGGTTGGAAATGAACTAATTCATTCAGCTCCATTAGAAACGCATTTCATTTGTCCCACTGTTGGGGCCTGTGTTCTGGACGCTGTGCTGAGCAGAGTCATCTCTTCATTTATTTTCATTAAAGCTCACCCAAGGAGAAGATGTGGCCTTCCCACAGAGAAGGTAAATGTGTTTAAAATGCCCCACCATCTAGGTGACTGGAGCAGTTTAGAGTTTCTATTAAAAAATTACTCAAATTAGGATTTGGTCAAAAAAATTGCCACAATTACACAATTTTTATTTCACCAAAAGTGATAAATGTGTTTCATTTGTTGATGTCAAAAAATGTTGATGAACAAAATAGAGAGGTCAACAAAGCACACAATATTGAAGCCACTCATGGTGGAACATGAGGAAGATCTAAAAGTCCTTACAGTGAAAGTTCCCAAAGAAAGTACATCTCAACATCTCAACGTGGTGAGCATATTGAAGATGTGTCTGCTTGGATCAGTTCTTAAATACAAAGGATTCAGTAGTCAAGAAATATGACAATGATTGGCATTTGGCCTAACAGTGATAAAAAAGCTTGAAAACATCTTCAAATGTAATTATGTGTATCAAAGATAGCTGTCTAGGTTGTTTTGTTTGTTTTTCCTGTGGTTCTATTCAATTTATGAGAAAGTTGCACCATAAAACAACATGGCAGGACAGCACTGATACCTATGAACTCTGATGCTGGACTGGATTTGAAAAAAAAATGGATCTTTGTTTCAAACTTAATACTAGACCTATTATGCAGAGAATCAGTTCACTGGGACATACAGTTATGCTTGAGTAGCTGAAGGAGGAAGATGAGGAAGATGTCTGGGAAACCCATAGTTCTAAACAGAATATATGATAGAGGAGACAAGAGAAACACTGTCAAAGGAAATAACGTCATTGCAGTCAATAATTTTCTGGGCCACTTGTCCTAATTAGGGTCACGGGGGGGTGCTGGAGCCATCCCAGCTCACACAGGGTGAAGGACAGGGACACACCCAGGATGCCAGCCTATCGCAGGGCAGGGAGGGGCAAACCGAAAGGGATGGCACCTTGCTCAAGGGTACCTCAGGGCAACCCACCAGGAAGGGGTTTGAACCCACAACCTTCCAGTCCAGGGCCAACTCCCTAACCACTAGGCCACCGCTGCCCCTACTTAATTGCAATGATGTAAAATGGTTAATTTTTAAATTGTACCATCCTTCCCTGTTCAAACAGTCCTGGTGGGAAATCTATTTGCAAAACAGCTTTACAGTTTTATATTAATTTAATTAATTAAAATTAATTTTCAAAATGTCATGATGTCATGGAAACCAGCACATTTACTTATATTCTCTATTCAGCCTCAGGTTTGGCCCTCTCCACTTACATTAAAATTAATAAGAGGTGTTTCAGCCTTGATCATTTTCAAATAAGACTCAACAGATGACAAGTCAATTTACATGAATCAGTCTTAAAAGTACAGTGTAAATTATAATTATAAGGTATAAAAAGGAAAATGGTCATTTCAAAAGTAATTATGAAATTCAGTGGAAAAATACTATAATGGGTGATTCAGGCGTAAACCATTGAATCAAATGTGGTAGTTTAGGCTTGAAATTTGGCTTTTTACGCTTCTGTTACTTGTTAGCTTCATTCATTCCGTAGCTCTACGGCAAAACTAACAAAACAAACTTCCCTAAAATGTCACTGGTTGATAAACTACTGCACATTTAGTTTCAGGGGACGACTTTGTCAATGCAATATTTCAACAGAACCATTGCTTTATGGGTACTTTAAAAGTGCTTCACCAGTGCGTAGGGAAGTACTATTCCATAATCTTGAACTACGTATGGATAATTATTTCTTGATTTAAAAGAATCTAAAGTCAAATTTAAAGAAAAGGTACATCCAGATAAATACTATGTAATGTATTAATCACTACAGCAGTTATTTTAAGTTTGCATTAAATAACTTGACATTTGTTACATTTGTTTTTTGTTTTTTTTCTGTAAAGAGGGATTATTTAAACAAGGGTAGACTGGTGGAGGTCAGGCAGTCTGCAGCATTCTGTGAATCTCTTGGTTCATACTTGGGGCAATGTCAAGGATTATGAAGACTTCTTGCAAAAACTGTGTTGAGCAAACCCTAAGGAGGTCCATTCCCTGCTATCAGGATTACAGGACTCACAGCTACAGTTGTTTTCATGAATGTGTGACATACACCAGAATCTGTACAAGGGAATGTTCAAAGGCTCGAGACAACAGAGAGAATTAGTGTTTAATCTCTGTGGCCCACGTTTTAATAAAAGGAAGGAAAAAAGACTTTGGAATAATGCAATGAGACTATGGCTCTAATCACAGCACTGATGGGTAAAAGAAAATGAGGCAATATCAAAAATAATGGAAAATGAATTACCTTTTTCTCACTTTAATGTTCTTCTTCTAGACCACTTGATTTAATGCCTTGTAGGTAATTGGTTGTATGCATTTCTCTCTCTCTCTCTCTCTCTCTCTCTCTCTCTCTCTCTCTCTCTCTCTCTCTCACACACACACACACACACACACACACACCCACACACACACACGGACGCATGCATACACACACACACACTTCCTGCAGAACATCAAAATGTTAATGACCAGGTTACTGTTTGAGAGCATGCCATTTTGAAAAATGTGTATTTAGACATGCCTCTTCTTTGAGGAACTTTAACTGCCTCAATTCGGACCTTCTAAGATGTGAATATTTAGCGTGTAAACATTGTGCCGCCAAATGAACAAACTCTCCCAGAATAGCTTGGCCTGGTTTGATGGACAGTTGGTCATTTGTGTCTGAAAAGGCAATTTGCAGTGGAAATAGCTGGAGGGTAATTTCAGTTCAGGTCTGCAGAAGTACAGTCTAATCAGTGCTGTCATTTTTTTTCTAACCAATCAGCAAAAAACACCACAAACTCACATTAATCTAAAAGAAAAGTAAGGCCATAAACACACAAGGGAGGGGTGTTTGTCTGTACACAATGCATTTTATTTATCAAACCTCAAAGAAAAAAACAGTCCTTTGCAAAGTTTTCTTTGTCAGCCAATTAAAAGATTATAGACATAAATAGGCAAATACTCAACATCAGTACATGTTTGGGTGGGTTTGGGTGGGTATGGTGGGATGCTGATGCTGACAAAGAAAAGGAATTGCTTGTTATCTGAAAACAACAAGCAATTACTTGCCTTTGCTGTAAAAGGCAAGTAAAAACCAATGGTGCACCATTTGGCATCTGCAGCAATTGATTTTCTAAATCAATTTATTGAAAAGAAAAAAAAACTAAAGACATAAACTGAACGCAGCTCCTGTACAAACTACTGATGATTGCTGCTAAACAAAGCCATTCTGTCCAAGCGGATACAAAGAACCCAAAGAAGAGCTGTTGTCAGTGTTGTTAAATGATGAATTAATGTGCAGAATGGGGAACCGGTGATTGAGATCCGTCTCTCTCTCGCCCCTTCTCTTTATCTCTCCCTCTCCATCTTTCTCTCCATACATTAGTGTCAACACTAACCTCAACATTGCAGTCAATGTCATTGCCAATGTCACCACCACTCAGTGATGGAAGCCAAATTTTAATCAATTGCTGACAAAAAATGGAACCCATGTTTCTGATGAAACACCATCAAGTCATATACAATAACCATAGAAACCATAAACGGCAGCACAGACTTTTCATTTGGACACATTTCTTCCTCGCACATTCACAAGCAGGTTTTCAAATTTTCATTCCTTTAAGTCAGTCTCTTAATCAGAGGCTTCCTTTTCTGATTTTGTGTGTTGGATTTGAATCGTCATATGGAGTTTAAATCATTAACCTTGTTGCATCTAGTTAAGGATTGAAGAGTGTGAGCTTCTCATCAAGAGATTAGCAAATTCAGCATCATGTTGACGCAGCGAAGGAGAGCTTGCTTAATAACTTGTTTACAGACAATTATGTAAAAGAAGACGAAACACACTCTGCAACAGTAAACTCTGTGTCGACGTTCAGCTCCTGTGAAATGATTAAATCTGGAGCGCGGCCATGAGTGTAAATCGGCCAAAACCTTAAGAGCACACAAACTGCATAAATTTTCAGTCGGATTCATTATCAACTGCAAATGAATCAGTCTGATTCTTTTTCAGCAGCAAATAATGAGTAATTGTATTTAGGTTGTATTTAGAAAGAAAATGCTTTTAGCGCTATTGCTGAACTTTTCTATGGAACACAGATTTATCCCTTTTATGTTAAAGGAATTGTTCTTTCTTATACCTTTACCTGCGGCACTTCTGGAAGACAGTTAATCTTTGGAAAAAAACTGAGTCTAAAACTGCAAGCAAGTGATCAGTAGACAATGTGTGAGGTGTGTCCAGACATCCCTTCTGATTAATCTCTTCAGCTATGAAGCTGTGCAGCAGTAGAGCTGTAGTATCTACAGTGATGGAACTCTTTTCAATACCAGTGGGATGAGCTGGAGTGAAGATGATCATCTATCAATAGGACATGACATCACTTGGTTTCCTGGCTAAGACTTACCATTCAGTAACTACTATAAAGTATTCAGCAGCCTTAATGAAAATAATATGTAAGTTTTAAGTGAGAAAAAAGGAAATCTGAGCCTTGATCTATCTATTGATCTATCTATCTATCTATCTATCTATCTATCTATCTATCTATCTATCTATCTATCTATCTAACCCAACTAGGATGCACAAGCAAGTCTATTTCTTTGTGCCGATCCCAAACCATGATAAATGGAGATGTAACCCTAACTCTAGGGAACTGGGGGTTAGTGAAGAGTTACCAGACTGCTGGGCAATTATTGCAGAAGCAATAATGAAGAATGGAGAAAGCTAGAACGGTATTAGTTGTGACATCTAGACAGAAGAAGGAGGGTAATGAAAACCTGGTGGTGGAACCCAGAAATCAAAGATGGTTTTACAGAAGGAGAGGCTGGTGAAGAAGAAGAGGAATAGCCAGAGAGATGAAGAAAGTAGACAGGAGTACAAGGAGATGAAGCGCAGGGTGAAGAAAGCAGTGGCCAAGGCTAAAAATAAGGTCTATGGTGAATTGTATGAGAGGTTTGACAGTAAGGAGGGAGAAAAGAACCTATACTGATTGGCTAGACAAAAAACAGTGTTGGGAAAGATGTCAGCAGTTAGGGCGATAAAGGATGGAAATAGAAACATGCTCATAAGTAAGCAGAGAATACTTTGAAGGGATTGATGAATGAAGAGAATGAGAAAGAGGGAAGATTGGATGATGTGAGGACACTGAACCATCGAGTGCAGTGGATTAACAAGATGGATGTAATGGAAGCGATGAAAAGGATGAAGAATGGAAAGGCTGTTGATGCAGATGACATACGGGTGCAAGCATGGAGGTGATTAAGAGATGGCGGTTGAGTTTCTGACCATATTGTTTAACACAGTCTTGGAAAGTGAGAGGATGCCTGAGGAGTGTAGATGAATCCGTACCAATTTTCAAGAATAAGGGTGAAGCACAGAGAGATAAAGTTGATCAGCCACAGCATGAAATTATAGGAAAGAGTAGTGGAAGTTAGGTTCAGAAAAGGAGTGATTATTAGTGGGCAGGAGTATGTTTTTTAAAGATAAAGCGCTACAAATGGACTAGGACTAGAATGTTTGTTGGTGATATTGAATCTGTAGTGAGAGTAGAGAGAAACTTGAGGAAACCCTGGAGTGATAAGGTGCAATCTAGAGAGGAAAAGAGTGAAAGTGAGTTGGACAAAGACGGAATACATGAATGTGAACGAAAGGATGGGGGAATGGTTAGCGTGCAGGGAGTAGAGTTGAGAAGGGCAAAGGAAATGAAATACTTGGAATCAACAATTCAGAGTAACGGCAAGTGGGGAAGAGAGCTGAAGAAGAGAGTGCAGGTGTGCCGGAATGGGTGGAGAAGAATGGCAGGAGTGATCTCTGACACAGGGGTACCAGCGAGAGGAAAAGGATTTATCTATCTATCTATCTATCTATCTATCTGTCTATCTGTCTATCTACCAATCTATCTATCTATCTATCTATCTATCTATCTATCTATCTATCTATCTATCTATCTATCTATAACAAGTTGTGCATCTACTGTTTTCTGCAAATGAATGAAACAGCAGGGACTAGCAGTGTCCACCTGTTTTTTTTTGTTTTGTTTTTTTTCCAAAGTCCAAACCAAAGCATGTGTTCCCAGTTTTTCTTACCCTTAATGTTAAATGCCCCAGAGATTTGCCAAGAAAGAATAGCTTATGTCCTCCTCCACCATCTGTGGAGCAGCGGGACTGTGTTCTCTGGAGTAGTAGATCTCCATCCAGTATTTTTGGGATGAGTTTGGGTGAAATGAATCTTCCAACATCAGTACCTTAGTAATGCTCTTGTCAGATCAGATTCTCCTGGCATCAATCCAACACTAGTTGTTAAGCCTTACACCAGAAGTAGAGGCTGCAACAAAGAGTGCCACCATAGTGTGCTGTGGGTTTCCTTTTCTTTTCTTTTTTAATATCTTTTATGATTGGCAGTTGCTACAGACATTAAAGACAAGACAGATATTATCCTAAGTCTAGAGAAAAGGACAGCCCTTCAAAGAGGTAAAACAAGAGCAGATGCCACTGCTTTTAAGGATCTGATTGTGTTTTTGAGTGGCAAACATTTTTCATCTGTTAAGAGTGAAGGTAGCGATTAATGACAATCCTTTTATGAACTGAAGTTCAACAGCATTTCAATCAGACCTTCAAGGATTTCTAGGAGAAGGTTCTTTATTCATTCCGAAAACACACGCAGCTCCCATACACACCTAGAAAGTGCATGCCCAAGCCATTAGCAGTTCCACATATTTGCCTGTGAGAGAGCAGATTTTATAGGTTTATATGTCCTATCAATTAGCACTGTCTCCTGTCAGTGATGAATAGGCCAACTGGGAGATTAAATGCAAGGAGAAGCAGTGCTTCTTATTCTTCATAGCTTAGCTTGGCTTTTTTGCACCCAGGTAAGCAGTCAGCTCAGGTATAGATGTCATGGATGCTAATTCATCATGTTACATACAGATAGTTCTCTAGTCATTAGTGGGGTAATTGCCTAAGACATTATACGAATATATTAAAGATGACATTATCTGCACAGACTATTAACCACCTTAAAAAAAAAAACAACAACTTTTCCTTCTCTCTCTCTCTCTCTCTCTGACTCTCTCTCTCTCTCGCTCAGTCCCCCTCGCTTTCTTCCTCTTCCTCTCTTGCTCTTCCGTTAGCTCAGTTCCACTCCCTCCTCAGTCTCCTGTTCCTTTCCTTTCCTTTCCTTTCCTTTCTCTCCCTAGCTTCTCTGGTTGACAGATCATTACAGAAAACAAGCGCAGGGTGCATTGACCTTGTCCCCACTGCTGGACTCTGGACTTCATGCTACAGTGAAAACAGGAGTTGCAGGTATGACGTGCTTGACAGAGCAAAGACAGACTTTGGCTGAGACTGCATGTTGCCCCAACAATCTTTCACTTTGTCCAAAAATTCAGGGCATGGTTACTTACTGGAACAGTCACTGCTATCTGATACACTGCGTATCCCTTTGAACATTCTCTGTCTAGTAAATAGAGCTACCTTTCCAGAGCCCCTGTTTTGAAAAAAGAGTATAAAGTAAACAATATTAAAGTTTTCAAATATGCTCTCTCGTCCACATCTTGAAATCAAGCAGTCAAAACAGACCATTTCAGCTAAAAACTGTGTTTTTATACTGTACTGTGTTCACTCTCTCCAGAGTTTCCACCAGGACTGCGTTCTGACCTAATCTAAATGCACCCTCACCAATCAGAGCCAAGGTCATTCATATGTTTATAAAAGAGATGTTTAAATCAAATCAAGGAAGAGTGGCTGGAAGCTGTTCATGCGAACCTGAATTTTCATTTTTGCTACAAATATGTGAGAAAAATGAAAGCGATAACCTGTTCAACATGGTCTGATTTAGGTCATGTTCTATCTATTTTCTACCTCGTGCACATGAGTATCTAAGAACAGGCGCTGCTACGACTGATGTATTTTGGAGTCACTTTCAGACTGCTCAGGGGTGAATAATTGCTCCTGCTTTTTAGTCACTAC
The DNA here is from genome assembly GCA_017165825.1 of Hepsetus odoe. Taxonomy (NCBI): domain Eukaryota; kingdom Metazoa; phylum Chordata; class Actinopteri; order Characiformes; family Hepsetidae; genus Hepsetus; species Hepsetus odoe. The sequence continues at coordinate 23,773,796 of CM029370.1, read as the reverse complement.
AAGGCTCCCATCACGTGAATCGCACGGATCAGGGACTCAGGGGGAAAAATTCTGTTCAGCGTCAGTCTCTCAAGGCTTCAAAAGAAAATAGGGTTCAGAATCCCTTTCTGAAAGTTAAAAGTGAGTTTATCGATTTTCTCTTTGAACTGAGGTTTTCATTATCACAGGGATGATAAGACACAACTACAACAGACTGCCACACTCGTTATAAGATTAAGATTTTCTCAGAGAAAGAGGTTTACAGATGAAGCATCCTGAGTGAAGTATTAAGCCCCTGCTATGAGCAACGAGGAGACACTCAGAACAGTATACAGAAAAAACAAGTCTGTGCACTAGAAACTTCTAGGAGAGGGTAGTATATTTATATATAATTTATTTATTTGTTTGTTTGTCTATGTATTCATTTATTTATTGGTTTTGCATGCAGGTCTCTTCCCATGATGCTGCCCTGAGTTTCTACAAGTGAAGCAAATGAAATGTTGGTCTCTTCATTACTAGAAAAAACATGAAAGCAAAACAAACCAAAATTTAAAAAAAGGTGTTTTTTTCTCATTACCACCCTATGAGCACTGGGATAGGCTCCAGCAATCCCCGTGACTCTAATCTGGATAAGCTCTTAAGATAATGGCTGGATAATAAAAATAAAAATAATAATGAAAAAATATTGATAATACATCCTCCTAGACAGGAAGACACCTTGAGAGGAACCAAACTAAAATTAAACTAATCTTTCTCTGGTCGATGGATTGCAAACCAATAACACAAGAGCAATAAATAAGGAAGAACTGACTAATGAATAAAAAAAAATTATACATAGAAGACAAGTGAGCTTATCATTAGACACATTCTGATTAACCAAGAAAAACCAATTACTGCTGTCAGAAGCCTATCAGAGTGTGAATGAGAATTAAATCCATGATTGCCTTTAGGTGCACAAAGTCTAGGGCTGAATAATTCTAATAATAATAACAATATGATATATTATCACATAGTAATGATAATGGGCTTGAATTTCTTTATTAAACTTTACTCATCAAATAAATTCAATAATGACTGTTCTGGGTTTTTCAATAGACCCAGGCAGCTTTTACATGGGCTGCATACTGCAAACTCTCACAAAATCTTCATTTATTACACTTTCTATATTATAAGCACACACACACACACACACACACACACACACACACACACATATATGCTTCTTATCAGCAATGACTGCAAGCACTTATGTGATTGCTGCAAAGCACTGGAATGTGACGCAGCGTTGAATATGACTGGGGAGAATGAATGGAGTACAATCTTGGCCTGCAGTATCTCCAGCTGTTCTCTCCTACCATGGTGTAGTTGTAGTCACATCAGGGTGAAGAAGATAGCTCAAGATAAAACCCTGTGTGCATGTCTGGGTACGCGATACCATGAAATTAGTATTTTTGGGGGCTGAAGGCGCTAAACCTGGACTGTAAAAACCTAGTTTTCTGCTCAAATTCAATCCAGAAAAGTTCCTTTTTTGCTTAATACAAATACAACTACGAATGAATTAGTCTTAATTTAACCACAATTCCAGAGGGCAAAGCCTGGGAGAGAAAATGTCCTTGAATGAACAGAATGAAAAAGTCTTTCACTTTAAAGGATGTACTGTAATTTAGAATAATCAATAACGCAATTAATTTAAAACAACACAATAACCCTGCTGACACCAAAGTCCTTTCTGTGCTCATTCACTTGAATCTTTTACAACACCTGTGTTGAGCTTTGCTTGGTGGTTCTTACAATATTAATTGTTCAATTTAATTAGTGTAAAATTAATAATCCAATACAGCCAGAAAGCAATGACATCTGCATCCCTGAGGGCTGATTGTTTCCAAAGGAGTCCACAGACTGATGATGACGGTCTTTCACGCTTTTGGAGAAATTGTATCTAAACGGATGATCAGATGATGTATTTTCTCTGCATTTCAGCCTACATTCCACATCATATATTATATATGGTGATCTGGATTTCTCAAACTGAGCTTGATGATGATGAAGTGATGGATGGCCAGGTTTTGTTTATGTATTTGGTATTTGGTATTATTTATTTGAGTTTGATTTATCAGCACATTGATGGTCTACAGAATCCCCTTTATTTGTGCAATTTTTTGATTTGTAATATCTTACAAATATTGCACCGGGGCAGCGGTGGCCTAGTGGTTAGGGCGTTGGCCTCGTGATTGGAGAATCAGGGGTTCGAACCCCTTCCCAGTGGGTTGCCCTGAGGTACCCTTGAGCAAGGTACCGTCCCTGTCTCGCTCCTCCCTGCGATGGGCTGGTGACCTGTGCAGGGTGCGTCCCCCGTCCTCGCCCTGTGTGCGCTGGGTTGGATGCCAGCACCCCCCCGTGACCCCGTTTGGGACAAGCGGCAGAAAATGGATGGATAATGAAATATCTTACACACTGCGTGTTCTTGTGGCTGCAACAATTTTGTGCTCCACACAAAAATCATACAGGGGATGTTCAAACTGTACCAACTCGATACCAAAATATATGATGAATTATTGTTTCCTACAATAAAAAAGGAGCTCTGTATAGCACCAAAATGGTTGAAGGTATATGAAAATGATAGTAGTAGATATTTACATTATATTAGATCACATTGCTATGCTAAACTGTTGAAGGGAACAGAAGTTGTTTTAGGCATGAGGAAGCAAATGTGCATTTAGAAAAATCCAGATACGCACAGACAAAGTCTCAGTCATAAGCTTGCAATGGTAAAGGGATTTTCATGAAGCCAGCTGGAATAAAGGGAGAACACATCATATACGTCTCAACTTCACACTCGCAGCAAAGCTGGGAGCATGCTCAGCAAACAAGAACCCCAGGAGTCTGATGTGCAATAAACATTCAAAGACTAAAGGCTGTTTGCAAAACTGAAGGCTAATGAAAATGATTGGACTTGTGAAGTGCTGTGAAAATCAGCTGTTTTACAGCAGCAGCTTCACCACAGCTTCCAGGCCCAGCACATCAGGACAGTTAGCCTGTTATCAACTGTGTGAAGGATTCAGATCATGTACCATACTAATCCACCGTGAACCCACAACGGCATCTTTTAACGCCATTTCTGCTCTGATTCGTGGAATATTTGTCCTGTGATTTCACAGGAACAGCAGTCATTCTGTGTGTCATTGAGTGTAGCAAACTGTGTGAAATCAGATAATGTCCTTCCCTGCTCCACTGACACACAGCCCGCTGGCTGTGGTGACGCGCCGAGGTCAATTAGCCGCACTGATTTCCTCAACAGCAAGAGCAAACACAGAGCATTACCAGTAATGGAGTCTCTCCCTGCAGTCTGTCTGCAACAGCATCGCCGAAGGGATTGACCAGTTTATATCAGTTTTCTTTCAGCATTTTACTCTCTCTATCTTTTATTTTGGACATTGAGATGGATAGGGTCACACGAGTGTCACATTAGGCTGCAAGGGAAAAATGGTAGTCCATTACTAAGAGAGAGTACTAAGAGAGAACTACACTGGTGAAAAAAAAACTGTAAGAGGAAAATTCAGGTAGAACGGTCGCCAGAATAAAGCTCTTAATGTGCCTACAGACTGAGGTTTCAGCGATCTTGCAAAAGGTTTTTGCAGGCCACATGATGCAACATCAAATATCTAACGGGATCCAATAAACTTGGCTATGACATCAAGCTGTAGATAACACATCATATCACGTTATGACAAGTCAGTTTACGAGAATAAAGTGTCCTTAGCATACGTTATCCATTTGCATCAAGTAATATGTGGACAATTAGATAAGCTGCATAGCTATGAAAAAATCAATCAGTGCATTTAATTAATGCGTTTAATTTCCTTTTGGTTGGTGAACTGGTGCAGATCATAGCAAAACTCAGATAATGGGAAAGTAATTATAAATTTCTTACACTGTCAGAATTTTTCCCACATTGTCTTTAGTCTCAATCCTGTGACAGCGAACTTCTTAGAATCTCTCTCAGTGTGACAGTGTTTTGGAGTCATGACCAAAGACACTGTCATGTTTATTTCACGTTGGCCATCTTTATATAAAATTGAATTGCATATTCCTGCTGTGAAGCAAGCTTCTCTGAGAAGCTTTGTGTGTAATGAAGTGGATTTTCTTGCATTCTTTTTCATGTATTTTTTTTTTTTGCTCAAGCTTCCACATGAATCATGGTCAACCCCCAAAACTATTTAAGACTACTTCCGTGGTCTAATGCTGTAAACATATGAAGTCTTTGAGGTTAAAGATTTAAAGAATTAAAGAATCAAAAATAAACTAGCCTGTTAAAGCTTCTGTTCTAATTGTGACAATTGTGAAAATGATGGTCATTGTATTAAGTCTGTTTAAAGTAGCCAATAAATGGTACATATGGTGGTAGGGTGCTTGCCTATGGATCTATGGCTCAAGAGGTCCCAGGTTCAAATCCCACCTCTAGCACTACCATCACTGGGTCCCTGGGCAAGACCCTTAACCCTGAGTTGCTCCAGGGGGACTGTCCCTGTAATTAGGACATGGACGTCGCTCTGGATAAGAGCGTCTGCTAAATGCCGTAAATGTAATGCCATTGTGCCACTATACTTTTATTAAAGAATGAGGATGAGGAATTATTCTGCCAGAGAAATATGCATGGTTAGTATTTACCAACCTTTATGATGTTGAAGATGTAGCTCTGAGTGTCATTTGCCTAACAGTGAGATTAAGGTATAAAATAAATCTGTAGATTCAAAATAAAGAAGGACTGAACCTTGTGGAAGTATTGCACATGTAAAGATAATATATTTAAATATGGCATTTTCCTGCAAATCTTAAGTGCACAATTTCTATTTATTTATTTATTTATTTATTTATTTAATCAGTTAGTTACATTTTCAGCTCCAGTTTCAGATGCAGTTCTAAAAAATAATATTCTTCACGAAAACTTCACGATGCCTTTCTCACTTCAAAAACTTGTAGTCTTTTGCAAAACCAAGAGCAAATCTACCAGTTGGCTGGAGGACAGCACATTTCAGTGCATGTCTGCCCGAGTATAGTTACTGTTTTTCCCCCAACCTCTCTCTCCTGTAAAGCTGTTGATTGGGCTGAAGCTTTGGGTGATAGGGCAGAGGGTTAGAAAAGACCATAACCGGGCTCCTTCTGCAGGCTGCAGACAATCACAGGTGTGCACTAAGTTCCCAGTGGGTTCATATTCAAAGCTTTTTATGCTTGACTCAAAAGAGCTTGCAGCCTTCATAGTCTCTGAAGCAGATGAGACAAAACCAGGCAGGGCGATGCAAAGCGATGCAAGGCGCCAGACACAAAAGATGAGCAAAGATACATGTTTCACATACAGTATCATGCAGTGATATTTATCCAGCTGGAAAGAACAGGCCATGCTTTTTTATAGAGAGGTAAGACAAGGTGGAGACAGCATCACACTTGAGAGAAACGGATGCCTCTGACAATTTCAGTGTGGAGCATTTCATGGTGTGGATCCTTTATCTCAGCTGCACTCCAAAGAGATATATGGGGAGAGCAAACCAAGAGATATAGATTTTGAAAGACAAGAACAAGACAAAGAAAAAAATAAAGAGCAAGCTGACTTTTTCCCCCTCACACAGAATCTTCAGCTCAGTGCCTTTTTGTCGTGTGGGGATTTAGTAACCTGGGACTAGATGTTTGAAGATGCCGTTTGAGTCTATGCTTTGTATAAACAGTCCACATATGGCTGAGCTTCAATTGCAAGTAAGGGATCAGGAAAGCCAGGCAGAGGGGGGATAAAGTGCAGCAAAAACTAATGTAGCGAGAAAAGGACAAAAGGGGGATGAGAGTAACCCCATAAATTAATATTCATGGACGTCAGCCTCAAAAAGACCCTATTTCCCCTTTTCTGACAAACCTTCCTTATTTTTCAGCTGTCCCCATGGCTGCACCAGAAACCTCCAGCCACTCCTGGCCACTAATCCTCTGCTTCGAAAGAGTCCTTGGGGCCTGAGCTTGCTATCTTCCCCCTCCTCTCCCATGCAGCCTTCCAGGACACTCTGTGTAAATTCATTAAGTATAAGCTTGCTCTAGGAGGCACCAGCTCTGGATTTCATATGCAGCAGCATTTCATTCTGGTGCTTTTCTGAACTGTTAGAGTTTGTAACTATAAACAGGTCAAAGGACAAGAGAAAGTCTTAGTAAAGAAATTATTTTATAATTCTATTACTCTCTCATTCCTTTTTCACAGCTCGATGTCCTTATATGGGTTGGGGGGGCTGCTGGAACTAATCCCAGCTCTCACAGCGCAAAAGGCAGGGAAAGACCCTGGGCAGGTCGCCAGTCCAATCGCAAGGCAGATACACAAACAAACACACTCACTCACACCTAGGGGGCAATGTAGCATCTCCAATCCACCTGACGTACACGTCTTTAGACAATATGAGGAAACCGGCGCTCCCAGAGGAAACCCACGCAGACACAGGGAGAGCATGTAAACTTCATACAGAAAGGATCCGGACCATCCCACCTGGGAATCCAACCCAGGACCTTCTTGCTGTGAGGCTACAGGGCTACCCGCTGTGCCACTGTGCCACCTTGGTTCTACTCAGGTTTTCAGAAATCTGTATACTGACTCCAAGACACAACCTGTCAATTGGTGGACTAATATTCTAACACTTTGAGTAACTACTATCAAAGTCACATTTGTTGGAAGTAGTTAATGGTGTGCGATTAAATGCTTAGGGTGTTGTTATGTGGATGATACAAAGCTGCGCACACACGCACACACACACACATGGGAATATATATCATGAATGAATATATACTGATCAGAGATTAGGAGTTTTCATTTAACATCTCTTCTCAATGATGGACTTACACTCAATAAGCACACTGTTGTCTGGTGCACATGAATGCTGAAGGCTTATAGACCCAGTGTAGAGCTTCCACCTCAGTCTGCCTGATAGGAAGCGATGTCTCAACCCACACAGCAAACGGGCTGTAAGGGCTCTGGTGCGCTTTCTTTCCAGTTCCACTCTGTAACCATGGCGACTGCATGCGCCATCATTGTGTTGATCCATTTTTGTGAGAGCTTTTCATTTCCAAAGCATATCCTGCACAAAAGGGGGTTGGGGAGAGAAGGTGCTCATGTTCTGCACCATGAAGGCCATGATGCTTCTGCTCAAATTAAACCACACTTTCAGCCAAAGTAACGCAAAGTAGCTAGTATTCCCCATCAGCCTGAATTACTTTGGAGGCAGATATGTTTAGTACTTTTACAAAGGTGACATAAACATAAACCTTGGCTTCTTATTCTGTGATTTATTTTTAAATGTGTTATTCAGTAATTACCACAAGTTATAGTTCATTTAATTGCATCCAATGGCATTTTAAAGCACGGGCAACCTGAACAGTAACCAAGGGCACCACCAGTAAGGAAGAAGCTGATAAGGTGCACATTTTTAGCTATTTTTAGGTCATAGCACTCTAGATTTCTAAACAGCAGCACAACGAGCCATTTTATTGCATTTATTGCATTGCAAATATTTCATTTCCATATTAAATGGCAAATATGTGATGTTTTGGTGCTCTCACAGCAACATAACTGCAAGCCCTTTGAAGATGGAACAAAAAATGTGAAAGCACCTTTGTAGATCCATCTGCCTTTGCTGAATAAAGGTAAGCACTGCATGAGTTTTTCACAAACGATATGAAATGAGTGCGAAAAAAGCAAAAATGTTGTGTATTAACCCGAGTCCATCTATCTCTTAAGAAAGATGCTTAATGAAAGAATCGTAATGTTGCTGTAAAAGTTGGCTAATGAGCTGAGTGTCAAAATCCAGAGAGTCGTGTCACTCTACGAGTCAACATTTTCCCTGTTGTAGCTCATCTTTAAGAAGTCTTCAAGGGTGTTATAATAATCTGATACATTTAATCATGTGTGTTCAAGTAATGGACGGTCTTAAACTAAGCTGTGCTGTAGTGTGGCTCTTCCTGACTCTAGACTTTGTCACCCCAGCACAGACGATCTCAGTGGACCAGGACAGATGAGACAGATAACCAGTGTAAAGTGGCTGTCATGGCAATTATTGAAGTGAATGCAGCCAGGCATACTTCATGCATTTTTCCTCCAAGGAAAAGGACTCCTTATGTGTACACGACTTTTCTGTATCTGCTCAAGGATGACTCCATCCCACACATTACCAACTGTGCTGCATCCTTAATGTTGGTCTATCACCTCGGTACAAAATGTAGGACAAATTAAGCTACGCAGTAAGGCAAACGTCATTCTGTTTACCTCATGCCTGATTGCTCACATCTAGTCAATGCTGTAACTGATGCTTCACTTGCTATTCTGGCATCAGGCTTAAACCGGTCATCAAGCTATGTTATTGGTGCAACTTTGTTCACTTCAAAGTGCAAAGAGACATTTATGATTGTCTGTAGGACATGGCTGAAGCATAGAAGGAGAAGAGCCTGTATTGTCCAACCAAGCAATAATGTGTTTCAGTCATAAAATGATCAAATCTGAATCACTAAATGATTGAGTTCATAAACTATACATCGTACACAAAATCACTTTAAATGAACATTTAAGCACAAAAACAGACAGTCATACAAAAACACACCCGCTCAAAACAAAAGGTTTCGTTCAGCTAATTGTCATTTGAATACATTTTTTTTCTGACTACTTATGCTTTAAAGTGTCAGGCGGATGGGAGAAGCTAAAATGCTTTAAAAATACTGGCAGCTGGCAGGACAACTGCCTTTGCAAGTCATTTTCCAGCTGTTTTAACAGTTCTAGCTAACTGTCTTCTGCACAAACATTCTGCCCTTTCTGAGTGTGGTAGCGTTCATACCTTGCTGTTTGACATGCGGTGTAGCTGAACAATGAGCAGCTACCTGACATTTAAAGGGAAAAAGTTCAAATATTATTTGGGGTGGGCATTATGGCAAATATATAGTGTCTTGACATTTCAAGGCATTTCCATGGTACACGTTATGTATCAGGGTATTTTTTTTTCAACAAACATCTTTAAAAAATAACAGTCACAGCAAAAAATAAAAAATTAACATTTGTATCATGAATACTGCTGTAAATCAAATTAAACTCACTTTGTAATGAACCAATCAATTGTTAACTGATTAATAACTGAAAATGTCCAAATGGCAATATTTTTGTCAAAGCTAACATAATGTACCATGATAATACCTCAATATCATATCCAGCTGTTACCTACAACAATTACTTATTTGAGGTAATTTATATCTATAAGAAATAAAATGTGTTTATTTCAGCAAAAGATCTGATTTCTTTTGCTTTATAAACTTCTGGAAGCCAGAACATAATTCATGTTGCTGAAATGTAATATGCTGGCTGGTTGCCTTTGGGCAAAATGCAAGTCAACCTCAACCCCCACAAACTCTGAACGGAGAACCTGCAATATATCCTGCACTGTAGTCTCAGAGCTACTTCAGATTCACAATGGCTGCTTTCTATGAAAATTACGTTATAAGCCAGCCCACATAAGGCCTTTTCCTGTCGTGCATTATTATTCTTTAATAAAATCTATTGTAGGATTTCCTTACAGGCAGTTTGCTCAATTTCCTCAAAAAAAAAAAAAAAAAACAAACACAAAAAAAACACTAACTGCCTGCTTCAATAATTTGCCAAGAAAGAATTCTACTACAGTAATGCTACCTTTGGTCAGAGAGAATGTTGTCAGGCTACAGACCGTTACAGCTTTTGGTCTCCAGTTTGGTTGGGACATGATTTAGTTGGGCTATACTTTGGTTTAGAGGACATTTAATTGGGTAATTGGGACAGACTATTGTTAGGTTACAGTCAAGCTGACTGTACTGGGTTCAGTCAGGTTCAGACAGAATGTTGTTAGGTTGTAGCGGGGTTTAGAGAGCAGTATGTCAGGATACATTTGGGATTAGAGAGAATTTTGTAAGCTTGGGTGATGATTAAGTCAAGACAGAACTTTGACTACATTCAGCCTCAGGCAGAGTACAGTTGGTTTTGGACAGAATTTAAAATACAGTCAGGTTCTGAACAGAGCACCTGCCATATATCTTCCACCCCAGTGTGAGTCTCAGAACTTCCTGAGATTTGATCAGTTCCTACTTACTGTGATAATGAAGTTTTAATTCATACGACACAAGACCTTATTGTGGCTTACACTATTATTCGGTAGTGAAATCCTTCCATGATGTCCACATGGGCAGCTTACTCAGTTTACGCAACAAAATCAATTTCCTCACTTCAAAGTCAGTTCGCTGTTATTTTCTACAAGGACTACAGAGAACCTTCACTGTGTGTACACCATGTGTATGTTGTATATGTAGGGATAAACATAAATGTTTGGATGTCCCAATTAATTTCACACTTTTTCTTTGGAAAGCTTTTGTTTTTTGCTAGGATAATGACACAGTCGGTGCACCAGGCTTTCTCCTTGATTAGCTGATGGAGGGAGTTTAAAAAAAGTGTTCTTACTCCTAATTGCACTTGTTAGATCGGTATGGGGGCAGAGACCTGCAATTACAGAAGAGATAGGGATGTGAGGCAGCAATGATAAAACCTAGTGTGACAGAGATGCTCTTCAAAGACTAGAAGTAGGAATATGTTTGAAGGAGAAACTGGAAACCTAGTTAGGCACTTTTGGATCACCTTGCCAACTTTTGAATGACATTCAAAGTGCACCTACTGATGAGATTATTCAAAAACATCAGAGATGTAAACCATTTTATTTTTAGTTGAAGTATAATGAGCTGTGGAGAATACAGAGTACACTGTGTGAGAATACACAGAACAAAATTAAGGGCAGTTCTTCCCTCTTAAAGGTCTAACTCAGAGGAAGATTTTCACCCTTAATAATTCTTCCTATCTGGGTCATGAATCTATATCTATAAGAATACATTTGCAGACATTTTAAAGGTGTGCATTATCTCTTTCACCGATGGAACTTAATATTTAAAAGTATAGAGAAACTATGGCAGATAAAAATGTCGATGTGCTGATTACTGCTGCATGGAAGCAAGGCAACTATTGACCCAGACAAATCCTTGCAGATGCCTATTATTCCTTTAGGTCTTCCACTGTCTGCTGCTCCATAAATGGTTTTAGCACAGAATCTAGTATTATAGTAAGCCTACAGTGAATGTGATTCTCAGGTCTTGCTTTTTTAGCCATGGATGATGTTTTATTTAAATTTGACTAAAAATGGAGTTCGGGGCAGCGGTGGCCTAGTGTTTAGGGCGTTGGCTACATGATCAGAGGATCGGGGGTTCGAACCCCTTCCCACTAGGTTCCCCTGAGGTACCCTTGAGCAAGGTGCCGTCCCCGTCCCGCTCCTCCCTGCGATGGGCTGGCGACCTGTCCAGGGTGCGTCCCCCGTCCTTCGCCCTGTGTGCGCTGGGTTGGACTCCAGCACTCCCCTGCGACCCCGTTTGGGACAAGCGGCAGAAAATGGATGGATGGAAAAAAATGGAGTTTGAACAATGTTTTGGACAGCTGACAATTTAGACCATTTCAAATCTGTGCTATAATTAGGAATGTTGAGTTTTCTTTGGTCTCTGATTTAGCAAACTTTTATTGGGATACAACTGAGTTCCAGAGGAAGAGCTCTACTCAAACAGAAACAGAATTAGGATGAGCTAGAGCTGGGTCTAAATAGTATTTCATCAGAATACAGTCAGGATTACAGAAAGAAAGTGTCAGTTCATGGTCCAGTTTACAGAAAATGTTTTCAGACAACATTTCAATTCAGCAAGTTAGGCTTCAGGTTAATACAAAACATGTTCCAGCTGCAGTCAGGCTGGGACAGGATTTTGTCAGGTTTAAGTCAGGTTAAGATATTTTGTCAGGTAACAGGTGTCCTACAGCTCAAAAAGCTACATTTTGGTTCAAAGAGAGTGTAGTCAGGTTATAGTCAGGATTAGATAGACATAATTTTATCAGGCTATGGTCAGTTTCATATAACGTTTTGGGCTACAGTTGCGTTAGGAAAGGATTTAGTTGGGTTATACTTGAGTTATACTAGAGAGATTATTTCATTGGTTGCAGTCAGGTGGGATATAAACTTATTGGGTTACCATCAAGATGACAGCATTTTGCTGGACTACAGTAAGGTTCAGAAGGTTCAGTTAGATTGCAGTGGGGTGTAGAGAGCACTGTGTTTGGATACAATTGGGTTCAGAGAGAATTTTGTTAGTTTGTGTGATAGTAAAGTTGAGACAAACTTTGTTTGATTACATTCAGCCTCAGGCAGAGTACAGCGAGTTTTGGGCAGAATTTGAAATACAGTCAGGTTCAGATCAGACCTCGGTGCTGTGGATCAGATGCCAAGGCTTTAGACTGGTTTGTGTTCATGTGTGGTGTGTAGTGTTAGGACCCTTTAACTTCATCAGCTCCTTCTTCAGCAGTAGCAACAGCCCTCTGCATGCCTGTGGCTTCATCCAGAGATCTCTGTGTATTGATTAGAAGCCATTGTTGGTATAGTGCTTTCTTAATACATTCTTAATACATTGTTGCTTATAAATTAAATAGTTTAAAAAATGAATGATGGATGGAATCCCTTCTCTGGCCTATTTGGGCTTTAAAGTGATTATACCTCTCTCCCACTCACAGCAAAAGAAGAAGCTCTCACTCAGTCGTTATCTTTACCACTTATACTGAGTCAGGTTCTGCTGGAGCTCACATGGGGCAAAAGGTGGAGAAACTTCCAGGGTAGGTTGCCAGTTAATTGCAATGTTTTGCACCAATGATACTTTAATTTGGTAATTGGCAAATGACCCTTACTAAACATACTAAACTTTTTCCTCACTCTTAAGGTTACGGTACTGGATTTTGTTGCCCCTTTTCCACTGCATATGTCCTGTCAGAAAAATAGCACTTCTGTTCTTTTAAATGGATACCAAGAGACATCTGCTAGCACTGCACAAAACAGGGCACTTATCCACCAACCTTAGGAAGCCATAATTGTTTTCCACACATGGAAACATCATGAATTATTACTAACTTCAAGTTATCTCCGCTGAACAGTCAGAGATGTTTGTGACAGCTTTATAACAGTTACAATGCCTGACAACTATGGTACACTGGAAAAAGTAATTACATACCACAGTAAGTACATCTTTCTCTGGATTTGAAAACAGCTCCATCTTTAATTTTTGGTCCTAATCCAGAAGACCTCAGACACTGTGCACTTTGTGTTTTTCTTACTCTGCCTCACTTGCTTTAGCTCACCAGATAATTGTACTATGTATGCCCTGCCAACAAATATATTCATAGCAACCAGATCAAGATGCTGACAGTCTTTACAGAAAAGTAAGTACAGTAGAAATAAAATTTAAATCTCAAAGATTTCTACTTAAATCAAGTAACAGAGTATTTGTACATTGTTACTTCTCATCTTTGGTTAATATATAAAGATTCTATATATTGAGTATCTAGTTTAAAATGCTATCTGAGTTGGCATCAAATCAGGAAAACTATGCCTAATGCTTTCCTCTGTATAACATGAACAGAATCCTAAATCTTTTTTGATCAAAATTAAAATTTTTCATTAGGCTGAAGATTAGGTTGGGATTTTGTTCTGTAAATCTTAACCAACCATAATAATTTGCTTAAAATGAATGCATTTTTAGGCAAAACAGTACAGTACTGTGCAAAAGTTTTCGGCAGGTGTGAAAAAATGCTGTAAATATAGAATGCTTTCAGAAATGGAAGTGTTCATCATTTATTTTCATCAATCAACAAAATGCAGTGAATGAACAAAAGAGAAATCTAAATCACATCAATATTTGGTGTGACCACCCTTTGCCTTCAAAACAGCATCAGTTCTTCTAGGTACACTTGCACACAGTTTTTGAAGGAACTCAGCTGGTAGGTTGTTCCAAACATCTTGGCGAACTAACCACAGATCTTCTGTGGATGTAGGCTTCCTCACATCCTCCTGTCTCTTCTTGTAATCCAGACACACTGGATGATGTTGAGATCAGGGCTCTGTGGGGGCCAGAAGAACTGATGCTGGTTTGAAGGCAAAAGGTAGTAACACCAAATATTGATTTGATTTAGATTTTTCCTTTGTTCGCTTACTTTGCATTTTGTAAATTGATAAAAATAAACAATCATTATTTATATTTAATAAATATAAATACCCCCCGTGACCCTAATTAGGACAAGCTACCCAGAAAATGACTGAGTGACTGACTATTTATATTTCTGAAAGCATTCTTTGTTTACAGCATTTTTTCCACACCTGCCTAAAACTTTTGCACAGTACTGTATAGGTATGTAATTTATGACGGCCTTCATGAGCTGAATCAGATCTTAATGCAGGAATGCTTAGTGATGGCAATAATGCCATCGATCCTCAGACGTTAGGTCTAGTTACAATTCATGTCCAATGATAGAACAAAAGGTGGTCGTAACTGACCTCTACAATGACCCTTTGTCATTAACAGACCCTTAGCTGACTGGAAACATCTCTAAAATGACCTCTCCTTATCTGTGTGATGACAGCAGTGGCTGCTCTGAAACGGTCTTGCAGCCTGTCTCTCTCTTTCTTCAGGCAGCCCATGACAAGCTTGGCAGATAACAGTGTTTACCTTGCTGTTTCATCTAAGCTGCAGGAAACCATTATTTACCTCGAGTGACTGTTCCTCAGAGGGAAAAAAGTAAAAGGAATCCCTGACCACACCAACGTACCTCAAAAGGTGGCCTTCTATGTGCATAGATTTATGAATGCTTAAGCGTGCACAGCACAGCAGTAGCGTGTCTCTAATTTCAAGCAGGGTCACTTTGTGCAGTCTCTAGACGGTGAAGGATATTCACCCAGAGGAACACACTTAATCTCCTGTTCAGCTTGAGTGAGTCTACAAAAATGGTAAGGTGCAGCTTAAAATCAAAAATGGACAGACTAATCCTGAGGAATATGAGCACCTTTTTATGCAGGCTGTGTAGGAGGGAATCTGGGAGATGAGCCGTAAAGTCTAGCTTTGGGCAGACAGAGCAGCGAACAATCAGCCCAGGTCTGCACAATATGACTATCAAAGACAAGTGAGAGCACTTTCAACTCTGAGAGCCTGGTATTGTCATATAGTGCCTTGCAACACTGAAGTGATGTTTTATACCCAACATTTGCTTGTTTTTTACATGAGAATGCAAATTTGGGGTGACATCAGATTTAACATGTTCCAGATGTAGATTTTAATTAAATATTTTCCAGGATCCACCACCAGACTAGAATTAGAACTGATATCTATATTATCTTCTTGCAGGTTGCAACCTAGAACTACTATGCTAACTAACTGACAGTCAGGCCAAAGCACATCTCTGGATGGGGCAGTTTTAATGAAGTGCAAACCAAGACCCCCAGAGCAACAATAAATGCAGTCTACCCTCCTTTTCTTAGTTTAGTTTATTATATTTCTGATTGACATCAATGAATTGACGTTTTATAGAGCCTGTATTTGACCATGGGGCTTAGTCCCTAAGTAAAAGGTGCCCCAGCTGCCTATAAGGCAAAGACATAATTCTCAGGACTGGATAAAACTAACTAAACTGGGGCAGTGGTGGCCTAGTGGTTAGGGAGTTGGCCACAGGATTGGAAGATTGTCGGTTCAAACCCCTTACCAGTAGGGTACCCTTGTGCAAGGTACTGCCTCTGTTATTGCTCCCGGGGCGCTTTGATAGCTGCACGGTGTTTGCATGGGTTAAATGCAGAGGTCCAATTTCATTGTGGTTCGCTGCGCTGTGACCTTGCAATGAGAAGAATAGTCACTTTCACTTAAAGCCTTTCGGTACCAGGCCTACAGCTGTCACCTCACAGCAAGAAGGTAGGGAGTTCAATGCCCAGTTGAGTGGCCTGATTCCTTTCTGTGTGATGTTTGCATTTTCTATTTATGGGTTTCCTCCCACCATCCAAAGAAAAGCTCTAAAGGTAGACTGAGACACTAAATTGCCCCCTAGCTGTGAGTGTGTT
Source organism: Hepsetus odoe (assembly GCA_017165825.1). Lineage (NCBI taxonomy): Eukaryota > Metazoa > Chordata > Actinopteri > Characiformes > Hepsetidae > Hepsetus > Hepsetus odoe. Next base: position 23,757,840 of record CM029370.1, on the reverse strand, counting down.
TGGCCTTAGATGAACTGGCACCCTGTCCAGGGGGTTCTCTCACCTTTCGCCGTGACAGGCTGCAGTACCACCCTTGATCCTAATGAGGAAAAGGAGTTATGATAGCAAGTGGACATAGAAATTTAGGCTTAATTTTGAAAGATGCTTGGGATCATTGTCATGCTGAAGAACAAAATTTTGTCCAATTCTTTGGGCTAATTTTCTTGTTTTAAAAGGCAAGAAGTGAAAGTGAAGGTAACAACTTTGACACTGTTAACGCACCGCAGCAGTAACTTTTTAACACTGCAAAGTAAAGGTTTTCTTGCAGCACCATTTTGACATTAATAAACAGAATTCCAACACAAAGTGAATGTCAGTGCACTAAAGAAAGACCTGATACGTCTTCTTCAAAACAGTAGTTTGAGCCTCTGTGTTTAAATCATTTCATTACTATAGGCAATAAAATATTGAAAACAAGTCACATTTATATATATTTTTTTCCTTTTCTATTTATTTATTTATTTATTTACTGAAAAAAGCAGTGCATCATTTAGTTTTATCAGATCTGATCTTTTAAAAGGACTACTTGAAAAGTTGTTTCAATAAGACTTCCAGTTTCTAACCTGGCTCTGGACTGACCTCTTTCCTGGCAGTGAGCCTACGGTCTTATCCAGAGCAACTTCCAATTCATGATTACCAGAACAGTCACCTCTGGAGCACCAAGGGTTTTGCTCAGGAACCCAGTGGTGTTGGGGATTCAAACCTGCAAACTCTTGGAGCATAGGCAAGTACCCTACCGCTAGACCACCACCACCCACATCACATTTTCCAAGGCAGACTCCGGCTTCTCTGCACTTCCCTCAAGGTGGTCCTATGTACACTATAGGCCACAAATTTGGGCCCACGATTAGATCTGATAAAACTAAATGATGCACGGCTTTTGCATCTTGGCTGTGTAATAACACCTGTCACTCATTTTCAGCCTCATTTGGACCTGGCATCAGTGTTATCTTTCTCTCCCTGTCTTTTGGTTCTTGTTCATATTTACCCTCTGTTTATCTTTTGACAACAAAAATGTTAACCTAACATAGCCTTAAGCCTTTGCCTTGCTGTTGGCTTATTTTGCATCAAGCACAGCCATAACTTAGAACATATCTGCTTACTTATAAGCATAACTGCTGGCTCTAACTGATACCCTGCTGCTTTTTACTGAGGTCTGCTCGGTTTTAGCATTAATCATTAGTGGTGAGATGTGAGATACTGAACTGTGTGCGATTTTGGTTTGAGATTACAGACGGTCTGTTTGCGTGTCTCAGCCTGAAATAGATTCTTTGTATATTTCACACCTCCAAATGTACCATCTGCCACTAGAACCTGTTTTTTCCACTGATGGACAGAACAGAATAACCTCCCCTTTTTAACAATGACAATAATGACAACTAGTTTGTCATTATTTATTTAATAACTAGTTGAATAATAATCAGTAACCAGTACTCTCAGACAGACAGACAGGCAGGCAGGCAGGCAGGCACGCACACACACACACACACACACACACACACACACACACACACACACACACACACACACACACACTCTCTCTCTTGTATGTCTATGAAGTTGTATTCATTTTACATGGTTAAGGATCTTTTCTACATGATTGCTGCTTTAAATGCAGCACTGAGGCACTATTGCCTAGCCATGCACATACAAAGGCCATGTTTTTGTAATGTGCTGTACTTTCCATTTAAATAGATTTTTTACCCTCACTTTGCTAAAAGTTATTGGTTCTATCCCAGTGAGGGAAAATGGGGGATCCATACTGAACTTGGCAAAATCAATGTCACCAACTATCACAAGGTAGAAGAATAAACAAAGAGGATGATAATGAAGCATAACCTTAGATTGTACCTAAAGTCATGGGTGGCATCAGTATCATTAGGTATCTTGCGATGAAAATGTTTATTGATTTTAGAACTGTCTTTCTATGTGCAGAAGTTAAATTATTTTTTTATTCCAATTTCACATTGTTTAAGGAGTAATCTTGGCACAATTATGTGGTTTTCAGATGCATGATGACAGGATTCACCAAGAAGGCAAAAGTAACAGGGTTGTAGTTTGAATCTAAATATTGGTGGTGGTGGTGTGCTTTGCCTTGCTATTTTAAAAAAGCTAAACCTGCACAAAGCTGTGTATTTAGATGACTGTATTGCTCATCCAAAAGTGCACATGGGGGATTGAGTACTCACACTGCAGACATGGATGAGCACAGAAAAGCAGCCTCTATCAAACTTAAAGCTGAATTACTGAGAACTTCACACTTCACTGACTGCTGAGAGTTTGTTATTCCCCATGAATGAAGAAGAGTTCAGGCAGGTGAGTAGAGAACTGCCTACCCAAACTGTACTTTTACAGATAGATTTTAAATGTCATATTCAGCCATTGGCAGTTCTCATTGATATCATACCTGGATAAAGTCTAAACAATTAGACTAGTGATTTCTCTTCTAATTAGATGCTGTGCTTCAGTTTATCCATACCACCTTGCCCAATAAGCAATGCGGCGTGACAGTGCTAATAAGACTACCGGGTCTTCTGAGGGATGCCTTGTAGTTGAGTAGAACTAAGTGGGAGAAAAAAAGCTGTACATCATGCATTGACGTGATTTATTTTTATTGCACAGCAATGCTTACTGCTTTTCCCCTTTCTTTTTTTGCCACGACTGCTGCAAGATGATGACTCTGGTTTCCATGGAAACCACTGTACATCTTTTTTTAGTTCAATTGGCAATTAAGGTCAGGGTGAGTATTTTTTTGCTATAGCTATTATGAGTATTTTGCAAGAGAACACTGCAAGGAGGATGGAAGCCTTCAAGAACATAAAAACATTTTTGGGTATTCATTGTTTGTTATTTTTAAAACATAAAAATGTCTGATGTTGGGAAGAAAAAAAGTGAAAATGGCTCAGGAACGCCATAAGCTGCAGTATTCAAAGCGAATCAAAGCATTTAATCTATATGTTAATGCAGGCAGGGTGGAGTGATAAGACATTGCCAATGCTTAAAAGCTCATTCGGAAGCACAGCGAGCATCAAATTAATCTAAACATCGTAGTCAGAAAGATTAGCCTAAGATGTGCTGACAAAGGCTTTGGCACAACTTTATTGGAATTATTTCACACAGAATAGAATAACAGGTAGCTCAGATAAGGGGAAGTGTAGTGAGAAAAAAAGAAATCACTGACACATTGAGCAATTCTCTAAAGGTAAGCCAAACAACTTTAAGCACCCTCCAAACTGGTTGTATGCAAAAGCACCCCTTCCACCGCATCCCTTCATCAGCCGCTCGTAGTCTGCCCTCCCCTGTCACAGCAGGTGCAATTAAAAGGTTAGGTCCACCTGTCTACCTCTGAGAGAAGCGCTGCTTTGCATGGTGACCAGGATGAGCTCTCTGAAGTGTTCTTCCTGAGTGGCTCTCTGAGGGCTTTTTAATTACACCCTGCCACTCTCCGTGATGGGGCTTGCTCAGACACACTGAAGCACAGACCCCTGCAGGCAGTCCGGGACGCGCCAACGTCATGTGCACTCGTTACAGACAGAGAAAGGCATGCAGGTGAAAACAGCTCTATAAATACATGCCTGGCAGGAGGCAAGAGAAGTGCTTAAAACGCCTCTGTGGGACACTATTTTCTCTGCAGATGGTTTGCATCACTCCACCATTTGCGGGTAACAAAGGGTACCGTGGAGTATAATTTCACAGTAGTGCAATCTGGACCTCTAATGGTCCAAGAAAGAAGAGAAAAACAGTTGTGGTGCAGGTAAAGAAAAAAAAATCAGGACAACAGGAGTGGCACCAAAGGAGGGCTAATTCCACTCATTAATGTGAAATATGTGAAAGTGACAACGTGTCATTGTGAGTACACAGCACAACACTCAGTGAACCCCAACAAATTGCAGCCTCTGCATTTAACCCATACACACACACGTGCAGCAGCTTTTTAAAGTGTCTGGGGAACAATGATGTGGACAGTACCTTGATAAAGGTTACCTCAGGGCAACCCACTGGTCTGGAATTCAAACCTTCCAGTCCTGGGACTTGTTGCCCAAAACCCTAGGCCACCTCTGCCCCTAATGCCAGTATAATAAACCTATTCCAGCTTTTGGAATTCCCGTCTTATTAATTTATTCTTTTATCTCATCATCTTGCTCCCAGTTCGCTTGACTTGTATGTCTATGGACTGTGGGCGGAGCTTCTGAAAGAAACCATTGCAGACACAGAGAGAACATATAAACTCCACGCAGAACAGATGGAGGCAACCCCGCCTGGGAGCCAAATCCAAGACTTTCTTGCTGTGAGGTGACAGCACTACCCACTCCAGCCCCTAGTGCCCATTACTACAGTTTCTTTACTGATTTCCATTCTGAAAGAGTTTTATATCAATAGTTGCTAAAACAGGCCAACTCACCATGAACTCATGATGGGTGCAATGTTGCAACCAGCCCAGCGCTACTGGGTTAAACTGTGAGAGGAAAACTATTAAGAGGAAAACTGTGGCCTAATGGTTAAAGACGAGGTGTTGCTACCAAAGGGTTGCCAGTTTATTTCCCAAGACCCCAGACCAGTAAGAAAAGTGTGGGCAGTGGGATTGGCTGAATATTGCTTCACTCTTCAAACTTCAGCTAAAATGCCTTTGGTCAAAGCACTTCACCCAATAACTCATAATCCCACTGCTCCTGCTCCTGGCGTGTGTGTGTTCACTACCGTTGTGTCTGGGACGGGTGAAATGCAGAGGACAAATTTCCTGCTCACTGTTCACACCATGTATTTGCAATCACAAGAAATATCAGAAGATGTGTATGTGATACCATAAGTTCTCCTATTAATGGGGCCCCTCACAAAGTTGTACTTAACTGGCTAATTAAAACCTTTTTTTAATCTAACCCTGGGTTTTCTTTCTCATTATGTTGGGTTGCTTTTTACCAGGCTAAATCATCAGCCACATTGCTGCAGGCCTTAAGTTCTTAATTTCAGATACACAGTCAAGGCCAGCCTTCAGTCTTTGGTTGCATCCCCTCCAAGAGTGAATAACAAGAAAAATTCATAAAGAAATTTTTACTATATGCTATAATATAATAATATAAGGTGGTACTGGTCAGAATTTTCCTTCTTACTGTTACATATGCTTTCATTTCCACTTTTCACATAGCATTTTTTCTATATCTAACCGGTTCCAATCAATTTCTTTCACCTGCATCATTGTCACACGTACATGTGCACATGCAGCTTGCATATTTAAATTTGGATAAAGTGGTAAACTCACTCACTCTCTCACTCACTCATTTTCATAGCCGCTTGTCCTAATTAGGGTCAAAGGAACTGTGTTAACCACAGTTGTATTTATGAAGTTCTATGAAGCCAGGCTGTCATGAAGCAAATTTGTTCAAGATTTTCAGAGTCTAGACTTCTGAAGGGAAAGTTAAGAGCAAACTTAACAGTTTGCCACTTTGAACTTTGAGTGACAGTTTGAATGAGGCTTGATATAAAGCAACTACTCAAAACAGAGGTCTTAGGGCCCTGACACATCAAACCGAATGTTAGCTATTAGACTCCTTAGGCTGTCCGTGAGTGCTGATGGCTGACCTCTGGCTATTTTCAACAGTTTAACATTTGAATCAGCATCGGCTGCAAGGGAGCTGAGAATCGGTACATGAGGAAAGAAATGAAAGAAAACAATACAAGTAAGTGGCATGCACAGAGAATAGCCTGATATTTCCATCCAAGCATTATCTCTGGCATTTAAACTACTTTTGTCAATTTTTTTTAGAAATGTATATATATTTGGATAATATATGTCAAAAAGCAGCTTTACAGAATCCAGGTTTGAGAGCCAAGTTTCCATTTCTTCTTGCCTTCTGCATCTTCCTCCTTCAAACCAATCACCTGCATGTTCTCTCTCACCACTTCCATAAACCTCCCCTTTGGTCTTTTTCTTTTCCTCTTTCCTGGCAGCTCCATCTTCAACATCCTTCTCCCAATATAATCCTTGACTCTCTTCTTGACGTGTTCAAACCAACGCAACCTTTTTTCTCCAACTCAATTCTAATCCTGTCTATCCTCGTCACACCCAACGAAAATCTCAGCATCTTTAACTCTGACATCTCCAGCTCGGCCCTACTGTCTTTTTGTCAGTGCCACCGTTTCCAACCCGCACAAAATATCACTACGCCCTGCATCCTGACCACTCCACTTTTCATCCCTTTCATTCACAATCATGTATTCTGACTTTGTCCTACTCACTTTCATCCCTCTCCTCTCTACAACATATTTCCATCTCTCCAGGTTCTCCTCAAACTGCTCCCTACACTCGCTACAGATCAAAATATCATCAGCAAACATAATTGTCCACGGGGACTCCTGTCTAACCTTAGCCATCAACCTGTCCATTACTATTGCAAACAAGAAAGGGCTCAGCGCTGATCCTTGAGGTACTCCAACTTCTACCTCTACCATCCGTCACTCCTACTGCAGATCTCACCACTGTCACACTGCCCTCATACATATCCTGAACTACTCTCACATATTTCTCTGTAACACCAGACTTCTTCATACAAAACCACAAATCCTCTCTAGGCACCCTGTCATATGGTTTCTCCAAGTCTACCAAGACACAATGCAACTCCTTCTGACCTTCTCTGTACTTCTCCATCAACACCCTCAGAGAACACATTGCATCACCTTTCTCAGCATCACCTCTTTTCTTAACCTAGCTTCCACTACACTTTCTCATAACTTCATGCTGTGATCACTCCACTCCTCAAGCATCTTCTCACTTTCCAACATTGTGTTAAATAATCTAGTGAGTCCACTGCCATCTCTCCTAAACACCTCCATGCTTCCACTGGTATATCATTTGGACCAACAGCCTTTCCATTCTTCATCCTTTTCATCGCTGCCCTTACTTCCATCTTGCTTATTTGCTGCACTTCCTGGTTCACTATCCTCACATCATCCAATCTTCTCTCGCTCTCATTCTCTTCATTCATAATGTGATAGTGTCAGTCAGTCAGTCAGTCATTTTCTGCCGCTTGTCCCAAGCGGGGTCGCGGGGGGGGTGCTGGAGTCCATCCGAGCTCACACAGGGCGAAGGACGGGGGACACACCCTGGACAGGTCGCCAGCCCATCGCAGGGAGGAGCGGGACGGGTACAGCATCTTGCCAGTGATAGTGTGCTTCCGAATTTAGCAATGTTTCTAAAGTGAAGAAAAGCTATTTTAGTAATATTTTCAATGTGTGTATCTAGAGACAGATCTCAGTCAACTGTGATGCCCAGGCTTTTGACAGTGGGTTTAAGATTAACTTTAAAATTAGCAAAGTCTAGCATTAAACCTGACACTTTGTCTCTAAAAATTTCGGGGCCTAGCAAAAGATCAACTGTCTTTTCAGAATTTACCATAAGAAAATTGAGCGACATCCAGTCTTTTATTTGCAAGTAGAGGATTTGGAAGATGAAAGCTGAGATGAGGTTGATTTGCAGAACTGGATTAAAGTAGGCTAACCTGTCTGTTGGTATTATTCAGCTGGTATTTCCAGGCAAAGTGAAATTATTCTTATTTAGTCAGCTACCATTAACATTCTAATTTCCATGCCTTTTGCTTAAGAGGATGTGTTTGATTGGTGTACCATGGAACAAGCTTTTTTTGTCAAATTCGTTTGCATTTTAACGGTGCTGCATTATCAGATGCAGAACTAAACATGTTGACTATGCATTCTGTTAGACTGTCTCTTCTGGACCAGATGATGACTATCAATTTTCTATAAAACTATAGGCTGTGGAGGATGTTATTGTACAGCTTATGATCATGGGGTGATGTACATAAATTGTTGCTATTGTGGATCTCATATGTGATAAGGCAGTGATCTGAGGTCATTGAGGTATAATTGCTATGTTAGATATGCTGACATGTGGCATGTAGTCAGTTTTGATTGATCAGAACAAGCAAGTTAACTGTTTAAGATATATAGGAATAGGGAACCCTTGAATGGTTTGAGTTTCCTGAACCAAAATAATATCTTATTAAGTTTTATGGAGAAGGTCAGTCAGTTTAGAATAAACATGAGGAAAAACATGAGATGCAGAGAAAGTCCTTCAAGCGATACATGGATGTTGTCATATGATGTTTATTCAATCTATGTATGTGAATTAATTAGCTATGTCCATCCATCCATCCATCCATCCATCCATCCATCATTCATTATCCAGATTATAGCCATAGGGAGTGTTTAAGCCTAATCTCCGCTCATGAAAGGTGGAGAAACAGCTTGAATAGGGTGCCAATTTATTGCAGCAGATACACAGACAAAAATTTTCACACAAGCACACACACAAGCACTTCTAAGGGCACTTCAGCATCTATTAATACAACCACATGCATGTCTCTAGAAGGTCAAAGAGACCAGTCAAATAGACAGAGGACAACATGCAAGGTCCACAGAAGAAGGACTCAGGACCCACTCCAGCTGGGAATTTGACCTCAGACTCTTACAGTTGTGCTGTTCCATGTGTGTCACCTTAAGCCAGCATTTAAGTTGAACCTACTGAACCTACTGAACTACTGATATTGCTTATCATACTATACAATTATTAAATACATATTAAACTTGCTCTCCTACTTAAGTATTTTTTGGAATTTAGGGTTAGGGTGTAAGTGCATAGCTAAAAACTGCCTACACTGTCATTTAAGCATAAATATGTCCACCCTGCATTTTAATGCCGAGCATTTACATTTAAGTGGGCTTTTTTCCCGACAGTTTTGAGCTTTTATATTATATTAGCATAAAAGTGACTTTAACATGCTGCAGCTTCACTGACTACTGCCAGGCCCTGCTTTAGAGGCTGTTTTCTTTCATACAGGCACATAAACTATGTATGTGTCAGGCATCAGCCATAGTCAGTGCAGAGTGTTTGAATCTACTTACAGCAGACGTAAGGTGGCAGTGAGCTGACGAAAGGCAACCATCAGTTTCCTGTTGCTGACACTAGTTCTTGTATATCAGTTTGATGTATGTAGGCTTCATAGTAAAAAAAGCCTTTAATGAGAGAGGTTTAAAAGAGACTATAAAATGGTGCTGTAAACCTTAGAAATGTTATAAGTAGACCTTGGTGAAACAAAAATTGGTCCTTTAAGTCAAGCATCATCAAAATTCCAAGCGCGGCACTTAAGGGGGAAAACGAAAACACCTCTGAAAGTTTAGCTCGGCCCACTTGCAGGGAGCCATGGCACACTCATCAGATGAGATGCCAAACTTAGAAGGAACAATGCAGCGCAGGGAGAAATGTAGTTTGGAGGCAAATAGGTCAGGTGAAGCTTTTCATTGTCACTTTGTTAAATGCCTTTCCCTTACAGCTTGAAACTGCATTATGATGGTAGTATCCATAGTGTTACGAGTGTCCTCTTCAGCTCAGCATGCCTCTTCTCACGGAACAAGGCCTCAGGCAATCACCAAGATCCATCTGTCTTTATTTTATCCCCCTTGAAACAGAAGTAGGACAGTCACCTCTAGAGACTGCCATACATAAGTAACGCTGAAATCAATCCAGTTGTTGGAGTGAACAGTGTATTTATTAGGCTGTTAGGTTTAATTGGACAGTAACCATCTTTAAAAGTTTCATAAACGTTGCTGTTCAGGATTGACAATCTAGAAATCACTAAAGCTGGTGGGAACTAAGGTTCTGGCAAATTGAAGTTTCTAAACGGGCAAGTTAATTACCATTATTCATAGTGACACACTGCACTTTCAAAATTTAATTACAAGAAAATATTACAAAACAAATGTAACTGATGAATTTGAAGTGCAATGTATTCCATCACCTAACATAAATGGTTACCCCCAAATAACTGAAATTAACTTTTGTGCATCCACTAGACCTGCTCCCTGTCCTGAACACTTCAGTGTTTGTGTTGTTTGGCCCATAGACTTCCCTTTTTATTGTTAATGCCACAAAGCAAAGGTTTTCTGGGAACTCAAGTTCAGACATTAGTGAACAGAATTTCAACAAAAAATGAATTCTCTAAAGACAGACCTAATATGTTTCCTTAAAATCAATAGCTTGAGCCTTTAAGCATCCATGGGCTTAAACTGTATAAATTTTATACTATATATATATATATATATATTTGTATGTGTGTGTGTGTGTGTGTGTGTGTGTGTGTGTGTGTGTGTGTGTGTGTGTGCGTGTGTGGTTATTATTCTGGATTTTAGATACCAACAGGTTCAGTAGTCCTGTGTCCCAAAGCATTTTTTTTACCGAGATGTTTCTCACAATGCTTAGAATATTAAACAGAGCTGAACAAAGGTACAGACCAAGCAATGGGCCTGAGCTTAATTGCATTGTTTGTGCTACACAATTGAACTAGTGTAAAGTACAAAGGGTGGCTGCAAGTATGGTTTGTGCTTCATGACCAGTGCTGAATACCCTTTTGGGCGGTTCATTATCTCACTTTTAAATGAGCTGAAATGCCAGCAATGAAAACTGCTCTTGCATTTCTGCATTTATTTTCCCCGATCATCAGTAGGTGCCAAGCACAATTCAATTATGCATGCATAATTAGTGATCCTAACATGATGGATTTCATGGCCCACGTCTCGCTCCAAACCGGCTAACACGAGCCGACACCAAGAATTCCTCCAGCCATTAATCCCTTCCTGCATCCTCTATGACTCCGACCTCTGTGTGTTTTTAATGCAATGAAGTCAGCCCCACCCCTGCTATTCGTTTTCATCTCATTACACAACGACACAACTTTATCATGTTGTGAGAGTGCTGTGCGCAGCTCCAAAACTGCAGGGTGTTAGCTCCAGTTGTCTGCTGCCGGGACACAGATATGGAAGGATGGGTACACACAGGTCCCATAAGCAGGTGTTCTTATGGCAGTTACATTGCGTCTCTCAGTGTAGGAAGGCAATTACTTGTGCAAAACAATCAGAAGGTGTCTGTGGTGACCAGGACAGCTGAACAACTAAACTCCACTGAGGACTCATCCAGAATAAGACTTCCTCTATTAGTCTCTTGGCACTGAATCATGTATGGGTTCTGTAATTGATGGTACAACAGTGGAAAAGTTTATCTTTTGATTTTACTCAACCAGTTTCCTCCCTGCTTTATTAAACTAAGAGGCAAGATTACAGGTATAAATAATAATTTAGGATCAAATGGCACAATAGGCAAAGAGCAATCTGTTATTTCAAATAACATTAATCTTAGAGGACCCATAACAAATGGCTAGTAATGTGCCTAATTTTTTAATTAAAAAATGATTGAAATGTTTAAAAATTCCTCAAAGAAATATTGAATGAGATTTGCATATTTCTTCGCTTATAGTGAATAAAATCATTTAAACCTTCGAGAAATCTGAAGGCATTTCAGTGGGCAAAGTTGCAAGCCTACGCTAAATGAAAAACTGCATTAAGATCAGTCAATCATCAACAGCTGACAGTATGACATGGGCAGAGGAGTCCTTTGCTTTTTCAAGCACTACAATAAAATACAGAGTTCTATTCATAAATAAACTTTTACTCTGCAAAAAAAAAGTAAATTAAAATCCTTAACTCTGCAAAAACGTATTGCTTTTTGGAAGAAATGCCCTTGGCAAAGATATTTCATGCTTCTGTTATGGCATCGTTAAAGCATAAAAGTTGAGATTTTTGAGCAACATATATTGCTTTCAATAGGACATCTTTTCCAGGGACATCCATACATTTTTTGCACAAAACCACATACTGCACACATTACAAACCCATGGTTGCAAAAGGAGAGAGTTACACAAAGCCCCACATTTAGGAACCCAGCAGTCTGACCAAAGTTTGTGCTGAAATTATAAGGAATGTTTTAGCTAAGACACCTTTAAAAGTGAAAGTGACAACCCTTGTCATTGCGAGGTCACCGCACAGCACACGTGAACCACAACGAAATTGGACCTCTGCACTTAACCCATGCAAACACCGTGCAGCAGTGGGCAGCTATTGAAAGCGCCTGGGGAGCAGTGATGGGGACGGTACCTTGCTCAAGGGTACCTCAGGGCAACCTACCTAAGGGAATCAAACCAACAATCTTCCGATGCGGGGGCAACTATCTAACCACTAGGCCACCGCTGCCACCGCTGCCATTTAGAATGAATATATGACACAGGGCAACCAATCAGAACAGATCTCTTTTACAAATGCTATAATTTTAAATGCTCACAGAATAAAAAAGCTTGTAAAATGATAATGGATAAAAAGAAGTTGGATTAGTCTAATATAAGAAGTATATTAGATTAGTTGATGTAGATTATTGGGTAACACTACACAGTTCACTGTGCAGCACACTGAGGTCCAGGCAAGAATGCAATGCTACACCAATAAGAGCTCTGCTGTTGCATTTGCCTGAATATATAATGTTATTAAGACTGTCTGGATAAAGCGCCTGCAAAATGCATACAAAAATGAAGAACGTTGCGGTTTTTGGTAAGTACGACTAGTATAAGTGGACCCCATAGAAAAAATACACGAAAAGCATAGAATATAGACCTTATTAATTGAATATGCCAAATAGGGCTATTGTTTCCAAAGAGGACATGAATCATTCTCAAAGAACCATTTTTAGAATTGAAATGCGTCAAGGACAAGGACCTATTTATAGTTCAGGGAGCCTTTGTATAATGAAAGGTGCTATACTTACTAGTTTCTCTTAAGCCTATGTGTCCAAGCCAGTGAGTAACCTTTTAAAGAGACATGGATTAGTGGTTGAGGTTAGAACTTCTTGCATGAAGGGGAGAAATGCTCATTAACATTGGTTTGTATTGAGTTCAGAAGTCTCACATTTGCGACCTGGCTGGGCTCAACACACTGCACCTGGAAACATTATTAATGAAAAATTGATTGTTCCACTTCGTAAGCCGCCGTCTGTTTGCGCAACAAAACCAATTTGCATTTTGACTGAAGCTGAAATGTTAAGAACTGCCACAGTGTCATAGTAACCTATCTCTTAGATGATTTGACTGGTCTGGCAAACCTTCATCTGTGCCTAGCACAACCGTTCCCTTCTGTTCATTTCAGTTCATGCCAATTTTCGAGAGGGTTCCTTTGGCTTTGCTATCACGGATCAACACTGATGAACTTAAACTGGTTGCAGATAATTTAACTTTCACTGGACACAGCTGAAGTGTCAACGTTTTCACAGATCTCTCTCACTGGAGCTCAAATCGCAAATCACCTTGTGCATTTTCATGCATGTATTAGTCTGTTAAATCTGAGATAACGCTGAAAAAGCTGTGAAGAAGAAACACATTTTCACACAGTTATCACTTTTACCAAAGAAGCTACTGCAATTTTAATAAAATGTGGGAAGAAGATTGAAACATCATGAAGGTGTAATTTGTCACTAAGTTTGATACTGACAGATGTAGGATTTCTTTTTAATTGTAACTCGTTTGCTTATGATTTTCTCCTCGGTCGATCTGAAACATCTCTCGAAAATAGGCCCAGATCTCAGCTGAAGAGGTTTTTTTCTTCTTTTTTTTTTTCCTCACAGCTGCCTAAACTGTTCCTTAAATAGAATTCACATTAAATGGCTCGACCTCCCAAACAGTTGTTCAAATAAGTATTTCTGAATGTGGAAGAAGTGAATGCACAGTTTGAGCACAATGTTGCAGTTGGAGCAAATTAAGATCATAAAGAAAGGAAATAAAATGATGTCAAAGTGTGGAACATCAGCTTTAATTTAAGGGTAGTTATGGCAGTAGAGGTTTAATTAGGCAGCATTTCTTTTTATACATTTTTCAATTATATACGTTTCTCAATTCTATATTAAACATGGACAGACTATATTAGTAGGAGGATGTTGAAGACCAAAGAGGAGGTTTATAGACGTGGTGAGAGAGGACATGCAGGTGATCGGTTTAAAGGAAGAAGATGCAGAGGACAGGATGAAATGGAAACAGATGATTCTCTGTGGCGAAGTAGTAGAAGAAGAAGAAGAAGAAGAAGAAGAAGAAGAAGAAGAAGAAGACTATGTAACGTGGACAAAACTATGACATAAACATGTCGTAGTAGATGCAGCCATAGCAGTCATGAGTTGTCATGACAAAATTTTCCCAGCAACTACCAAAGCAACTATCACCAACTGGACCAATGCCATAATGCTTGGGGTCATAACAGGTTATGTCACATGTCACATGGGGCAGCGGTGGCCTAGTTATTAGGGAGCTCCCCCGGAAGATTGTGGGTTCAATTCCCCTCTCCAGTGGGTTGCCCCAAGGTACCCTTGAGCAAGGTACCGTCCCCGTCACTGCTCCCCGGGCGCTTTCAATAGCTGCACCCTGCTGCACGGTGTTTGAGTTAAATGCAGAGGTCCAATTTCGTTGTGGTTCACTGTGTGTTGTGCTGTGACCTCGCAATGATAAGGGTTGTCACTTTCACTTTCTTTTCACTTTTCACTTCATAAGATGGTTAGCTGTGTTATCCATCATATTAAATATTAACTATGGCACATAATGATATTATGATTGCTGGTAATAGTAAGATCACTCTGTGTTATTAGTGGGTATAATCTGTTATGATTACAATTTATCACAGTGTATTTTACTTGCATTGACATGCTTATGATGTGGTTGTATCATAGTCATGTGGCAGAGTTCTACAGATTTTACTCGACCTCACTATATATGTATAAACCTCAGCCCAAAACCACGGATCCTTTTACTTTTTTTAGAGCATACCTCTCGTGACTAGTAACATAATCTGTAATATGTAGCAATAAGAATGGTTGGTTGTAAATTTCACACTTTAAAACAGACTACTCCCTGCCATGGGCTGGCGACCTGTCCAGGGTGTGTCCCCTGTCCTTCGCCCTGTGTGAGCTGGGACTCCAGCACTCCCCCGCGACCCCGCTTGGGACAAGCGGCAGAAAATGACTGACTGACTGACTAAAACAGACTATTTTGAATCATCAGTAAAAAAAAAACAAAAAAACAAATTTTAAACCTGAGAAGATAATACCCAGCAATAAAGTGAAAGTGACTATTCTTGTCATTGCAAGGTAACAGCACAGCACACCACAACAAAACTGGACCTCTGCATTTAACCCATGCAAACACCGTGCAGCAGGGGGCAGCTATGAAAGTGTCTGGTGAGCAGTGATGGGGACAGTACCTTGCTCAAGTGTACCTCAGGGCAACCTACTGGTAAGAGGTTTGAACCCACAATCTTCTGATCCTGTGGCCAACAGATCAGACGAGATCAGGCATTCTCAGTGTGGTATGACCTGAGAATGAAATACATATTGAAATATTTTTAATTCAGTCTTTTTTCATGGATCTCCAGCTTGAATGTACTTGCTAGCATTAGAAATTTTTTTTTGCAGGTTATAAAAATATGTATGATTTATTAAGAAATCATTGGTAGATTTGAAAAAATGTGCCGCAATAAGGTGTTAAACACGCTAATGTTTCCTGCATCATCATCGTCATTATTCTTCTTCTTCTTCTTATTATTATGTTCAATAAATGAACATTTCTAAAAAATTTATATGAAATGTATAAAATCCTTTCACTATAAATTAAAGGAGTTCACTGGAATTTCATAGTTAATCTCCTAATTCTTGTTGTGGGATGCTTGCAAAATGAATTTAAATGTCAAAAAACAATAAACATGCATTTTTTAATACATTGCCTCACAGAAAAGGTGACCTTCCAGGTTTGGACATTTTTATGAGACTTTTATATGCAACAGCAATGGTGAGCACAGCTAAAAAACATATGAATCAGTTCAGCAATTAGCAAATGTCAGCATTTCTGAGATCAGAACATGTGAGCATGTTCAACAACATGGGAAACAACACTGAACATGCAGCTCATTGCAAACAATTTCTCCCGAATGTTACCCTGTAATACGACAGCAACGTGTTAATCCTGATAGACATTGTGTGTTACAGCTGCACATCCATAAAGCTTTATGGTCTTACTCAGTACTCTCTTCAACCACTGTCATCCCTTTCAGTGTCATCATTACTGTCATAAGCTTAAAGCACCTCACTTATCCCACCTTCGCCGGTCCTTTCATACACACCGCTTCAGTGCAGCTCTGATCGAAACAGGATGATCTATTATTCAAGTGTATTTAGACGTTCATTTGAACACTTATGGATTGTGTTGCTTTCAAATGAGCAGTGAATAAGTGAAGCCTGTTTAAGAGTGGCATTAGCAAGTGTTTCCATTTTCCAGGCTGAGCTTTTACATTAATAAGTATTTAATATGATTGGTCCAAGTAATAACTTGACATTCTTAAGAGGGAATCATGAGGATATTGTGTTTAAAGACCCCCACAAGTATAGTTCAGTGAGATAAGCAGAGGAGCACTAAATGTACTTTGCAGGTTTGTGTTTGACAGGAAATAGTTCCTGGACAGGGGGGCATCAGGACCTAGTGGTTCGGGCTTTGGCCGGATGATCGGGGGTTTGAACCCCTTCCTAGTAGGTTGCCCTGAGGTACCCTTGAGCAAGGTACCGTCCCTGTCCTGCTCCTCCCTGCGATGGGCTGGCGACCTGTCCAGGGTGTGTCCCCCGTCCTTCGCCCTGTGTGAGCTGGGATGGACTCCAGCATCCCCCCGCGACCCCGCTTGGGACAAGAGGCAGACAATGACTGACTGACTAACTGAATTCCTGAACAACAGTGACGGTCGCTACAGAGAAATACCACAATATAGCAGATTCACTTTTTAACTGTAATTATAATGTTCTTTAGGGGGCAGTGGTGGCCTAGTGGTTAGGGCGTTGGCCACGTGATCGGCGGATCGGGGGTTCGAACCCCTTCCCAGTAGGTTGCCCTGAGGTACCCTTGAGCAAGGTGCCGTCCCTGTCCCGCTCCTCCCTGCGATGAGCTGGCGACCTGTCCAGGGTGCGTTCCCCATCCTTCGCCCTGTGTGTGCTGGGTTGGACTCCAGCGCGACCCCGCGACCCCATTTGGGACTAGCGACAGAAAATGGATGGATATATTGTTCTCTCTTAACTGCTGTCATGTTAATTAAATAAAAAGGCAATTAACTTTTAAGATTTAAGAAACTGACATTGTCATAAATAAAAGTGTGTGTGGGGGGTGGGCTTGTCACCTAGGCCACATTTCTAACAAGCTCCATAAACAAACAAACGGACAAACAGCATCGTATTATTTGCTGAATTCTGTGGTCAGGTTTTACATCCACTGGCAGTAGCTTGAAAATTGACGCGATGATCACATCTATGATGAGTAAAAACATGTCTTCCTTCCTTGCTATGACTGTCTGAGCCAAGTCACAAAATAACAGTTATCTTCCTGCAGTGGAATTGAGAAAGCAAGCAAAAGTACATCTATGTTTTACCAGGGTAACAAAATCATACACCACTTCAAAAACACAGGCGGTTGAAAATAAAGAGGGACCCTTCTGAATCAGCCAGCATGGGCTTTCATCAGCCCCACAATCCGTCAGTCCCAGTCTAACTGCAGTCAACCAATCAGTAGCTCATACTGGTGTGTGTGTGTGTGTGTGTGTGTGTGCGTGTTTGGTTTAAGTTCTCTTTGTGTAAGTTCTCTTTATATGTTCAACATGAATAAAACTATCCACTACACTGCTGGTATGTGTCACTAGTGTAGGTCATGCCCGTGAGGACTCTTAAAAATATTGTGAGGCTGTTATGGACCCCGCTTTGGTCTGAGAAGCTGGTGGGAAGTGGATCAGTGGGAGACCCTTGCTCTCTAGTATCTGAATATGCTTTCAGAGCTCACATGGGGGTCATTAACACTCGCTCATCTGCCTCTGAACCTGTTTCATCACAGGGAAGGACTACAGTGGAAGGTGTAAGAGGGTCATTTGTATGTGCCAGACATTAGGTTTACACTGCCTGGTCCTTTCCTTTATATTGGAGAGTGTGTGATTTATTCACCGCAGTGCCTCTGTATGGTGTGATGTAGTGCTTTACTGACACTGGGAAACAGGGGCTGATGCATCATGTGATGGGGTAAGCCCTGATGTTCCTTATTATGGAGCACTGATGAATTACTTTCCAGAATAAATTTACTCTCCTTTAGTGAGTCCCTGACTAAACATTGACTAAGCTCAACTTCACAATAGTTTACTTTTTCACTACAGGACAGTAGGAAGCTAAGCTTCCCAATGAGGTCAATCACATTTTGATCAATTTTCCAATCAGGCGGGGCAATTAGAAAACTGGTCTGTTGAGAGTGAACGTTTCTCTCAATGTCATTTTCCTTGATGTCAAATATTCTTCTATGGCTCTGTCATCAAGAGATATGTGGTTTGAATGTCCAGTATTGTTTTATATACACCACAGTTGGGAATTCAACCTTACACAAAGGTCTCAAAGGTCCATTGAACTGCTCTCCGTTACTGGAACTTTTCAGGTACTTTTTTTTTTTTTACTGCAAGTGATCATGTCTGGGATTATATTGTGGCGTATATTTCTTTAATTACATGTGAATTCTAATATTAGTTCATAACTTGAAAGAAGCTCAGCAAGACAAGGAAATGAGACTCAGGTTGATCAGAATGACTCATTTTCTAGTAAAGAACAAATAATTAATAGTAGCTACTGGTTAAGGAAGTCTTTGAATTAATAGTAATAAGTCTGCAGTTTAAGGGATTAGTAGTATGCCAGAGAAATGCAGTGCAGGGGAATGTTTGTGGTTATGGCAGGATATTAGATCTAAAACACTGCCAGATCATTAGTTGTGTCACTTGATCCTAAGATGCCCACTGTTTATGCCAGCTGCTCTAAAACCTCAGGATTTGCCCGCTCATTAGTGAGCGTGTGAGTGAGCATGTGCGTGTTCACGCGAGATACTGTTTTGCCACACATGATAAGTCTCACCCCCTGCTTAATACCATTTGTTCCCATTTTCGGTGTGCCAAGGCACTCACGACAAGCAGCAGGTTTGCTTGTTTGGACACACAACCAGTCCTGGTTGGATCTCCAGCCAAATCTTCTGATGAAATGGTAGACGCACCAGGCTTACGACATGACTGGCCAAATAACCGATCTGCTTACACAGACAAGAAACAATACCGTTCCTTTATTCACCGGCATTTCTGAGCCCATGCATAATGCATCAAAAACATGCATAATTTAGGGGAACAAGCAGAGGATCAGTTTGGTGCACTGCCAAAGCGTATTCGTCCTCGTGGGGTGACAAAACAAATTCCATCTTGCAGAGACAGATGGTGAACAGGGTAACACGGTGCCTCTTATCCAAATTGCAGGCACTTGAGTTGAGTTGTCATGGGAACCATGAAAAAAAAACCATCTACCTCTGAGTTTGATCTTGGCTGAAGTGTCCAAAGGTTACCTGAAAGTCCTCAGGTGAAATTGTGTTCTTATTTGTGATTCTGTTCCTAAGGTCAATTACTATTTTCTATAAATTCTATAAATGATAGAACATTTTTCTTTAAACTCACCGCTGGACGTATTTCTGGTCAGGATTAGATTGGCTTTGAGATTCAGTACACCCTAACTGGCTTTAAAGATGTGTCACTGTCTAAACTATAATAGTGCATTATCTGAATGGGCCGTGCCTGCTGTTGCCTTTGTAGCTTTTAAGGAAGTCTTTCAGGAAAGTTCGGCTTCATCCTTGGCACTCCCACTTTAAGTTGAACAACAGAAGATGTTGTTATGGAATGATGGAATATATATGTCATGTTTATTATGTGTGAATATAATATGTATATATAACTGTCATTAATCTTATGATCACTGCTTGCAGCTGCTGTGCTTGTCACCCTCTTCTTTAGATCTTTAGGGGTTCATTGGTGCAGCCTCTGGAAGCGCACTTTACTTCCGATCACCTGCTTCTGAACCTTGAGGGCAAGTTAGAGATGATAGGGTAAAGTAAGATAAAGAAAATGCATAAATATCACAGATAAACATTAATCATAGTAGCTAAGCATTGAAATAAATAAAAAAAAATTGAACAAATGCAGAAAGTGACATTTAGAAATAAAAATTACTTGCATTATGTTGTTTTTTCTTTCAGCTGAATGGATTCTCTCTCTCACACATGCATGCTTTGCTGTCTTTGCTGTAGAGTCAGCTGTGTTTAGAATGACTGCAGAGCTAATGGAGTGGTGCAACATGCCCTTTAGTAAGATCTTGGAGAATTTTAGCACAGCAAGGCTGGCAGTTAGAGAGTGGATGCTGTTTTCTATCAGGTGCTATCAACAATTGCACAAAGCTATATTTATAATAAATGCTATATACAGATGTGTACAGTACGGTACTGGAGAGTGACTAGGCCCCAGGATTGAAAGGCCATGGGTTCAAATCCTGGACCAGTAGGCTGCCCTGAGGTACTGAGCAAGGTGCTGTCTCCAACACTGCCCCCTGGGTGCTGGATATGGCTGCCCACTGCTGCGCGGTGTGTATGGTGTTTCAGTGTGTGCTGTGCTGTGTTGTGTTTCACAATGACAAAAAATAGTCACTTTCACTTCACATACCTCAAATACCAATTTGTTCCAACAATACATTTTCAGTCATTGGGCTCAAGTGCTAATTGATAAAGAACAGCTCCAAAAATTTAAAAACAAAAAAAGCACTTAAAAGCTATAAAAACATGTTTCTGAAGATTCATCTGTGAAAGCATGTGAGTTGCTTTAGATTCAGATTGCGCTTAGTTTCATGCTCAGTTGCTTGTTTTTATACTGAATTCAGTGAACAGAAAGCTGTGAGATCTAACAGGTGAAGGTTTTAGCTGCAGAACCAGATCCACTCACACTGCAGTGCTGCCGAGTGCCAAAACTTATTACCAGAAGTCGAAACCACTGAGCCAATCCATCCCATTCTTGGTATACAAAGGGTTTGGTTTAATTAAAAAGAAAGCAGTTTAAACTGAATGCTGACATTTGAAAATCCTTTGAATTGACATTTTGTGTCAAGGAGTGTTTTTTTCCCCCCAAATATTCATTGAAAAGCCTGGATGGCCATCATTTCTAGGCCTGCCAGGAGTACCTGCCTGTTTTTTAGACAATAATCATGTTAATTGCACATTTTTATGAAGCACAAACAAGCATGAATTAAATTTATAATTATTATTTTAAAATATGATTTTTATTTACTATGCCAGCTCAGTAACCTGCAGTATAAACTGTGTAGCAACAGTTTCACCACAGTTTAATAAGACTGTACTAGACACACTAAATGCTTTAAGATGGAATTTTTATAAAAAGCTTTTATACTTTGTTTGATTTAATGTCGCTCATGTCATGGCATCTATCTTTTGAAAAATATTTTTTGAGGCTACAGATTGTATAAAACATGCAGATAAATCCTTGAAGAGTAAATCAGAGTTAAATCAAATATACCTAATACTGTAGGTAGTGGTGCTAAAAATACGCAAATTGCCAGACAGACTATTTTGCATTTTTTTATTTTAATAATGTAGGCTTAGAAACACAGCAATGTCTTCCCTTTTTAAATATTTATTTTATTGATCCAGCATTTAACAGGGAGTGGTAGACTGAAAAAATGACATCATTTAAAAGTAATGCATTGCAGCCCATTTTGGGGCAGATTTGGTTTAATGCAGAATGTTTATACAGCATGTATCTACCAATACATCAGAGCTGAAAAAAAGCTTTGCGAATGAAGGATCACTCGATGCTACAAGTGCCTACAAGTTACAAAATGTTAAGAACAGTTTATGAACAAATATTGCACTTGAAACATAAAGAGTAAGGTTGAGAACTGCAGAACGTAAAGCAATTCATTCTGTGAAATGTTATGGCGGATGAAAAATGACAGAGAAACACTGGAGAGAACGCGTAGAATGCAAACTCGGATTAAATGTTTTTGGTTGCTAGGAAACTGACAATATGATTTTGCTAACCGGATGATAAATGATGCGATACAGCATTCAACATTCAACATTTCAGTTTGCACAGTTTTTAATTACAGCGAAGAAAAGGTTGTTAAGTTTACACTGCAAAGTGTCCAAAATACTGTGTTCTTTATCAAATTCTGAAATCTTAACGAAAAGAAAGTGAGGTCAGGTCAGTCTACTAGATATCAGTGTGATGGCAGCCATTTGCATCAAAACCAGCCAGGGTTTTTCTGCACCACAGCAGACGTATCTAAAACCACACCTGTGAAAGAAGGTCTGACTCATTAACAACATTATAACCCCGTCCTAGACAGACGATACCTCATTCTCCTAATGGGATAGCTAATTAGGACCTCAGGTAATGCAAAACAAGGTGCATTGTATACAACAGTGAAGTAATGATCCACATTTACTATGAACTACATCCGGCGCATTTGTATTTAAATGAGGATTTATTTTACCTTTACTCTGAAATGTCTGCGAGGAACGGAATCAGCTCTGACTTTTACACTGTCAGCCATCGTGGTGGACTATGACTTTTGGGACTCTAGTTTAGCTATAAGTGTCAAAGCCCTGTAAAAACAAACAACAAGCAAATGAAGAAAAATTACAGAATATAACGTGATAAGGTGTGAAAATGTCATGTGCATGTCAGAGTTTATAGTTTCGCAAACAATGTACGAGAAAAACTTAAACAACAAAGATGAGACAGATGAAGGTGAGGAAAGTCCCTGGCGGTATGGTTGTGCGTGAGAATGAGTGGGAAAATTAATCAAACCCGGTAATTGTCTGAAGTCTGGCTTGGGAGACTAAGAGTAGAACAGCTAAAACAGCTACTAACAAAATAAAGCATGAGATGTTTCAACCATAAACTTCATAATTTTATTAACATGGAGACCCAGAAACTGGCACAGGCACCCTGCAGGTCCCAAAGGAGCTTTCCAGAAGTTTAATGGAGCTTTTATGGAATTTTTTTCTGGTGGCTGTGGCCACAGATACACACAAGCTGTACATCATGACCTGAAAAAGAAGGTATATTCTAAGTCATGCAATTCCCATGATGCACCACGTAATGTCTCCCAAAGCAGGTGTTCAAGACGAACAACATGCCTAGATGTGGACTAGATTAAACTGCCCATGGAGAGCATCTGGAGAAAATCATTTTAAAGCCTGATTTATTTGTAACAGTCATTAATATGCAGGTAGTGTCCAAAGACTGATCACTACACTTTCACCAATAACCAAGGGCCTTCAACTCTGTCATGGCATTATGCTTCTCTCTCTCACTCTTTTTCATAGCCGCTTGTCGTAATTAGGGTCGGGGGGACTCTCACAAGGAGTAAAGCAGGGAGACACCCTGGACAGGATGCCAGTTCATCACAGGGCACATTATGCTGCTGTTAAAATAAAAACTAATTGATGCATAAAATAATAAATAAAAAACAATATCAAGACCTTTTAACTGTGTGTGTGTGTGTGTGTGTGTTTGTGTGTGTGTGTGTGTGTGTGTGTGTGTGTGTGTGTGTGTGTGTGTGTGTGAACCCAATTTCTTTTCATAAGGTCTTGACGTTGAACTCATTCAGTTTACGAATGCACAACTCGTTCATTTTATGTATCACTTACTCATGTCCCATTAAAAATAACAGAGTCCTCAAAACGTAGTGGAATGAAATACCTATTTAATTTGCCATTCTTTACTTTCGTGCTCCCTGCTGCCACATTAACTCTTCTATCTTTTAAATCTAAAAGCCAAGTTACAGCTGTGATGGCTGTTGCAGAAGTTTAATTTTGTGTTTATTTGGATGTGTTTTTTGGATAACTGTCCTGCTGGAAGAACCAGAGTTTTAGCTTTTTTGGCAAAGGGAACCAGATTTCATTTCAAATCTGCTGGAACCTGAGGGAGTCAGTGTTGCCATGTATTCTAACAAGGATCCCACAGCCCTGGAGGAACAACACTCCCCCGAAACATCACAGATGCAGCAAAGAGATGGGACGAGGTTATTTTTTGCATCACAACACATGTTCTGGCATCCAAACTTATGTTTGCCAGGAAGGTCTAGTGTTTATCTTTTGTGACCATAGGGCTCAGATCCAGAAAAAGTTTCAGTACAGTTTAGTGAACTAAAGAAAAGCTGCTTTCTGTCATCTTCTTCAGATAGCTTTTTCACACAGAAATAATATTCAGTTTAATTGATTATATTTCTATTTATTTTATTTATTAAATTAGAAAAAAATCTTAAAAAAATTAAAAATTGCAGACAGGTATTTTACTTCGCTCCACTTAATAAACAGATGCTGATTTTTACCAAAATTACAAGAATGAAGAACAAATGTGTATATAAAGCACTGATGTAAGATACGAATTTCTTCTAAATGTTGTAAATGTAAATTTGTCCTCATGTTTTCTGTTTAAAAATGTGATTGGACGTCTTTCACTGCCTTGTAAACTAATGTGGTTTGACTGTATGTTATGTGCTACAATAAGACTCTTAACCTCGGGTTGCTGCAGGGAAACTGTCCCTGTAAATGGGACCTGGAAGTTGTTCTGTGAAAGAACGACTGCTAAATATCATAAAAGTAGTTGAGGTGTAATTTGGTATAATTTGTTGGAAAATATAGAAATGTTATAAAAGTTTATAAAGGTGTTGGCTTAAACTGTGTTCCAGGTTTGTAAATCTATATAAAATTAGATTTAATATAACAAGAACAGATGTGGGTATAAAGTGAGTGAACTGAGTAAACGAGTAATGAGTATTTAACTTCAACAAAAGTTCCACTTTTAATGAGCTTAAGAGTTAGGCAGCGGTGCCGCTTAGGGGATTGTGGGATCAGTTGTTTTTAATGAAACAGAAAAACTGCAACTGGCATCAGTGAATACTTATGAATGAAGTAAGGATTCTTACAGCAGGTTTCTTTTGCTTTTGCACCTTATCAGAAAATGTTATCATGTCTAGAACTTCTGACATATTCAGCCACCACTGAGTTTTTTAAGTTTTCTATCCAGCACTTCATAAATCCATAACAAGCACAGCATATGAAGTGAAAGTGAAAGTGACAACCCTTGTCATTGCAAGGTCACGGCACAACACACATGAACCACAACGAAATTGGACCTCTGCATTTAACCCATGCACACTCAAACCCGTGCAGCAGTGGGCAGCTATTGAAAGCGCCCGGGGAGCAGTGATGGGGACGGTACCTTGCTCAAGGGTACCTCAGGGCAACCTATTGGGAAGGGGTTCGAACCCCGATCCTCCGATCATGCGGCTAATGCCCTAACCGCTAGGCCACCGCTCAACGTCAAGTCAAAAAAGCTAAAGTATGAAAAGTAAAGGTGCCAAAACAGTCTTTTTTTCTGAATGTGGTGAGTGTCCAACATCCAGACTGATGTAAAACATGGCATGAAACCAACAGTCTCCACCGTCAAGCTTTTTAAATAAGATTATTATGAATGGGCCTCCTAAAGAACTCCTGAAACATGGGCCCAACTTTTTGTTGAGCGATTATTAAGTGTTTCGTACTTTGTCCGCGCTCATCTGTTTCTGGCTTGTGTGAAATAATTAAGATTATTTTAGCTGCAATTGTAATTGACAATTTTGCAGGTCAGGGGCTCCACAGGCTCAGTGACCTTGTTCTACTTACAGCTCATCAGCTCAATATCTGCTAGCGTTAATGGAGAGAAAGCGCTCGTTCACCGGCAAAGTGTTTGGTTTTTAGGCCTCCCCCACATACACACAAACAAATCAGCACAGAGCAAAAAGCAACATCACTTCCCCATTCATTACATAACTCTGGAAAGTAATCATAACCCAAGATCAAAATGTGTTCGATTAGTTGCTGCTGATTTATAGAAAGAAAATCAAAAAATAAAACACATTGCAAAGTCACAACATGCCATTTATGCCTTATTCCTATAATGTTACATATTTATTGCTATTTTTGGAAAGTAGATGGCACATTAAGTACCTGCTGCTAAATAATAAATCTGACATAATTCTATAATACACATAATTGTATATACGCTCGGTGCTGTCTCTGCTCCGTGTTGGCTACACTGAGTCCTCATTGGAATAATATGTACGGGGCTCGATTCCTGAAGGGGGTATTCACATACTTTTTCACCTAACATGTGAAAGGTTCAAGGGCATAACTGGGCATAAAGATTACTGGGGTAGCCCTGAGGTACGTTTGAGCAAGGTATCCTTCCCCTCACTGCTCCCTGGGTGCTGGATATGGCTGTCCCCTGCTGCACGGTGTGGGCATCAGTTAAATGCTTGAATGAAGAATGCTTTTTATTATGGTTATTATTTATTAAGCGTTGGTGTATATTCACAACGGCAAATATTCACTTCACTGTACTTTTGCATCACTTTTTGTTTCATTTGTTGTAATTATTTTTATAATTTGTTAAAAAGTCTTTTGCACTTCTTGGTATTGCTTGCCAATTTTGTATTCTCCTGCTGTCTCCTGGGTTGTACCATGGACCTTGACAAGCATTACTTTTTACTGTATTCTATTTATATGTATGAAATGAAAATAAAACCTACATGAAGTATGGGACAGCGGCAGCCTACTGGATACGGAGTTGGTATCAGAAAGTTGGTGGTTCAAATCCCTGACCAGTAGGTTGCCCTGAGGTACCCTTGAGCAAGGTACCGTCCCCATCACTGCTCCCCAGGCACTTTAAATTGCTGCCCCCTGCTGCGCAGTGTTTATGGGTGAAAAACAGGTTGTGTTTCACCGTGTACTGTGCTGTGACAATTTCACAATGACAGATAGTCACTTTCACAATGAACTGACAGTTTTCCTTCTACAAAAATACTTGATCAATCAAGACACTTATCTGGGGTCTAAATATTTCTAACATTTTTAGAGTTTAGAACTGCAGCTGTGGCATTGCCCACTCAACAATGATTCATTTAGCCCAAATGTATTCTTTTACTAATTGTCAGGTTTTACTTTAAGGCAGGGTAAATTGAAAAGTTCTGCTTTGTGGTATTTATATGCATAAATTACAGGACAATTATTTTTAAATTATTATTATTTAAATGTTATTGTATTATCACAACATTTTACAAAACCCAGTTCTAGACAAAACAAGTGAATCTAAAGACAACAGTAGTGTTGATGTAAAATATATTACCTGACATGATTAATCAAAAGACATTCATCTATGCAATTTTAAAAGATTTATGCTTCAATTTTGTAGGTTCCAATCCTAAACGAAAGTATAAAATAAAAAAAAATTGGACCAGCTAAAAAAATAATTCTTTAAAAATGAATCGTTCTAATATGTTAATATGTTAAAATAAGTGGCAGCCTCTGAGTTTAAGTAAAGGTTACTTGATCGATTGCTTGCGTGCTTTTGTTGCTTGTCTACATGATGAATGACTGATTGCTCCATTGATGGATTGATGGATTGATCTCAAGGACACCAAGGCCAATGATAATCTGAAGGATATCACTGCTGATGGATTGAGGCACATTAGCCAACTGTAATCACCAATCTCTACATGATTAACAATTGAAAAGTAATTGCCCAAAAAAGAAAAATAGAAACAAGTAACACAGCCTGAGCAGACTTTTATTAGTTATCTAGTTAATATATTAGTTAAGAGTGAAGGAATAAGGAGTGAATGCAGGGTGTAACATTTTTCATTCCAGGTTCATCATCTCAAAGCTGTTCAATTTTAAGAGAATAGTTTCGACTGCAGATTGAGTGTGTTTTGTATGTGCCAACCTCTTCTGCTCAGCTTTCTTTATGACACATCCTGGATGACTCATACAGCAATCAGATCTACTTAATGAGGAAGCTCTTGTGTAGGCCTGCATCACTTTAAAGAGAGAACAGCTGAGGCTCACTTCTGAATTTAAGGGAAATAAACATCGAGATAACAAAAGTTCAAGGCACACAAAAGGCCTAAATTCATGCTTTACCGATGCACTGCAGAGTGATTGTAACTCTTTTGTAAACTGATTTTGTTCAGCTAATGAGGAATAGCTTACGTTAATGAGGAATAGCTTACTTATTTTCTGCATCTAGCATAACAATATGTCAAGTGGTTAAGCATTACTTTATGATACATACTAAACTGAACCTTTTTGGTTTGTTGTTGGGCCATTCCCAAAGTGTGATTCATACACCTTACAAGTGCACGTTTCAAAGTTCAGAGAGCTCCAGATGCCCTGGAAGTGGTCACTCAAAGTGCTGAAGTAGCCTAAGCCATGAGCTTCTTTTTGTGATCAGCCAGATCAAAAGGTCTTCAGTGATGTTCAGATTATAACTGTATGAGTTCATGGATCAACAGCCAGATTCAGTGGGTTGAAAGGCTCTCCAAGCCTCCCTAAGACAAAACACTAGTTAATGTTAACTTCATAAGATGCTTAATGTCAAAATATGTGTAGGGATGAGTGGGTATTATTAGCTGACCTACTAAGTTACATATCCAGCCTCTCAGCAAACAGAACCAACTTGCCCACACCAATCTATGCAGTTGTCTGTTTTTATTCCTTTCTGATGTATTAATTGCACTTCTGCATAGGAGTCATTGATTTTTAAAAAAATTTTTGTTATTGATAAATTTCAAACCAAATGATCTGGCCAAATGTAAGTCTGTTATTTGGCTAATAGTTGAGTAAAATCCCAATTTTTTACCTAAAAGATGGGTGACCACCCACAACCCAGCACACCTATAATATAAATGTTTATATTTGAACCTAATATCAGAACGACCCAGCACGGGCTAAAATTTGAGTCTAATATATACACCAAAACTGCACTAGTCCCGGTAGTTTATTTCCATGCAGTAGCAGGGTAGAGTAGCAGAGGATTCTTGTATATTACAGGTGTATGTCTTAATGCAAGTCATGCCAGCACAGAAATGATTACTGTCTCTCCCTGCCTTCAGTGACAGTGGTACATTTGGAATAGTCTGAGAGGGCAGCTGCCAAAGCCCATTTGTTTCAGGCTGCTGCCATGGCAGAGAGCGAACTCTCCTTTTCCATCCCCTCCAGCCACAAGCTTGTGTCCACATTCGCAACATCTACCTCCATTATTTACTCAGCTTCAGCTGAGGGAGAGGGCATCCTAGCATGGATAAATTTGCTTTGCGGCGAGTGCTCCAGCAAAGCCAACTCAAATCTGCAAGATGGAAAAGGTGAACACCACTGCTGTCCCAATAGCAAGCATTTTTTTTTCATCGTTCTCTCACTCTTTCTCTCTTTCATCTCTCTCTCTGAGACAGTATCGGCCTCTAATCACTTGAGAATGCATTATTAAGAAGCACCTTAGTGTCACATTCTTATTCGACTTATTATACGTCCTCGATAGTCCTCTTCCAAAGGTCAGGAGCAAAGAAGATAATGATGATAGAAAAAAGAGTGAAAGGAACTAAGCTGGGAAATCCAGATTCTTTGTCATCAATAACCAGCCAAAGGTCAAGTGCAATGATTAACATGTTTTAACATTCAAAAGTGGCACTCTGGCAGGGGTTCATTTTGGAGAAGTTACTGGAGTGACTTGAGCTGTAACTAGGGGATAATTAAGAGCACTAATAGCTTTAAGAGGCTGAGGCAGGGATCACATGTTGCTGTGGCTGATCCGCAAACAACGCCCTACCTGCCATGTTCAAAGGCAATTTACATCCTTCTCTAAAATGATTGAACTGTCAGCCTGGATCCCAGAGGGTTCTGCTGTCACTCCCATTATCACAACCTCAGGTAAAGCATGACACACTCACATTCTGCCCCATCTGGATTGCCCACCAGAAAGGCATCTCATTGATGAACTCTGTCAGCACAGAGCACAAGAGAAACAGAGAGAGAGAGAAAGAGAGAGGGGGTTGTCAGAGAAGATGAGGAGAAATGGACTGCAGTTCATCCCACATGGGTTAATCTTTTGCTGCTGTCAGTTTCACGATTAGCTATAGAAAGTTTTTAAAAATACCCTTTTTATTATTTTTTTTTTATTATGTTACCGACAGAAACCTATTGCAGATGGACATCATCATGTTACCTTTCTGTGTTTAACACTCACATGTCTTAAAGATAAAGTTTCCTTAATAGCTCTTGACTTGAATATATGTGCCCAATGTGCTAGTTCAATAAAGGGTCTTGACATTGACAATTAAAAAACAAACAAATCAATCAATAACAAGCATATCAAAGTTTGCAGACTCTTTGATGTTTTTCAGATGTTCTGTTTCAGACTCTAAAAATGGATTCAAATGATCAGCGGTGGTCTAGTGGTTAGGGAGTTGCCCCAGATTGGAAGATTGTGGGTTTGATTCCCTCACCAGTAGGTTGCCCTGAGGTACCCTTGAGCAAGGTACCATCCCCATCACTGCTCACTGGGTGCTTTCGATAGCTGCCCCTGCTGCACAAGTGTGTATTCACTTTAATGCAAGGGTTTTCACTTTAAATTATTTTTCAAATGTCTGTGCCCAAAACTCCACAGTGGCAAAGCACAGAGAGTTTTTTTGGAGTGTTTTGTAGAAATATTAAAAGAAAAAAATTCGGAAACCCATTTGCAAAAGTATTAAGATCCTTCATTTAATACTTCGTTAAAGCATCTTTAGCAAGCCTTGAGGATGAGTCTTGAGGATGAATTTTTCAAAGCTTCCCTATCTTTCATTTTATCCTAGTCTCCAGTTCCTATAGAAAAAAAAAAAAAAAAAGATGCTGCCATTTCCATGTTTAACTGTAGGAATGGTGATTATCAAGGTGTGGTTTCATCCACACACACGGCTGGGAATGGTGGCCAGATAGTTTAGTCAGACCAGAGAATGTTTCAAATGGTTTTTAAGATGTATTTTTTTTTAACTCTCTGCAGGCTGTAGTGTGCCCTTTAGTGAAGAATGGCTTCCATCTGGCCACTCTTCTGTAACAGCCCTAATGGTGTATAGCTGCACTTATGGTTGTCCATCTTTAAGGTTCCCCCCTTTGCACAAAGGCACTCTGGATCTCATTTTTACTGACTATTGGGTTTTTAGTCATTTGTTATACTGGTTCTTGGAGTTAGTTGTATTGGAGTATTGTGTTTTGTAGTTGTACATTTCTCTGATAAAGTTGGTATTTATCATAATACAGCATTAATATGTCTCAGTGTGTCCTAAGCCCACTACCAACAGGATTTATCATTAAAAAGATAAATAATAATAATTATATATATATATATATAGGAAGGCTAGAAATACTGGATCTTTCTATTACTTAAAATATTCTCCATTATTTGATTGGCAGGAAACCTTTATTTTTTGGCTTGTATGATCTACATCTCTGTCATTTATAATTACTGCAAATGCACAAAACAAAGACAAGTTGGCAGTGAGGTCACTATCAGTCTCAAAGAGGGGTCAGACACATGTGATTGCACCTGTGATTGCAATCAGGGAGACTACATTCCTCTTGAATTTGACCAGGAACAGCTAAAAACCATGCACTACCTCTCCCGTCTTCAGCTGTCAGTCACTGCACAAAGTATCTCTGACACTGATCACTATCATTTTGAAACAATTTTAAGTAACAGTCCCTCTTTGTCTTCTCTCAGGGGGAGACAGTGTGATTCAATGGGCAGCAGTGGGTCAATAAACTTAAATGTGCCAAATGTTCAAATGTATCATCACGAAGAATAAAAATGTAACAGATTCTACTTAATTAGCATAATTCTATTCACATTTGATGAAAGAGATGGGCAAAATTGCTTGCAATCATGGAATTTAAATTAGCTAGTATATTTGAGAGAAGAGGGATGTATTGTACTCTGTCGTTTTGCTTTATTTTGCTACTATGTCCATTTTTCATCATTATCAGTTTCTGACTTTTGAGGTAGGTTAAATTATTTAAGATCAAGCATCAAAAAGAGGAGATGCACAGGAAAAAGGACATATTTGTACTAAAACAAAGAATAAAGATTTATGGTTGCAATCAGGAGGGGCAGTGGTGGCCTAGTGGTTAGGGTGTCGGCCACGTGATCGGAGGATCGGGGGTTTGAACCCCTTCCCAATAGGTTGCCCTGAGGTGCCCTTGAGCAAGGTACCGTCCCCGTCCAGCTCCTCCCTGCGATTGGCTGGCGACCTGTCCAGGGTGTGTCCCCTGTCCCCTGTCCTTGCCCTGTGTGCGCTGGATTGGACACCAGCACTCCCCCGCGACCCCGTTTGGGACAAGTGGCAGATAATGGATAATAATAATGGTTGCAATCAGGGTGGTCTAGTGGTAGGATACTTGCTTATAGACCTATAGCTCAAGAGGTCCCAGGTTCGAATCCCACCTCTAGCACTACCTCCACTGGGTCCCTTAGCAAGACCCTTAACCCTGAGTTGCTCCAGGGGGACTGTCCCTGTAATTAGGACATGGAAGTCACTCTGGATAAGAGTGTCTGCTAAATGCCATAAATGTAAATTGTATTACTATTCACTTGTTGATATTATATTTTAAAGAATTATATTATATTGTGTGTGTGTGTGTGTGTGTGTGAGAAAGAGAGAGAGAGACTGTTTTTACTCATTAATCTGCCATGGCTCATTGGCTCTCCTAAGAGAGCTCCTTCACACCTTCTGTTTGAGCCCTTTAGACACTGACTGAACTGCAGAAGGGGTTTATAGCTAACATGTCTCAGTCAATAATCCCTGGCATGACTTCATCCAACATGAAAAGTAGAGTTAAGCTCTGACTGGGTCATTCTCTTTAGAGAACAAACCCTACTGCTGCTTTTCATAAACCGACCCTTCATTTAAAATCATGAAGTAGAGCTCGAAGTCCAACATAGTTTGCTTTTTCTCACCCTATTCAATGAACACTTTTCATATCACAGAGATTAGAGATTTGTCTGATGAACTGAGGGAGAAATCATGCAACAAAATCATTTGCACATCTCAGAAGGTTTCTGAACATGGTGGGTCTGTCGCCAAAGGCCTCGAGAAAGCAGAGAGCAACGAGATCAAAGACGGGCCTGTTGAGTCGATGCCCTTCATTTGGCCCTCTGTATGTGACCAACAAAAAAGCATCAGAGCTTTGAAATAGGAACA
Source organism: Hepsetus odoe (assembly GCA_017165825.1). Lineage (NCBI taxonomy): Eukaryota > Metazoa > Chordata > Actinopteri > Characiformes > Hepsetidae > Hepsetus > Hepsetus odoe. The sequence goes on along the minus strand of CM029370.1, from coordinate 23,724,941 downwards.
AACAGGATCTCTATCAACATCCCCAGTGGAAAGAAAGCATCATAGTGACAGAATAAAAAGGCATCCTCTGAAATAACACAAAGGACAAATGACAAGTGTTTATGCAGAATATAGCCTCCTGCGACTAGGCTATATTGCTAGGGCCATCTTTGCAGATGTCTGCCATTTGTTTCCTTCATGTCAGCAGTGGGTTAAGGTCATGAAGCCAGTCATAATCATGCATGAGTCCTTTTGCAATCAAAAATAATGGATGTTTTTGGGGCAAGACAAGTTACTAGACTCTCATCTCACTTTCACAGACTGTCATATCCTTTTTTGTGAGTTTATTTTCCATAGAAAAGGCAATCAATGGTAGCTGTCAGAATCTGAAACTCCAGACTATAGATTATGTCCATCATGGCTGTTATCTTGGTGGTTTAAGTCTCTGTAGAATATCTAACATTTCCCTGGATCATGTAATGAAAAGCAAATTTGGATAACATCTGCTACAAATATGGTATGCTGACATTTAACATAACAGCGTCATATACGCATTATCAGTTACTGTCCAGACAGAAATGACAATTACTGGGAATGTTGTGAAATGTGATGAATACAATGGTGAATTTCCAGCAAATGCATGCACAATGTAATATCTGACATGCCAATCATAACCAGCAATGCTCATGTAATACTATAAATTTAATGAACATAACCTGTAATAACAACCAAAGACAGCATGTCCCACAACATTATAAAAGGCATGGTTTTCTCACTGTGTAATAGGGTTTTCCCGGATTTTTTTTACAGCATGTTCAAGAAACCTCAATAAGAAGAGACATTTGGTGAAACATTGGCTGACATGATCTTTGAACCATTATGAAATCATGGCAAACATTGTCGCCATTTTTTTACTCCTTTGGTGGGAATGCCAGATAATAGAGATCCTTTTTTTCATTTGTTCCCCTAAAATTCATTCCAAAAAACCCAGGAGGATGTGGTGTAATGTATTTCTAAACTGCGTCCCAATTTTATTTGATCTTTTATACTTTTAGTTAGAAACAAAATTAAAATGAAGACTCCTTTAACATATCTAGAAAAGCTGAAAGGCTGAAAAGTGTTTGAAGAAGAGAAATGTACTAGTCATCTCATGGAAGTTTAAACCTTCAGCCATGAAATTACTTGAATTTTGATGTGTTCATTTGACTCAAAGAACATTCTCAAATGTCACTGCTGTCAAAAAATATAATCTTGGAATTCAGAAATTATAGCCATCTCCTACAATCTATATGACACAGCATATAGGCTCCAAGAGCAAATCCTTTATTTATTGAGGCCAGTCAGACATCAGTAACTCTGGCACTTTGCCTCCTTCCATTAACAGTAAACACTCAGCTCACAGTAAACAAACTACCTTCTGAGTTCACTGAATAAATGTCTGATGCTTTGACACCAAAGTATTAAAGATTTGGGACACAAATCAAGAGATTTCACGAAGCTTTGCAATCCTCAGGATTTTCAATACTGTGATGATTACTAATGACTTCAAATTGGATTGGATGGCTAAGGAAAAATATCACCTATTAAGAGCTCACACACTGCAGCATGTGGGACTCGTTCCTAATCATGACAATTAAACAATAAAGATAATGTTAAAAATTGCTCATAGTCAAATGTTGCCATTTGGGACGGTACCTTGCTCAAGGGTACCTCAGGGCAACCTACTGGTAAGGGGTTTGAACCCACAATCTTCCGATCGGGTGGCCAGCTCCCTAACCACTAGGCCATTATATATAATAGCAATTAGTGCATGTATTTTCAGATTTAAGTAGCAATTTGGACCGTATCTGGCTTATGGTTAAAAAAAGTGTAATCTACACTTAAAATAATGTATATATGTAGGATTTTAGAATGGCTTACAGCAGGCAATACGCTTTTAAAAGTTCATCCAGGTGATGCTGGATTGCAACATTTACTCTACCATGTGAAATACATCACAGCACGATTGACACAGGATCATAGAGAAGTGAATCTACAGCTTGGGCTGGATATAAATCAGTCTCATTTCAGCCCATTCTTATCTTATTAGGGCTCCATTTGTGCTGCTGACGCTAGACCTACAGGAGTGCTGTTTTAAACCACACAATACCATTTTTACCAGCCTCTGGGATGATGCATCTAAAATACTATGAGTCACAAGTAGCCTTAGTTAAAATGTTCCTTATTTGTTTCCAATTATAGGCACTTATGAAGTGTCTATGTTCTGTATCATTGGGGTTTATTGAAAGTATAACATTAAGAAAGTTTACAGAGTTTACATTACAAGCTTCATTTAAAATAAAATCTATAAATTCATATGAAAGTTGTCATAGAAAGGGATCTGAATCTGAGAAGGAAAAATTGATTGAGGGTACATCAGTGTCAACTTCATTTCCCATAAAGTCCTGCCCAAGAAGGGGTCATGATCTTGCAGAGATTCCCTGAAGGGAGAGTCCTGGGTGGACCGGGGAATGAAAAATCAATCAATATTGTCAGTCCACTATCAGAAAGGCCTGGAAAGATGGCAAACCCATCCTTTTCTTGAACCCATCCTTTTATTTAATCACTTCATAAAAGAAAGATGCTTTATTTTATATTGTGCATTATGGCACATTGAGCAGGAAACACTGAACATATGGAATGAACATCCTACAAAGATATGATTTGAGTGGTGGACATTATGTGATGGATCTTCCTTGTTCATCATGACTTTGACACCCTACAAATGGTCACTGGATGTTAAAACAAAACATCATATACATTTACAGAATTCATATACATAAATTTTTTTGCTGACATTTTAACAGCAGGCAATGAGAAGCAATAAACTCAGATATAAAATATAATATAACCTAAAGCATTATTTTCTGTTTCCCCTTTCTTCACTTCTGCAACTGAAAGCACAGCTGAGTGCCGACATCTTTTCCACATCTGATACATAATGCATGCAAACAGGTGGCTAACAGTTCACATGGAGACAGACTCAAGTATGAACTGTAGTCCTGCAGCTTACAAATTTAACAATGTGCTACTTATTATGGTAAGCAGCAAATATCCAGGTTTAAATGAGATATTCTGAGAAAAGGGTGAAACCCATTCTGAGAGGACGGCTGTCCGGTGCTGTTAGTTTAGTGTAGCAGTCTAATAAAACTGTCTGCTTGTTAGTGTAGAATAGTTACAAGCCTAATGCACAAGCCTAATACTTCAGTTACATCAGTGCAGTTAAGATCAACAGGACAGTCTTAATTTCTACCCAGATTATACTGTGGTTACTATACTCTGATTAAACACAGTGGCTGAAAATGAAAACAGGGAATTCAAACAGGGCATATAAGCATCAGTCTGCTGAACAGACTGCTACTTTAATAATAATAAAAAATTTAATTATTATGTATGCCCAGAATATTTATGCATAAATAACAATGAAATGGTACCATAATTACTTTAAAGGATAACACATAGTATGCAGTCCCCATGGAAGAAACATTTGTAAAAAATAATCACAGCAAGAAAGTGCAGTTTACCCAAACTTACAACGAAAGTTAAAATTTGTTTCTTTACAAAGATTACTCTACTCTACTCTTACCTGCTGTAACGGTGGCGGGGTGCAGGGAGGACGCCAATGCAGAGCCAGGAGTTCGAAACATAACTTTATTAACTATATTTACAAAACAAAACAAGGTCACTGCAGCCTATCCCAAGAACACCAGATTACCCAATACCAATACCAATACCAATACCAATACCAATACCAATATGTGATGAACTGGTCACCTAATCCACCTTTTGCCCTATTAGTGGTGGAATAGACTCCAGTACCCTAAACACCCTGATCAGGAGAATTAGTATAGATTGAACAAATGGATGAATGGATAGATGGATGGATGGATGGATGGATAATGCATTTGATCTACATACCTTTCAAATTCACAGTGTCAGAAACCCCAAGCAACTAAGCTATCATAACTGTCAGTCCATGTTTTTAAGAGAAAACTCTGAAATCCACTTAAGGTGTTTTCCTCAGAAGGCTCACCACCTCACTTTCTTCTGTCCACTGTCTGCTTACACAGCAGAAGGATTCAGTCATAAGGACTGAGGAGGAGGTATCAGAGTTTGAGACAGGGCAAGCTCATAGTGCAGTCTGAGCTGCCATAGAGTCCATTAGCACATTACACAGTATTCTGTGCCAGAGGAGCAGAAAAATCCATCTCCCTGCCCTGAAACCATCCGCCCTGGCCTAATGCAGCCACAATAAAGAATTCTACTCGGATCAAGTCGGTGTGAAGAGGAGGAGGGCTGGAGGATGAAAGATCATTTTCTTCTGTTATGTAAGGGGGCCGCACAGTTTCCATTAGACCATGAGCTATGCATTTATTAACAGGACTGGGAGGAATAAGCTTTGACATGCAGTGGCCAAGGTGCACGGTCTACTAGAGGGATAATAGGCCACTTCTGTCTCATGCTTACAAAGGCACAGGAGTGCTGAAGTCAATGCTAGGCTCTCTTATGGAGAGAATGAAACCTTTTATTTCCATTAGAGACCAAGAAGTGAATCCTCACACCTTGTTATGCTTCCACACAAGCCCCACAGGATGCCCTAACTTGCCCAACGGTAAGAACAACAAATCTGGTCTGACAACTCCAACAAACCTTATGTGGACATAACATTCCGAACTAGAAGGCTAGATGCCTCAATTTGCTTTCTTTTCCAAAAAAGCTACTTGGGCTGCAGTTCTGAGGAAAGAACTTTTAATTCTGGAGGAAGATGTTTGTGTTCTAAGGATGGGTTTGTATAAAATATTCAAGATGATTTAGATGTTGTCCTGGATTTAATCCAAGATAGAAATCGAAAACTGATTAGCGCTTAAAGCCTCTTCAAAGATACGTATAGTGTGCTATGATACACATGCCTGAGTAATTCCCAGTTCACATATTCAAATCTGAAGGGCAATACTTGAATATATTGTTTGATTTAAAACTGAATGTGGAGGTTTTAAGGTGCAGATCCTCCACAAAATGAGTGAAGATAACTGGTTAACTTCATATTAAATTAGACTTATTATTGGGAAAGTTTCCAGCGAAAAAAATAATGTTAAACCTGCTGTATTACACTTCGAGTTCTATAATCCATGGAATTATAGTCTTGCAATGTGATTCTGAAATGGTTCTGTATGAAACTGACTGACCTTAAGCCTTCTGTAAGTACTTTTAAACAGGAATAATGTGCAGAGCATGACTAATATGTAGAGAAGGACCTTGCATTATATATATATATATATATACAGTACTGTGCAAATGTTTTAGGCAGGTGTGAAAAATGCTGTAAACAAAGAATGCTTTAAAAATGGAAGTGTTAATCATTTATTTTCATCAATCAGTGAATGAACAAAAGAGAAATCTAAATCAAATCAGTATTTGGTGTGATCACCCTTTGGTACACTTGCAGACAGTTTTTGAAGGAACTCGGATGGTCGGTTGTGCCACACATGACTGTGTTTCAACCTCCGTGTGACATTGATGATCATCAGTACCTGTTTGGTAAAACTGGTTGATCATACACCGACTATAATCCTACAGAATCCCTGACTTTGTGCAAGTGTACCTAGAAGAACTGATGCTGGTTTGAAGGCAAAAGGTAGTAACACCAAATATTGATTTGATTTAGATTTTTCTTTTGTTCGCTCACTTTGCGTTTTGTAAATTGATCAAAATAAACAATCATTATTTATATTTCTGAAAGTGTTCTTTGTTTACAGCATTTTTCATACCTGCCTAAAACTATTGCACAGCACAGTATATATATATATATATATTAATGGTGCACTTGAACATTTTTGGCTGTCCTTGATTAAACATGGTCAATTTTATCAAATTGGCCCACACTTTGAGCTTCTTGGTTCCACTGATCTTGGGCTTTCTTGGTTCCACTGTCACTTTTTTACTAAGTTGTTGTTGGCCTGGCCTGTTAGGACTTCTGTCCAGCTCCTGAAGGCCTGAAAAAATTCTGAAAATTCAAATAATGTTCTATGAGACATTTCAAGATACCAAATATGTTTTCCTACCAAGCTTCAAAATGAATTAAAGGTAGTAGTATAACACTTGTAGAATTTTCAAAAAAGATTTTAATGATGTTAATCTTCTAACTTTTGTCTGTAATGTTTGTGGTGAATTTACTGTCAGACATGAGGATAATGATGAGGTTTTATATTTATATGTTTACATTATTGACGTGATTGTGATTGGAATAATCTTGAAGTTTGTAAGTCAGGCAAGTCACATCTCAAAAGAAAATTTTTATTGAAATATAAAAAGATCTATTTCAAAACTTAACTGCATTATTACAGCTAAAGTGGGGAGACACTCAGTTTCTTTATCTTCTACAATGTCTGTCTATTGTTCCGTTGTTCATTATCCATCATAAATTTGTTTGTTAGTTATATTTCCTGAATATTGCATTGGTAAATGCTTATTCTGTGACATGATTAGATCTTCTCTGAGAGTCCTAGAATGCCCAGAGGGTTCCCCAGTATAAAGATATGTGCATATATTTTATATACATATAAAAGTGCCCATATATGGAAGTGCACGTTCGGTAACTTAATGTAGTGTAAGGGGGTTGGTGTCCTGTTGAATGATGGTTCCAGTGCAACACCCATCCTTATACCTCAGATCTTTTTGCTGCATTAACAACATATATAATGCATGTATCTGATCTGCTATAGTGCACTAGATCTCTGAGAATTATTCATTGCTTCCCCCTTTTCCCATGACTTTTTAAGTAAGTGATACACCAGTTTTTCTAGCTCAAACAATGGAACGCAATGAAGGCTAACACAGGTTTTGAAACCACCAGGAAAATCCATCAGAGCTTAAACATTCTGTACTCATACAGAAACAAATCTCATTTATAAGCAGTTATTTTGTATTACGAGTAAGCAATGTCTTTTGCTCACACATGCATCTTGTGAGACACTAGGATGAAAGTTTTCCTCCCATTTATAATGACCCTTTCCAGAGCTATTAGGCTTTGGCTAGTGAAGGTGCTAGGACAGGTATGCGTTTCATCTCTCTAAGGAGAAGCTGTGCTTAAATCTTCCTCCTTACAAATGACTCTCCCCCTCCCTCTGCACCTGAAGACGAATGGAACTGAGCACATGCTCCAAATTAATAATGAGTCGAAAGGCACCATCCGGCCCATTCTCTGCGATGAAGTCTTCAAATGACTTTAAAATGAACGCCCGATTCATCTGCCCTCATAGATCTCACACCAGCTGAGGACATCCTGTGTCTTTCTTTCTCTTGCACGCTCATGGTTGGTTTGTGCTCTTATTTGTCCAACATTTTCTGTGGGTTGCTTAGCATGGCTATGAGGGACGTTTATACGCTTTAAGCAGCAGTGTGATGTAACGAGTTGGCAAAGAGCCTTCTTCTCTAATTGCTGGAGTATTCTTGAATACAAATGTTTCACAGGGAAATAAAGACTATTATTTTTAATATCCAGATAAGGACTCCAGACAAGACTTGAGCCTGCACACGCCTACTTTGCAAGGAAAAACAAAACCATATTTCTGCATGAAACAAGCAACGAATTTAGCCCCTCTGCAGGATGCCTGTAAAACCCTTATCAGATCATTCATAATGCCTAAAACCACTTAGCAACACAAAGTATGACAGCAGTCTCATTTTCGCTCTGTTTTTAAAAAGCAATGGGGGGCAACAGGCTTGGTGTGGCTACAGGGGAACAGTGGGATTCATTAAAAATGATTTGTGGGCTCAGTCAAATTTATGGTATCTTCTTCAGTGCAGCGTGAGCCTCAGGGAATATCACAGGCAGACCCAATATAGCATCGATGTACTGAATGTTTTGACAATTTTAAACAGGATTCCCAGTTGCAGTTTCATAAATTTATTAAGAATGAAACTGGGAAGGACAATGTCATGGTTGGTCACACTCAGACAGGCTTGGTCCTGAGTCATGTCTAGCCCTGCTGATGTTTTTCCTGTGTGACTGCTGACATATACAGTTCACAGTAACTAGATTATCTCTCAACAAACTGCTGCAACAAGATGCAAGATTCGTTACTGCCACACAACAGTGATGGTGGTACTAAATGTGATGCGTAGAATGAAGGTGCCAGCAAAAAATCTAAAAAGGCCATAGAAGAACCATTTCTGTTCCCTAAACTTTGTTTCAGTGGAGAATTCCCTACCATCAGGTATCTTCAGTGCCATTACGTAAGGAACAGAAATCCATCATATTTCAGTGCAGTTCAGTTTCTTTAGGATGGCTGTACCTGTACACCCTCTGGCTTTCAATTTTACTGTTGTTCTGTAAAAATAGAATAGAATAGAATAGGCTTTACTGTCATTGTACAAATGCACAACGAAATTGTGGGGGGTGGTTCCCCTACCTCGATGCATTATAAAATATAAAAGCAAACACATATATAAATAGAAATATATAAATATAAAATCTTTTCTATCTTTTGAGCAGCATTTAGGAAAAAGGTACAAATAAATAAAAAAAAACAACAAAAAGTAAAATTATTTTTCTTCTTCTTTCAACTGCTCCCATTAGGAGTCACCACAGTGGATCATCCGTTTCCATTTCTTCCTGTCCTCTGCATCTTCCTCATTCAAACCAACCACCTGCATGCCTTCTCTCACCACATCCATAAACCTCCTCTTTGCCCAACATCTCCTCTGGACATGTCCATACCAAAGCAACCTTGCTTCTGTAACTTTGTCTTCAAATTGTCTAACCTAATTCGTCCCTCTAATGTACTCATTTCTAAACCTGTCCATCCTCGTCACACCCAAAGAAAATCTCAACATCTTTCACTCAATGTACCTGAAGATTATAATTTTGTGACCGTGTAAGATCATGTATGGTTAAACAATTAAAATTACACATAATAAATTACTCCTGGTTTGAATGGCTATTTAAAACATATGAGGCCCGTCTAATTGTAGTTGTTCAATCAGCAAGCCTGAGTCTTCAAACATTTGATCGTGTCTGAAACTGATTTGTTGGAATGAAAACCTGCAGCCACAGCTGGTCCTTTGTGGATAAGCTCAGACATCCCTTTTCTTCAGCATCAATGCAGAGAATTTTGGCACCTTTACTTTTGAGAAGCATGGTTGACAAGTAAGTGTTGCTATACATGATCTGACAAAGTCACCTTCTAACTTGGCATTCTGACAACTCTGGCCTATAACAGGGCTTCAGTCTTGGCTTCTGAAGACTAGTCCCATCCATCCATCCATCTGTCTGATGGCTGGAGGCTTCACTGCTGCTGCTGCTTCACATTCACTTCTCTTCTCCACCTCTGATGCTCACTGTGGAGAAGAGCAACAAGCACTTCATTTCAGCTGACATTTGAGTGCCTAAATTTAGAGCCAGGGCCTGAGCTCTTCCCCTTCCTGAGGTTTCAGAGCCCTTGGAGCTGAACTGTGCGCCTTGATGTACCTGTCAGGCTGAATCAGCGGAACTCAATTGACACGCTTTAAATATGGAGTTGCGGTCGCACCCCATGATGACGGCACAGCTTTTCTTTCTTAATGCCTGATTGCTCTTTTTTAGAATGTACCAAGAGCAATTTCTGGAACCATCATTCATTTGCACAATCTACATACACTCTTAACTATTGTATTTTCACTTCACAGCAGGTCCATATAGAAATGGTTTTGTTATTTGGGCAGCTATTAAAAAAACCTATACAGTTTCGGTTTATTGTATTTTCAGTCAAAGAAGCACTTTGGGCATATAGTGAACCTCTTCAATTTTAATCAAAACCAACTGTGCCCCCCCCCCCCCCCCCAATTAAAGCACACACTGAGAAAGTTTATGAAACACACATTCTTCATTTCCTTCATCTTTGGTATCTCCTATGGTCATTCTTACATTTCCAGACTATTAAAGAACTATTGATTTAATGTCCAGAAGAATGTCTTTTTGTTTTCATTAATAGACAATGTGACATGTCTGTATTGCCGCCCCTTTTGAAAACAAATCATTATTTAGCAAACTGGTAAAAATGACAAAGAGCAAATGGGTCAGAATTAGATCTCATACTTTACATGAAGTGTTGTCTGATGGAAATGGAAATCTCTGTGGATCAACATTGAGCCGTTAAGAAAGTGAGAAACAAACTGCAACAAAAACACAGCAACAAATGCTGGATTATTCAGACCTCCATGGCCACATGTGTGCATGTGTGTGTTTGAGAGGCAGTTTGGGCATTTTAATAGACAGCAGGAAAACCATATTACCATATCCCCCGAGGAAAATAGGGATGGGGGGGGGGCGTCTGTCTGTCTGTCTTTCTGCACATCCTCTTATCTCCAATCTGAAGGCTACTTGCTTGACCCACCCCAGTCAGATTTGCTCAGATTCAATCTCAGAAATTCAACTGAATATGGAATTCTATTTTTTTGGGGGGGGTTGTGATTTAAGCAGATAAATATCCAAACAGACAGTTGTGAAGAGTGTATGCTGTATGGAGAAATCTACACATCCTCGCCACCTACACCCCAGCAAGGCAAAGCAAATAGCCGTATGATGTTTATCAAACAACCCCACCTCCACACCTATATCTCTCAAGAGACATGAACTTGTTTTATTCGATCCAGCCACCATAAGCTTGGGTCAAATTCAGTGCAGCAGCAATGAATGAGCAAAGCAAGGATGTGTCTGGTGAAAAAACAGGGTGAAAAAAAAGGTCAAATTTAATAGTGAAGATACTTGCATACAGCATGAAATGTTTAAGACTGTAAAACCACTAGCACTGAAGGGTAATAATGCAGCTTTTATTGTTATTATTATTGTTTTTAATTTTCATTACATTTTTAAGATGTTAGCAGTTTTTTAGGTGTACAGCATTGGTGTATGCACAATTTAAAGTATGACAGTATCTGATAGCTAAGACTCTTACATTACACTCTTACATTATATTATTATATCTTGTGATATTATAAAGATATTATATTGCTTGTATTTTTCTTTACAAAAAGTCCATTTAAGCACCCTGAATGGCTGTTTTCATCTTGACAGTTGAATTCAGAAGAAAGAATGATGCAAATGCTCTATAGCATTTGTCACATACATCCCCGCGCCCTGACCTGTCGTGTTTATTTTCATCAGCCATGTGCACCTGTCAGGACACTTTTGTTTAGTTGTCATCCCCTGCTTTGCTTTCGCCCTGCCCTATTCCTAGTGTGTTCACCTGTGTGCTATTTGTACATCCTCCCAGTCCCAGGTGTTCCTTGTCCTAAATACCCTTGCGTTTCAGTTTGTTTTATTGAGGCCTCTGTGAACAGTATATATAACCTGTATGTGAACTTATATAACCTGCATGTCACTTAGTTTTTTGTAGTTTTATTAATGTTTAGTTTCTTTTTTATGTTTTGTGTTTTGTTTTACTTAAATTATTTTTGCTTCTGTTTCTTACTCAGAAATTTGCCCTGCCTTCAACACCTATCATTACAACCATCAACCTGGACTATTCAAGATCATATATGTATATATATATATATATGATCTCGAAATATGATCTTGAATAGCCCAGTCCAACAGTCCAATATACAGTACTGTGCAAAAGTTTTAGGCAGGTATGAAAAAATGCTGTAAATAAAGAATGCTTTCAGAAATATAAATAATGATTGTTTATTTTGATCAATTTACAAAATGTAAAGTGAGCGAACAAAAGAAAAATCTAAATCAAATCAGTATTTGGTGTTACTACCTTTTGCCTTCAAACCAGCATCAGTTCTTCTAGGTCCACTTACACAAAGTCAGGGATTCTGTAGGATTATAGTCGGTGAACGATCAACCAGTTTTACCAAACAGGTGGTCACACCAAATATGGATTTGATTTAGATTCTCTTTTGTTCATTCACTGCATTTTGTTGATTGATGAAAATAAATGATGAACACTTCCATTTCTGAAAGCATTCTTTGTTTACAGCATTTTTTCACACCTGCCTAAAACTTTTGCACAGTACTGTATATACATATTAGAGCTACTAGTACTTCTCCAGTATTGTACATTTCATCCAATCTGCCTGCAGATGCAATGTATTACAAATATTACTGCTCATAATCAGAATTATACAGTCAGCTGGTGCAGGTAGCACTTGCATTTGCAAAACCTATTTACGAAATGTATGTTTTAAATGCTTTGCACTCACTTAATGATATTGCCTTCAACTCTGCAGTTATACATGCTTCTATTCAAACAGACTCCTGTTGTGCATGTGAAAAGAAATGAATTCCTATCGACATTACTTTATTACAATCCAGCGATCAGTTAACTTTTAATCATTTTTCTGTCAAAATATGTACCCTTTCCCAGACATTATCCTTACAGACACATAGCTTTTCCATAAAGATAGCAGTCTGACGTTTGACAGATTGTCACTAAATAAATAAATAAATAAATGCAATGTCAATCTCCACTAAAATGAAGTGCTACTGAGTCAAACGTCAACATCAAATCCAAGTGGGCGAAAACGCAGCAAAAGTAAACAGTTTTGTGGGACAACCGAAAGCAACAATTGTGTGCGTCTTCTCTGGAAAAGAGAATCTGCAGAATAATTGTCAATGTAATGTAAAAAACGCCATTATTTAAAGATTGCACAATGAATAACAACTTAAAAACTGTGTCTGCTTCCTTTGCTCCTTGTGGAGCCTTGAATGAAACTCAAATATAGTATTATCAACTCAAAGCTAGCAAGAAATATAAGAATATGATAGTAAATGAAATGATTAAAAATGAATTATTAGTTCAAATGTGCTTTTTATATAGTTAGTAAACAAAATGTAATTTTAATTTAGAGATTTTAATTCTAGGCCTGTTTGCAGTGAGCCTACTTTCTTATTCTGGCCTTACCTTAAGCCAGTCTGGTTTTGTCACTTCTCATGCCATTTAGTGCCCAAAAAAGAACCCAAGAGCATTTTCATTCATGAGAACACAGCACCAAAGAAACGTTCCGCTCTGCAGACCATGTCATTTCCCTTCTGGTAGAGTTAAAGGTTGTGCAGTTTTATGCTAAACACGTGTAGAGAATGAAAAATGAACCACAAAATGAATCAAAATAGAATCCAATCACTTTCTTTCTTTGGCTCAATGGATGACACCCAATATCCAATGCTGACAACCCAAAGCCCAGTCAGCTGCCATCCTGGATTGGGGGAAAACAAAGGCCAATCAAATATTTCTGGGTCCAGTGCAATCTACACACACACACACACACACACACACACACACACACACACACAAAACCAAAAGTGCTAAAGTTCAGAATTTTGAACAAAGATGTGTGAGTGTGAAGAAGCTCTTTAAAGTTTAAAAGATTACCACATAATGTACACTTATAAGCATCCTTCAAAGGAGTCATTTGGCTTTTTTTTTACATTTCTAGTTTTGCATCTGCAGTACTCTCCTCTGCAGAGAAGCAGCATGAATGTACATTCAGACAACTAATCTGGGCACATGTTCTTCACTTTTTCAATATGTCTCTATTCAGAACCTTCCCTGAATCTTTCCCTCCTGTTGCTTAAGCCCATGTAAATAGGAAGACTATTTCACATTAACAGAATAGAGCTCTCACATTAATGGCTTTTCCGCTTTTTGGAACATAATTATATGGAGAAAATTTGCCATTGATGGCAGAAGTTTTTTTTTTTTGAGTAGGCGGCGTTCTCTCTGCTGCTGAGAGCCAAGAAGGCGAGTGAGAAAACCCCATAGCCTTCTGAATTGTGCCAGTTTCATTTAGAGGTCAACACTGTTGCAATCTTCCTGAACACTCTGAACACCATGTAGTCATTTATTACATTTATATAAACACCAGGGTATTTTATTAGTCTAATGAAGACTGAAGTCAGAATTAAGATGCTGTAAAATGAGTTTGTAATGGGTCATTACATGTTCAGTCTAAGCTTAGGCCCAGGTATGCAGCAGTCAAAGGGAGATCTGCACATTTCGATTCACTCTCCCAGAGCTTTGTATCATTTTGCTTTCTGCTCAACCACATGCTCTATTAAACCAAAACAATATGAGTTAAAAAAGGTGAAAGACATCATGGATTTGTGAAACACTGACATGGCCAATGAACAACTTCTCAAAGCTTCTTTTACATCAGAAAGCTAACAGTCATTGTAAGAAAGACTGTACTTAAACTGAATTGACTGCTGGGCACCATAGAAGTAGCAGGGAATCACTGACTCACTGACATTTTTTGAGGCACACACAGTCATCAGAATTAGTTTCCTTGTACACATATGCTTTAATGCAATGCAATAAGCTTCTGTGAGTACTGCATTCACCAGGGTGATTTACAGCATAGACAAACCCTGAGTTTACAGCTATGCTCATACCTACACTGGGAGAGGGAAAAAGCTTTTAGAAATGGGCACTGGGATGGGGTTAAAGAGGCCAAATGCAGGTTTGTCAAGCCAGTGAAGAGGACAAACACTTTTATTCTGGACTAGAACAAGAATTCTCAACCAAAGACTCTCCTTCTGCCTGGAAATGTCTCCAACAAATCACCAGTTACTCCTTAAATCGGCAATAAACGTCAACATGATGGGTACGTGCCAGAACCCCTGTAAAGCCACTGTCTCCTCCTCCACACTGAATCACTGTGTTGACCAGCTGTCTCTGGTGCTCACAACAACTTTCAACACCTCACTGGAGCCATGCCATGTGCCAGCCTTCTTCAGAACCTCCATTATCATTCCCGTCCCACAGGAAGCCAAAGATCACAGAGCGGAATGATTGCATATCCATCCCCAGGACCTCTGTGGTTGGGGTTTTCAAATTCATCACTGACGCTTTCTCGTACCCAGTGCTGTTATGCTACAGAGCCAACAGATCTGCAAATGATGCTGTCAACATGGCTCTTCAGTTCGAATACTTGGTTTCCCTTGAGTCCTATGCTAGTGTCTTGTTCTTAGTCTACAGTTCTCATGCAACATGATAATCCCAGCCCTGGCCCAGAACAAGCTTCCCAAACTGGTAATGTCAAACTCCACCTTCCTTTCTAACAGGATGCAGCATATAAACCTGTTTTTTAGAAGCATGTCTTTAACCCACACATCACTGAAAGCACTTATTCCTCGGTATCCTGGCCCTCCAACTCTGCATATGCAGTCAAAAAAAAGAAATTCCTGAAGTTGCATCCTCATTGGGCTTTTTTTTATTTTTATGAATGCATCTCCAGTTGGGAAAGTGATCATCTGGTGACAAGGTAGCCAGAACATTTTGGATCTGAATGTTTAAAGAAAATGGAGATGGTAGTGGAATTCAGGCATAACCCAGCTCTGCTTGCCCTTTTCCATGACTCTTCTGTCTGAACTGTGGAGTCCTTCCACTTTCTGGGCATCATCATCACCTGCAAGGACCTCAAATGGGGGCTGAACAAAAAAGCCCAACATAGAATGTACCCTCCATGCAACTGAAGAAGTTCAGCCTTCTCAACTGGGATGATGGCACATTTCCACATTCCATCTTCACCTGTTCCATCACCTCTTGGTGTGCAGATTGCAGCTTATCATCCACTCCACAGAGATGTGTTCCCTCTAGGACCCTGAGGCAGACAGTAAAGACTGTGGCTGACCCTTCACATACTGGACATGGAGTGTTCAAAACACTACCCTTTGGCAAGAGTGTGAAGTCCACAAAAACAGCCTCTTCCCTTTAGCAGATGAATATACCAACAAGCTGCCGACCCCTGCTGACACAGACTCTGCCTCTGACCCCCAACTGACTCCGCTCACATAAAAAACCCATTTTAGTCACCTGCCTTACTTTTCACATCTTGAATTAAACATTTCAGTATTAAATATAGGTCAGTCTCTTTTGATATGCATTATGTTTAAAAACCAGCAGTTGCACTTTTAGTCCTTCATTGTTTTTTAGTACTTATTCCTTTTATTACTCAGTGTGCTTTAGTGTATATTATACTAGCAATTGTAACTCAGTAATTGTAACTAAGACAATTACCTTTGGGGAAAACCTGCTGGGCAAAAGACTGAATTCTGATTCTAAAAAAATACATCATCTGTAGATTGTGGTGCGATTTAGTGTATAAGGAATGCTCCTTTAATGTCACACCACTGAGGTATTTTTGCTGATCTTTTGAAGGGGGACAGACTGGTCTGAGGTGGACATTTTGCAATGGCAGCCACAGATGGGTCAATGATGTAAGGATGTAAAACTGGGTCAATGATGTAATGATGCAAAATTAGCAGAGAATCACTGCAATGGACCATGTATAACAACGAGAAGATACAGAAGAGAAGAAACTCGGAAGATACAATACAAAAAGCCTACAGGTGGGTCTTAGTAAGTTATTCAAGTATTTTGAGTACCCAGCTCTAGAATTTCATTTCAGGCGGGTTGGGTATATGTAAAATGTAAAATGTTACTACAATGCATTATGACAGATATTATTTCCAACTAAATAAAGGTTGAATGTAACTCCCAATGTCTTAAGGTTTCCATCTCACAGTGTCGTAGACTTTTCTCTGAAAGTGGTGCAACTGGTTAAGATTATACTGCACTTTTAATTTACTTTTCTTTGCTTTTTTGTGTTTTATCAGTGCTGAACTGTGTATGGATTCCACTGTTTCATTGGTGAGTTCCCCTACAATGCCAAAGACTGATTTCCTGTTAGCATTTATTTCAGTGCTGCCATAAACATGTGTTGAGTTAGGGGGAAATTTCCTTTTTGACACTGTTGATTTTGGTGTTGGTGAGTTTTTGTTCGTCAGTAAATTACAAATCATTTGAAAATATTGTGTTGTCAGGTTCATCTAATGGGAATCATTTGTTCAAGAAATGTGGCTCTCTAGTGTCACAAAAAAGTATTTCGTATTTTTTGAGCATTTCTGTGTTTCTCAGCAGTGATAAACACTTTGTGATTACAGGTTATGATTCCTACCTTGCTGTGTGGTGCACAAGCTCGGTGATAGAACAGTATTTCAAAGCCCATTGACAGCTGTTGAGGTCTGACAATAACCCATTATTGTTGAACTACAAACTAATCAGTGTTGTTCAGTCTGAAATAACCTGAACACAGGATAGATCCATCCATCCATCCATCCATTTTCTGCCGCTTGTCCCAAACGGGGTCACAGGGGAGTGCTGGAGTCCAACCCAGCACATACAGGTCGCCAGCCCATCGCAGGGAGGAGCAGGACGGGGACGGCACCTAGCTCAAGGGTACCTCAGGGTAACCTATTGGGAAGGGGTTCGAACCCCCGATCCGCCGATCACGTGGCCAACGCCCTAACGAATGCCCCAATGAAGACAATAATACTGGGCAAAGCTCTGGGCTTTGCAGTTTGCTTAATTTACATACTGGGCCATAAAGCCTCAGCAATGCAAATCTGTTTTAATTCATTAGATGCAATGAATTATTCATCAATATCCATTAGTATTAATCAATTATAGTTATGATCACTTGTATGACATTGTAATCTAAGTGTGATCATTCATTGTAGTAGATTGTAGTAGAAAACCTTATTGCCTTTTTTTTTTTTTTTAAGGTGCAAGCTACAGGCTCTAATTTCAACCGTCACTGGAGCTAGGTTCTCCTCTACAGGGCACCTTGCGGGAGAAATTGTCTGTTAAAAAATGAAATTAGACCACAGCAAGCTTCCATCTCACTCTGTCCTACAAGATATGTTACTCGATTCTATGCATGGTCCTACACCAGGACTGTGTCTTTAATTGAATTTTGAGAAAAAGCCCTTGACAGGGAGATGGAAGGTGCCTGAGGTAAATGAAAACACTTTTAGGCTAATGTCTGCATTCACCAGCATGACTGAAGGATTATCTGAACAGCTGGAGAGCATCCCCTGTTCCCATGTGTTGAATTACTGTTAACCTTGAAGACATCTTCAAATCTCTTATTTTACAGACCTCCAACAGAAAAAATGCATTACAGTTCAGAGGGGTGGAGCAAATGAGCCGTTAATTTAATAGGGATATTAACAAGATAAATGTGAGTTGTTACCCAGTTGCAGTCTCACATTTAATTTGTTTTAAATTAAGTGGTATAACTAGGAATGCCTCACAAACCACAAAATCTGAGAAGGATTAGAATATCACATACTTTATGACAACATGCAGGAAATCTATGAGGACAGATTAAATAATATTAAGCAATTACCCCCTTCCCCTAGATTGTATAGTCCTGCATAAAATGGAATGTCAAATCTTATGTAGCCAGCAAAGCACACAAATGATAATGATGAGGAACATCTTGGTCAGTCGAATGAAATGAGAAGCATCACTATCTATGGATGTCAACCAGGGCAGGGGTGACAGTACCCACTCCAGCCAGGAGAGGCAGCACAATGTCCACTCAGGCAGGAGGGGGAGGTGCAGAGCCACAGCTGACAACAATCAGCAGCAGCCCTATAAAGCCACAGCTCAAACCAGCACTGGCTGCTGTCTTTGTGTGACACACATGAGCTGACAGCCATTAATTTCTGGCTGTATGTATTTCATATCATGCTTTAAAAAGAAACATATATTATTAAAAAAATAAATAAAACAAAAGAAATAAAGTCTTCCACTTCATCACACTCACCACTCCTGATTTTCTCATTGCTGTATTCAGTCCAGCACTTGGATGGTGGGAGGAAACCAGAGCACCCGGAGGAAACACACAGACATGCAATCTCCACAGAAAAAGGACCCAGACCTGGGAGTCAAACCCAAGATCTTTTCGCTGTGAGGCGACAGCGCCATTGGGCTTTAACAATTAATTTGTTGCACTTGTTGCTAAGATAAAATTCCTCCACAAAGATATGACATGCAAATTGTGTAGCCTATGGGCTGTTGTTTCTCACTTTTACTGGCTATTTTGTGACTTGCCCAGAGTGCTACTGGTTGAGAAGCAGGTGAACGGTTTCTGTATGATATCATTTTTGACACTGTGGCAAGAGGTAGAGTTACGCCTGTTGAGACTGAAGGCTATGAGAGATCTATCTAATTGGTCTTGCTTGCTGGTCAACTTAACTGCTCACAACAGACCAAAATTTTCAGGCCACTGAGAAATATTCTAGTGCTCTTGATGTATGTGTGAGAGTGGAGCATCTTCTATCTAATCTCCTCTCCTTTCTCCTTCACCTTTCCTCTAAACCCTTTTAGATGCACATGCAAATGTGTGAGATTTGATTTGTGTGTATAGCTGTTTGTGTGAATGATGGTGCTAGGGGTGTTGCTGATCTAGTGGTAGGATTCTTGCCTATGGACCAAGAGGTCGCAGATTCGAATCCTTGCACTACCAACACTGGATTCCTGAGCAAGACCCTTAACTCTGAGTTGCTCCAGGGGGACTGGCCCTGTAGTTAGGAAATGGAAGACGCTAAGGATAAGAGCATCTGCTAAATGCTGTAAATGTAAATGTAGTGTTTTTAAAGGGGTACACAGTATCAGCTCTGAGAACAGCTTTATTCGGGAGCACACAGCAGTAAGTGATTATGTTTAACAATAGAGGAACTGAAGAGTTAACATGGCATTTGAGCAAACATAAGGAGTAGAGAAATTAAACACTGGCAGCTTTGATTTTATACATAATGTAATGTGTTTCCGGGCTGAAAAAAATAAAGCACTGTACTTACAAGACAGAAAATTAAAATAAACAAAATAATGCTTCATGACTTTTGCAGGAAACCATATGTTCTTTTATGTGTAAAAAAAGGGCAAAACCTGCTGTGATGACATTTAAGGACCTTTATTGTTTAAAGTCATCTAAGTTCCTGCAAGTAGGATGATTAAATTGGTTGTTTTCCTCTCCAAAGTCTTGCTATTAATAGCATTTAAGCCTTGGATCTCAAAGGATCATTGTTTCTTTTAATGTAAAGTGCTCCTGTTTAACAATGCATATTCTTACCTCACTCTGGATGTAGTAGTAAAATGTAAAAGTACTAAAGTGTAAGAGACAATTTGTGAAAACACAACAAAGCAGTGGGAAGTCATTTCCAGTGCCAGGGCACAGTGATGGGGACGGTACTTTACTCAAGTGTACCTCAGGATAACCCACTGGTCTGGGAGTCAAGCCCATGACCTTTTGATCCTGGGGCCTAGTCCCAAACCACTAGGTCCCCATTGTCCCAAACAATAGCAAAGCCCTCATAAAATAAGTGCAACTTCAGTCACTTAGGTGAACTGTATCCTGGATATATACAGTACTGTGCAAAGGTTTTAGGCAGGTGTGGAAAAGAGGCTGTAAACATGTTTATGTGTTAATCATTTATTTTCATCAATCAACAAAATGCAGTGAATGAATAAAAGAGAAATCTAAATCAAATCATTGATCATTGATTCTATTTGGTGTGACCACGCTTTGCCTTCAAAACAGCATCAATTCTTCTAGGTACACTTGAACACAGTTTTTGAAGGAACTCGTCTGGTAGGTTGTTCCATCCATCCATCCATCCATCCATCCCTCCATCCAATTTCTCATCCATCCTTCCAACCATCCATCACTCAATTATCAGACCGATTATAACCGATCATCCTAATCAGGGTTCTGGGGGATCCTGGAGCTTATAGGGCAAAAGGCAGAGAAACACTATGCACAATTCCATTGCATGGCATCTACTCATTTCCCAAGACAAATCCAGAATTGACAAGTCATCGACAAGCTCTCCATTAGTTGAACACCATAATTAATGATACATTGGTTTATTTCCTGTTTACTCAGATGGAATAATTAGCTGTGTAATAAACACTCCTGTAAAAACTTGCAGATGTCACAGGTGTGGTCCCCATATGTAACTCTGGGAGCCAAACTAGAAGTGGTCCTTGTTGAACCATTTAAATCATTGTTTACTTGAAATAGATATTAATGTAACATATTATGTGTCTTTTTCCACTTTGGATTTGCATTAGTTTTATGTAGATTAAATTAGCTAATCCTCTTAAAGTCTAGTATGACAAATAGCACAGCAGATGGGCCTTTTAATTTCTCTCATTTTTACATTAGCATTACATTTAGCAGTTTGTGGGCATCTTGGGGGTGCTATGCAAAGTATAGTTACACAGATAGAAGGGGGTTTTATGATATGAATTACATTTAGTTACACTAAATGGAGAAGCATATGTTTTGTTTAAGACCAAAGCTGATATGGGGCAGTGGTTTAGTGTTTAGGTACTTGCCCCCATGTCCCGGACCAGTAAGTCACCCTGAGATACCCTTGAGTAAGGTACCATCTGCACAACTGCTCCCCACTGTTCCTGCTCCTGATGTGTGTGTTGACTACTTGTGTGTTTGGATGGTTAAATGCAAATAAGGTCAGACGCAATAGAAGCAGTTTGTTTCTGCAGTGCCTCCGAAGGATCCTATGTCATCAGTGGGAACTTCTAATGTACATGACCACATACAAAATACTGCATTTCAATCTTTATGCTTAGTAACAAAGGTCAAGACTAGAATGTATGGATAGGACAGTGTACACATTTATTTCCCCTAAACCTGTGTCTAACCTGTGTCTAAATTGAAATTCCTGTTATTTTTTGTGTTGTGTTACTCAAATAGCCCATGCAGCCTGTGGACATTAGTGGACAGAATTGCGAGGACTGTGAGTCTAGAGAATGTAACTTACCATCAGGCAGCAATTCATTACCATCTGTAACAAGACAAGTCGTCCCTCAGGGTCTTGTTCTTGGTCCACTTGGTCTCATTATCAGACACCATGGACTCCACATAGCTTCCACTGCTATACTGATGATATCCAAATCTACTTCATTACTTCCACTGCAGACACTGGCTGATAGGCTTTCATCTCTAAACTACCAGTTCGTAGTTTAGCTATGGATCATGTATTTGTCAATTCCTCTTTTGCTGTCCAGAATCGTGGTGTTACAATACTTTTTACAAAGTCTTAAGCCACCCCTCATTTAACTGTTTTATAGTTTGCTAGGAGACTATAGGTGAAAAAACACACTTCCAAGTACAGCATAAAAAAGAGAGTTTGTATGATTCCAGCTTTAAAGTCAACTTTAAAGTCAGTGTATGGCATGACCACTGTTTTACCAAAGCTCAGCCTGAATTCTCAAAACTTCTTTAAGTAGTTCTCAGGAATTGCTCTCTAGGTTTCTTGAAGGACATTCAAAGTCTTTTAAACATTTTTTGGACCTCAGCTGACTTTTGTTTCACTCTTTTTCAGAATTATCCCACACTGCTTCTGCTTCTGAAACTGGTCAAGAACAGGGACTAAAAGCCAAAAACCTAGAGAGTCCTTCAGGGAGCCTTGAGAATATTCCTCTACTATACATTAAAAAATATGAAAAAAAAAAAAAAAAGTCTAGCCCTTCGGCAAAAAATATATATGAAATGTGAAGAAATGAGGGGAGGTGCAAGGCTTTTCCCCAGTATTGCATATTGACCTTTCACTTACCTTTGGCTCACACATCAGCACACTAGTTAAAAATGCATTTTTCACCTCTGAAATATTTCATGCCAATCCCTTCTCTGAACAATGCAGAAACACTTATACAAGCTTCCTTAATCCCCTTTCTTTACAACTGCAACTTTCATGTAAAGAGAAAAAGAAACTATATTGACGCACCTAAAAAGCAGGGTAGCTTTCTTATTAACTTTACATTTAAGATGTTGTTTTAAAACATCTGCAGTCAGAGTTCATTTTGTCTGCAATGCCCCTTTAATAACCTTCTGTTAAACTGTCAGATTGTTACAGTAAATGTACTGGTTACATGACAAATGCTATAAAATACAACTCTGAACATAAGGCTAAGATATTAAATAAGCAAAGAATAGCCCGATCTGTTAAAGGCATTTTATAGGAACATCATTCTGCTTGCATATATAAAAGAAGAGGCATAACCTCACAGGTTTCCATGACCGCAGCAATAAATCTGACTGCAAACTGCAGTGTTAAAGCTTCTTCTGTAATAGAATGTTGTTGGGAATGGCTTCCTACACAGATTGCTTTGGGTGCATTATGCCTGGGGGCTTGGATACAAAAAGGCAATTTTGGTCTGATATGACTATTTGGCATTGATTTGAGAGAAATCTTATTACTGCCTCAAATCCAAGAAGTACCAATACTGTCACCCTGTATCAGACAGCTGATCATGAGAGGTTTGAAAGCGACTATCAAATATCTGTGCTCTTGCCTCTATCAGACACACAAAGAGCTCCACCACAACAAATAAAAAGTGAGATCTAAATGTAGAACATATCATGTATGTTTCTGTGCTTTCTCACTGCTTCTGCATTGCTGTTGTAGATATGTATGTGCTGGTAATCTGACTTATCATGTCTCACAATTGTGCTGAAGAGGTAGATGTCAGGATGGCCGAGCAGTCTATGGTGCTGCGTTCGGGTCACGGTTTCCCCTTTACATTTACGGCATTTAGCAGATGCTCTTATCCAGAGTGACTTACACATCCTAATTACACCCAGTGGTGGTAGTGCTAGAGGTGGGTTTTGAACCACTTGAGCCATAGGTCCATAGGCAAGTATCCTACCACTAGACCACCGCCACCCCTTCAGGCATGGGTCCGAATCCCACTTCTGATATGAGCTGTTTTGTGGGGCAGCGGTGGATCAGTGTTTAGGGACTAGGCCCCAGGATTGGCAGGTCATGGGTTTAAATCCCAAACCAGTAGGTTGCCCTGAGGTACCCTTGAGCAAGGTACCCTCCCCATCACTGCTCTCTGGGCAGTTTAAATAGCTGTCCCCTGCTGCACGGTGTGTATGGGTGAAATGCAGGGTGTGTGTCTCACTGTATGCTGTGCCGTGTTTCACAATGACAAAAAGTAGTCACTTTCACTTCAACTATGTATAATGTAAGGGGGCAGTTTTTTGGATATCTGTTCTTTGAACACTGGCCTTTACTTACTTAAAAAATGTTTGAAAAAAAATTAATTTCATGTGATCATTTTTCAGCCGCTCTTTATCTCCTACTATTAAACAGGTTTGTTTTTGTTGCTGTGCTTTACAGACAGACATTTGTAAAGGACCTCTCATATTTAAATGACCTCTGATTGACTGTGTTGTCCCTTGTCTACATGACTTTAAACAAATACATGTTTTTGTAGCTTTGTTTTCATACATGGTCTCATTCATGGAGTGTAGCAATCTGATATCATTTTAAAATAAAATGATATTGAATTTTGTTAGTATTGCTCAGTTGTGTTCTGTTGTGATAAACTGACTGCTGCTGAGTGGCTAGAGTGCAGATTATGGCTAGAAAAATTCAGCAACTGTTTCTATGGTGGGCACGTGTAATAAAGTTTAATTCAGAGCAAATTAAGACCCCTAACAGAAAAGCTATTAGCAAAGTGCACTCTGCTTGGAACAGCTGCACATTTCTTTAGGAAGTGAAAGTGACTATTCTTGTCATTGTGAGAACACAACACAGCACACAGTGAACCTGGACCTCTACATTTAACCCATGCACACAAACACACACCGTGCAGCAGGGGGCAGCTATGAAAGCTGCCCGGGGAGCAGTGATGGGGACAGTACCTTGCTCAAGGGTACATCAGGGCAACCTACTGGTAAGGGGCTTGAACCCACAATCTTCCAATCCTGTAGCCAACTCCCTTACCACTACGCCACTGCTGACTTTCGAGTGTGACACTGGGAGGAATTTGCATAAACACATTTCTCTGTTTAAGTCAAAGACACATCAGAAGAGCACACATCTTCATGAAGGCTTTGACTAGAGTTTTGGGTAAGATCCAAGCCACATGTCCTGAAGGCCTCAGAGGGGTCTGCTAAAAGGTATAGCCTTTGTATCCTTGTTCCTTTCTCAAAGCATATCCCACAAGCAAGGCCTTATTTGGCATTCAGTGCAAGCTACTGCTTCTGACACTCTTAAAACTTGGTAAAGGTGATTCCAATGACACACTTTCTGAGATAATGCTTTGCAAACAGTTGCCCGCTAAATGTTATGAAGGATATGAGTACATTTTAGGTAAGAGTAATAGCAAAAAACATTGTTATTATTATTTACGGCATTTAGCAGACGCTCTTATCCAGAGTGACTTCTATGTCCTGAATACAGGGACAGTCCCCCTGGAGCAACTCAGGGTTAAGGGTCTTGCTCAGGAAACCAATGG
The DNA here is from genome assembly GCA_017165825.1 of Hepsetus odoe. Lineage (NCBI taxonomy): Eukaryota > Metazoa > Chordata > Actinopteri > Characiformes > Hepsetidae > Hepsetus > Hepsetus odoe. The sequence goes on along the minus strand of CM029370.1, from coordinate 23,699,814 downwards.
TGGTAGTGCTGGAGGTGGGAATCAAACCTGCAACTTATTGGTCCATAGGTCCGTCGGCAAATATCCTCCCACTAGACCACCACCAATATTGCTATTATTATTATTGTTGTTGTTGTTGTCGTTACAATAATTTTTATTATTATAATGAAAAATACAATTTATTTGTTCTCTTTTTGTAGATAAGAAGTGTTTCACTTAATAAAAAAACTACGTGTGATGGTTCATTTGTGTCACTCAGAAACGTGTTGCGTTTGAAGACTTGTTTTAGTTCAGTTCCTTGATGTTTTAATGTAATGCTGTATTTTGGGGCATTAGTGTTAATGTAGCAGACTTTAAAAGACCCTAATTACTGTAAAACACTTTAGTCTGACTAACAACTGAAACGTGTTCTGGTCATAGTGCTGTTAGACCAATTATCAGGAAAAAGAAACACGTAATTGCACTTTTAATGATAGTGTTCACTGGGAACTGTGAGAGCTAGCCACTTTCCCGTACTCTCAGCAGAGGGAATGGAAAGTAATGGAAATGAATGGGAGATCTCGTCAACAACTTTTCCCCGTGACAATCACAGTGCAGACATTATTGTATAACTGTTTATTAATGAGGCTTTAATTATGGTAGTGCAAGTCTGGCTAATCTGCAGACTTCGGAAGAATGAGGAACTTTTTGACCTGAGATGGTGAATACCAATCAGACCTTTTTCGACATTATAGATCAAGTGCACTGACATTTTATTCCACCAATTTTCTCTACACAAAGAAGACAGAGAGCCATAATCATAATAAACCTCTAGCCCTTTCACGGAGTCTCTCCCACCCCTGAAAGCATGGTAATAATATTCCAATTCTCTGCTATAGGGCTGCCTCTAATGATGTGGGCAGCAGCTGGTGAATCAGTGAGTCTGAGCTGGAAAAGTGCTTGAGTGGGTGTGAGTTTACAAGATAGTTGATAGATCTACGTACAGCATTTTTAACATAGACATTTTTGAGAGTCTCATACATTTTCATATCTTACCTTCTCATCAGGATTGGCCTAAAGGTCAAAGTGACAAGAACATAATTGAGATTTCAAATGTCAGGGTTTTTTTATTTTTTCATCCAAGGCAACGCTTCATCTCATTTTTCATATTTTCATCTCACAGATATTTCCTTCTTTATTGTACACAAGATTTAAAAAGTAAAAAAAATACATTTTGGAAATCTGTTTTTTCTGCATCAATGTGCATGTTGTTGGTTCACTGATTACCATTTGGTCGGGACAAATCACTGCATAGCAGGAACATCTTAACAGACCTGGCAGCCTGAAGATGTTAAGATTAAGATTGTGACATTTCCTTTAAAACATTTTTGAGTGTAAATCATAAATGAATCACTTTTGCAATGCTAAAAAATGTTCAAAATGCAATTACTAGACCCTTTAAATTCTGTGGAGATGTTGTAAATGTTAAAAAGGTTTATCATACTTGTGGGGTTAATTTACACAAATGATTCTTTAAAGAACAATCCACTGAAAGGCTTTGGGGTACCAAATGTAGCTCTTTAATTTAATAGAAGAAAAACATACACTATGTCAGGTGTTTGAGGTCCTTCAGTGCAAAAACGCAGAACCTTTATTTTTAGTGAGTGGGATGTGATTTTCTAAAAGTGGTGCCGTATTACACCATAAAGTATGAGTGGCACCCTCCTGAGACAGAGCTTTTTTGAATTTTAGGCTACGTTTCCTCTTGTCCCTGGCACATATAAAGGAGAGGCAATGCTAATGGGGTGAGTTTTGCTGGCGCGCAGTGGAAAAGAGCAGACCTTTTCAGGAGCCTCCAGCAACAATCTGCCTTTGAGCCCGTATGATCCATCACCTCACCCATGGGGGCACGCTCTAATCTGCCTCGCTGACATACTCGCAGTGGGAGAACATCCTGTTACGCTCACAGCCTCCCACCTCTGTGGGTTCACCTACAGGGCGACCCGCCGTGGATCCCTGCCCCCACCTCCTCCTCCTCTTCCTCCTCCCTCTGCAGGGCCTCCACCCACAGCGATGCCAAGCCAGCAGCAAGACCACGTCAGATGTATATTTAGCCGAATGCTTAATATGGATGATGTCAGGCAGAAACAGAAAGGCCGACACCTGCACTAATGCTGTATAACAGCAGTCTTTTGCAGTCGACTCTAATGAGAGACAATAGTGATGTTTGTTTAGTATCAATACATGTCATTGAGTTCCCAGTGGAAATGTTACTGTTGTTACTCAGGTTGGACATACTAGTTACACAACAAAAAACAACTGATCCTGATCAACCCCAATAATGTGACCTATCACACGCATTCAAAACAGATACGATTTGAAATCTGACAACAGTTGTTACAAAAGAATCCATTTCTGGATTGAGTATAGAGAAGTTTATTTTTCATTCTTCACTCCACATGTAAATTAGTGAAGAACTGGTCAACAGAACTGGTTATTCAGTAGAAAGATTAGATCTGGGCCAAAAAATCTGAACTGATAAATAAGAACATTCTTAATATTCAATATCTTAAAACTGAGGTTTCTGGCTCTGGTCCTGGTCCCTTATTCAGCACAGTTTAGTTCTTTCTAATCATGTCTTCTGATTCGAGTCTGCAGTCAGTTATTAGTATGGTTGGTGTTATTCTATTTTTTAGTACATTTATTGGCCATTTTTTATGATATCAGTGCCAGAATTATCAGTATTTAATATATTTGTAGCATTTTATTTTTGGCACATTTCATCACCTGTAATTCCACACACTGTTTAGATCCCCCCTCATCACACAATACTACCAACACTGAGAGGTTGAGGGCAAGCACGTGCTTCCTCTGATACTGATGAAGTCACTAATGTTACATAATTGAACAGTGTAGAGGAGAGGAGTTAGAGGAGAACACCTAATGCTTATTCTGTCAGCTAAGAGACATGGAGCCCTGCTGCCTACCACTGTGCTAAGGGGGGAAAGGGGGTGAGAGGATCATCTAACCCCCTTAGAGAGAGCAGCACGATGGACTCCCCGTCTGCTGAACGTATGGCCAATATTTAGACTTGAGAGTTCCTAAAAAAGTTGACTGATGTACACTGAAATCATATCAACACACACATTGACGTGCATTGCATGACTTTACTGTACTATAACCATCTGACACATAGGCAATGTGGACATTGTTTCTGCTCCATTAAGGAAAGGTACATCATTTGGCAAATGGCATTTGCAGCCCAAACCTCTGGCTTATTGGGCAAAGTTACATTATGGGAAAACCATGGTAATCCCTTGAATGGGTCCACGGAAACATATTTTTCAGCTATGAACTAGTGATCCAACAATAAGTCCAACACATTGAGCTGTCCTCCTCCACATAGAACCAATAATTAGTGACTCTGCTTTTACGCTTTATTGTTTTTCAAGTGTATCATACATACTCATCTTGATCTTGGCCTAGTTGATCGGAAGGTTGTGGGTTTGGATCCTGGAACAGTAGGTTGCCCTGAGGAACCCGGTCCCCAGCATGGATAGGCCCCACTGAGTGCTGAGCTTTGTGCTCACAATGACAAATGATCACTTTGCCCATCTAACTCTTTAACCAGTGAAGTTGTGAGTTAAGCTCCTACATTTAGGACATTTTGTAACGAAAGGCCCATAAATTTGTACGATAGGGCATTTTGACATGGAAGCAGAGGCAAATGGAATGCTTTTAGTTTAAACAGTGTGAGCAGCCATTGATTGTTGATTTGATGTCCCATGCAAATTTCAATAGCTGAGGAGGCATTTAGATTTTTTTTAATCAGAGTTATGAGCTATTGCTGAATGCAGCACTAAAACCAGTAACCTTTCCATCCCTAGTTGGCAGGATTAGTGATTGGGTTGAGCAAGGAAATTGAGCAGGGAACTCGGAAGCCCTCCAGTGCAGGAATTAGAGACTTTTGCTTTTAATGGTTTGACTGCACACAATTTGTTCTTTTACTACATTTATGGTGGTAGCCGGGCTAAACAGCATAACTGAGGTTGTCAAGCGTGAATCCAATCAATATTTTCTTCAATATGTTTGATCCTTCAATGAGGAAAGGCCATCACTCGACAGAATATGATATACTATATAGCCATCAACAGGAAAATTGTGCTTTCCTGCTTGAAAACTTTTATGAAAATAGATTCTCCCTGATCAGACGTGCTTATGTGTATCAGTCGGAAAAGCACTGGGTTGGTCTTCACCAGTGGACAAAATGGTTCTCAAAAACAATTAATGGCTTTTATAGGGTAGTGCAGCAGCAAAAGCACAGCCCAGAATGTACTGCAGGTTTGCCAGTGAATCAGACAGAGCCTGGCCATAAGTCTGAGAGAAAAAGACAGCTGGGAATGAGAGATATGCAGAAAAACACTTTTTGGCATGACGGCTTCAAACCACTTCTTTAATCCAGGTCTTTGCCCTGGTGCAAACATAGTGTCTAACCAGTGTAAATAGCCTCACATTGTGCACTATGGGATTTCTTCTTTCTTACTTGTTTATTTGTTAAGGGTCATTGAAATGTAACGTTCAAGGAATCAAATAGTGTCTACTGAGGAGTTTCATTTTGTGATCCCTCATTGGCATCCCTCTGAATTACTTTGAAATACAGCAAAAGCCTGTTGGGATGGACCACGGATGCTGTCCACCGAGTTCAAACAAAAACACTTCTTTGTTTTTTTTCTGTGCAGCATCAAGGTACTAAGCTAATGAGACATACAATATGGTTGACACTTCACAGATTGGGTTTCTCTCATCTTTTCGTTTTAATTTGCTTTGCTGCAAAGCTTCCTGCCCTGCATTATGCATGGCCATTTGTTACAGAAGACTTTTCTCTTTGTAAACTCTGGCTCACTGTTTTTGAAAGCACCTCAAAGCCCAAACCCAACTACTCCACATACATACCTGAACAGGACAACATATTCAGGGGCCTACATAATAGAGAGAATAATTTCTCTTGCTTCTTTTCAGTTAAAAGATTTTGAGGTAATATGTAAACTAAGATACATTTTTTTAAACATACAAGCCACTCCCCAGTCAATAAAGTCCTTTTACTGAAATGAAGGTGTGAAAACTTTTCAAATCTATTAACATACAAGTACCTATTCAACCTATGGCTTTTTATCACCACCATTTCACACTAAAGGCTTAAGGAGTCTAGGTTGTTTAATGAACGAAGCAAAATCCATGACAGCCAATCACGATCAAGGTAATTTACATATGTGAATAACATGAATGTTTTCGATGTTCTAGGAAATAAAGAGAAGCTGAAAATAGTCATGGACGTCATATATGAGTTATAGTACCCTCCACAAATACTGCATCATCAAGGTCAATTGGTTCTAGATATGCTTTATTTTATTACTATGGATGACGGTAAAATGAGAAATCAGATTTAATTTCCTTCTATTTCGATCTAGACATGTTGAATGACATACAACTGTCACGGGTGAGGTGTTTTGGGCACGGTAGAGGGCGCTCTGTTCTGACTGAGCACACCTGAGCTCATGAAGGCACAGGTGTGCTTCATTGGGGCTGACTATTTAAGCCCCGATGAGTCAGAACAGAGCGCGGCTCATTCGTTAGGCTCAGCCTACATGCAATGGTGGTTTTGGTAACACTTGGTGATTCTGATAACTTTGTTTAGGCTGCAGTTCCTTGGATCTTGGTTTTAATAAGAACTGCAGTCCTTGGGTCTTGTTTTGTTAATATAGTTAATAAAGTTATGATCCAAACTCCTGGCTCAGCGTTGGCATCCTTCCTGCACCCCACCACCATTACAACAACATAGGACATTTTGTATCTAATCTCTCATTTTATTTTTGTTTTTTATCTCAATCTCAAAAGCCTTTTGTGCACAGGGAAAACAAATTAATTGGGGTAACTGTTCCAATACTTTTGGAGGGGACTGTATAATTTAGTCTTGAATATGTCTCTTCTTAAAAAAACAAACAAAAAAAAAAAACTAAAAAAATGGAAACTGACCATTCTGAATGTTCACTCTTAAAACTAAAAGTGTTTGGCTTGCAAACATGTTGGCTCCGTCACTGACTGAGACCATGAATTCATAAGTGACACCCTCCCAATGTTATTTTCATGTCATGCAAGGGATTTGCAAGTGGATTGAACTGGCCACAACTACACCAAAGAGAGGACTGGATAGAGAATTAATGAAAGAAAATTAAAGAAAAAATATATAATACATATAATATAAAAATACTTGTGTTTGAAGAAATGAAGAAATGGCCTAGAGGAAGCACTTCCAATATTTGTTCTTTGGTAAATGAGTCAAATTGCACATTTGGAAAATTGAATGAAATTTCCAAAATTTGTGGGTATTTTTATGTTTTTCCAAGGCTTCCATTATAAGACTTTGTCCAAGCATCTCTCTCCAGCATGTTTGTCATTGCCAAAGTCATTTTGGACTCCCATGGTAAGGTAACAGCTTCCCTTCCCTCATGAAATTGCCATTAGGAGCCAGATCATGTCTCCAGAAACACCCGAGAGAAGCATGCCTAGAAGACATTCATTTGCAGCCCTAATGTTCTGTGGCAAAAGGATTGAAGTCATTTCAGCACAAACAAATTGGATCTTGGGCTCATCAAACGTTGGAGTCGGGCCTGCAGGTATCAGTGCCCTCCCCCCACCAAAGTTCTGCAGACACAAGCCTATAAGAGCAGATGGATGTAAAAACAAGAGCAAAAGGAACAACTGAAGGTAAAACGAAGCTTTCTGGTACAGACAGCATGGACCGTCTGATGGATGGGAGTTTAAAGCAGAGCTTGTTTGTCAGGCCTGAGGATGCAGACACATGGACACATGCAGCATGAGGTGGCAGTCCATTGCATGAAACGTTCCTCAGCCAGGGCTGACAGAGCAGCCGCTGACCACTGAATCAGAACGGGCAGGCTATTATGCGCTCTGCTAGAGACATTTCCCCCCATTTTTGCTTTCATCTGTGCTTTCCTCCATCCTCCGGTCATCTTGAAAAACGATCCTGAGAGCTTTGACATCCTAGGCTGTTCCAGTCTGTAGTCTTTTGTGTCTGTTGTTGGTCATTTTCCTTCTTTTTCCCCTGAGGGGGAAAGCAGAAGTGGTGCAATGATAGATGGGTCACATGAAAAAGGGATTTTAAAGTGCACTAAATCTAAGCTCAGCTTCATCCTTTCTCTCCCGTTGGCTGATCTGATTATACCTATTTTATAGTGTCTCTTCATATTAAAATCATGCACCAAAACCCTCCCATATTTTTCTTTAAAATACCAAGCTTTCGAGAAGTTGTCCTGATTAATATGTACACAGCAACGCTCAGTTCCCTGTGTGGGATATAACAGCGAACAGAAGCCCAGTGAAGGAGCCACTTTTATTATCCTGTCTTCTTTTATCAAATCACAGAGAAACACAGAAACATGAACACATGAACCTCCCCATTAAGTATGCTGCATAGGCCTCTGCTATAGTCTGCCAAGTCACTCAGATTCAAGAGACACTCAGTTTCAATGAGCATCTTCACTACTTTTAACACAGACTACACTGCAATGCACCACGTTTTCCCTCAAACAATTAATCTCTTATTTTAGTACCGAGGACTATTACACTAAATCAATAAAACCCGTCTTAATTGAGCAATTGTTTCAGCTGAGAAGAGAGAAAAACAGAAATAGAGATGGATGGATTTTATGTAAAACAAAATGTACATTTACAGCATTTAGCTGATGCGCTTATTAAGAGCGGCTTCCAGTTCCTGATGACAGCGACGGTCCCCCCTGGAGCAACTCGGGGTGAAGGGTTTTGCTGGAGGTGGGATTCAAAACTGGGACCTCTTGGGACAGAGCCGAGTATTGGACCACTAGACCCAGGCACTGCAGGTAGTGTTACGCCTCACAGCGAGAAGGTGTTGGGTTCGATTCCCAGGTGGGAGGTAATTTTTTTAATAATGTTTAAATGTTGAGGGATAGTCAAATTTAGGAACATATAGTCAAATATACTTATTTTAAAACAAAGGAAAGCCTATTGCATACTGCAGCCTGTGATGAACCCACTGGAGCCCCACCCACTGAGGGGCGGGGCTATTTAAGCCCCATCCACATTATTCATGCTTTGTTTTCCACTTTTAATTAAAGTAAGTAAATTACCTTCCTTTTTGGTTTCTGACTTCTTTTGTCAGTGAGGCTTCAATTTAAGCCCTGAACGCGGGATTACTGTCTTTCCCAACCGATTCCAAGAGAACAGTTCATACCTGAACAGCATCTCTCTCTCTCTCTCTCTCTCTCTCTCTCTCTCTCTCTCGCTCTCTCGCTCTCTGGTTGTATTAACTCGTGGGCGGTCCTAACGCAGGGGGCGTGGCCTGTCGGAATAGGGCTGATGAGAGTCTCAGTCGCTGAAGCCGGTGAGAGAAAAGTTGCTCATCACTGAGAAGAGATACCACGCGGTTACTCTCCGCCCAGATCCGCCCGCTCTCTCTCTCTCTCTCTCTCTCTCTCTCTCTCTCTCTCTCTCTCTCTCGCTCCTGCCATCAGACTGAAGCAGGGTGAAGTGAAGCCCTGAAGATCAGCGCAGGGGCAGGTTATGTGATGATGGGCTTTAAAATCAACTCCTGAATTTGAGACCCGGACAGGCAGCAGAGACAGCAACCCACTGCTGCCCTGAGCAGCATCCTCATCCTCTCTTCCCCTGAAGGAAATGACTGCTCAGCAGAGCAGAGTGTTTGATGGATTTCTGCATCCTGTCAATCAAAAACACTGGGATTATCAGAGTCCAAAGGTAAGCCTGCCTCTCTCTCTCTCTCTCTCTCTCTCTCTCTCTCTCTCTCTCTCTCACACACACACACACACACACACAGACTCACTCATCCTGTTGGTTCAGAGTGGCTGCAAGTCTGTGTTCTTCATCATTCCCTCCTGAAATTCTGCTTGAGTTAAGGGTAGGATGTTAAGCATGGTCTATAAATACATTGGAACGTGGTGTGGGTTGCCAGATAACACACACTTTAAGATTTGCTTTAAATGCTTTTCAAACGTTTTTTAAGACATACCTCCAATTTGGGTTACAGTTTGCAGCAGTATGTACTGTAATATATGTAGTAGCATGTACAGTAACCATATAATTACTACAGTGTACAGTATCCAATGAGGGACTCTGTAGTGTCAATATGGGATGAATATGTTACAGAGCATGAAGTACATCTGTATTCTATATTGTACATGGTATAAAAATGAATGCAGGGTACATTGTATACAGTATAGCCAATATTCTGCAACCCCAAACAGTAATCTAAACTACACCCTCTCTGTAGTCGTTCAAAATTTACTGGAAAAAGCCTTGCAGGATTTTTCAGACTTCAAAAAAAAAATAGTTCCAGTAGAAATTGTCCTCTCAAGGTCTCTGCAAGTGTTGAGTTATGAATGGCCATAGGTCAAGTGAATCATTTCAGGAATAACAGCAAAAGTAAATTAGTCTGTCACCTTATTTGTGTGGGCTCTTCTTAATATATTCGCAAGATATGAAAGCCATTGTGTAGGCTGGAGGCTTAGAGTTACCGAATAGCCGAATGGGTCTGTGTAATTTGTCCAGTAGGACATGAAGATTAAGAGGGTGTGCTTTGTGTGTGTGAGAAAGACCCTGAATACAACTCCGCCTGCTGTCCACAAACTTGTCATTGAAATGTTAGAAGAAGGAAAACGTTCTCTCACACAGTCCAGTGATCTTAACTCTTAAGTCCGACTAAATGGGCAGGGGTTAGGATAACATCCCTTATTGAGTACATGGTGAGAATTCTCAAGAACCCTGGAGTCTGTCCTGACCAGTGAGCTTCTCGTTCCGCAACCCCTTACTCCACAATTTTTGAGCTTATTGGCTCTTGTGTTACATCCCCCACACTCCAGCCTGTGGGACATGCTTTCTGGGTGATAGAGAAACACTCCATAAAAGATTTCCATTAGCCTTTTCCTCTAGACATTAAGCTTGTTAGGACAATTCAGGCTTCCTCCCATTAGAATTCTGCAGGGCTTTGCCTCGTAAGGCTTAACTGACTAAGACAAAGCTGAGGGAATTTGGTCTGCCCCTCAGCGTCACTAACGAAGTGCCATAATCAATGAGCAATGAAAGCATGTCTTGCCACTCTCCTGCTCGAGCGTCTCTCGTGGAGGAGATAGAGGAGCGCTATCGACAGGCTCTTTCTAAATTATTCAGCATTTAAGCTGAGATTTCCAATCCATTTTTAACATCAGAAATGTGTCAGGATGAAGGAAGGGGTTTCAAAAGACAGGTAGGTCAAAAAGTTTGTAACTAATGTGGATCTTTCTGAGCCACTCAGGATCAGGCTTAAGTCAGAGATGGGAAGAAAAGAGGAAAAAGCAAGCATATTATTGTCTTCTTATGTCATTCTGTCATACGTTTGGTGCCAGTTACTAAAGGCATGCAGTGAATAGATACTGTACTTTTGGCATCTGGACTCAATTAGGGCTCAAAGACAGGAATGAGGAAATGAATCCGAACTGGCTGTATCTATTTTCAGTGATTTAGATACGAACAATGGCCTTTACTTTTTTAACATTTGCTCCTTTGTGAAGGAATATGAAGAGCCCTTTAGGACTTTTACAGTTTTTGCCAGAATACAATATAAAAGTCATTTGATTTTCTTCTACACTGGGAAACTGAAGGCTTTCTAAACAAGCCTCTTTCTTTCACACATATGCTTGGCCTCTATGCCCATCTCAACAATACTGTGTAACTGAATATTCAACACAACTTACAATATCAAGGAATATAATCGTTGCCATCTGGCAACAGTAAATGACTGCAGTCTGCAATGTTTGCATCAGTGGGTTCACCTCAGTAGTGTTAAAGAACCATGGCAGATAAGAAATTTATATTCTGCTGCAGCCGTAGCTACAGGTCTATGATAATGTTTGCGCTTGGGTTGTGTTTTTTTTGTGCTGGGGTCAAAAGCCGAGGCTTGATTGGCAGCCTACTGACACAGTGAAATTGTATGGAATGGCTCAAGGCCAATACAGTGGCTTGTCACAGCCGTATCAAATGAGTTTGGCCTCCAACAAAGAACACACGAATTCAAGATCTGTATACAGTACATAACGTCATCAGCAGACTCATTACAGGCATGTATTTCTGTACGCATGAAAACGTGCACACATATGAGGGCTGTGGAAACAAATGGTTCCTTTGATCGTTTCTAAAAAAATTCTGAGAATTCTTAGAAAATTCTTAGTCTTGATTAAGTTTCTCTGTCATCTCCTCTGGGAGCTTTTTATATTCCAATTGCAGCACTCCTCCCAAATCTAATCAGCGTGCTAAACGAGAAGGCAATAATGATCCTCAAATACCAGTTTTAAATGTCAATAAATTGCCGTTTCAATGGAATTTCAAGGACCCGCCATTGTGCAGTAATCAGCAGGAGTTCACTTCAAACCTCAAACACAAATCGGAGTGAGTGTAGTCATAAAGTATCTCAACAGTTTTCTCCTTTAGCAGCTACACCTTTCATCAATTAATACAGACATGCGGTGTTACAAATTACATAACGTTATTCATAAAACATACCACAGTTCATTGCAAGGGGGAGAAGCCACTGGTCTAATTGTGTCACAGGGCCAATACCTGGTTTTGCAAAGGCATGACAGCAATATGTTTAAAATGTGCCAATTTCCTAGGCCCAGATGAAATCAGCGATAAGATCTCATTCATTATGGTGAATCACCATTAACATTGCAGTAATATTCAAGGCTAGGGCTTCAGTGAAATAGGAATTAATTCTGGCAAAATCAAGCAACTGGGAGGCATAGTGGTGTACTGCTCACAGCACGAAGGTCGCCCTGGTCCTGTCTGTGTGGAGTTTGCATGCTCTCTTGATGTCTGCTTCAGATTTCCTCCCACATTCAGAAGAAACATCAGCACAACCACTAAAATGCCCCCCGACTTGATTTGAAGTTTTAGGATAGAAAAAAAATGGAAGAAACACAAATGAAATGACTAAAATATAATCAAAATGAAGACATTTTAAACAGTTATCTGTTACTATGCGATGCTCTAGTTGCAGTGCTCTAGTTGTTGCTTACATGCTTTCGATAACGGACTTTGTTGGTCTTTTTCTGGCAGTGGTTTAGTGTGTAGAACATGCTTCTGTTGTATAACTTACCTTCATTATACACAGTCATATCTCCACCCACTCATTCAGAGTCATACATGCTTCATTGTGTCTGGAATCAGAAACCAGGCCGTGGTTGGTATGTTGATGGTAATCCTGCCTTACTCTCAATCTCCAGATGGTCTCACCCCTTCAGCTACACCATCTGGATGTAACTAGCATCTTTCTTGCATCTATACACTTTTCAAGTGTTGGAAAAAAGCCTGTTGAACACTGTCACTGATGACTGACTTAGTGTTCTGTAGGAGCCTTTTCAGTAAAATTACAAATGATTTATGTGAAATGTCAGAAAATACTGTGAAACAAGCATATTTTCATTCATCTGAGCTGAAAACGTGCTGTCCATGTGATGCAAACGCAAACACTTTTTTTCTTTTTTGCTTTACAGTAGCAGTTGAACCCTTTTCATTGTATTTAGTTTGGGAAGAAAAAGCACTGCGGAATTGTTGCTTTTCTTAGTTTTAGCTGTACTTGGGCTCAGGCTCAAGTGTCTTTGTGACAAGCAAGGTTTTGTTAAAAAGAGCAAGCTGCCAATGACGCATGGATCTGTGCAGTCTTTATGGTGCAGATTACTAGCGGAATGTGTTGAAAATGGAAATGAGGTCTGCTGTGACCTGCATAATATGGGTGGAGGGGGGGATGCTGGCACACCACGAATGTGACATTTTTTTTTCTGCACAGCTTCTTTTCCTAGCGAGATAGTTGCATGCTATATGAAGTGACAGTGCCAAATGCAAACAAGCTCACTAGCATCCTAAAATATCTATAAGCCGACTAACAAGGCGTAAGATGCAATCCGACAATGCCAATTGAACATTTATTTTGCTCTTGTATGGGCGTAAAAGGAGGTTGGAGAGCAAATATTCACCGAAACCGTTTGACAGTGTTCTGCAGCAATGCAGTAATAGGCCATGGTTTAATGTCAAAAGTATTAAAGGCAGGGTTGGGCAAAGAATCTTTTTGTAAAGATAGTGGTTGTTTATGCAACCAAAACCCAAAGAGCTGTGCAAATGTTAAAAAGTGTTTCTGCACTTCATAAAATACCATTGCTGACATTCAACAATGTAAAACTAACTTAAGCGAAGATAAATGCACACAGTGAATCAAGTGTATCATTAACAATAACAGGAATTAATGTATGTAATTGTATTAAAACTCAGACTTAATCAAATAAGGACCTCCTTGTCCTTACACAATGGTTTGTAAGTAACTAATAATGGCGTACACAATAACTCAAAATATTTCAACTTTAAAAAAAAACTTTTTGGTGTCTAGCTTACAATATTTAAATAAACATGAAATTCAGTGCTTGCACATAGACACTGTAAGAGTTCATCCATGCATCCATCCTTCCAACCACTCATCAGTCAATCCATCTATCCATCCATCCATCCATTCATTCATTCATCCATTCATCCATTCATCACAATTGCTTCTCCTGAGTAGCATCACTGGTCACTAGGGACAGCATATAGTACATTTTAGTTATATTATTAATATAATAAGGACTATTTAAATAGCTATAATCATAGTGGATTCGACTGTTGTTACTTAGAAAGTCACAGAAACTTTTTGGGCACCTTAATGCGAAGAGTGTACCGGTAGGCAATTTAAAAAGTCAACTGCCTCCTCTTTTTAAAGAGATTAATTCTTTTGCTTACCAAGAAAGTAGCATACAAATGAACTGAAGGGCATGAAGAAGATCAGCATTCACACTGAAGTGGCAAATGTCCCCCTTTAAAAAAAAAGGCTTTTGTTTTATTCATGGGAAGGAGCAGGAACGACAGCCAGGTTGGGGGAGGTAACGAATGGGGGTGAATGATGGATCTGCGGCAGATGTTAAATAGAGAATTCAGGTCAATACTGTACAGGATTCTGTGCAGTGAAGAGGGAGAGGAGAACAGAGGAAAGGATCGTCACTTCGATTCGCAGGGCTATGAGTCATGTTCAGAGGAAGTCAGGAGGTGAGAGTTCAGCGCATACCTCATCAATCTGCTCTGCAACTTACTGTCTGGGTATTGGAGCTAAACCAAGCTTGGCATAATTCATCCGCTGAATATCATGCCAGTGTTGTGACGCAGTGTGGAAGAAATCAAACACTTTGAATAAATCAGGATCCTGTGACAGTGAACCCAAATTTCAAAATCATATCACTTTAATCATGCCATGAATAATATAATGAGCCATGAGCCATTAGCCATCAACCCAAATTAGATCACAGGCCATGAAAATATTCCACTTTTTTGCAGTTGTGCTGCTATTTTAATCACAGATAAATGAGGGCAAGGTAAGAGTACCTACCAACCGTGGTAGATGTGTGCTGTTCCAGCCTTTCATTAGAGTGATGTGGATTAAATTGTTTAAGGTTAAAAATGGGAATATCATGTATAAATTTAATTTAAGCTCATCACTAAGAACCACTACAGCCCCCATTAAACCAGCAGCCAATCTAATTAAGCATCAACAATTAAACTCAACATCCTCCCTGATGAATTGTGAGCATTGACATCACTTACCGTATTCTCAAAAAAATGTGTGCGGAGGTAAACAGACCTTCATGTTCTGTCGTACAGGCTTCTCAGGGATAAAGTTCGCAAAGCCAGTTCTGCAGTTTAATTAAGGCGCCTGTGTTTGGTACAAATACTGATGAGGTTATCTGTGATTTTCTAAAGGTGACAGACAGTTAATTGAAATCTTCGCAGTAATAGCAGGTTGACTTGACAGGTGAAGAGTAGGAAGCGTCGGCTTGCGACTCTAACTGAGCTGTTTAAAGCTGAAATTGCTTTTTGTATAAGCACCAAAATATTACATTAACACAAAATTTTCCACTTATTCCTGATATGGTCCATCAGCCATTATATGTTTGGTGTCCAACTTTTGGTTTTGTAGATTACTGCATAACTACTGAAGTGTTGCTGCTCACAAAATTAGACATCAGTAGTAACCCAAATACTACTAATCCATAAAAATGTGTAAAACCTCTCTTAATCTGCTTAAATGGCATCCAGATCTTCATTAAGGACACGCAGAAATCTGTGCAGACAATCTGCTTTGTAAATATCAGCTCTGCTGTTGTCTGAAATGGCTGCATTTAGCCATGAGGTTCATTTTTCAGCTCTGAGTAAGTCACACTGTGTCCTAACCCACACTGAGGAGTCTTAATTAAGTGAAAGTGACTATTTAGTTTTATTATCATGAACACAATGCAGAACACCCAGTGCACCACAACAAAATGCTTCTTTGCATTTTACTGATTACTCAAGTGGGACAGTTGCTGAAGGGACTCAGATCATGGGGTCAGACACCTAACCAACAGGCCACCACTGTCCTAGTACTTAATAAAGAGCTGGGCAAGGTTTGAGTAGGTTGGGAGAAGCACGAGGGCTGCAAGTATGGAGTAAATTCTGATGACTGCTGACCATTTGTGTATCTTAGGAACATTAGCCTCATAGCTCCAGCACTAAACTAAAAAGCCAGGATTTAGATACCAATCATGTCTTGGCAGATCCCCTAGAATTTGAATAAGTGAAAGTTTGTCCAAATTAGATTTTTTGCCGAGCTATTCCTTTAAGCCCTTGACAAATATATGATCCAATCTTCTTTCTTTGCTTAAATGTGCAATAATCATTGCAACAAAGTTTTGCTTCCTAACTCAATACACTATTGATAGCACCATGATAGTTGCATGGCTGCCTTCCCTTCCTCAGCTGTACTGACAGCTAAGTCTTATTAAACTTCTCACTGCATGTGTTCAATAACCCATTTCTCTCTCTGCTCTCCCTCGTCTCCCTCTTCCCTTCCTCTTCTTTCAGCTCACGGCCTGTTGAACACCATTAGCACTTGTCACATCAGTTCACCCAAGGTCGTTGCTCCTGCCCTCTTCCCTGGACCTCCTACCCAGCCTTAAACAGACAGTCACTTTCCTTTTGATATTGTATGATGGAAAACCTCAGTGAGCTGCAGAATCCTCTCTTGGACAAGAACAGCAAACATGTAGTCAAGGCAGACTATGGCTACAGGAGTGACTTTCCCAGTAACCAGTACCAGGAGAACATCATCAACTACTTTGTGACGAGTGGTGGAGGCGGGAGTGTAGGAGGGGTTGGAGGAGGTGGAGGAGAGGTTGGGGTCACGTCAGGAAATGGAAAGGCCAAAGCCCAGCTCCTGGATGCTACTTCACTGCACCTAGCAGTAGAGGCTTTCTACAAGCCTAACTTCATCCTCTACAAGGACGACGTCCCCATCAAGGGCAAGGATTACAAAAGCGAATGTTGTGAGACCACCTTCACGGAAAAGAAAGAGAAGGAGGCAGCCATGGAAACCCCAAACACTGAAGATCCACAGGCTAAGCTGCTGGATGAAAACGAAGTGAAGATCCAGACAGTGTCTTACGAGGTGGAGGAGGAGGAATATGTGGAGTATGAGGTGAGGCTGCCCTGATTAGGGCTGAGAAATGATTTCAACAGTGACTTGCGTTACTCCTTGTAAAAATTCATAAATTGTCTTATTTGATCAAAGTCGATGTCTAGGTAGAGCAACAGCAGGCGTATACTAAGCAAATGGTTTGAACTCTGCTGCCATTGTCTTTGAAAGAGTTTTTGAAAGAGAACCAGATCTTTTGACTTCTACAAGCTCAGCTGACTGATGATTTGTCTTGTCTTTTGTGAGCAGTTTGCTGAAGGTATCAAATAGTGCTTTGAAATCCATTTAAAAGCTACATTTGAACAAGAGGGCTAGTATTGCGGATTGTGCCATAGCAACATTCAGCTTGCGAACAGCCAGGCTACAGCTTTTAGACTGTAGCACTGTAACCTCTTATTTGATTTATACTATCATTATATATTTTTTTGGATTAGGACAGCAATATATTGGTGCATTGTTACATCCATATTAGAAAGGTTTATTTCTGGGAAATGTTTTAACAGCATGAATAAAACTAGATTAAGGTTTTATATAAGAATAAAAAAGATAAAGATATTTAAATCTGACTAATTTACTGTTAACACCATTAAAACTGGTGATATTTAGATGTGAAGATGCTACCTCACAGGAAGGGAGCGCTGCTGAGCAGATATTATTTGGTGACGGTAGTGTGTGAGACACTGTTACCACTATATCAGGGACTGCGCTGTTTCAGGGGTGAAACCTCAGTATCGCTGCTGGATTAATTTGACAACCTAAAGTGAATAGTCAACTCACCAGGGTAGAAAAGGAAAGAAAGGGACGAACACAATTGATCTTTTCACCTGGCCCATCACAGACTTGGTTAATAAAAATGGTGCGCAGCTCTTCCGAGCTCCTGACAGCTGGCTTTAAATAGCTCTAGCTAAGGTCTCAAGGGTAGCATTAGTTTTGCAAGTAGAACCTACAATTTTAGAAGACTCCAAACTCTCAAACGAACCGATTCTTTTAATGCATCCTCATCCCGATATCTCATTTTACCTCCTAGAAATGCAGTGGTACAAACGTTAGGTTCAGCACTGTGATATCGACATGTAAGTGGATTTTCAGCCTTTTGATAGCGTATTGTTAAAAACTCTTAGATCAATATGCGGTGTAATTTTTAACCAAGATCAGATGAATATTTTAAGATATTAAAACATTTACATACAGAAAAGAAGAACAATGCCTTCGGTACGAAAAAAAGAAACTTCTGTGTGCTCACTAACCTTGTTCGCAGCATGAAATTGCTTAATTAACTCAGCAAGATGCCTCGGTGAACTCAAGTGGGTGAGCAGGTGATGACATGCTGGATCTCAGCAAATGAGAGTAGCTGGCTTACGTACCAGCTAAAGGTGTGAGGCATCGCTTAATGTGGTGTCACTGTGTTTGAGCCAGCATGACACGGTGTGTGTCCAGGAGATTGTTTTGCCTTTTTTTTTGGTGTTTCACTCCAGCTGTTCAGTCTTTGCAGCATCTCACCGTGCTCGTCTCATCATGTTATAGCCACCGTTAAACCAACACACTCCCTGTGAGTGCCCTCCTGACCTTACCAGTATGCACAGTCTGCACTTATCTGAAAATACATCTGGTCAAGCTTTTATGAATCTCTGCCACATGAACTTTCAGAACTGCTGTTGAAAACGCAAGGTTGTTCAAATAGTAAAAGTAGGAACTGCTCATAATACAGCCATGCAAATCTGTTATTCCCCTCTGCTAATGCAATGCTGCTCTAAGGCCTCATGTAACAGCCTTTGGTTATATTGCAGCAGGAAATGTGATTTTTTTAAACACGATTTTCCCCTTGCCCTATATGCAGCAGATCAGCCAAGATGTTCACTGTCCGAAATGGACTTCTTTTGCCCTGGATAATAGACGACGATGATGAACAGAGAAGAAGCTAACAAGAAAAGTAACTTGTGCATGCCGATTAGCATCATACAATCATTACAGACGGGCATTAAACCGTGTTTAGTTGTTAAACTGAGACACAGCTTTAAAATTATGCATACAAGTCTTTTTTTATTGGAAATTTGAACATACTTAAACAAATATTCAAAAGATTCAAAAGATTAATTAATTTTTTACTTTTGTGCATTTTAAGGCCCACAAATGCATGTAATGAGGATGTTACAATTAAAAAGGTTTATTTCATTGTGAGGACAAATGAAAGAAAAAAGGAAGTACAAAGAGGAGGTTTATGGACGTGGTGAGAGAGGACATGCAGGTGGTCGGTTAGAAGGAGGAAGATGCAGAGGACCGTAAGAAATGGAGACGGATGATCCGCCGTGGTGACCCCTGAACAGGAGCAGCCGAAAGAAGAGGAAGAAGCAGATTATGCATTTTTAGTTTTAACCATTAAGAACTTTTCATTGTATTTGTAGTTTTCATTGGTTACTGCAGACTGATCTGCCAAATGTTTTACACCAAATGCTTCCTGACATAAACCTCCCTCCCCATCTATCTGGGCACCAGCACAAAGAAATACACTGGCTTGTGCATGTCTAGTGGCTGGGTTTACCATCTGCATCAGTGTTTTATACATTATGGGATGCATTCCGCATTTCTCAAATGTGCAATGTATATATTTCTTTAAACCGTATATAGAAATTTAGTAACTGTAACATCTGTGCTTTGATGTATTGCAGTACAGATTTCCTCCTCATCTTGCTTTAGCCTTCACAGCCCTGCAAGCCACCAGCTGTGGTGATGGCACAGAATGCTTTTAAGTGTTCTCACTGAAGCTTTTCCTGTTGCTCTCCATCAGTAATCCGTACCCTCAGTGCAGGCGAGAGTGTCACGTCTGTAAAGGTGTCACTTGTGCCTGCTTACTGCTTGTCTCTCTGCAGTGTCCTGCACGTGTCAGAGCTTTGTGGAAGCTCTTCTGCTGCTAACTTTCACTTTTAATGGGGAAAATTAGCAGGCAAAGAAGGGAAGACACTTATGTTTCTTGTGTCTCCTTTCTTTGGCCCTGTGATGTCACCAAAGGCACTTTTTAGCTCTTTAAACTCTGTTTCAAGGTTGTCTTCTCTCTCCTAAGATCTCACCTTCTCCCGAAGAGAGCAGGCTGAAAAGAAATTATACAGAAAGGAACAAAAAAAGAGGATCAGTGCTCTCTCTGATGTTTAAAATGAGTGGGTCTACTGGAGAAAAACCTGATTATGCCCTTTCATCTCCAACAGTTTATTAGCCTAATCTAAATTGTGCAGCTTTGAGAGACTCTCGTCAACGTACAATGGCTTTTACAGTCCTCTACGGGTCTCCTCTAAATGCTAAGAAGATGATAATGGTGATGATGATGGTGGTGATTATTGTACTCATCATCCTGTCCTTACGTGGGAATGGATATTATTCTGGATCTAGTATTCATTTGGTGACAATGTGCGAAACAAACAGTTTTGGGTGATTTTCTGTAATCACACAGTGCTCAGACATTCCCCTCATAGTGACTTTGATGTCTCAGATAATATGCTTTGAATTTTGAAACGGCAAGTATATTCTGACAGGCTAAAGGAACGTCGCTCTCTGAGGCAAGGAATTGCAATGGCTGTCCATCACTTTAAAGGGATAATTTGAATTGGTTTAGAGTGTTTCATGATGGGACAGCTAGTCTCTACATTTGGTCTTGATAGTGGTATCATTAAAAACATGGAGGCCTAACTGAAAGTCAGTAATGTGAAATTAAATGTTTTTTAATGATCTCTTTCCTATCACCCTCTTGTGCACCGATATGGACTTATGTATGCAGGCTTATTGCTAGGGCTGTAGAAACATTCAGGATTACATCCCTGGTCAATGTTTCAATTTGCATATTTTAATAGCGCAACATTAAATCTGTGTGTGTGTGTGTGTGTGTGTGTCATTTCTCTCCTAAGAATTCATTTCATATCTCATAGACAAATAGGGGACAGTTACTCTACATTGTCCTTCAGTACAGCTGTTGTACTGTATGTTGTAATCATTCATCTCATTTAGATTACATTTATTCCTCCATGTATTATTATCTGCAGATTATGATGATGGTGACTATGACGATTATTAATATTATTACTGTTGTTATAATTCTTCGCCTTCTGGCTGCTCCCGTTTAGGGGTCGCCACAGCAGATCATCCATTTCCATTTCTTCCTGTCCTCTGCATCTTCCTCCTTCAAACCAACCACCTGCATGTCCTCTCTCACCACGTCCATAAACCTCCTCTTTGGTCTTCCTCTTCTCCTCTTTCCTGGCAGCTCGATCTTCAAGATCCTCCTCCCAATATAATCCTCGTCTCTCCTCTGGACATGTCCAAACCAACGCAACCTCCCTTCTCTAACTTTGTCTCCAAAACGTCCAACCTGAGCTGTCCCGCTAATTATACTAATATACCGTGTCACACCCAACGAAAACTCTGACATCTCTAACTCTGCCTCCTCTCTTTTTGTAATCAGTAGAGCTAATTAACAGAAGACCAAGGAAACACTGGACCTCTGATTGTTTAAAGGGAGCCTTTCCCGGTCCGTTTATGGCATTTGTATAACTTTATGTACAACATCCTGTCATAAGATTGCAGTCACTTATACATGATTATTAAATATATTAAATCAATTACCAATGGGTATCTACGGGGGGGTATATTTAGGACAAATACAACAGTGTAAAATATCACCTATAAATTTGTGATAAATGATAAAAATAAAAACAGTCACAAAATACAAAATATGTATTCTCTATCAAATGTTCTTAATTTTTCGTTTTATCATTACAGTTTCATTTCCCTCTCTCCTTTGTTTCTCTCACAAAGGACTGTCTTCTAATCTGTTAGCTCTGTGTGATGATACACTGCGATCCATGCAATCAAATCAGGACACCAAATCAGAACCATGAAGTTACTCGTGTTAACACACTCCCTCCCTTTTTCCGTGGTTTAATTATTTTCCAGTCACATGTAAGTAATTTGGAACGCTGATTTCCCAAAAGCAGTTTTTGAAATGTGAGACTCCTGGGTGCTGTTAACAGGCTTTCTACAGCTAATCTACACTCTGTATTCCCTGTAACCTGAATATATTCTGCCCTCATTAGAGCTGGATGAACAGCTTGTCAGGTAGCTAACAGGCCAACTGACATCTCCCATAATAATTTCAGAGACATGCCTTAATGTTTGGTAATTTACGCTGGACTACAGCATTCATACATGTAAGAGTAGGTAGAGGGGGGGGGGCTCTCCCTGCACTAATAGGGCTAAAACAGAGAAACGCCCTGGACAGGTCACTATCCATCAGAGGGCAGACACAGAGACAAACACACTCACTTACAGCCAGAAGCAACATTGCATCTCCAGTTCACCTGACGCTCATGGATTTGGACTATGGGAGGAGACCTGCAGACAAGGGGAGAATATGCAAACCTAGCTGCAAATCAAAACTAGAACCTTCTTGCCTCAAAACATAAACCATAGATACTAGCATAGGTCCTAACATTATTATATTACATCAATATTATGCTGGTGCTGAAACTGCATAAATATGACTAATGAGATTTAGCAGGTTTCTGCAAGATATCTAATGACTTTCACGGATGGCATATGGTGGTTCTCAATGCAGATAAAACTAAAAAAAAACACCTTGTTATTGAGCATCTGGTCCTGAAAGACACCTCAGCAAATTGGTCTAAGCTGCACCTTGTATTAGTTCATTCATTAACGGACATCTATGATAACAAAACATTTTAAAATCCCTGTAACCAACTGAAGAATGATATATGCAATTGGCTCACGATTTCAAAACCTTCCTTCATTTCCAATAGGATTCATGTCAGGAGGTTGGCTCGGCCATGCAAGCGCCCGACACTTCCATTAAAACCTTGAAATATTTTGGTTGTTTGTCTGGGGTCATTGACCTGGTGAAACATTGATCTTTTTCACTCTCTTGCCTGATGAAATATATTCTACTCTAAAATCTCCTGGGATGTTGCTCCATTTATGTTTCCCTCTGTGTAGTGAAATGCCCCAGTTTCACTAGCGGAGAGGCAGCTCCATCAGGATGCTCCCACCTCCACACTTCACTGTGTGTTTAGTGTTCTTAAGATCAAATGCAAGAGTTGTTTTTTTTTGTTTCATTTCATCTTATTAGGACACATTGTTTTAAACAAGTTCTACTTTGTCTACTAGCGTGTGTCAAATTAGATGTGGATCTCTGTGATTCCTTTTTTAGCAGAGAAGTTTTGCATGCAATGTAGGGATGATTGAGGTGCAGTTCGTTTTTGCATATTAGTTAGATGAAGCTCTGAAAAAGAAATGTAGGTCTTCAGGAAGCTTCTTCACATTGACAGACTGCTGCTCGATGTGTTAAATCTTCACAGCCAATGACTATTGTAATGACAGCACATTCAATATGCTAAAGGACGGTTTAAAACGGAACACTTAAAATTGCGATGTTGATATAGAATTTTAAAAATCATTATAAAGCATGAAATTTCATTTCAGATAAGCAAGCAATTTGGGTTTCAAATGAATTCCATGATATGAGCCATTTAGACAATAATCGGGTACATAGTGTATCCAAGGCCATTAAGGCCTGCAATGAGACTGTGAGGGAAAGATCCCAAAATTCTGATCCTAAACAGCCGAGGCTGTGATGAATCCTGCAAGTCCTGGATGCCATTCTTGATGAAACGTGGCTATGCTTCAAAATATCAGGCGCTTAAACTGGATTTATATAAAGCTCTTGAAGGCCTCACGCAAGCAGGCTATCGACAGCATGCCAGCCTCTGCGTGCCACAAAAAAAATCTCTCCTCAGAAAAGCGTTTTAAATATGGAAATACAAACCCATGAATCTAAATTAAGCAAGAGTGTTGCTGAGCTTTGGTTCAGCTAATCTGACTAAAACTTGGGAATAAGGTCTGCATGTCTTCATATCAGAATCTTTGAGAGAACTAAAGTGGAGGTGGACCATGTTTTTGCACCTTGCATGAAAATGAGGATCTTGAGTTCTATCTCAATTTAAAAAAAATACACCAGGGGTTTGCTGACTGTCATTTTCTGTATAAAAAAAAATGAACAAAGCAAAACAAAGCTACTAAGTTCATTATCATGGCTTGCAGATTTATATTTATGCTCAAGATAAAGCACAAAGCAATCGGTTAGTGTCAAAATGATGAAGGCTCATGGAAATCCATCAGCAGGAACCCTTTCTTAATCTCATTACTGGTGTATTGCATGCACAACTCTCAGGTGATCAAGGGCTGTTTACACTTACTAAACAAATGAGGCTACTTTGCATTCAGAGGGGAAATTAATTTATTGTAACTTGATAGATTAGGAACAAGAAGCAGTGCCCATACAAATTCATCTTTGAATAATAAAAGTGATCTTTTGACAGATCACAAACATCAATTTGTGAAGTTGTCCATATTGATTACGTTTTGCATAGCAAGGTCAAATTTGTAACACAAATAATTTGCATATTTACTCAGAATAATGAAATGTATCTCGAAGTTCATGTGTGCATTATTATTTCGATTTTTTAAATAAAGGTTTTAAAAAGTCACCTCTTTCACAAATAAACTGGAGCCATTTAGCATGATAACCCCACCAATAAATGAAGATTGTGCAAAACGTCTTGAATGTAGCCTGCTTTTCCTCCTCCTCTCTCTCTCTTTCTCGCTCACTTTCTCTTGCTGCTTTAATGCTTTGGCACGTCTCCTCTCTTGCCATAGGCCAACAGACTTGCGTTTTCATGCTAGTTTTCTTGATAATGCCCTCGGTGATTAAGACTCCCATTGTGGTCCTTGAGCACAGGTCCTGTCGTATGGGCATGAGGTCTACAGTATAAATCAGACAGGCTTATTAACAGCTCAGCGAGCCGCTGTTTTTATATTCATCTGGCATGCACTGGGTGTTAATCAAGCCTCCTGAGGAATTACACCCATCTGACCTGCTGCTGAGTGTCTGGTGTGGCATAACTTACCCCCTCCTACATCCCTAGAGCAAGTTCTCAGTAACTATGAGCCATTCTTATTAAAAATGTATGGGAAACATTTTTCTACCGCCAGCCCAACACTGACCTTCCAGTGACATCACCAGCGCAGTCACCTGCCTCTTTGTAGGAATATAATTGGCTCTGAGTGCTTTCACCTGGTGGCTCTTTAGTCGCCCTGTCCTGCGTCAGTCTCTGGTGACTGGTGTTCAAAGCGCCTCATTCGCTTTCTGTCCAAAACATTCATTTCCATTTGTGTGGAATTCCCTGTGGACGGTTTGCAGCCAGCTTGACGTGCAGAACCACCGTGGTGGCAAATAAATTCGCATTGGCATGTTTGTGAAGAGTGGGTGCCGCCAGGGGAGTTAACTATAGAGGTGTGGTGCGCCTCATGAAAGAGCATCCCAAGGCCAATACGAGATCATTCCCAGTTTACAGGCACTGAGATTACTTAGTAGAGGCACTCAGAAACTCAATTAACCAGTCCAGGCGCCACTATTTGAATAATTGAATTGGAACATGTAACTGCCTCGTAGAAAACCGGGTTAAAATGTAAAGGCTGGTGAAATTATGTTTTAACAGGGTTGTAAAGTGCCAGAGTTTAGTTATTATTTGTGACCCAGTAAGTGTATTAAATTACACTGGGCTTATTCTGGAACAGCAGTACCTTTGGGACATCAATGAGAAAAAGTGGAGATCATTTTAGTGCATCTGTGACTGGGCTAATTGCACTGTCTAGCATTGGCCAAGAACAAATACAGTATAAAATGATTTGTCTGTTTTTAGTGATATCTTTACAAACTGTTGGCACGTCATCCACTAGTGAAAAAAGAGATGAGACCTTCTAACGTGGCACTGGTTTGCTCTAGGGTCAATGTAAGTGATTGGTTTCTGATCATGGAGCTTCGTTTATTCACAGCCTGAGAACTTCTCCCCACAGTGTCCAGAAGATTTCCCTTGGCTATTTAATAAATTAAACACATATTCACGTGTAACTCTTTTTGCGCCTGTTGGCTACAAAATCTTTCCTTATGAAAAAAAAAAAATAAGAAAGTGAAAGTGACAACCCTTGTCATTGCGAGGTCACAGCACAGCACACAGTGAACCACAACGAAATTGGACTTCTGCATTTAACCCATGCACACAAACACCATGCAGCAGTGGGCAGCTATTGAAAGCGCCCGGGGAGCAGTGACGGGGACGGCACCTTGCTCAAGGGCAACCTATTGGGAAGGAGTTTGAACCCCCAATCCTCCGATCAACACCCTAACCACTAGGCCACCGCTGCCCCGCTGCTACAGTTTTTACTTTTTCTTTTTTTAAACCAAACCAAAAACGATGTCTAACTAAATACTTATTTTCTCTAGTTTATTGCACATTCTCAAATATCAAAATTAGTCAGAATAACTTTTTAATAAAAGCTACTGCTCAAATACCCGGAAAAAAACGTTCCGGTTGAAGAGGTTTGATTAAGCAGCTAATTCTGAGGTTATAAAGATTCAATTTTCTCAGCAAAGGAGGGTGCTGAGGCAAAAATCCTGATCCTGACATACATGACACATACATAATAAGAGTAAAAGCACAAGGGTCGATCACCTTGAAATGAAATAAAGAAGCATTAGGGAGAAGGAGTGAGAGAGAAGGAGAAGGAGTGAGATGGTGCAGAAAAATGGGAACGGATTTGCTTGTCTTGCATGCTGGGAAGGCAATTTGGCAACATAAATTACATGTTCCCTCTCCTGTGGCTCCTGCCACCCTGATAGGATAAAACCATCCATTAATCTGTCATGACCTGTCAGCAGGCTCTGGGGTGGTGACAGGTCACTCCTAAGGAAGGAGCATCATACATGAGATGAGTAGTTCAGGTTGTGTATCCAGGCTGTGGGTTTTAACAAGAGATAGATTAATAGAGTATCTAGAGAAGCACAGCAGGACATTAATAAGAGTTAGGCTCTTGTAGACGCTTGTTGCTTGGTTCTGTCTTGGTGAAAATCTGAAAATGCACAAGTCTGTAGCTGTCTTGGAACAAATGTCATATTTCCATCTCTGCCGGTTTTTCCCTTTTATGTAACTTGAGCATTTCAGCTGCACTGAGACACAATGTCATGAGAAACAGACCAGTAACTTGTCCTGCACTTTCGAAAAGCCAGAGGCGATCACAAGCCAGAGAGTCGTGCACGACCCAGCAAAAAAGAGCAGCTAAGATACGAAAAACCATATTCAGAGGTGAAAACAGTGTGTTATGTTCTTTAACTTTCACTTTTGACTGGCTGGTTTAATTTCATGTATGGAATGGGGCTAAGCTTTATTGCAAAAAAAAAAAAATTGTAGAATAACTCCATTGTTGAGGTTTGTGGCAGCTTTAGCATTTTATTATATATTTGATTATTTTATTTATTAAATACAATCAAATTAAAACAGTATATAGAAAAATATGAAATATCATTTATAAGATAGAGTTGACTATATTTTATGTTTAAAAGAAAAAAGAAGTGCTGTTTATATGTTTTATACAAGTATACAGTGAGTTTACTGTCAGATATTTAATGTAAATTACTGACTGCACTAATAACCAATTCTTTACCTTTATGTTCTCCTGTTTAGTCGGTTTCATAGTGCACTAAATATGTAAATAATTGTTACATGTAATCCATGTCATATGATACCCACCAAGAACGTTTTACCTTTTAACTGAGCAGAAATCTTGAACTGCTCATTTCTTCATATTTTGCTTCATATTTTGAGTTCTTCTCCAGGCCCTCTGAAGGACAATGTTTTTGGCTTTCATTTTCAGTGCACAGCAGTTTCAAAAGCAAGTTTTTTGTTTGTTAAATTCACACCTATGTATGAATCAATCAAGCAGAATAAAGCTGTTAGACTTGAAGCTTAAAGCAGCGAAGAGGCAGGCGCAGGATAAAGTAGCATTTTTACTCCTAAGTGCTTCTCTACCAGTATGTGAAGTGAAAGTGACTATTTATCAGGGAACCATAACCAAAAGAATGCTACCTCTGCTTTTCACCCATATACACATGTGCAGCAGGGACCAGCTATTATCCAGCAGCCGGGGAGCAGTGATGGGGACAGTACCTTGCTCAAGGGTACTGATCTGGGCTTTGAACCCTTGACCTTCCAGTCCTCGGGCCCAGTCCTTAAACACTAGGCCACCGAAAACCCACAAGAATCACACAAGAGTGAAACGTGTTAATATCTCCTTTAAACTGTACAGCTGGAGCAGAGCCTCCAGGAAAAAGGGAGTTTTAGAAAAAAGATTTTAAAAATCTGTTCTGGAATACACAACAGTGATGAAATGCATCCATCCTCTGAAGAAAATGTTTTGGTTTTTTTTTCCTTCCCTCCCACTGCTTGTATTACAACAGTTCTGAGTCCGGTAAAACCACTAAACTTCCAGTGCACTGTAGACAGAAGCATGACTAACACATTTCCCCTGAAATATTTATATCCTCTTACACAACAGCAGGTACGTAGATAAGAGCAGAGAGAGAGAGAGTGTTGAAGTTTAAAAAGAAACGACAGGTAATAGTAGGAGAAGTGAACTCATAGACATTTGTATTACATTAATTATGGAGGCTGATGTTGGAAAACATTTGACGCCCAAATGCAGAAGGTTGCTCTGGCCCCCTACCAACTGAAGAGAAAATGTGATGACATAAAATCCAACAATACATGGGCATGTAAGCCATCCCCCGCTCCACGCCACATGAAATCCAATCTAATATCCCACATTATTTTAGACAGAGCTTGTTTTTACAGCTAAAGCTCCAATGACAGCACTGTTCTTCAGCAGGGATGATTGCAGCTTATTGCTGTGAGCCGCAGCTCTATGTACGAAAACAGTTTCATCACTGCCCTCAAATCTGCGCATTCTCAAGCAGGCATTGTTATTTTTAGGCTCTCCCATGTATCAATGGAAATGAAGACCAAATCTACACCCGCAGAAGCTGCTGCCGCTGCTGCTGTTGTTGTTGCTGTTGTTGTTGTTGTTGTTATTCTGTCCTAGAAAAAGTCAATTTGAGATTTACACGTAATCACCTGAGATTATAATACAGTAGAGCCATTCTAACTGTTTTTTAAAAACAGCATATGCTCATATATATATTTGTATAATTGAAATCATATTTACATATGAGGCTAAGTGACTACTATGAATGTTAATGCTTATGAATCTGAATCTTGTGAGTAGGGGGATGCTGCACACACAGTCCCATGCCAAAGCTTAAATATCCTTTGTCAAATAAAGTGTTTATGAGGGAAAATGGTTTGTATTGGTCTTAGATATAACATTGCACAATTTCAATTAATTGAAACAGAAGGAGCTTGTGCCAATCCCAGAATTTAGCACCCTGGGTAGGTCACCGGTCACACACACACTCACACCTA
This sequence comes from Hepsetus odoe, assembly GCA_017165825.1. Classification (NCBI taxonomy): domain Eukaryota; kingdom Metazoa; phylum Chordata; class Actinopteri; order Characiformes; family Hepsetidae; genus Hepsetus; species Hepsetus odoe. Next base: position 23,670,852 of record CM029370.1, on the reverse strand, counting down.
GGGGACTATTTAGCATCTCCAGTTCTGTCTGAAAGCTGTGGAATTAAACGAACAGTGGAAGAAATCCACTCAAAATACATATCTCTGAAAAGAGCATTGGGTGGCCTAGTGACTAGGGACTAGGCCCCAGGACTGGAAGGTCGTGGGTTCCAATCTCAGACCCGTAGGTTGCCCTGAGGTACCCTTAAACAAGGTACTGTCACTGCTAGACATAGCTCCCCCTGCTGCATGTGTGTGTCTGGGTCAAAGCAGAGAATGCCTTTCATTGTGTGCACTGTAAATCTCACTGACAAATTTTCCCTTCATTTACTTGTAATTTGGCCTGGGGTGCCCACTTTTCTGTACACATGTATTTTTATGGCTGATGCGATACATTCTTGTATTTGCCGTTTAGTATGTGCCTTCCTTTTCAGACGGACTGCTCCAGTGACAGTGAAAGTGAGGACAACTTCATCGTCATCCCTCCACGTGACCACCTGGGCCTGGCTATCTTCTCCATGCTCTGCTGCTTCTGGCCTCTGGGCATCGCTGCCTTCTATTTCTCTCAGGGGGTGCGTACAACATACATCCGTCTATACAGGACTTTATGCTAAATCAGAGCAAAGCTAGTGATGAAAAATTAATGATCACAATTAATGGACCAATCCATGCTCCACCCACAAATGCGTAATTCCATAGTAACCGTTGTGAGGTTGGTCAAGCTAAATTGGCCTTTGGGGAAAATCACTTTCAACATAAGTGTGGAAGGGAAATCTTGACTATGCGTTCTTATACAAGAGTGAAAAGTTGTTGGTTGTTCAAGTGGGTTGAGCGCCCTGAAGCGGTGCATGTTGCTCTGTAGGCAATAATTAAAATGTCATTGCATATTCCGTTTTGTGTGCATGTGAATAAGCAGGTGTGACTCAGGTTTTAGGAGATAACCTAAAGCTAATAATGAATCAAATCCAAGTTTCCGTTTACTCATCGGATGCTTTCTTGCTTGCCACCAGAACCAACAGTCACTCAAACACTTGCATTTGCACTTTTTCTTTTCTTTTTTTTTTGCAGCTTTTTAATTTGAATTTAATTAAACAGGCTTTACTCTGCAAAACGCTAAAAAGCTGATTATTACTAAAGTAATACCACTATTTGCCGATAAACTAACAAAATCAGATTTTAAGCAAGGGGATATTTAGCAAAGTTTCTGACATTTCGATTCAGTTCAATCCAGATCCCTGAACTATGTTTTCTTTAATATCGTGCGCCATGGATCATGGATCGTTTCATGTAGAAATCTTTGCCCTATTATTTTATTTTTGATTTCTCCTAAGCTTTAATCAGTTCGCAAGCAAAGCAGAGGCCCCGATAGCATCTCGTTCTCTTTTCCCAAAAGCGACCGATGAGCATTATCTCCTTTAGCATTGAAATTCAGGGCAAACACTTTGAACTAATGCATGTCATGTTTTATGGTGAAAAGCATTATGTTTATTGATGCACTAGTGTGTGAACTTGCTTCCCCAGCAGACCTTGATTTATTTATTTATTTTACCCAGAACATTTTCACTCTTATCTGCTGTTCAGGCTTTGGCAAGTGGAGGCACCGAGTGAATTATCTTGTCAAGGGCTAATTTAATTCTCCTGCAGTAATTATGATAATGATGGTGGTGTTTAGTGAGTGGCTGACGCTCTTCCCCGTCTCCCCGGAATCTGGCCGTAGAGACGGGCTAGTGAAGATAGGGCTGTTTTTACCCTGCCTCCCCTGACACTAAGTGCATTCCTCACAGAATGTTCTGAATAGACTCTCACCTTAGCGTCTGAGCCCAGCAGAATGGTAATAAGGAGGTCCACCCACATCCTTTGCTTCTTACCCCTCCTGCTCTGTTCCCGCTGCACTGTGTGTCTGGCAATGTCGTCTGAGGAAAGAAGATGACTTTCACAATAAGATGTGCTCTGTATGCCTATGTGCTCTATATATCTCTCTCACTGTGTGTATAAAATCTGCAGCCGTGATCTACACATCCATTCTTTGAGCTTTAAGGAGAAACAGCTATAGCATATGAATGATGGGGAATACGCTATTAGTGTGCTAACAAGTGATAAAATCAGAGTAAAAGTAATAAAAATCAATCAAAGAAAGGCTGAACTTAAAACAAGACAACACAAGCATGGAAAGCAATGGAAAGAATACAGATAAACGTGCACAATAACAGATCAGCTTGATAAACAGAGAGATTATTCTAGTTCTAGAGTATTCCACTGCTGCCTTTAGCTGTGTGTGTTTGTGTCTGAGGAGGGAAGTTACTCGCCTTGATGAGAATATCTCTAGCAAACGTGAATGTACAGATGAACAAAAGAGACAAAGCACGTTTACACGATAGCTCTGGAGTTCTGCGTTGCAGGACTTGTGGACAAACAGCACATTATTGACTGTCGCCAAGCAAAGGAGCAGAAATCAATAGTGTTTTCCTGGGATTAGAGGTTCAGGCGCAGTGACGGGAGCGACAAGCCTCCCACGCCTGCAGCCATGTGTGAACTAGAAACTCACACTCATGCCGCCATGTGAAACGTCTGCTAAGAGAGACACCAGAGTGTAAAAGGGCATGAGCATGCAGTAATGCATACGAACAACAAACGCTACTCTACTCACATCCATTTGTAGAAACAAAGGATGCAGGGAGGCTTAAAATGCAAAGCTGTGCTGAGAGAAAGCCTTGAGCTTCGCTTCAGAGTAACATGCAGTTACCCAGCCATCTGCTGTATGTAGTTCTGGATTTATTTAGTCACAGCAAACAGTCAGCACATGAGCAGAGCTTTGCCAACGTGATACGTGACATTATCTGGCATAATGAAACCATTTACCAGGGAAGCACCAGCCATGAATTTTTATAGGCAATGGCTGTTCTTTTAGGCCCATTTTAATTAGCCTATGATTTTTTTTTATGCAGCAGTTAACTAAAGTTATCTAAATCTCTCACTTTGCAGACCACATTTACTCTGAGGTGCAGCATTGAGAGGGGCAAACATTTTCACACAAAGCATTTTGCACGCAGCATAGAACAGCAGAGGATGCACAAATACATGGATACCAAATAAATGATGCAAAACCCATTGAGACTGTGCTATAACAACCAGTTTGTTTGCTTGCAGACTAACCTAACAAGCTTCTCCAGTCCAGTACGATATAACCAGTATAGACAATACTGTGCAAAAATGTTCAACACCCCCTCATTATATCTTGCTAGGGAATCACTTGTTGGTGCACTACTTAAAACAGTTTTATGCCTTTGAATCTGCCTTGGCATATCAAACAGATTCTATTAATAAAATAGAAACAAATGTTTTACTGTCACAGGCTGCAAAATACCAGTAAACTAATCAACAGCCTGATCATCTGTAATCATCTGTTTCTTCATATCTTCACGCCTTAAGTTACTCGGCTTTTCGGAAAATACGAACCAGAAACTACGTCCTTCAGGAAGCCTGGAGAAGTGTTATATAGCAATATAATGAAAATACAAGAACGTCTGACTTTTTGGAAGCAAAATTTAAAGAAAGAAGGTGTGGGTCAAGACTTTTACACAGCACTGTTGGTAAAATTATAAATATGTGAAAAATGTGAACATGCATAATTATTTATATTTTAATTATCTATGTTTAATGATTTATATCAGATTGAATGATTTCATGGTTCTTACTGAGTGGCCATTACATTAGAATAAGCCACTATATAAGCTCATATATAATTATAATACAATACAATATAATATAATATAATCTAAAACTTGTCAGGTAGTTAAGATACAGTTAGTATTGGTGCTCAGTATTGACTGATATTTGAAAATCAATTGCTATTGGTTTCAAAAGGAGAAAGGTGGTATCAGTGCCTCCCCATGCAGTAGTGTTTTCTTACTTTACACACGTTAACCATTTACCTAAGAAATAGCTCTATAAGTTACATTTTCTAGAAATTGACATTGATCAGAAGCAGGAATGCTCATGAGTTTCTTTCGTGCATCATGATGTTCTGTCAAAAGATCCTGCACAAACATGCTCACATGCATAAACACATGCATAAACATGCATAAACGTTGCACATTTTGTAACCATAAATAAGCAGAATCAAACATGAAAAATAAGCACTAAGTGATACAGAGACATTTGCACTCAAAATTCCCAATGATTGTGGAGAAGTCATGTAGACAAAATCAAAATTCAGTATGCAAAACAAATTACTTTATGGCTGCATCTTTGCACTTGGAGTTGAAACTAAATCTTAAGGGAGGTACAGCTTTCTGCCTCCCATATTGATCTGCTGCACTGACTGTACGGAGACTATTTGCAGTATCACTTGCAGTCCGTTCTCTCAGCCACACTCCATCAGCCCTTTAAGCCTTGTCCTTGGAGAGACAAGCATCATATCACCACTTAATTATTCTTCTGAACTGGAAGAATGGATTGATTAAACAATTAGAGGCTGCTTAATAGACAATGTTATAAAAGAAATGAAATCTGAGGAAAATGAGGCTTCCTCTCTCGGCTGCATTCTTCAGCACTGATTTCTTCTTCTTCTGTGGCAGTCAGGGAGCGAAATTGTTAGTTAAAGCTGTGTATGGTTACATTAGGATGCTTTCTTTTCTTAAAATCTCCTCCCGGGGAGAATATACAAGTCAAAAGAGATGTTTTTCTGCTCTAAATAGGTGCCCTACTGCGGATTCCCCAGAAGTCTAAAACAATGGCATCCAGTACTGTTCTGTCACACTTTGTGTTGGCATGGAAACTAATAGTTACATCCTGGGTTTCCATTCATTTGATTCTGCATCCTTGCATTCTCTAGCTAGTTGTTCCTCCTCAGAAAGCTGCTCTTTGTGACAAACAAGGTGTGTGCAAATGAAAAGCCTTTATGGCACAGGCTGTGTGGCTCCCCCGTGGCTGCAGCGCACCAGAGTGTGGCTCAGACCTGTGAGCTTTTTCTCTCGGAGAGCTGAGTAAGGAAAGCCAGCCGGGACTGAGCGCAACCACAGACAAGAGCACCGGAACAAAGAAAATTACAATTACAGCCAGAGAATCAAAAAGCCTCTCACCAGGGGGACCTTAGCTCGGGACAATAATGTGCTCCGTCAACTGCTGAAGTAAGGTTTGTGTCACCTCAAAGTAGGTCAGAGTGGGAAAAAAAACCTATATCAAAAGAAACAAGACATAGCCTGCAACAATAAGCTTGCTGGACCAGGCCTAGTGAAATAAAAAGTGCAATATAAATGCAAATATGCATACAGCTCTGTGCAAAGGTTTAGACACCTCTGGTCAATTTACATGTTTTGTTGATTTTCAAAGTGAAAGTATGTAAGTGTCCTCTAGAGGGAATTCATTTAGTGTCATTTAATATCATTAGCATTTTCTGCTAATTTTAGTGCCCGCTTTCTAGAAGTGTAGTTTAACAAATTGGGTGAAAAAAAAAATCTGCAAAATGACATGTGCCATAGGTTTTTGCACAGTTTTATAGATTTATATACACTATTACATGCATTATATATATATATATATATATATATATATATATATATATATATATATATATATATATCATATATTATATACAGATTTTGTTTTATTTTTCCCAATACGTTACATAACAGCACAGTTATTGTGTTTAAATGTGGTTGGAAGGGCTGTGCATATTTTCACTTACAAATTTAACAAAACATGCCTTTAAACAGAGGCGCTCAAAAGTGGTGTAAAAAATGATAAATGAAATAAATTGGAGTCAAAAAATAAAAGCATCACATATCACTAAGCTTTAAGAGACTTTATGGGACAACCAGCAATGATGTACACTGACAAATGAAGGAAACACTTTGAACTCTGGAAAGAAAAGAAGCTTTAAAACCAAGAAATGGAAGTCTGTGGTACTTGATCAATGCTGTCCCTTCAGTGAGATGCACTGCTTACTGAATCGTAGTTTGAAAGTTGGAAGTGTGATTTAATGATGGCACCACAGCTTCGTCTGTTGCTGAAATAAAGGATGATCTTGCTTCCCGGCTGTCTAGATCCCTTGTTCTCTTCAGAGACAGCCATAAATTTGTACAAAACTTGAGTTGCTTTATTGTTCTACAGTGCAATTAACCTTCTCGCATTGCTTGCGAGAGCTGTCATAATCATTGTGTCCTTCACTTTGATTCCTTTGCAACAGAATAATTTTCATATTACAAAGTGGCTTGTTTGAAAGTGTCACCAGATATCAAAGCTTTCTGTGCAAGAATTTCCTTTTTAATTTTCCATCCCATGCCAACTGGGAAGTTTTCCCTTTGCTGGGAGAGAACACACAGCTTTCTCCCATTTGAATATCTTCCTTGCTCAACCGCATCATCAGTGGAGCAATAAATAGCTCTGGCAAATTACCCTCGTGTAGAGAAAAAGGGATCAGTACAGCCTTTGATCCTGTTTCTCTTTCACCATCCTTTTCCCTCTCTTCCTCTCTCCTAGACCAGCAAAGCCGTGACTAAAGGAGACTTCCCCATGGCCAGCATCGCTTCCAGACGGGCCCTGTTCCTGGCTGCTCTCTCCATCACCATTGGGACAGGGGTGTATGTGGGTGTGGTGGTGGCTCTCATCGCCTATCTCTCCAAGCCGGGTCACATATAGCATAAGGAACTGGACAAGGAACTAGAAAATCGTCTCACAACACAACGACGCCTTTGAACTTTTGGCAAATTCCCCTCTCGCACATATTTCTCCCCTTTGGACTGCCTGTCATCTTAAATTAGATAGACAGGGACGGAGCCAGAGAGGACATTTGAGAAAGCTGAGACACTCTTCATCAAAGCAGCACCTGAGTGAATGCAAAGCTTGCGTGAATGTGGCTTGGCCTCATGTCACACCACAGCAATTATAGCTCACTCTTTTGGGTATTTGAACTTTGCCTGCTTGCTGAAGTCTAAGGGCATTTTAGGCAAACAGAAAATAAACCAGAAGGAGAAACAAGTCATCCAATTAAGCAAATCCAGAGGGAGAGCTTTCCAAAGGACACCACATATGGATCAAAAGAGAACCCAAGTGCCCTTGGATTTGTTTTCTCCCTCTTCAGAGCTTCATTTTAAACTAGAAGAGATGAAAAGCAACAGTCTACTTCTTTACTTCTTCTGTCTTTCTGTCTCTTTATTTACTCAGCCTATTAAAAGCGATATCAGTGTCCAAGGCTCAAAAATAGCCCCGTTGGCAACGGAGAACATCCGTATCCAAGCCATTCGCGGAAGTTCTGTGTGTACTGAAGTGGTGTAAAGCAGTCATGTCTCACCATCTGCTCTGAAAGACAATACTGGACAATATTGAGCAAGAATTGAAAAAATCAAATCCTCATATGTTTACTTTCCTCACAGATAATGATGGCATGAATACTGAAATCTCATTCTCTTTGGTTTGGAACTGAGGAAAGACAGACAGATACTATTCTTGGTTGTGCGCCCTTGATGGGGTTTGAACTGCATCAATATTCCTGTCTGAGAAAAACCCTGCTCCATATGAAAATGGCCTCTGCTGGTCTCGGTGCTGTTTCTGCTCATTTAGGGCTCATGCTTCATGTTTGTATTTGTTGTTTCCCTTCATTCTCTGGCCTTGGATGCCTGCTGTGGATAGAGGAAAAAAAAGCTTTAAGGCTCTGAATCTGTACCAAAAGACTAGCACTAGAAAATAACCCCCCATACATCCAGAACCTCTCTATTTGATTTCAGGTTTCCTTCTGGGTGATTCTAAATCCAAGTCCAAACAGAGATGGAGTAAGAATTGAAAGATATGGGTTTGTGAAATGGTGTAGAGAGATCTGATCTTTTGTGTTCACTGTCAGATGTTTAAGAACAGCAGGATCCTTTAATAGATTCACATTTGAGTTTGGCAAAGCTGAGGAAAAGTGGAGTAATATGAATCTGTTTTTCAGCAGGACAGTGCAGGATGAAAAACAAGGTTTGGTTTTTAGGCTTTATTGCCTCTAATTTAATTGCTTAATAATGTATCACATGTCACCAGGCATGTGAACATATGGTGGATGCAGCAGTATGTTGTTGCTACCTCGCTGCAAGACCAGCCTGACTTGAACGTGCTTTCATACATGCAAAAATATCATTACATGATAAGCTCAAACACTCACCTTTTGAACTGGTCGAGGGTTCCGTTTTGCAGGGAGGTAGTTATTAAATAACACTCTTAATTGGGTGATTTTTACTCTTTGCTACACAACCAAGGTGTAAACAACAACCGTGAAATAATCTCCATCTGTAGATGTAATGAGCTCTGCAGTGACATCTGATCTTGGTATGTCTACTGTAGAATTGCAGCTGGGACATTGATTGGCTTCGCTGGAACATGTACCAACAAAAAAAGGCTTAGAATCTCATCTTGTAAAGTCTCTGTTCCAGAATAAAGTGTCTTGTTTTCCGATTGGAAGGGCATGATCTGCTATCCATGGTTTGGGTTTAAAGCGCTAGACCTTTCACAGGGCTTGAGTCCATCTACCTGAAGGACAACATGCAGCACTTTCTAAAAGCACTCCATATCTAGTGGTCATTCTTGACACATCATACTTGACATGAATAAACGCTGCAGAATTGCTGTGAAAGATAAAACATCCAAAAAAAGATATTGGCCTGTACTTACTCTTTCTTTTTCCTGGTTTTTTAAGTTAGGCTTTGTAGGACTATGACTCTATGGCATTGCATGGAATAAGGCCCTGAAGATTTCTTTTTATGAAAACTACTAACTACTAACTACTAAAGTTAATCAAGAAAGATTTCAAGTTGCTAAAGTGGAGACTTTATAGGTTTGGTAAGAAAACAGTGCCGTCCAATCAGGACAAATCAACTGCAAGACCGAGGTTTCAGAACAATCAGATAATGTAAGATACTGTAATGAGGCTCAGTTCCGTTGAAATTTTATTTGCCTGTGTGAAATATTTTCATTTGAAATTCATTTGAGTATTCAAGCATTCTTTCCAGTATTCTTACTGGAGTATTCTATACTTTCTCCGCTTCAAAACATGTCGACTGAGAGAGAAATCATGAAACAAAAAATTAAGTTTCATATTAATATTCATATTCAGAATATTAAGGTCAAAACTGCCTGTTAATCCATGCAATGGATGAGCTTTAAAAAAACATACACTTTTACAACGAAAGGTTCCTTAATGATTCTTGGCTCTGATAAATGGTTCTAGGAAACGTTTTTAGTGTTATAGAACAGGATTGTCCAGTCTTATCCACAAAAGGTTGACGTGTCTGCAGGTTTTCATTCCAGTCAAGCATAGGCACAACTAATTCTACTTGTTTGGTTTGTTTCAGTCTTCACACAATTGGTTATGTGCACATTTACTGGAATAAAATTTGCAGGTTCATTTACTCTGCAAAGAAGACTTGACACTCCTGGTATCGAACCTTTACACTAAAAGGACATTTTGTTTCTTCACCTTCACACATCGTAGTTACAATAATGACTCCTTAAAGGTTCTTCAAGGAAAACCATTCCTCTGTGGCATTGTTCCAAAGAACCCTTCTGGGCACCATTATTTTTAAGTGTGTACCAAATGGTGAACATCTGTTATGTCAATTAAAATTATTACATACTGCATAATGTCACCGTCCAAAAAATGTCCAAAATGATAGAAAACAAAGTTTATGGAGAGACAACAAAGATATCTAGAACTTTTTCAATTGTAAGGTAATTTAAATACAATAAAAGTAATTTGCACAGAGACTATTGATAAATAGCATATATATATATAATATACATACATATATATATATATATATATATATGCAAACCAACATAACACCAACAGAAGAAGAAAACAAGACACGTCTTTGTTATGTTTGCTGAAAATCAATGTTTTCAAAGAAGAGGGCATGATTCAAAGGTTTGTACCTCTTCAGATCTCTAGGGCCTTGTGATTCACATTTGAGCACTGCTGATGTTGTTGCAAAAGTGGGCTTCAGCAAATGTGTTTCCACTGCATCCGTTGAAGCATTGAAAGCCAACATCAGGCACTTACAGTTTCTCTGCACAGGCCATGCATTAGTCATACCTGACATTTACACTTTACAATTAGCTCCCCATAATGGCGTTTTTGAGAGAGTCTGTGCTCTCTGGAGCATAACCAGAAATAGCACAACTGAATCATTTTTTACAAATAAAGCGTTGTGCTTTGGTGGAGCAACTGAAGCCTGACCGAGCAAGTACACAGCACTTGTATGTCTTTTTGAATTGCAAACAAAACCAAATAATGACTTAAATCATTATGAAAAAAAATAATCATAATGAGAGAAACTAATAACAAAACTCGTTCCACAAATTCAGAAAAAAGACTGTCTCATTTAGGGGAAACTCTCCACATCCACAGTTTCTTTCTCACATCAGTAAGCACAAGGTGATATCTATTCCAGAGGCCTAATTTAGACCTAAACAGTCTATTAATCTGTGTTATGTGTTCACTTCATTTGGTTTTGTGCTTCTGTGTTTTTTCTTCAATGACTACACACATTTTATGTTTTTGAATTGAGAGGTCCTCTGGTAGCACTGGCCAGATTTCCATTTTATGTCCATGCTTACACTTCTTGATATGACCATCACTGTATTTAAAAGTATTCTACTGTATGTTTGGAAATTTTCATGGCAAGTAGCTATATGCATTGTGTTTGGTTAGGTGTCATTCGAACTATGTGTTTTAAAGATCTTAAGGTAACCTGGTATGGTACAGTATGTGAAACAACAAATGGAGATAATTGAGAAAAGCTCTGAGATAACATCCTACAATCAAAACAGACAAAATATTGACAGCTTTTAAAAGAATGTAATAATACCAGGATGACCGTGTTATCTAAGTATTGTGTTTTATCTCTTTCATGGCCAGAATGTGCTTGTCATGATGTGAGTCAAGGACATGTAAATACTGCAAATATATTATAAAAAATGATGCTAAATAAAATACATTTGAGACAAAAGGAAATGGAGGTTTTGCTTTTGTATGAGACTGGGGGTGGGGTGGTTAGAGTCCTGTCTCTTTTACACTGTACAAGTTAATTCCATCATAAAAATTAATCAAGTTAAGATTAACCCAGTGTCAAAACATTTGGAGACAAATAAAGGCCTCTTATTGCACATCCCAAAACACACTAAACAACAAACGCTGGTATAAAAGGGACCGTGCTCAAAATAATCGAGAAAACAGAAATGGAAGGTATTTGTCCCTGAACTGTTCCAGAATGTAAGTGAAAACTTTCTAAAGAAGTTATTGATTAAGATGTCATTCAGTGTGAATGGTTGTGTAATGCACCAGAGAGACCCTTTTCAGTAGTGGTGATAGGAACCAAGGGTAGGAAGGACTTTGAAGCAAATATAGTCCTTTTACTAACCAAAGTGCTCCATCATGTGTCTTTATATGTTTGATATGTAACGTTGATGGTAATAATAATAGCATTGGTCATCCTCAAGGACTCTTTCATCCAAATATGATCAGCGTGTACTTCAGGACCATTAATATATTAAAAATAATTAGGCCAAATGCCTTCTCTCTGTCTGTGATGTAGCCTTTAGAGAACTGGACTCTAATAATGGGAAGTTTGATTCATATCACCCTTTTTTATTAACCAATTTACTTTATTTAATAAATGATTTTGTGCTGGTGGTAGTTTCATTGTGTGCTCGTCTCTAGCAGTCAACTGAATTTCTACAGAAGACAAGCCCAATCTACATAACTACACATTAATATACTACTGCAGACGCAAGCGAAGAAGAAGTGGGACAGTCAGAGAGATGAAGAAAGTAGACAGGAGTACAAGGAGAAGAAGCGCAGGACGAAGAAAGCAGTGGTGAAGCTAAAGATAAGGTGTTTGGGGAATTGTATGAGAGGTTGGACAGTAAGGATGGAGAAAGGACCTATACCGATTGGCTAGCCAGAGAGACAAAGCTGGGAAAGATGTGCAGCAGGTCAGGACGATAAAGGATGGACATGGAAACGTACTCACAGGTGAACAGAGTATGTTGAGCAGATGGAAGGAATACTTTGAGTGGCTGATGAATGGAGAGAATAAGAGAGGTTTGGATGATGCAAGGATAGTAAACCAAGAAGTGCAGCAAATAAGCAAGATGGAAGTAAGGGCAGCGATGAAGAGAATGAAGAATGGAAAGGCTGTTGGTCCGGACGATATAGCAGTGGACGCATGGAGGTGTTTAGGGGAGATGGCAGTTGAGTTTCTGACCAGATTGTTTAACACAATCTCGGAAAGTGAGAGGATACCTGAGGAGTGGAGACGAAGTGTACTGGTACTGGTATCTTCAAGAATAAGGGTGATGCACAGAGCTGTAGTAACTATAGAGGGATAAAGTTGATCAGCCACAGCATGAAGTTATGAGAGAGAGTGGAAGCGAGGGAAAGAAAAGAGGTGAGGATCAGTGAACTACAGATGCAATGTTTGCTCTGAGGGTGTTGATGGAGAAGTAAAGAGAGGGTCAGAAGGAGTTACATTGTGCCTTTGTGGACTTGGAGAAAGCATATGACAGGGTGCCTAGAGAGGAGTTGTGGTTTTGTATGAGGAAGTCTGTGTTACAGAGAAGTATGTGAGAGTAGTTCAGGATATGAGGACAGTGTGATAGTGGTGAGATCTGCAGTAGGAGTGAAGGATGCTTTCATGGTAAAGATTGGATTGCATCAAGGATCAGCACTAAGCCCATTCTTGTTTGCAATAGTAATGGGCAGGTTGACGGACAAGGTCAGACAGGAGTCTCTGTGGATGATGATGTTTGCTGATGATATTTTAATCTGTAGTGAGAGAAGAGAGTAGCTTAAGGAGAACCTGGAGAAATGGAGATATGCTCTAGAGAGTAGAGGAATGAAAGTGAGTAGGATAAAGACAGAATACATGAGTGTGAATGAAAGGGAGGAAAGTGGAGTGGTTAGGATGCAGGGAGTTGAGGTGACAAAGGTGGAGGAGTTTAAATACTTGGGATCAACAGTTCAGAATAACAGCGAGTATAGAGGAGAGGTGAAGAAGAGAGTGTAGGCAGGTTGGAATGGGTGAAGAAGAGTGACTGGAGGGATTTGTGACAGATGGATACCAGAAGGGTGAAAGGGAAGGTTTACAGGACAGTAATGAGACCAGCTATGTTGTATGGGTTGGAGACAGTAGCACTGATGAAAAGACAGAAGGCGGAGCTGGAGGTGTCAGAGTTAAAGATGGTGAGATTTTCGTTGGGTGTGTCAAGGATGGACAGGATTAATAAAGAGTATATTAGAGGGACAGCTCAGGTTGGATGCTTGTGAGACATAATTAAAGAAGCATGGTTACGCTGGTTTGGACATGTCCAGGGGAGAGATGAGGATTATATTAGGAGGAGGATGTTGAGGAGTGAGCTGCCAGGAAAGATGAAAAAAGGAAGATAAAAGACTATTTGGCATTGTGTGCATTAGGAGGACTACTATAGGAGGACAATGGCATTGTGAGCATTGTGATGGTGATGGTAACTTGCTCCAGGGTACCTTAGAGTAACCTACTGGTCTTGAACCCACAACATTCCAATCATGGGGCCCTAACCACTAGGCCATCACTGTGTTATGGTTTTATGAGAATAAATGTAAAAAATAAAAACAATTTAACCTGTCCAAGTCTCTAACTTTACATTTGGGCTTATTTTGGACTCATCTCTGGTAAATCATTGAGTTACGCCAAGCTGTAAGCTGGAGCATTGTATTCATTTACCAGTGAAACGCCGTAGCCTGTGTGAGTGGATATGTCCTTATTAACACAAACATTACTGCAGGGCTTTCCAGATCTGCTATTTAATTTTACCTTTTAATTTTGTCTATGCTCCAATATCAAGGGTCGGGCTGCCGGCCCCTTCTAAGGGATGCACATAGCTTAAAGACCGGTAAAACTGTTGATAATTTCCTCAAAACCTCATGGTTCTGTTTCATTTCAAAATGGAAGAACACATGCTTTGTCCCTAACAGAGATCATGAGAGCACATGTGGCTCTGCTCTCACTGGGCAGTTAAGATTGCCCTCCGTCTCCCTCCATCACTCTAACTGCTAGCCAGCACTGGCATCTGTTACCTGATGTATTGGAACTGGAAGCCAGCATTATCCTACAAGTGTGTTAAGCTGTGCAATGATGTCATATTACCAGCAGTGAAGCACATAAAGCAAGAACATGTTCCTGCAGTTTATACTGATCAGTCACAATATTAAACCCACCGGCATGAAGTGAACAACAACACTTTCTAATTAAACTGCACCTGGTTAGGGGGGTGGGGGTATATATTAATCAGCAACTGAACAGTCAGTTCTTGAAGTTGTAATTTTGGCAGCAGTAGAACTTGGCAAGCGTGAGTTATTTTGACAAGAACCAAACTGTGATGAATAGACTACTGGGTGAGCAACTAAGTGAAAGTGACTATTTGTCATTGTGAAAGAAGGTACAGCACACAGTGAAACACTACGAAATTTGGCTTTTCACCCATAAACACCATACAGCAGGGGGCAGCTATTTAAAATGCCCGGGGAGCAGCAATGGGGACAGTACCATGACCTTCCGATCCTGTGACCTAGTCCCTAAAATTAGGCCACCGCTGCCTCATTCTGCCCCAATTATAGATCATTTGTGGTGTTTATGTGGGACACATGGCCACAAATTTGCAGGTATGAATGGAGGAACGTGATAAAGAACTCAACGGTTTGATTTCCAAATTCTTCAAATCCAGATCCATTTGAGCATCTGTGGGTTTTTAATGAACAAACTTCTCTAATCTGCAGAGTCCAGTGCTTTGACAGGTAAGAGCAGTTTTGTTGACGCATAGGAGACCTAAGCAATACCAGGCAGTTGGTCTACATTTGCTGATCAGTGTAATTTGTGGAATTCCCAATAGTTTTGATTCTCTCCAGGGGGGTTAAAGGTTAATTAGGAGAGTATGGACCCTCCCCAAGGACTTCCAATGTTTCACACCTTGTTACAAGTTCAGTCTTATAGGAATAAGATGAAGACCTCACATGCTTGCAGCTGTGTTCCCTGACAGCCAGACTGAGATAACATCACGTCTAGACCAAACTTATTTAAATATAAAGACTCTTTATAGAAAAGAAAAATGGACTCAAGCGGTGATTCAAACAATGTTCCTTAATCCACAAAGAAGCACAGTGAAGTATTTTGCTCATTCTCCAAAAAAATAAAAAAATAAAAAATCCTCAACATATTTGAAAATGCAATTTGATTTCAATTCTGCTGACTGGAATGATGGTGGAAACGTTAGGCTTTCAGCTGAGCAGGGAAAATCATTTTACAAAGCAACCCTGGAGAGCTTGATGATGCCCACACAAACGCAGCGTTTAAGTGTAACTATTCTTTGCTGATTGCTGAAGTATATTCTCTGCTAAGAGATCGTTTTAAGATTATAATGACTGTCATAATAATTACATGAACATAGGATCACTTATAAAGTTTGACCTGTTATACTGCCTTTCACACATATTTTGCTAATTAATTCCATATCTGCCCTTGAAGACCAAAGGAGGCAGTTATTTTATTTGATTTGTATTTTTCTATTTGTTTGTTTTTTAAATGTGTGACCTTGCATTCATTCAATAAAATGTAAAAATAGGGATATGATATATGTTACAGATTTTTCATTTTAATTATGGTTAAATATCATTATAATTTATGACAAAGGGTAAGATTTGATTCACTTGCATATTAGCTAATTGGGCCACATTTATAAACTGAAAATGCTCTAAAAGTGATCTGATCCTAAGTGAACAGCGCTAAGTACAGGTGCTTAAAGGGTCCAGTGCACAATATGATCTTATTACTCAAACCATAAAGGTAGTCAGAGGCATAAAAATGCTTTACATCTGCAATCTGACTGCGAAAGCGTCCCAGACAACAAAGATCCACTTTAACCAACTGGGTCATGACAGCAGAGACAAATCCAGCTGCGTAGGCTTTTTTTTCATCTCTGTCCCCATTTGGTGTGTTAGCAATTCATGCAGCTCAAACATCTACAAGAACAAGGACTCGTGACACATTTTGTCTGACAACAAACACAGCGAGAGACAGACACAGTGAAAAACGTGTGACAGTCTTCTCCCATCAGAAAAGTCATCACTGGAGCAGGGATGTTAGATGTGGGGATGCTGATGGTGCTGAAGGGGATACAGTACCCTCAAATTTTAGGACTGTTAAGCGTAACTGCTTTAAAATATTTGTATAAAATTAAAGAACTGGTTTTTTTTTTTTGTTTGTTTTTTTTTAATTATTGGTCCATATCAAAGTGCCCTTGATGTAGGGTGGCTTACATTTGGCACATTAAAGTAACAATGATATCCGGCAATTTAATACATTTGTTTTCTTTTTTTCAACTATGAAATTTCCGGCTCAGTGTGGCCAGAACACAATCTGCTCCTGTGCTACATCTCAATAATCTGATCGGAAGAGCTCATCTGCATAAAGTGCATGCAGAAAGAGAAAGAGCTGAGTAAGCAGGGTGTGTGTCAGCGATTTGATATCTCACTTATATGCTGTCGATTCTTGCCACATTATGCACAAAGCCTTTTTCAAATCCAAAAAAAAGTAAAACCATTGTGGTGTGTGTCAGATTTACACTGGTTAAAATCAGCTCTCTCAGAGTGAAACACCTTCCTCGTCCCAGCGCTGGAGGCACATTCGGAACTTGGAGGAATACAGGTGCACATGGCTGCATGTCCTGTTGTTCAGTTTGGATGAAATGTATGTTACTTGCCATAAACAGGGCCTTAAGCTTTCTTCTTGTTATGCACAAATACCATTAATGGATTTATAGCTGGGCGCTGGATGCACTAAACCATGCTTACTTAATCTTGGTCTGTTGATTCATGTTCATTTGATATTTTTATTTACATCAAATAGGTTTTCTTTGTGATCTACTCGCACACTAGAGCTAAGAAGATTTTTGGCAAGAACAAGCAGATGGGTTTAAATCTTTTTTTTTTTAACTAAGATGATTTGCATATCTGCTCTGATTCCTCCCTGTCTCCACCTAAAGCTGTCTCAGAGCTTCAAAAACTGATGTGAATGTGAAAAACAAGTGGCATGGAAGGCTGCAGAGAACCTCTTGGTCAGCCGCTCAGGTCAATCAGCGCTGCACGATTTCTATTTTCTCCACATGTGAGCTACCACTGTAAGCTGCTGTGAACATTTCCCTAAAGTGCTGGCTTCAGTTGCTATTCCTGCTCATTATGGTTTTAATCTTGGAGTCTCGTTCCTTGTACCAACGTTTGTTTTGCATCTTTCATAGTTATGAGGTTGAATCATCACTGAGTAGGATACAGTGGATTCACACAGTGAAGTGAAGGGAAAGTAACAACCTCTGCTTTTCACCCATAAACACTGTGCAGCAGGGGGCAGCTATTTAAAGTGCCCAGGGAGCAGTGATGGGGATGGTACCTTGCTCAAGGGTACCTCAGAGCAATCTACTGGTCTGGGATTCGAACCTTCTGATCCTAAGGCCTAGTCCCCAAACACTAGGCCACCACTGCCCCACAACTGTATGCTTTTATGAGAACATCGGGTTTCTCACTGATTCTTTGTGTACACAAAGCACTTTGAGAAGACTCTGACATGGTAAGCCTCTGTGAAATTTGAATTATAGGCAGAATAAGAAAATTAGCAAACAGATTTTTCATGACTGTAACAGATCTGCCCGACACTCTGCTTCTTGGAGGGAAGTAGAGCTTTCTGAATTCCCAGAGTGTAAGTGCACATGACTGTGTGCTCCTCAGGGGTGCAGGTGTCTGGTGGTGACAGCTCTGCCTGGCTGACTGCCCTTAGTGGCTGGATGCAAATAGTCTGGTGCCTCCTGTTCCAGGGTCTGGTGCTGGTGTCCATTCCTCTCTCTGTTGGTGAGACAAACCCACAGGCTCTGAGCCTCCAGCACATCCTTACCTCTCACTTAACATCCAGTGGCAAGGGGA
Source organism: Hepsetus odoe (assembly GCA_017165825.1). Lineage (NCBI taxonomy): Eukaryota > Metazoa > Chordata > Actinopteri > Characiformes > Hepsetidae > Hepsetus > Hepsetus odoe. Next base: position 23,652,899 of record CM029370.1, on the reverse strand, counting down.
TCCCAACAAAGAAAAAACTCATGAACCAGAAGGCTGCATCTTAGGTTAGCTTCAACTTAAATTTAATGACAAACAAGAGTTGAGCCCTGCTACAAGAGTACATTTCCATTAGACTGGAAAGTGCAAAACTTTCTGTCTTATTGCTTTTTTGTTTAAAAGTTTAATTTAAGTATTATTTAAATATTACATTATTACATATTACATTAAAATATGTTGAAAGTAATATTATATACACCCATAAAATAAAGGTGCAGAATAAGTTGATTAAATCAGAGACATAAAAAAGACGTTCTGAGTTTTCAGGATGAGTTTGATCAAATGTTTTTTAGTCATTAAGCCTAGAATTTTACAGGATTTTCATTGGTGGAGAATAAGCATGAGCTTCTCATATTCCGCAGCAGGCCATAACGAAGGTGCACTATTATGGGTAATACTTGATTAGTGGAGTGAATAGACCCATAAATAATATAAGAAGTATTCCAAATGAATGAATGAAACATGTAGTTAGTAATTATGTTTTTGATTTACTTACTGTCTGACCTGTAGGTCAGAGCAACTGTACTGGGAACGTGCATTAGGGCACTGACTTTTGATTAAAGGCAGATCAAAAAGAGAACAGAAACTAATAAACCTCATTTCTTATGCTGATAGATTGCATGCTGAGCAGGCGACACAACAACAACAACAACAACAACAACAACAACAACAGCAGCAACAACAGCAGCAGCAACAACAGTAATGAATAAGCAGTTCTTTGGAAAGATGCCACTGAAACATTGTTAATTACTTAAAAATACTGGGTATACCAGGTCAGTATCATGCCTTGGTACATTAGACTCCAGTACAGTAGTGTGGTAGTGCGACAAATAATGTAGTAAAGCTAAAAACAGGTAGATAACATGAGAAAACAGGGTGTTTTTCAGCTTGTAGTGAGCGGTGGACAGGCTGAGGAGCTGTCCACAGCTCACAGCAGTGAGAGAGCCCAAATTAAATAGAGGCACTGGAGGCTTTCGCTCTCATACCTTTTCTTCTCTGCCTTTTCCTCAGTCTGCTATGCACGTTCCCAGGGAGAGATAGTGTTGAAAGAGGCAATTTTAAAGCTCCTAAAGCCTAGGCAGAAGCCCCGCCACCTCTGCAAGGCTTTATTTATCAACTCTAAACCTTGTGAAAGCAGAGAGGAATAAGAGAGAGGGAATATTATACTATGTGCTGGTACACAAGGACATTTGTGTGCCGAGCAGGCAACACATCAACGACAACAACAACAACAACAACAGTGAATAAGCAGTTTGGATAATGAACAACAACAACAACAACAATGATAATAATTATCATTAAAATAAATAAATACATTCTAAAAAATAATGCTTCATTCATTCATTCATTCATTCATTCACCCTGTAAGTGCTAAAGCCTGTATCAGCATGTATAGGTCATAAAGTAGAAAAACACCAGTTGTCCAGTAATAATAAAACTAATAGAGTTTGATAGTTTATTTTTTTACCTGTCCAGGGTGTTTCCCTGCCTTTCACCCTGTGAGAGCAGGGATAATAGTATAGTACCACAGAAATATTAGTGTATGACTATTTCCAGCAAGACCCATTCAACCCTGTTTGCTCACTTATTCTGAATGGTCTCTTTTAGGGCTAAAGTCCATTGTTCAGAAGCTTATTAGCTTGGGGATTTGAGGCTGTAAACAAGATGGCAATGGCATGCAGCAATTTGCCATAGCTCTGCTTTAGCAACTATTTTTTCCCTCAGCAAAAAGCTTTATGAGTGCTGATGCTGTTTAACCACACAAGCAGTGAGCAATTCTTTAATCCCCTTTCATGCCTGTGTCACTTCAGCTTTCAGACAATACCCAAAAGAAACAGAATCATCATCCTCTTCAGAAAGCTGCATTCTACGCTGTGATGCCGCATCTGGAAATCAGGCAACGTGTATTTGAGCACAGTAAATGGGAGAGAAAATCACTTCAAATGATTTGAATAATTGTGAGTTATCATGGGTGGGATCTCTGCCAATTAGCATGCGTTGCAGATCTGTGCAAGTAAACACTTATATTTACATTGCAGCACCAGACATTTGTCTTGCTCTGTTGCCTGTGGACAAAACAGCAGCTAATGGTACCAGCAGGGGTAATATATAGTTCTCCATTCTCCCCCTTTCTACCTCTTTTTTATGAAAGTATTTGTCTCACTAATAAACATTCTGCCATGAAGCTGGATAAAGCTTTTTCATGTCTGTTCATGAAATTCAAACCTGCCTGCTGAGCGATAAGGAAGTAAGGAGGGAGAATGGATGAAGGCGAGGAAGAAGAAAGTGCATAGACAACCTGTTTGGGACAGATGCCAGTCCTCCTTAACTGCAATATTGGCTTCAAAAAGCCTGCAGCAACAATAGAGCATCTACTATATCTGAGTCTGCAGAGGGAATTGAGAGCAAAACTGCTGTTATTTTCACAGATTGCCGCACGGCGAAAGAAGCCTAGAAAGACTGCCTCTCTTGGAATGATGTAATTGCTTCTTATTGTAATCAGTAACAGGATTTCAAAATGGAGAGAAAGTGCTTGTAGTGTCTTTGACAATATGAAGTTGTCAATGTGTTGCAAACAGAACAACCTGAAGCTTTATTTAGGTTAACAACAAAATTGCTCCCGCAATATTCGATTGTAGGAATGTTCTGAAGCTTTTCCAAAAGTGACATAAAGCATTAATGGTCTAAAATGACATTTTTATAATAATTTTCCTAACATGATATGATCCTTTATTCCATTTTAACCAACCTGCTTTCTTACATTTTGTCATGGAACTATGTGAAAATAATGTGAAAAAGGGGCCTGGATTTTTCATTTAGCCCATGATATTTACCACAGTTTATAATTATTATGCTTGCTCTTTCTTTCTCTAATGTTTGCTTTACATTTAAGATCTACACTAATATTATAAGAAAGCACAAACCTGAGTGTGGTCTCTTGCAGAAAGCACTTCATCCTTTTTCAAAATGTTTTTATATGACTTTAGCGACTAGCTATCAGGCAGTGGGGTCATTCAAGAGAACATTTAAGATGCTCCCAACCTTGATTCAAACATATACTTTACTTTATTATTCTGTTTCCAAAATGTTTTACTCTGGTGTGAAGATATTTGACAATAGTTTGCACCCAAATTAGGGAATTTATCCCTAGGACTTAGCCTGGCATTAGTGTTATGATGCCCTGTTACTGCTCTGTATCATATAAACCCCTGATAATACTCAAGACAAGACTTCTGCTGGAGTTGATCTGTTGTCTTCGTTGTTCATGAAAGATCTAAACTGAACTAACATGTCAAGATTGGCCAGTAATGGAAATCTTCATCTCCCTCTTAGAAATCACTGATGTCAACAATATTTGAGTAAGATGCCAAAACTACCTGTTGTTTCGGTTTGAATATCTAGTAGATGACTGAAGACGTTTAAGGAAAGCTCAAGCGTGATTGGTTATAGTCAAACTGACACGAAGAAAAAATTGAATAAAGATTTTCTTTTTTTTAAAGTGACAATTTGACATTGTGAAACACAGCACAGCACACAGTGAAACACGACCTCTGCTTTTCACCCATACACACAGGTGCAGCAGGGGGCAGCTATTTAAAGTGCCTGGGGAGCAGTGATGGGGATAGTACCTTGCTCAAGGTTACCTCAGGGCAACCCAAACACTTGTCCAACGCTGCCTAAGTTCTGTAATCTGAGGGACATATTTCATGCAATGCTAGATGAATACAAAAGGCCATTTTAGGCCATAATAGATGTAAACAGTAAAAGTGGAATACTTGTATCTCTCACTGAAGGCTCATGTGAAGTCATAAACTAACCACGTCAAGTGCATTTAATGAATATCTAACTTTGGCCTTTGATGTAAAAAAAATATTACACATTGATCTCCAAAGATAACATTTTTGGCAACCCTGATTTACAATATGCTAAAGGTGGGAAATCATAGACCTGCCCCTGTCTGATGTGGACAATTCATATCTGTCTACAAGAGCTTTATCTTTGATATTGTACTTCATGTTCCTTGTTTTTTCTTCTGGAGGACGTGTCACTGTCAATGGATTTCCAGCTGCCTGCCGTCCCCTTGCCCTGGCCAATGAAGTGTCCTGAGGTAACATCACAAGCTGTGGTGTCATTAAGCAAAACGTTCTCACTCTCTGTCCCTATTCCAGCGTACAGACATCTCGAGGCATCTCTCTGCACTCCCTAATGAGGCTCGCCTCTCCTTCCTTTCACATCTTTTTTCCACTAATGATACTGCCACCAGTACCCTCCTCAATCCCACCATTTCATTATTTCTGATAACAATGCCAACGCTCACCTTGGTTCTCTTCTAGTGAGGAGATCATACTGTCTCCTCCCCCTACAATCAATCTGGAGGTTCTATCATGCACGTCCTGGCTCTGTTTGTCTGATTTTATAGGTTTGGTTTTATTAGTTGTTTGATTTTAAGGGGGAGGACAGAGATAAAATGATAAAAAGCCCCTATTCATGTGGATCATACCGGTAATAAACTGTTCTCAAAAAGAATTCTGTGCTGTCAGATATCCTTCTATATATGAGTCCATGTTTAGAACTGACCTCTCCAAGCTCTGCCAACAAATACATTCTCTTGAGGCAATTCTCCTGAACTCTGACAAGCTTTAGAGAATCTGGACAGAAATCCTGTTCAATCAATTGCACAATTTTGCATGAAGATTTCAAAGCAAGAAAATAAATCCAAAAATGTATATTTTACACAACAGACCTTTACAATGTTAGTTAAGACTGTTAAGGTTGCTTTAAGTATGTTGTCGCTGATTAAGACTAGGCAGAATGAAGCAAGAAGCAACAGCAAGGAAACTGTGAAGGGAAATCAACTATACTTTTTCAGAAATTTCGCTCTGAAATCAATTTAATTGTTTTCATTGGAAATTGTGCATTGCCTCAGTGAGACATCCAAAGCATCCGATGCCTCTTAACCTTTTGTCAAAGAAAGTTAAATATTACATTAATTTCACAAAGAAAGATTCCGTGAGATTTTTATGATAATTTTGCGATTGCGCTGCATTTAGCACCCAAGGAAAATGTACTACTGTTATTATTGTTGTTGTTATTGTTGGTGGTGGTGTTGTTTTCGCACAGCTAACACACATCAAACCTGCTGAATTGTTCAGAGAATTTGGGGAAAAAAAAAAATTAAACCCATTTAAGTGTTCAGGCAAAAAATTGAGTAGTACATTACAATCTCTTCATAGCTTATCCAAATTCATTACACTTTCTAAACAAATGCTTTTTGGCTGAAAATGGAAACCTGAAAATCACACTCAATAATCAAGTTTTTTGAAGTACCTTTGCATTGAGTGTTGGCAGACAGAGAAGACACACTACTGACACTTTCTTCCTACAAAGATTTTGATATCTTTACTCTTAAACTGATCTTGTGAAGTTTAAACTCAACTCTACTTGCTACATTATATCTATGATGAAGGATGAACATCTCAATCCAGCAACCACTTCATAGACATGGGACCCAAAAACACACTTATTAATTCCACAGCCCTCATACTTCGTCCAGAACAGAAACCTGAATAACAAACCTTAAATTGGATAGCCTTTGATTTATTCATCCATCCACTGATATCTGTATTTGAATCTCTATTGACAGTCAATTACCTCTCTATGGTTGGCCCATCCAACACCTTGCCAAGCTTGGCAGAAGATTCTTCTAAAGCAGAGCCAGGTTAATGCCACCACAAGCAACGAATCAATCCAGCAAAGAACTTCTCCCATTTGTAATGCACTCGGACCAAACTTTTGAGACCAGAGTCTAAAGAAGAGCATGTGGAGGAACTATGAATAGAAGACTACTGGTTGAAAGATCAAAGCAACTGACAAGGAGCAACTGACAAGGAAGAAGTATCTTTGATTCTGGCTGGCAGGCTACACTTGATGACTGTGTTCCAAGTTCAGACTGAGGAAAGAAAGGGTGGGTAATTGTTGCGAAACACCCAGTACTATGCTGGAAATTGAACCTCTCCAACTGAAAATGCTGCGACATAGCTCTTCTTGTTTTCCACGGCCCTCTTCACCCTCCATCTGGGCCAAACCTGGCAATGGACAGTAGAAGCACAGGTGGGAGGGATCCATAAAAGCTCAGCAAGATAATCATGTGCTGATCAATTCTTAATTATGGAGCTGGAGCCAGCTGTCGAGCTATTTATAGAAAAATCCTCTTGTGAAGGTCAAAGTGCAATGCTGTTGTGAGAAAAGCAATCCATCGATTGTGTTTTTGGGTTAGCTGGAGTGAGAGGCATGTGACACCACACAGCTGTTAGAACTTGGTGAATGATGAAAAGGCTCAGTCAGGAAGTGCTGCAAATAGCACGCCAGCTTTAGGTAATTTAATGGAGCGACAAATAAACAGCCATGCTTTCTCTGAAATGACACAAAGCCCAAGTAAAACGGATAATATGCACACTGATCATGCTTTCAACTAATGAACAGAGCTTGTTTTGATGCTGTCATGGTGTTCTTGTTCTTATTACCACACGGGCAGCTGAAGCGTTTGGTGTGCCGTTCAGTAAAATATGATCAGACTGGTTCATACTGTAGCTCTTTCCTTTGCTGAGACTCAGAGGCTTATTGGAAATAAATGCCTGTTTGTTCCCTGTAAATACTACTGCATGACAAGAGTAAGAAGTAATGACACTTTTCATTCCTACGCAGTCAGCAGTGACAAAAAATGTTTTTATATCACCTATGCTGTCTGACGCTCAGCGCTCTGAAGGAAAGACTTGTAATTGGCTTTTGTTTGTTCCTCGCTTTATCAGTATCGTACTTTCATGGACAACTTCAAACTAATTAATCAGGGTATAGAAGTTATGTGAGCTGGCAGACTCTCTCTCTCTCTCTCTCTCTCTCTCTCTCTCCCCCCCTCTCTCTCTCTCTCTTTATTTCAGAACATCCAAAACAAATTTTCCCATCCAAGACAAAGGCCTTTGGAAATGACTGCTGAAATTGCAGCGAGATAAATCCAATACAGTAAGTATTTCTCAAATAAATTGAGTTCAGTTTGTTCACTTTGTCCTTTATCACGGTTCCTTTCATATAATCTCATTCAGCCCAAAGCTGCCTCATATTTCAATTATTTTTAAACATATTTTCTCAGCGAAAACAAGTCTTTTTAATGAATAGACAGAACAGATGCAGGAATTTATGTGTGTGTTTACGTACATGCATTTTTATTTATGTGTTAACTGTTGGCACAATTTTCTGAGAATTGATCGATTACGTGGTTATTTTAGCAGGGATCATTCCCTACCATCAGGGATGGAGGTAGTGCTTCTGAGTCCCCAAGCAGTTTTACGTCTGGAGGCCCAAGGACATCTTACACAAAATTCAAAACTATTCAAAGGCTGCTTCTCTCTGCAGTCAGAAACTGTCCAGGTTTTATCTCAGAAAAAAAAAACTTGATTATCTCTTTCAAGTTTTCCAGGATGTACCAGCTCATAAGAATGATTGGTATCATTAGTTTTGAATATATCCTCATCTAGAGTTAATTGCTGTGAACTGTCTTGGGGCAAACCAGCCTCAGCCTCGCCTTCATGTCATTTTTTTCTTTAATTTGCTTTCTTTTTTTGGGCATCAGTCAAAAATGAATGTTTCAGGGCTGATTATGTACCTAATTCCTTTGGTTCCCAAAAAATAAATCCAAACAGAATGTATTTATTCCAGCCACCTGTGCACAGCATCTACATGGTTGCTATGGTGATAAAGACCGCTACTGCATGTCATCACTCTCTAAACCGAACAAACTCTGTATCTCCAAAACATCCATTTATCCAAAACATCAAAAGAAAGTGCATAGGTACTTTTGGTTCATTCTATTGGCCCATTTAGCATGAGCTGTTCACAATGTAGAGAGTCACTGTAATTTTTACATCATGAACAAGCATGTCGGAACAGACATCAAAAAAAGTCCTTTTATTTACATTGAATGATGTCTCTGTGCTGCGGCTAGTGAATCAGATTTTGAATGAATCACATTTTCTTCAGACGAACAGTTCTGGAATTCTATTCATGTTTGAGAGACAGCGTAGCTCAAAATCCTGCCAGATCCTTGATCTTGCAAACATCCTGAAATGTTAGTGTCATGGCAACAGTTTAGAGAGCATGTAGGAGTAAATCATTTGGTGAAAATTCTCATTAAACCGCTCTACTTTAAAAAAAAGAAACTTTCTTCTGATAAATCAGATGAATGTGCTGCATGCATGAGTCCAGTGAGATGTTTGTATGTTGGTGTGGTAAACAATAGATGGAGATTTTCATTCATACAGCCACTGTGAACTGTGAAGCCACTGTGGTGCTTAGGTTTGTCATCCCCTCTGGGGCTTGACAGCAAATTCAGAAGAGATTGGCATTAAAATTCACATTGAAGTGAAATATCACAATGCAATTCATGTGCATTGCCTTTTCCAAGTATTTAAAAATGGGAAATGCATTAATAGCAACTATTAGCATGTCAGGCTCTTGATTCAGTAACTCTGTGGGAATCCATTTCGCTTGGAACAAATATCGTTTTTCAAATGGAAATGAAGCACAGGCACCCAAACTCACAGCCACAGTCGCACAAACACCGATCATTAAGAAATATTGTGACTCAGAAGGTTTTTTTTTTTCTCATAGCACTGCTAATTTAAGCAATATGAAAGCAACTATTAATGGATGTCCAATATTTGGAGAGACATTTCAGTGTGCCGACTGGAAGAGCCTCTGTGTGCAGGAGTCTGTAGAGCAGGGCTTACTGCTTGCTGTGAATTTTGATGTGTGCTAACCAGCGATGTCTTAAAAATTCCAGATAGAAGTAACTATTATTGCAGTCTAAAATCTCTCATTTGTGGTGACCACAGTGGTACTGAGGCACAGAAAGGCTGCAGCTGGATTTACAGGCAGTGCCTCGACTGATGACCGGCTTTATAGCCTCAGCAGTTAATTTTAGCAAGATTGTAGGGTGGCAGAGCAGGTTAAAAGCAGTATGAGACCCGTGATTCCTGATAACCCTTGTGGTAATAAATGACAAAGATATCTATTCGTCTGTATCCTCATAAAATTCTGTGCTTAGTCTAAGCTCTTAACAAAATGGAGTTTGTTGTCTAGGTGGACTCTTGTGAGCAAGGGTCAAATTGGTTTTGGTATAAACAGATTATCCCGCAGTTAATTCCCAAAGAGCTGAAACTGCACATGAAGCTGCACCTTCCAGCCCAGTGTGTCTGAAGATCACTAATAACATTGCAACTGTCTGCAGATGTACACTATCTGGCCAAAAGTGTTCAGATAGCCCTTTAAGGAGCACCCAGACACAAATGATCCAGCTTGTGGAACCTTAGTCCAATGATTGGTCAACACTCAGCGTAAAGTTTGGCTAGCTCTTAAATGCAGCCTGCAAAAGCACCTGAAACCCTTTTCCATTAGAATGTGAGAATCTGGAGCAGTCGCATTTGATTCACTAGCAGCATCTGAGTCCTGAGCAAGGCCGTTAACCCCAATAGCTCCAGGGAGACTCTCCCTCTTATTAGACGGTATATGCCACTCTGGATAAGAGCATCTGATGAATTCTTTAAATATAAATGTTATGGGTATTTGGTCATCCTCTGCCGGGACCAGCTCCAGCACCCCTTTCAACCATGATTAGGGTAAACAGCTCAGATAATGGATTACATGGGGTTTTAAACATCTGGGCTTATTTGACATTACAGGGACCATTTTATGAGAACTGTACCTGAATGCTTTACCTGAATGCTTTAAAATATTTCAGAAAATTATGGGAAAAAAATACAAAAGTTGTATTCATTGTGTAACGTGATGTGTTGTGCTCATGTCATGTGTCAGATAATTTTTGGTATCAGTTGGAACAGTTTAATAGTATTTAACTGGGACAGTTTCTGGCCCAGATTGAAATGGCACATTTTTGTTATTTAACTTTAGCCCAATCCCCTGAAATGTCCTCAGTAAAGAAAATGTCATAAAAGGTTCTGCAGTAAAGGCAATTGTTTAATATGGAGGCCTAATAGTACAATGAAATGTTCTACATAGCACCAAAAATGTTCTATCTAGTACCAAAAGAAGCAATAACCACTTTTTTTTTGGCACAGGTCTTAAGGTCTCAGAAATTACAGTGTTCGGTTGTTTAAAAATGGAGGGTTTGACCCCAATATGAGAATGTTTGTGGGTCTGTCTCATAGCAGTAGCCACTTTTTTATTTTATGATGCTGGGCGTGTTTTACTGTGCATGCTGAGGTCACAAATGGTGCTCCCAGTACTGAGCTTCAGTGAGCACAAGATTTGTTTCAGCTCAGTGACCCTCATCCCTTCTTCACAAACCATAACGTATTGTAATGTGCATTGTACAGGGCGATAAGAGGATCAAAACAAGGCTTCTTTGAAGTTTGCTTAACAAACCATTGCTTGTGGCATGGATTGTTTTTTTTTTTCAATCAAGCCTTCTCCATCTAGAGCTGGGCTGAGCGGGCACAGCTGGCCCTGCTGCTCTCTTGTTGGGAAGGGTTGCTTACTTCCTGTCTCTTCTTCATCTAAAACCAAAGCCTTTTAATTCTCAAGTAGTTTTTCTAAATACAAGATACTATCAGATTGTAGCGGAAACGAATAAAATGCATTTAAAAATAGTTCAAGCAGAATTATGCTTTAAGGAGCAGCTTTAATATAGCACTTCTAATTTACTTCAATTCAGTCTATTAAACGTTTGTGAGCACAGTATTCACAGGGATATATCTAGTAGTAGATAAAAACAGTGTATTTAAAATCCCAGTGTACTTTAGCTGACACTAAGCATGTGCAGCTACCTTCTGATAATCCAGGAGCAGCAGCTTGATAAGATACGGTTGCTGGTTATACATACCTTGGAGGAACTATGTGCTTGCCATCAGCGTGCTGGGCTGCACATGCATCATGAAATATTAGAGGCTTAGATAGGCCTGAGCTGGTGGAGACTAGCTTTGGCCAGAACAGCGTGCCAACCTAAATAAAAATAAAAGGAAAATAATTCCCTTCCTCACTATGTAACTAAATATTATAGATTGCATCAGATCTATAATAATGTTCTCGCTCTGCCCTCCTGCTGCTGCTGCTGTGGAGGCTGTGACGAGCTAATTGGGGGGGCACTCAGCTATAGGATGAATTCTGAACATACTGCTTCAGGTCCAAATAGACAGAAAGATGCTGTGTTAAGACTGATCCTATCAAAGCATGGTAGTACCCAGCAGTTTCTTATTGCTCATAATGGCAAGACTGTTATGCTACAACTAAGAAATGTATTTGAACATTTAATTTTATTCTGTTGTTTTTTTCTCAACAATATCAGTTGTTTTTTGGATTGTATCTATGGATTTTTTGGATTGTATTTGGATAAGTCACATCCAAAAAATTGAACATCATCAGTTCCATGGCTGTTGATTTTTTTAAATTGGTCACCTATGCAGTCTGAAAATAACTTCATGGACCCCACATTCAAATCTTTTAATACCTTAGGTTACTATGAATTTATGAATGTAAATAATTGTTTGTGGTGGTACTTTGAAAGTGAAGTGAAAGTGACTATTTTTGTCATTGTGAAGCACAGCAAACACAGTGAAACACAACAAAATGCTTCCTCTGCATTTCACCCACATGTGCAGCAGGGGGCAGCTATTTAAAGTGCCCGGGGGGCATTGATGGGGACGGTACCTTGCTCAAGGGTACCTCACTGCAACCTACTGATCTAGGATTCAAACCCACAACCTTCCTGGGGCCTAGTTCCTAAACACTAGACCACATAGAATACACTTTGTCACACTGTGCTTTTAAGATAAATCTTTTAATATTTTTTCGCCTTATTGTTCAATTGGTGTTATTTTCTTAAATCATTGTGTGCAGGATATGTTTATGAATGGTCAGAAATCAGAAACGACTGGCTGTCTTTATTTTTAGTATGATGTGGCTATAATGAGTCCCTTTTCATGTCAAGTAATTTAAAAAAAGAAATACAATTATGGACCCCCTGCTGTAACCCATGCAGCCTTAGAGGTCCACAGAATTCACTTAAAGGGACGGCTTCAGAGAAAAGTGGTTCTTTCACAACATCGCTCCATTTTTTGGAGTCTGGTACGATTCTGCCTGGCGATGTGGGTTGTTTCATGACAGGCACGTTTCCTCTACTTATTAATTTAAGTTGTAAGTGAAAACAGCTTGGAACATATTTGTAATTGGCACTGAAGACAGGTCAAGAGCTTATAGTGACTTTTTTCCAGGCATGGCAGCACAACACCTCACATCTTGTTGCCTTTTGTTCCGATTTGTCTGTGGGTGTTTATCCAGCTTTAGCTGCAGACAGGCTCTCTTTTCATTCCAAAAGTGTATCGACAGTGTCCCAGTCTAGCAGGTGTCTGATTCCCACCAAGTCCACAATGGCCTGTGTCCAAGTGTGGAGAGAACCCAGCTCTCCCGCCCGTTCCCCCCTCACACCAAAGATGCTTTCCTCTGTAATGTGCCATTCATCCAAGAGAATCAAATGCTTTCATGGCAGCTTGTGCTGCCAGTCACTGAAACCAAGCCACACGGCTCCAAATGAAGATGTGGAAATCCAATCTATGTTCCAGCCGGAGAAGCAAGCAATTTTCTCCCTCCGCCCCTCTATTGATTTCGGGGCTACGGATTCAAAGCCCAACCACTTACTGGACACAGGAAGTGGAAAGCTGCACCAAACACTGTGGGAATTTCAGACAAAATAATTGAGCCAAGGCGATTTTTTCCCCGTTTTCACACAATGCCAAAAACCCGAGGGGTTCACGGAGGCAGCCAAGACTGACAGCACACTGTGAGGTGTACATTATAGCCAAAGCTTCTTTTAGATGAACACCATGTTATGAGAGAAGACTTATTGTCTGGGAGAACACAATGTCCTTAGCTGCCTTTCACACCCTCCTGTGAGAGCCTTTGCTGTTTATGCATAAGTAAGTCAGATGTGGGAGCTTTTGGGCTTACTTTCCCTCAGGGCAGTCGTGTGTGTTTGGTTAGGATGCTCTTTAAGCTCCTCTACTTCACTCTGCACAGAATGCAAAGGCATGAAATAATAATATGTCCCATATGTATTATGCACTGTGAGTATTATATATACATGAACTAAACATCATAGAATTAGGTCCATTATATGTTGTCATTCTATGTATACATTCAGAGATATGACAAAAGAAAGGAAGAATATACAAAACTCATAACTCTCAGAACTGTACCACAGGGAACACCTTTTTTCCTACAGCTACTCCCTTAAGTGATGTTTTGATGATGGCGGTGGAGAGTGCTGGACAGAATCTCCCACAGGTGTGTAAATGGATTGACATCTTGTGACTGAAAGGCCACATAACAGGATTTCCATCATTTTATCCATTCAGTGACTGCGCTGCGGAAGGGAACATTCTCATCATGGAGAAGGCCATTTGGGTCGGCATGGAAATATTTTAGCATAATATAAAGGTGATCAGACAGAATAGCTCATGCAGTGACTTCTTCAAGTCTCCTCTCCTCTTGCTTTATTGATCCAGAGTTGAGGCCAATGGACCAAAAATATTTGCTGTTAAGATTTACACTCATTTATTACATTTTTTTTATTACACGTATTTATTACATTTTAAATTCTCCTTCAATTACCTATAGTATAAGGCATAAGAAATTTCTAAAAAGTTAACCCTAGTCATAAAAACATAAAACTTTGTAAAACAAAAATTGTAAAAAAAACAAACAAAAAAAACAAAGGGGAAATAAAAACTCCATAGACATATGAGCAGCGGCAGTGGTGGCCTTGTGAAAAGGGACTTTGTCCCAGGATTGGATGGTCATGGGTTTGAATCCCACACCAGAGGACTGTCCTGTGGTACCGTTCCCATCACTGCTCCCCGGGCACTGGACACAGCTGCCCCCTGCTGCATGTTGTGTATAGGTGAAAAGTAGAGCTTGCGTTTCACTGTGCTTCACTGTGTGCTCTGCTGTGTTTCACTTTACACACATGCTAGTTTTTCCAAAAGATATTGAATTTGTGATAAAATATGCATGTTTCCTTGCCCTCTCTTACCCGATTTTTTGGTATTCCAATCATTACGAGAACGTTTGGTTCTCACAAAGGGTGCCCACACACACATACACACACACAGGAGTGTATTTTATCTTTTGAAAAAGAATGGAAAAAATCACTTAAAGGCAGAGCAGAGCAACAGGGCTGTAAAACTTTCCTGCAGTTCTCAGATGTCATTAATATGATTTAAAAGCTATATAACAGCTAGCTATTTTCACCCATGCAGAATGTTAATCTTCACTAAACTCAATTTGATTTTCTCGCATGCTGTGGCCAACTAAGCAAAACCTCAATAGTCTTTATCATGTGGCATTAGCCGAGTGAACATCTAACAGCTGCGAGTTTCACTCTCTGGGGTGTGGGGCATCTTAAGAGAGGTGATATATGTGTAGTGGAGGACTTTGCCAAAGGTGTAAACAGCTCCCAGGCAGCAGCAACATTAGTAGGGGATTATAGATGCCGTGCTGAGAGACGGCAGGATCTCCTTCAGCACCTGTTTATTCCAGGGAGGAGAAAAACACCCACTATATATGTGCTACCTTGTCATTTTAATAACGTGTTATTTTTTATGCAGTTAGAACTTTTGATGCACATTTCAAACGATGTAGATCAAAACAATGTTTTGTTCAAGTTTTTTTTTTATTATACTAGTAATAAGTACATTATTGTTCTTAAATTTACTATACTAATAATAAGTATAAGTGTTTTATAGGCTATTTGAAAGTGAAAGTGACTATTCTTGTCATTGCAAGGTCACAGCACACAGTGAACCACAACGAAACTGGACCTCTGCATGTAATCCATGCAGACACCGTGCAGCAGGGGGCAGCTATGAAAGCACCCAGGGAGCAGTGACGGGGACAGTACCTTGCTCAAGGGTACCTCAGGGCAACCTACTGGTAAGGGGTTTGAACCCACAATCTTCCAATCCTATGGCCAACTCCCTAAACACTAGGCCACCGCAGCCCATAAAGGTGTGCTGCTCATTCACACAAAATTAGTTATGAGTTCATACTGTTGAAAACTCATTCCAATGAATTTGACCAGGCAAACTGTGCCGCTGTTAGAGGCCAGTAAAATTTTAGGGTGAAGGATATGTGATTGCAACATCCAGTTTTCCCACACTTGGTACACATGCTCTACAGGACACTGAAAAAATTTCATTAAAACGATCCACCACATTTGCTTTAATTGCGAGGTGTGTGGGCAGACAAAACCATGTGAGCACTGTGGCAGTGTGACAAGTGAGCTCACCTCCGAAAAACCACTGTGAGGTCTCAAGGAAGCCAATGTTATCACAGATTTGAATGAGCAAAGACATTCAGAGATTCCTCCTGGTAGGGTTTAAAAAAACAATTTCTGTAGTTTCAGGAACCCAGTTATTTGCTGAAACTTAACTGTAATGTTATTTTATTCATATGCATTCATAGGAGACATTATACCAGATAACATTTGGGTTGTTAACATTTACTGCTGAACGGCTTCATGTGTGTATCTTTGGATCTTCCATCATCAGCTGACTCCCTTCGCAGCATCACAAAATGGTAGTAAGGCTGATTGTTTAATGATTTCATAGTTTACTGTACCTGACATGTGTGATTGCACCAGTTATTGACTAAATGGTTTCTTTTTCAACTGGTTTAAAACCCAAAAGAGTGATTTTGAGAGTTTAGAGTGATGTTGCCTCATCCCTGCTTCATAAGTGACCATGCCACAATATTACTTTTTAAAATTACTTTTAAAATGATAGCTGTATGAGCAATAAACGAGTTTATATGAGGCCATTATATGTGTCTACAGGCTCATAAATACAATAGTTACTTGGTCTAAAGTTCTTTAACTGTGCTCCTCTGCCTCCAGACAAAACACTGAGGGTTTGCTGTGGAATCTTCACATAGGATTAGTTCTGAAGATTTTCAGTTTTTTTTTTTCATTAGAAACTGGTTTTAAAAGTCCAAAACATCTTATATAGGTAGATGAAAGTGAAAGTGACAACCCTTGTCATTGCGATGTCACAGCACAGCACACAGTGAATCACAACGAAATTGGACCTCTGCATTTAACCCGTGCAAACACCCTGCAGCAGTAGGCAGCTTATGAAAGCTCCCGGGGAGCAGTGACAGGGACGGTGCTCAAGGTTACCTCAGGGCAACCTACTGGTGAGGGAATCTTCCGATGCGGGGCAACTCCCTAACCACAAGGCCACCGCTGCCCCACAAATGATGTTTCTGCCCGGTTTATGATGAGATGAGGTTTATGAAAGCCAACATGTAATCCTTTGAACCAGTTTTGAGTGTCGAACATAAAATAAGGATAGTTTTATACAGTCAGTCATTCATTTTCTGCTGCTTGTCCCAAATGGGGTCGCGGGGGAGCACTGGAGTCCATCCCAGCTCACACAGGGTGAAGGACGGGGGGGGGGACACACCCTGGACAGGTCGCCAGCCCATCACAGTAGTATTATACATTTAGCCTGAAATAAATTGTAGTTATGAAATGAAAAAGATTGAATTCTTAACTTGAAAAATAGCATAAGAGGCAGATGGTGAGATGATTCCTCATTGGTTTAAACTGCAGTATGATACACGCAATCTGGAAAAAAAAAAAATCTCAGCTTAAGAACATGAGCAAATGACAGATAGAGCTCACACTAAGAGGCGATAGTACCAAACTGTGTGAGAGAACGCTGGATGATGGCACGCCGTAGGCTGATGCATCGTCCAGAATCTGTGTTAGGGTTTATGTATTCACGCCTGAGAGGTTTTCTGATCCTATGATGGGGTGGCGATAGGGGTTGTTTTGCTGCCTTGGGAACAAACAGATAGATTATACTCATTTACAAGCACTCCTCGGCAGAACACCTTCACTGCATGCCAAGTAGAGCAGAGCATTGAAGGTACCACAGTTCGATTCCATATAGAGACTTTCTATCTCTTGCTCAGACCTTCACTCTCATCACTCTCTCTGTCTCTCTCCCTCTTCACGTCATACATTCAGACGTACTCTGCCGACCTCTGTTAAAGCAGCAAATGGCAAACAGTAAAGCACGACCAGCTGTGAAATTGTAACAACCAGGAGCTCCATGGTGACAGTGAAGGACCCAAAGCTGAACAGTGCAGCTCAGGAACTGCCTCACTTCATTTTGCTCTGACATTTACAAGCCAGTGTTCAAAACAGTTGAATTCATGAATATTTTTCAAAAAGCAAAAGTTTAGGTGAAACGGGTGAAGTTTTGGGTGAAGTGATGCCTGCTGGGGTGTTGTTATGATCTGGGTTATTTCAGTTGCTCAGGTCTGGGTTAAACAACATTTTGTAACCCACTTTTTTTTGGCCAGACTGCATATAAGATTCAATGCCTTCAACATTAGTTGAACATCTTCATGTAAAAACTATTCTTTAGCCTAACTGACAGCGATCAGTGGCTAATAACGGCTTGGGGGTATTTCTCTGCGGCTTATTAAATATAAAGAAATGCCTTAACATCTGCAACAGAAATCCTTCATGAACAGAATTACACTTTTTTTTCTAGCAACATCATAATACAAGGAACTAACTGCATACACCATTATCATCTCTTGTGATGTAGAAAAGTGAAAGTGAAAAAGTGAAAGTGACAACCCTTGTCATTGCGAGGTTACAGCGCAGCACAGTGAACCACAACGAAATTGGACCTCTGCATTTAACCCATGCAAACACCGTGCAGCATTGGGCAGCTATTGAAAGCACCCGGGGAGCAGTGATGGGGACGGTACCGTGCTCAAGGGTACCTCAGGGCAACCTACTGGTGAGGGAAAAAAAGTTATTTATTCCTACACTAAAATCTAGAAATCTCTTCTAAATTGGCTAAATAAAAATAAAAAAAATTTATTGAATAAAAATCCTCTGTTTGCTGCACTTCATTATTAAATACATTTGAAATATTTTTACATTTTTTTTTCCATATTTAAACATAAAATATTCTTCTCAATCCCCTTCTTAATATCAGGCTAAAGCAGATTTCCATTTCAACAATATTTAAAGCTATTCTGAAGCCATGACAGTAAACAGCAGTGTGATTGGCAGTTTCTGCAGTGGGCTTTTAATGGGTACAAAGTGTGAGGTAAAACATTTTAATTTGGACACTGCCACCACTGTATGATAAGAAGATGCATAAACCATACTGAGCTCTGGAAAGAAAGTGACGTGTTTTTGTTACACTAAAGCAAAAGAGTAAACTGCTCCAGACTTGCATCGTCCCTGAAGCTGAAGAAATGGAGATAGAAGAGGTTGCGGGAGTTGATTAAAAAGCTGTAAAGCCAGGGAGAGTTGTGGGACTGCGCTGTGACCTCTAGGTTTTGAGCGTGGCAAATTGAAAGCCGATAACCTCCAGCAAAGCTTCTCCACAGCAACAGCTAAAGAGGGTCGGCGGCTATGGTGCTGGCTGAAGAGGAATTAACTCTGAGAGTGTGGGGTTATATACAGGGTCATACCTATAAGATGAAAGCTGAACTTCACTCATTTTGGCTTTGGTTTCGTCAACAGACTCTATTAGGGCCTAAATCCAGTGACTTTCTGTCTGTCAGTCAACATGATGAGAAGTAAAAGTTGAAACTCTAAGGATTGTTTTTAGGTCACATGGACAGTAAAACAAATCAAACAAAAAAGTTTGAGGAAGTATCAACTTTTCTTTTAGTTAATGTCAAAATCTGTCAAAACACTAGATTTGCAAGCATAAGTGGGACTTAAATTAAAACACATTAGTTTATAATTAATCACAAAAACATCCCAGGCCTTGATGATCAAGACTCAAGTCCTAAGAATGTGAAGGCAAAATAGGGCAATATCTACTGCAAAGCAAGTCTTAAACAAGCTGGCATGCAATCTAATATGGTCTGTTTGCTGGCTTATTAGTCTAATGTGGCCTGTTTTCTGGCTTATTAGCCCGGGGAACAGTGATGGGGACAGTACCTTGCTCAAGGGTACCTCAGGGCAACCTACTAGAAAGAGATCTGAACCCACAATCTTCCAATCTGGGGGCTTAGTCCTTGAAAACTAAGCCACTGCTACCCCAATGTTATGTCTACATAACAGTTTAAGTACATTGTACAGTTTTACTTGACAAGACTTAATTTTTTTGCTATTTTAAAGTGATGTTTGGGGAAAAGATGTTTTAAAAGTGTAAAAATGAAAGACACTCATGTAAATTAGAGAAAAAATACCAGAGTTGCCTGGGTGCTCTGGATTTTTTTTTTTTTTTCAATGAACAAATGAAATCTTTCAGCTCACCACTCCTCCTATCTAGCTGATATATTATTGCCCTTCATGATGACTGATCCTACTAGACATTACTCAAAAATGTATAACATCTTTCCAAGTAAGACAATGCTCAGAATGCCTAATTTAACTTTAATGATCTTTACTAATCAACATGTCCATTATTTAGTCGATCTCTATACAACATTGCTCAAATGGTTAGGGAAGAGATCACAAATTTTAAAAAGCAAGCATCAAGCATACATCAAGTTTGAGAGGTCAGATTACACACTGAGACCTGATACTTTCTTGAAGCCCTTCTTAAATGATGACACCAGCCAATAACGTCCAAGAACACAGGGCATAAATGATTATAGGATTGCACAGCCTAAAGCTTAAGCATTCTCACAAATCACAGTGGTCTCAGACATCAGAGGTTGTACAGCTGAACAGCAAAGCAGAAGTTCATATCAAAGTTATCGGATTTCGGGGGAAACTATAATGCTCTTGTCAGAAAGTACTTTTCCAGTCTGCAGAATAGCAAATAGTTTGGCAACAAAGAGATTTCACATGTGGTTGCATGCTATGAAAGATGATAAGAGAGATTGGAAGTGACAAGGCAATAATTCAGAATAGACATAAAGCAATCCCTTGTTGCACACATGTGCACATGCACACACCTCAAGCATGAGCAGCGTACCCAATGAAAAGTCTGTGCAGAGTCAGTTTTAGTCTCAGCAAAGCAGCTTCTACCTTGCCTCACCAAAGAGCAAAATTATGCAACAATATGCATTATGAACATGACAAGGATGTAGTTGAGGACACGAAACCAGGAGCAATGCAAGTAGAATGTGTGCTCCCAGATGTAGGTCGCACCACCTGACACTTCAGAAAGGCACATTTGCATCGTCTGGAGTGATATCCGATAACCTACGCTGGCCGCAGCTCATCAAGAATGAGCCTAGGCAGTCTGAGAGTAGCATGGATGATGAGCAGGACACACACTTTTTTCAAACTGTTTTTTTTTTCAGAGCTGCAGTGATGGAATGGGCTCTTTTGTCTTCATTTTACAGAGAAAATGAGAACGGAAAAGATCTATCAGAAAGATATGGCAGAGCTGTGAAATTAACCTGTTTAGAGGCTTTCTGTAGATTATATCAGACACAAATTCAATTACTGCACGGATTGCTTGCCAAGAGACAGAACAACTTCGTAGTGTGAGTCTCTGCAGAAAAATTATATTGGAAATAAAAACTGCTAAAATGATCCAATTAATGAATGGACATAATTAAATATCAAAGGATGGATGTGTTTGAGGGAAAGCCAGCAGAAGGACACAAACAGGTATTCACTCCGAGATTAGAAAGCATCTGTAGGTTCTTTGCCCTTAACTGTTTGGAGGCATGTCAAGCAATGAAACACAACCTTTGTAACCAGAGCAAACAAGCAGCAGCAGTTGTTTCTTCTCCACACTCTATAATTTACCCTCATCAACTACTTTATCACACTCATTGGCCAATTTATGAGGTCTGCCTGCTTTATTGGCCCACTCTGTGGGTGGACAGTTACAGATCCATCTGTTGGCATGCAAAATTTGTCAGCCCCCTTCGACCTCAGGGTCATTCATTCCATTCCTGGGGGACCAGTGTCCAGCTTGTTTGTTTTTTTTCTGTTCAGACATATCCTATTTATTGCAATAATTCATTAACAGGTTTTTTTTTACTGGAAATTGGACTCTGGCTCTCTGGAAGCTCTAGATGTACAGATTATGTTCAACCACATTTACTACTGGTCATTTTCTGACCTCTGGAACAATACTGATCAGATATAGGTACTAATGCTGATCAGATAACACAGTTTTACAGATGGTGCACCATTCACAATATGGCAGGGACATGGCAAAGGGACATTTATGAATGTGGTGATGTTATGAATTACACTAAGGATGGTTTATGTAGAAGGTGAAACCATTGCCCTTCATGCACCTGCCCATGCAGTGGGTTCTAGTGATTAGGGACAAAGCCCCAAGACCAGAAGGTATTTGGTTTGAATCCTGGATCAGTAGGTTGCCCTCAGGTGCCCTTCAGGTACCGTCCCTATCACTGCTTCCTGGGTGCTGGATATGGCTTCCCCCAGCTGCATGTATGAGTAAAATGCAGGGAATGCATCTCGGTTGTGTTTCGCTGTGCTGTGTTCACAATGACCAACAGTCACTTTCACTTGACTTCAAGTGCCCCTGCTATGCCTAAAAAGTCCATCAGATTAGTGGACTTGTGTTGCATTTGTACATTTTCTTACATTTGCAACATACTTCAGAAATGTAATTTGATCACAGTGAATCACAGTCACTAGGTGGGGAAACACTGGGCTAGAGGATGGCTAACAAATTGTGCCAGTGTAGATGAGCTACAGTCTCTGGATGTTCTTCTACAAGATGGAGCTAGAGAGTATTTTTTATAAAGTGTCCAATGAGTGTGGATAAAATATTGCACTGAGATTTGGGCCACTGCAGAAGGACTTTTTAAATCACACTGAAATACATTCAGTTATGAAAAAGTGGTTACAGCTTATTAAAAAGCTAATTAGTGAACCCTAATGCAGGTCGTAATACAACAGAGTTCATTTCCATTCCTCTTCCTTGTCAGTGTTCTTTTTATTCCTGCTTTACAACACAATCTCCCCGCTAGCCTTTGTCCTCCTCTTCTGTGATCTCCTGTAGACAATAGGCTGCACTGTCGGCGAGCGGTCAGCAGTCACCCTGTTCTTAATCATGGAGGAACGTTGCCATTATGGATGAGAAGTGATGAACATTATTCCACAGTGGAAGTCATTTGGCCATTACCAGTGATGAGGTTCAATTAGAGAGGTGGAGCTGCTAATGAGCTCTTCTTATTACACACAGAACAGAGCATCGGCATGCTGATGATGATGCGACCATCAAACAACGGTAAGATATGTCCTGCCTTTCTTTTATTTCTTGTCTCTGTGTGTCTCATTCAGTTGCATGCATTTTCCAATAGTATTGCTCTTTCATACATTCTTTCTTTCTTTGTTTCTCACTTTTTCTGATGTTTCCCTCTCTTTACTTAACTCTCTCTCTCCCTCATTTGAGCAAGGATGGCTGTTTTTTGTTTGTTCTCTTTTCTTGAATACTTTTGAGTATTTAGGTGTTGTTTCACTGTCCACGCGAATGTGTGACTAATGAGAATTAATGAGAATTTCTGAACAAAATTCAGTGTCTCATGCTGCTGGAGGTCACGCAACAGCTGAAGTTGAAGAAAAGCTATCAGAGGGGTTTTTGACGTCAGCGAGATGAACATGAGTGACAGCTGCTCACAAGATAAATGTGCCTTTCCTTCACATCTACACACACACCTGCAAGCTCGTGGAGCATGCACTGTGTATGGTAATTCTAAAACAGATGACTGAAAATAAGCGGAAGCACAGCAGCATGTCTAATCTACTACAAGTGCGTCTTTTATTAGTCAGAGCAGACTGATCAACCTAAACAAATTAAAGAGGCAATTGCAAGCAGGAGGCCCATGCAGGAACTCTTTACAGCAGCATTATATAATAAACAAAAGCATAACTGCACATGCAGGTGGAAGAAAGGTTCCTCACTATTTAACCATTTTGCACGTGGTTTGTAACCCTGGTCAGAAATGGCTACAGTTTGCAGATCCGTGCTTGGAGCTACAGAGAGCAAAGGCCTATAAACTACCACAATGCACCAATGCTGCTGCAAGCACGTTCACTGTCAATTCACTTAACTTAGATTTAATGCTGGGCTGAGGGAAGCACCATTTTAGATGTTTGGGATTTAAGAGGATTTTTTTTATCCTGACTATGATGCTTTATATTTTTAGATGTGCGATTTTTTTTTTCACCAAGTAAACAAACAAACAAACTGTTTGTTAGATAATGCAAAAGGATTGCAAATGAAATGACACAGAGGTGCTGGAGCCTATCCTAGTTGTTGTAAGTTGAAACACCTGGTACAGTTTTCCAGTCTATTGCTGGGGAGATACACAGACGAACACACTCATACCTCTCATGCATATCTTCAGTTCACCTGATGTGCATCTTTGGACTGTGGAAACGCAAGGAAAACAAGCAAACTCCATACAGAAAGAACACCGACCTCCTCGCCTGGGAATCGAAATCTCAATGTGCAGCAAAAGCTCCACACTGTTCCACTGTGCCACTCATGGCAAATCAATTTGGGCCATTTATATTGGTGCAATTGTCATGAAAAGTTGATGTTAACAGTTTGTGAAAAGACAATTGTATGAGGTAACAAGTGAATACAGCTGTATTAAGGTAATTGTACTGATGCACTCACAGCTCAGATCATCCTCACTGAAAAGCAATGAATTGGATGCTGTGCTGGAGCAGATGCCCATGAGCTTGGAGTCAACACAACCAGTGCAAAGCTTCAGCTAGAGAGGTATAAAGTCCCCCCAGCGTTGGGCTGTGTAGCAGTGGAAATCTCTCTAATGGAATAACGAAACTCTATCCAGGTACCTGGTGACCAGGAGGGGAGTTTGAGGTACAGATCTAATCAACCAACATCAGTGTCTGACCTCATTTATGCTCTGTAAGCTGAATGCAATCAGATCACATCCATGTTTCAACTTCGAGTGTGAAGCTTTCCCAGAGACTGGGACTGCAGCAAAGGGGAGCAAACTCATCTATTAATGCTCTTGATTTCAAGACAAAATTCCAGGAAGAAGATACATTTGAGGGAATAAGTTATGCTATGAACTTATAGTAGTAGCACAGGTAGTGTGTGTGACTGTGAACACAGGTAGTCATGCATGCAGTTCATTTTTAAAAGGATGCACGCAATCCTTTATCAAAAAAGGTGCAATCGATGTAGGACTGAAAGAAACTGAGATGCAGTTCACAAAGTATGTAAATGAGAAATGGACCTAAAGACAGGCGACGACTAGACTGTCTCATCTGCACTCACATACACGTATCGTCCAGTTGCCCTCCCAGGCAGAATCAGAAATGTCAGTTGAAAAAGTGCGTGGGGTCTTTATGACCTCTCACAAATTATGGTATTGTGTCAGTTAGGGCATCTTACTTGTCATAAGATGCCATGAAATAGTATAATGACATAATGAGAGAAAAACCCTCAGGGCTTTGTAGACCTTCAGTGAAGGCTTCATGATTTTTTAGACTTAAAATGTCTGTGTTTTTTAACGGAATCATATTATTATTTAAAATCTGGATGTTTTGCTGCATTAAAATGAAAAAGCACTTTATTAATGAAACATGAGCAGTGTGTGAGTTGGAAACCACGAGCTTAAACACTAAATAGAAAATGATCCAGTCAGAATTCATCTTCTGTAGCGCTCTCACATTAGAACTTTAACTGCTGGACTGAAGTCCTACCATGTCATGCTAACCACCAACATACATGGACAGAGGAAGATACCAGTTTTTTTTTTATTCCAAGCAGGACCAATTCATAAGAAGCATCACTCTAGACCTACTGGAAATCCTAGATATATGACTGTGAATGCGAGCAGCAGATTAACCATTGGGTTCTGTCAGACTCTTTACTGAAGGAGTTGAGAAATGCAGCAAATAGGTTAAAGAACTCAAATGAAACCACCCTAATATGTGCTGCATGTCTCTCCAGGCTCCTGTACACACTAGATGGCAGTAGCTCACTGTCCTTATGATGCACTTTGAACTGTTTTTCCATTGCTGCTAGTAGACTAGATGATCTGTTGATAATTTTACAGATATTTCTTTCCATTTCTGTCACTTTTCCACCAGACAAACAAGAAGATGGTATAAAAGACTGGAGGGCAATATCCATACACGAGTCCAGATCAATAAGTGCAAGCAAAATGATATCACCTCACAGCCTCCACTCCATCCAATTTGGCAAACCCCCCACAATGCACATTTCATCTCTCTATGATTTCATCAGCCTCTGCTTCTTACAGCAAGACCCCCCTCATGTACAAAGGTTCTACCCATAGAGTCATTAAACAGATTTTAAACAGTAAAAGTTCAGCCTGCTTTTGTGAAATGGTCTTTTAAAAACAGGGCTCCTATAGGGGCCTTTCATTGAGCATGCAGTTCTAGGAAACATGTTTAGTGAGCAAAGAACCTCATCATGTAGAGCTTCAAAAAGGTTTTTCAGACATTTTACATTTTTCCTCAAAGATTCTTACTATTTATGACCAGGTTTGAAATATTTTTAGTGAACCCAAAGTTGCTGCTACCTAAAAACCATTTTAGGTGCATATGTGAGCTAAATATATTCATGCATAGAGCAGCTTTTGTGGCTGTTTTTGAGATGTGCCATCAGGGTGACTGGAGAAATTACCATTAGCATAGAGGTGAGTATTTTTTCATCCGTTGACAATGTTTTGCTAAAGGCCCAGCACTTATAGCCCCATTTTAACACAGGATAAATTATGTCACATTATGTTGGTTTTTTTTTTAAAAACTGTTTAAGCGCGCAGACTGCATTTTCATTAAAAGTGAACATAATGGGTTTTGCATAATTGGAATTACACAGTTTAAGCATTATGGCTAAGGGCAGCGGTGGCCTAGTGGTTAGGGAGTTGGCCACAAACTTGGAAAACTGTGGATTCAAACCCACTACTTACCAGTAGGTTGCCCTGAAGGACCCTTGAGCAAGGTACCGTCCCTGTCATTGCTCCCTGGGTGCTTTCATAGCTGCTGCATGGTGTGTGTTTGTGCATGGGTTAAATGCAGTGGTCCAATTTTGTTGTGCTGTGTGTACTCACAATGACAAGAATTTTCACTTTTCACTTTCAAAAAAAAAAAAAAAAAAAAAAAAAACCTCATAGATGGTTTGTACTGGTTCTTTTTGCTCATTTTCAACATCAGTAAAACTAAACTTCCTGTTTTTTATTTACTACTTTTGGTTCACTGAAAAATCCAAAATGCTTTTAAATAGTAGGTTTCTTCAAAGAACCACTTCTGTAAATCATTAAAAAAAAATCTTTTTAAATTTAAAGAACCTCTGTATA
>CM029370.1:23524011-23624011 GCA_017165825.1 Hepsetus odoe | reverse complement strand
AGCATTTTAAAAGACTGATCATGAGTGTGCAAGGCTTAATGAAGACACAAGGGCTCAAATTTTTTGACAAAGATCATTTTTGGCTTCTGTCGAACTCCATTGTGAGGTTGTTTTTTTTTTTTTTTTTTTTTAATATTTCAGAGGTTTGAAAGCAGCAAACAAAATGTAAAACTGCTTCAAGTCGTAATTTTGACTGGTAATATAATTATTAGGAGAAAAAAAAAAGTTAAATCACAATCAAATAACAGAACTCATTTTTACTTGTTTTCAAGTTAACAGTTGCTTAACAGCAGCAGGATTCTCCTAACAGTCAGGCCTACCCATTCGAGTATGAATAAGAATCACTGGAGCACAAAAGTTTGGGCACATGATTTATTTCCTGTATCATAGCAATATACACTCAGTTGACCGTCTTAAACAGGAACGTTATCAATTTAACAAAAGAGTACCTCAGCTGCATCTTAGACATTTATCTTCAACACAAATGTAAATAAAGTTTGTTTGAGCCTCTGTAAGCACTTTAACAGTGACCATTTCCGAGGAAGATCTAAAATAAGTAAAAAACTAAATAGGTAGTATGACAAAAACTACTCCAAGAACAAGACAGTAATTGCCTGTCCACAATTAAAGAGCAGCATATTAAGAGGCAAGCAGCACCTTTAGAATACAGTGTAAGCATGACTATGTGCAAATCTGCTTTAAACACCCTTTTCATCCAAGTTGTCAGTTTAATACCTTGTAGCCCAAGTGAATTCGTTCTCAAGCAGAGATAACATTCAGTAATTAATACAAAAATATATATGTGTACCAAAAAGTCCTGCAGTGTAAACAAGGAAATAAAACAAAACATAACAAAAAAAAAAAAACTACAAGTTATTGTTCTGTAATTTTTGGGGAGGAAGAAGAAAAAAAAATAAAATAAAACAACCACACACACACCTGGGATAAAATAGACACTTAAAAGATCAAAACATTTAAAACTAAAACGTGAAAATCAAGGAGCCCACAGAAAGGTTTACATTTTAAATGGACCAAAGGGGAAAACCTGAATAAAGAGTCATCTGAAACCCTGATATGTGTAGCTTTGAAGTGCCCTTTGCCTGAGGGCCATCGGAACTTGAGTGGCATTTAAAGAAAGTCTGATTTCACACACATGCAAATGTCCTTGAGCTGGAACCAAGTGGTCAAGTAAAGTGGCTAAAAGGAACACAATTAAGATGCATGAACTGCAATTACACCATGTCGGGAGTCACCTGCATGCCAGACTCAAGTCACACAGGATGTGAAATGTTTGTACATTGATTGATGTGAAAATTGGCTGTTCAGTGTTAGACATGTGATAAGCAGGCAGCTTCTCCAAGTGGAAGAAATGACCTTCATGCCATTCAACCATGAACTAACGGCACCCCGTGGTGCAGAGCCCTTTTCCACATGTAATACGTGGAGCGTGGAGTGAGAGGAAAATAGGATCTGAATTCTTTGAAAGTTGGGAAAGACTTCTCTTCAAAGCGCTGTTGCAGGAACAGTTTTGCCTTGGCCTTGAAATTGGCTAAAGCCACAACATCCATCACGAACATCTCTTCATTGCTGGCCTTGTCAGACAGATGGTATTCGGGCAGAGTGAATTCACTTTGGCTAACCGTCTGCCTATTCCGGTAATCCATGGTTCCTTCAAAGGGAAACAGTGACTGACTTCCCACCTGTTCCAACAGATCTTTAGTTTCTTCTTTTGCCTCATCCATCTTAAAATTCAGGTTAGGGCTCTTCTGAGCTTTCTTATTGAAGGAAGATCTCCAAAGCCAGTAAAAAAAAGATGAAATGCAGGGAAACCTGAGCTTGAATTTGAACAGGGACATCTTTGAGCTCTGAACACATGATTTAGCTTCTTCTCTCAGTTTTTTCCTCTGCAGGTAGATCAGCCTGAGACTCTTCTGACTGCGTCTGGAGATCCGAACTCTTGGAGTCACCCTACGATTCCCTAGCAAACATGGTGACAGGTTCTCTTTTGAATTCTGGGTTTTATCAGCATCTGAACATTCTTCACCACTCCCAGAAGGATCTTTAAAAGGCATGAACAACATGGCTTCCCTTCTCCAGTTGTAGTATGTGGATCTAGAGATTCCAGGAAATCTTCTTTTGAAGATTCTGTAGGGGAATGAAGTGTTTGAGGCGATGCACTTCTGGAGGCATTGCTTTGCCTCCTGCATTAATGCTGTGTTCTGAGCTCGATCTCCCTCCATTTTCTCAGACTTGAGAGCTTGCATGCTAGCTTCCTGGTTGGAGTGTTTTTTAATCTCTGGGGAGGACCAGTAATCTTGTTCGACACCATCTCCAGGGCTCAGCTCACCAGTCGAGCCTCCAGAGGCAATAGTGCCAGTGGACATGAGTTCGTGTTTCCAGGCATAATATGTAGATCTGGATATTTCTGGAAAGAATTCTCTGAACTGGTTCTGGGGAATGAGCTTCCCTTCCTTGTAGCAGGCCTGAAAAAAGTGTTTGGCCTCATACCTAGCAACTGATTTCTTGTGGTACTCTGTGCTTTGCCTCTTCCAGCGATAAAAGGTGCTCTTTGTGATGTTGAACTTGTCTTTCAGAGTGGAATAAGACAGCTGTGAATCCTGACTTAGAAGGTCAAGAGACTTCACCGATGGCAAACGCTGTTCGCTGCTGGGGCTTCCAATTTTGAGGTCACTGGCATGGATTAAGGCAACAAAATTGTGAGGCTTAAATACTGAGCCTGCTTCCAATTCTCCAGACCACATTATGTGGAGAGTAAATGGCTCAGTGTCCTTGGGGCATGTTCTGGGTCGTATAAGGCGGTTGAAGTAGGGTCTTATCTTCAAGTTATACATAGGGTAGATGGAATAGACGTTGCACTGTAGGACAGAAGACAATGCATAGATATGCCACATGTTTGCAAAAGAGCCAGGAAAACAAGAGGCCTTGACATCTGCATCGAAGATGGCCTCCAACACCTGCATGGGCAGCTTGAGCATGTCCTGGGTTTCTTCTGCACAGAGGGAAAACCTTGCTGCCTGCAGCATCACTTTGGAGTCGATCATACCACACAGGTAGTATTGCTTCCATAACAGCATCTCCACCACTGTCCTCACCTGCAGCTCCAAGCTCAGACTTGTAGACCCTACTAGCAGCATACTAGCAGCATCAAACAGCAGGTTGCCCTCCCCTTTGCAGACCAAAGGAAGCAGGCCAGCTGGTGCATCTGCAGGGTACAGTCTGTGAGCCACTCCATCAACACCCATCCATGAGGAGATCTCAGTGCACAGTGCTGTGGGGAGTTGGAAGGGGGCAAGAACCTGCTCCACTTCCAGAGCCACTTTAATGAGAGCATCCAAGCCCACAGACTCTGTGGCTTCCTGAAGCTCCCCCAAGACAGAGAGCACCACCTCTTTTCTCTGAATCATTCCTGCAGCAACAATAGAAAAAATGTAGCATCAAGGCCTCATGAATGGACAACCCACAAATGTAAAAAATAAATAAATAAATAAATAAAATAGGTGGTTTTCAAGACATTTCTCACTCTGGTTTAAAAAGAGAGATTTCAAAGAAAATGACATGCAGTGGGGCACAGCGGTTAGGGACTAGGCCTCATGATAGCAAGGTTGTAAATTTCAAGTACCAAACCAGAAGGTTGCCCCGAGTTAGCCTTGAGCAAGTTACGATCTCCAACACTGCTCCTTGGGCACTGCATGTGTAGGTTGAATTAAAAGGAAGCCTTTCATTGCAGTGTGTTCACAATGACGGTCACTTTTCCACATTCAGCTCCAGTCTCATTTAGAGGAACATCACAACGTCAAAGAGGGCAAGCTGGTGGAAAAGGACGTGTTTGTACTGCACTCAGAAAGACCAAGGGTCCACAATTTTGGCATAGTGGTGTTGATGGTAAACTTCAGCAGAAACCACATGACCAAAGCTTATCAATCAAACAAAAGCCCCGGACAGAAGTGCTGTTTCAGGGAAAGGTGAAGTAAGAGAGTTCTGATTGTCCAACAGTTTTGATTCTAACGAGGGCGTTTAATCACTCAATCCATCAGAAAAATGAAAGGCGTTCAAAAAAGGAAAGCTTTTTGCTTGAAATATTAACAACTATGCAACATAAAACTACAAAAGAACCAGAAAAATGTGGGCATTAGAAATAAACTGTTTTCTGGAGTTCTACAGAATGTAGAATTATCTACACTAGATAAAAGACTTTTATTGAAATAGCCAATTATAGTGTGTAAAACTCAATGATCAGGTAAATTAAAGGACTGAGGAAGTTGATTCTGCAAATCGGATCATCCTAAAGGGCCTTTATGTTTCCCTGCAGTCAGTCAGGGGTAAAGCGCTAGAAATAAACTTTATAATAAACACTGAAACTGTTAAGCCGGCGGGGCACGGGCCCACAGACGCTCCTGCCTTTAAATCCTCGCTGAAAACTGGAGTTTATAACAGGGTTAATTCTCAGAAACCTTCTGCCCCAGATCGCTTACCTTCAGCAGGAGCGCGGTCCGTTCCGGAGCCGAGCGTCTTTAATTTGTCCGACAGAAGAAGCAGCAGGAGCCGCGCGCGCGTGTGTGCGTGTGCGCGTGCGTGAGAGTGTGTGTGTGTGTGTTTGCTGGAGTTCAAGCCATTGCGATGTGCTCCGGACAGGCAGGACACGGACGGCGATCTGAGTCCAAACCGTGGACATTTGAAATGATAAGTACCTCCCTCCAGGAAATTGTCAATCAGCCCGCCTGGACCTGTGAACACACTCCCACCTCTCCTCCGTCCAGCAGCGGGACAAAAGCAGCGTTTAACACCAGAGTGACGGGATCTCTGGCAAAATACAGATCTCAAGGGTCAAATAAACCTCACATGTCAATCAACCCCCCCATATTATTGTGCTTTCCATTAAACCTCCACTCAATCAAGCTCACTTCTCCAGCACATGAGGCCTGCCTGCTAAGACTGGTGAAATAAATCAGGCCCATCACAGAGGAACACTTAACACTGCTGCTGCTGAGGGCTTAGATCAGCCAGATGTTGCGTCCGTGGATGGAAAGTTGTGAAGACTTGAAGGAAAAGCAATGAAACTATGTTTAATCGAGAGAAAAGGAAAGTTAGTCAAAAGATCAGCCCAAAAAAAAGGATCTAGAACTACATACACTGAGACACAAAGCAGTGGCACCACATGCGTGTTTTGTGGAGGTGAAGCCATCGATCAAAATCTCATGTCAAATGTAACTCTACAAAAATGCGATTTCTGGTGAAGAATAAATGAGGACTCCCACCTTTATTCCCAATTAAAATGGCCCAGATCATTATATGTGTATTATATATGCATGTATTGTATGATACGCAGCTCAGATCATGGAGGAATGGATGACGCTGGTAGTTTTTGGGATCACAGACACAGTTTTGAGTATGACTCTCCCGTCCGGTCAGACCATGGTCGACAGCCAGTGTGATTTGTGGATTGGAGAGGGCAGACAGAGTGTGCAGATGACTGTGTGTGTGTGAGAGAGAGAGACAGAGGGAGAGAGACTTACATATAGCTGCCACAATGCATATCTAGCACTCATTTCTTCAGGGTATTACTTTTAACACCTCTGCCTGTCTGCCTTTTGCAGGCTTTCACAGCACCTTTTGTTTCCAGAGTCATGGCTGTTTCAGTCACCACCCCCCGCCCCACCCCACACTGACCTGTAACATCTTTCTCTATTCCATCTGCCCTAGTTTTCATTTTTATTCGCACAGCCTTGGGGCGGGAGAAATGAGAAATGTGAACAAAAGTTTCACAAAGCTTTCACCAAAGCGAAGTATTAATGTAATTCAGTTCACCCCTCCGGAAACTTCCCTTCTACATCAAGCTTGTCCTCCCAGTTCTGCCTCGCTAAGATTCTATCTCCTATTAATCACGGAACACTTTGCCCAGCGAAGATTTTCATTTTAAACTTGTGGAGCCCCTTATAACCGACACAGAGGTTTTAATTTTGACCATCTTGAAGAGTTTCTGCAGTTTAACTAAAATTAAACTTTAATTGATTTTCTAAGTTAACTCATACTGTACATTTGGCACACTTCTGCAAATTATATTGCACAATTATTCATTAGCAGAATTTTACAAACTGAGGAAAAAACGTGCAAATAATTGGCACGTTTGCTTAATATGCTTCATTTTTTCCTCCAGTGTTAAATGTTAAAAATAATTCATTTAATTAACAGAAACTGTCTTCAAATTGGCAGAAAATGCCAGATATAAGCCCAATCCCTGTAAGGGACATGCTGACTCACTTGTAACAAGGAAAATTACCAAATGAAAAAAAAAAGACAGCACTGTTAGCTGACAGTTTACTGGAGTTCACTGTATGTACGAGTGACTTGTATGAAATGAGCACCCGGAGTGGGCAGATGAGCAGACGTGTGCTGCACAGGAACGCCTCCAGGCCTCCCCCACTGCGTTTAAAATGCAAATGCTGCATCGCTGGGGTCGGCTCCGGCGGTCTGCCCCATGCTGGGGGCCTGGGCTGTGTGTGTGTACGTGGGGGTGTCTTCAAAGATGTGTGGTGCAGGGGACAAGGGGGAAGCCCCCCACCTTTTGTTCTTGAGCTTGGCAATGTGGTCCAAGGCACAGTCAAGAGCAGCCCCTTAACACCTTTAGGACCTTCTCAACATGAGGCCTTCTGAACGTAAAGACAGCACTACTCACAGTTTGCCTTTGTCCACTGTGTTATCTCATTAGCTAAAGAATGCTAGCAAAGGTGAATAGAGATAAGAGATCACAACATTTCAGAAGATCCTTTTTTATGCCTTTAAAGCTGATAAAGTCATTTAAGAATTCAAATGCCTCTGTCCAAATGCTCTTGAGAAGGAGTGAACATTTTCTCAGCGATTGGGTTTGTGTTTGTGTTGGTCAACGGGATCATTATAATTAGTATTATTTCCTCAGTTTCGGGCAAATAACGCTTAGAACACTTAAGAAGGAACGGTCAGTACACTGGAAACGTCTCACTTTTAGTGATCTATTTATAGGACATGCTACAATCCATAAGGATTTGTTTCGTACAAAAATGTCATGGGTAAACTATTTCAATCGAATAAATCTATAGTAATAGGAAGGCTTGTTTAATCTACATTGTTAATCAGGAAGGACAAATCCGTTTCCTGGTTACATCCATTTCTCAATATACAGTGTTCAGACAAAGTCTGGGTGCCCCAAATGACTTGATTTTCTAACCTAGAAAAAAGAAACGTCCGTTAACGAGAATATATAGTATGTGCACATTAACTACAGCTTTCTGCTGACTTAAAAAAAGGCCAAGACCAAAACAAACTTAAAAAAGAACATATTCATCCTTCCATCCATTATCTGAGCTGCTTATCTTACCCAGAGGTGTTGGAGCCTATCCCCTAGATAGGGGCGAAAGGTGGGAAACGCCCGGGATAAATTGCCAGTCCATTGCAGGGCAGACACAAAGACAAAGACTCTCCCACAGTCACAGAATCTCCAGTCTACATAACTTGTATGTCTGGACGGTGGGATGTCCACACAGAAAACAGCCAAGCTGTCTCCGCTGGGAATCAACACACAACCTTGTTATGTATTTTGAGGTGACAGCACTAAGCACTACACCACTGTGCCAACCAGCATTGTTCATATATCATATAGTTTCTGTAATTTTGTTTAAAATGTAAAGCTTTTGCTCCCAATTTTTGGTTCTGACACTTTGCAACAGCAGGAGAAGATTAAGCATAACTACTCACCTACTTCGAGACCTTTCTTGATTCATTTCAGCTGAAAACACACAGTATAGAAAGGCAATTATTGACCTTAGAGAGGAATTCTGCAGTTTTCTCAGTTTTTCATGCATAACCGAAAGCTGCATGAAGTCATCTGGAGGGGGATGATATGAAATGATCTCTTTTCATATCGTATTGACTCAGAATAGTTCACACGCAGGACCACCACGTCTGAGGAGTGTAACGCCTCTGAAAGTTTCTACACAAAAGTGTTACAAACGCTTTCATTTCAACCTAAAATGTAAGTATAACAATAAATGATGATAGATTCAGGTCTACTGATGGTTTGGGATAGTAAATAAAGTGCCACCACAACTGTAAAGAAGTCAGAGGTTAATCCAAAACGAATCATTTCTCCCAAGAAATTAGAATTTTCTTTGACGAAGATTTGGTGCGTATGCATGAACACCACGGTGAGCCCCTGCAGGTGTAGAGTAAGGTTTGCAGATAAGCGTTTGTCACTGTAGCTCTGTTGTTTTTTACAGTAGTGTTACAGGAATAAAAGTCCCTCCCTCTCGGTCACATTCTCAGAAATGCTGTGAAAATGACAGAAGCAAATAGAGAAACTGTGACAACAATGACACTTACAGGCCATTTGGAGTGTTTTTCTAACCTGTGCTCTCAGACAGGTCATGAGTGCAACACTACGACGCGTGGGGTGTGTTTCAGGTCAGCAGGATCTAAGGAAGGCAGTTTAGGACTTTTTCATGGAGCTTTTGAGAAATGTTATGTGAATATAGAAAAATTCTGAATCTGGCATAAATCTAGATGACACGCTTTAAATCGTCTTCTTCTTCTTCTTCTTCTTTTAGCTGCTCCCATTCAGGGGTCGCCATAGTGGATCATCAGTTTTCATTTCTGATTAACCGAAAATTAATTAATTGCCTTGACCTGACCTAAAGTAATAGTTTAGAAAACCATATGTGTCCAATATTTCCCTAAATCCAAATGTAGCTTTTCATCTAGAAGACGACATGGTTTGGTATCTAAATAAGGTTTATACAGCGCTGTGCAAAAGTTTCAGGCAGGTGTGAAAAAATGCTGTAAACAAAGAATGCTTTCAGAAATGGAAGTGTTAATAGTTTATTTTCATCAATCAACAAAATGCAGTGAATGAACAAAAGAGAATCTAAATCAAATCAATATTTGGTGTGACCACCCTTTGCCTTCAAAACAGCATCAATTCTTCTAGGTACACTTGCACACAGTTTTTGAAGGAACTCGGCTGGAAGGTTGTTCCAAACATGACTGTGTTTCAACCTCCATGTGACACTGATGATCATCAGTACCTGTTTGGTAAAACTGGGTGATCAGACACCGACTATAATCCTACAGAATCCCTGAATTTGTGCAAGTGGACCTAGAAGAACTGATGCTGGTTTGAAGGCAAAAGGTAGTAACACCAAATACTGATTTGATATAGATTTTTCTTTTGTTCGCTCACTTTGCATTTTGTAAATTGATAAAAATAAACGATCATTATTTATATTTCTGAAAACATTCTTTGTTTACAGCATTTTTTAACACCTGCCTAAAACTTTTGCACAGTACTGTATATACAATTTGCAGTTTCCAGTCCTGGATACTGTAATGAGGGGTATGCAAATGTACTACTGATGTACCTGATTGGTAACCAGTGACTTACAATTTACTTATTTGACAAAGTATTTCATTTCAACAGAGGGATCAACATTTTGCATAGGACAGTGCAGACATTTAAAGTATACAGTAGTGGTTAGAATGATATAAACATCTTATATTTCAAGTACATGTATGTATAAAGTCACTGCACCTGTTGTCATTTTCCTAGCAGAATATAAAGGAGGGAGGTGTTTCTCAAGACTTTTGCACAGTACTGTAGCTGAAATATAGTGGCAAGCAGCTATCGCTGTGTCTCACCCTATAGCCTCAAGTGACTTAGACTTGCTTATGAGGTTTTTGACAACGTATGACAAACTGTCTCACTCTCCCACTCATTTTCATAGCCGCTTGTCCTAAATAGAGTCCTAATTAGTTGTAATCTATCCCAGCTTTACCCTTTTCAAGGGTGAAAGGTGGGGAAATAATCTGGACAGGTCAACAGTCTATCTCAGGGAAGAAACACAGACAAACGGCAAATTTAGCATCTCTAATCCACCTGAAATGCATGTCTTTGGATGGAGGGATGAAACCGGAGCTCCCAGAGGAAACCCACACAGAAACAGACAACATGCAAACTGCACACAGAAAGGACCTGGACCGTCCTGCCTGGAAATCGAACCCAGGACCTTCTCGCTGTGAGGCAACATTGCTACCCACTATGCCACTCTCATATATCAAAGTATGCAAAAGCTATGACAAAAACTGATGCTATGTGATGTTTTTTTTTTTCTATATCTATAAGTAATGCCCATAAGCTTTGAGTACTTTTAAGTTAAATTAGGTTCACATCTGTACTACAAAGCCAAAGACGTAAATACTGAGCACCAGTTATGTCTTGGCCAACTGACTGCATTTTGGTGAGAGGAAAGCAGACGTGAACAATATTTCTTTGCATTCAGCTCAAGATGACCTTAAACTAAATCACTCCACTTATTAATCATAGAATTCAGTAATGTTATATAGCCAAACCATGCAGTGAATCACACTTTGAAATCCCTTTTTTATTATAAAAGATATATTATAGATATATTTATTTAATAAATCCCTTTTCTTGTCATCTCCAGCCTGATCATTTACTCATTTGATACTTGTTGCTCAGCAGGACTACAACTTGATAACATTGCACTTAAGCCTTCAATGCACTGGAATAAGCTGCTTCGGCGGTTTATCCAGTACAACACAACACCACCCACTAGTGGTGACCACCACCATGATTTCATCACTGTGAGAATTATAGCAGCCATTCATTCAAATTATAAACTCGTTCCTAAAAGCGTTCTCCAAAAGCACCAATAAAGGCCGATCCCGTCTGAAAATAAAGCAAAAAAAAAAAGCCTTATTTGGTGAATGACTCTGAGAACATTCTGCTCATTAGACGTATGATTAATGCAGCAATTTGTTATGTGTCTATTTTTCCCAGATTTCAGTGTATAATATATACACACACACACACACATATATATATACACACACATACATATATATATATATATATATGTATGTAGTATGAATACACACAGATTTCTCTCCCCACCAGATCAGATACATCATACTGGACTATCTGCATGAGCTGCTGCCACTAACCAAGTCTAACAAAACACTGAGGCAGCAGAACCACCACTATTAGCTCATTGAACTTCCAATTAGAAACTCCAAAGGAATCTTTTATTGTAACTCCTACTTTGCAGAAACTCATAATTAAATCTATTCATTTATAAAATGCACTTTCTCTTTCTTTTCTTTCTTGATTATCCGGTGTCGACCAGAGGAGGGTGGGTTCCCCTTTTGAGTCTTGGTTCCTCCCAAGGTTTCATCCTCCTGGTTTGTGAGGTTTTGCCTCTGTCGTCCTCGGCTTACTCGCCTGGGGCTCGGACTCGGATTCTGAAAAGCTGCTTTGTGACAACAACAGTTGTAAAAAGTGCTTAATAAATAAAACTGACTTGACTTTTAGTTCTTCTATCATTTTTCTTGTGTTTGACAGTGCAGCAAATTAAAAATCACTTCTTTTAAGTCCTTCTGTGTTGCTTTCAGATGCATGAAAGGTGTTATATAAATAAACTCATTATTGATATCCCAGTCTTACTTCTATTATGTTTTCTCACTTTCATTAACTTTTATTTTCAGATTTTTTATATATGAATATAATATCCGTCTCATTTTCTTCCGGTCCTCTACATCTTCCTCCTTCAGACCTTCTGCATGTCCTCTCTCACCACGTCCTTTAACCTCCTCTTTGGTCTTCCTCTTCTAATCTTTCCTGGCAGCTCCATCCTCAACATCCTCCTCCTAATATAATCCTCATCTCTCCTCTGGAGAGTCCAAACCAATGCAACCTTGCTTCTCTAACTTTGTCTCCAAAGTGTCCAACCTTAGCTGTCCCTTTAATATAATAATTTCTAACACTGTCCATCCTTGGCACACCATGTGACCTTCAGCATTCCTCTCCTTGACACCATGCCTACCCATCACCTCATCACCTCTGTTCCCTTCACCAACATGACCATTAAAATCTGCACCAATCATCACTCTCTCTCCACTGGGTACACTCTCTATCACTTCATCTAACTCACTCCATAATTGTTCTTTCTCTTCCTCACAACCAACTTCTGGGGCATAAGCACTAACAACATTCATTATCACACCTTCCGCTTCCAGCTTCAAACTCATCACCCTCCCTGACACCCTCTTCACCTCCAAAACACTCTCCACATACTCTTCCTTCAGGATAACACCTCCCCCATTCCTCCTTCCATCCACACCATGGTAGAACAGTTTGAACCCTCCTCCAATACACCTGGCATTACTACCCTTCCATCTAGTCTCTCACACACACCTTCCTTCTCTCCATCATATCAGCTCATTCTCTACCTTTACCAGTCATGCTGCCAACATTCAAAGTCCCTACCCTCACTTCCACTCTCCTCCCCTTCTTCCTCTCCTTCTCCCTCTGGACATGCCTTTCTCCTCTTCTTCTTCTCCTCCTTTGGCCAACAGTAGTCCAGTACTGGTGGCGGTCGTTGTTAACCGGGCCTCGACTGATCCAGTATGGAAGTCTGTTTCGTTGTCCGCATATTGATTTGGCAAAGTTTTACACCGGATGCCCTTCCTGATATAACCCTCCCCATTTACCCGGGCCTGGGTAGATTTTAAAATGAAACCAAATGTTACTTTGTAAAGAGGACTCCATTCATGGCACAGTTCTTCTGTGAATGCCTGTCCAGGGAACTTTTCTTCGGTCATCGGAACGATGCGTGTTCGACCAGAGGGTGGCGCACTACTCCTGCTCTATTCTGACATCAAAAACTAAAGTGGGTCTGTTTAAATTTCTCTTCTCTTAAACACACTAACTAAATAAAAAATACATACATGGGAAAAAAACAAAAACAAACACACTGGGGTAACACTGCAGTATTCCTGCTGAAACTGGGAAGATGCTTCTGGTGGAAAATGTACCTTTAGCTTAACAAGTGCAGCCACAGTGAGACAACTAAATTACACCTCTGCATTTTACCCATGCACACAACCACACGCGTGCAACAGGGGCAGCTAATGAAAGCACCTGGGGAGCAGTGAAGGGGACGGTACCTTGCTCAAGGAAACCTCAGGGCAACTTACTGTTCTGGGATTCAAAGCTACGACCTTCTGATCCTGGGGCCAGCTCCCTAACCACTAGGCTGCCACTGCCCCTCTCTCTCTCTCTTATATATATATATATATATATAAAAACTTTTTTAAATGTTAGTAAATAATCCTGGTAGATTTCAATTTTTCAATAAGTAATGTGAAAGTGACTATTTCTCATTGTGAGCACACAGCATCTTCTGGATTTAATCCACACACACTGTGCAGCAGTGGGCAAATATGAATCTATAATTCTGTATTTCATGAATAACAATATATAGTATTTCATTCATCACTTATGAACTGAGTTAATTTGGGGATTTTAAGAGCAAATTCTAGCCTAAAGACTGATTATTAGTACTTAAAGGTCTTCTTTTCTTCTTTAATGCAGGTTTTAGTGTCATTATTAAATAGTAATGATCTATGTTTTATCTGTGATTAAATTAAAGAAATCAGACCAAATGTTTTAGTGTGACAGGCTGCAAAATGACTAAAGACAGAAGGTTCTAGATACAGGGGTTCCATCCACTCAGCATTCAGCATCAGCAGTAAACTGATCACCAGCCTGATCATCTGGAATCACCTGCACCTGTTTCTTCTCTGCTTCATGACTTAAGTTAGATGGATTTGTCCTGCTTGTATGATTCATACGTCGCTCTCTGTGTGGCTTGACAAACGAAAAAAGGGTCAAATTATTGGCATCAAGCAAAGAAAACATCTAAGGAGAACCTGAAGCTACTAAAATTGGGTTATTGCAATGCATTATCAAAAACTGGAAGGATAGTGGGGAACCATCGTCTTCACAGAAGAAATGTGGTAGGAAAAAAATCTTGAATGACGTATGATTTGGTGATCACTTAAACATGATTGAATCAAATTATAAAGTAAATTAATGATTTGATCATTATTTAAATATTTGATAATTAAACTAATTAAACAATTAAATCAAATTGTAAAAAACAGCAGCAGAACTCACTGTTGTGTTCAATAGTGACAGTAAGAGCATTTCCACGCGCACAGTGTGTAGGGAGCTGAAGGGATTGGGACTAAACTGCTGTGTAGCCTTAAGAAAACCACTGATCAGTGAGACTAATCGCAAAAAAGGCTTCAGTTTGCTCAGGAGCATAAAGATTGGACGCTGGAGCAATGGAAGAATGTCATGTGGTCTGATGAGTCCAGACTGACCCTGTTCCAGAGTGATGGACGCATCAGGGCAAGAAGAGAGGCGCATGAAGTGATGCCCTCATCATACCTAGCACCTACCGTGCGAGCCTGTGGGGACAGTGCTATGATCTGGGGTTGCTGCAGTTGGTCAGGTCTCGGTTCAGTAACTTTATGTTCCCAAAGAGTGAGGTCAGCTGACCAGAATATACTGAATGAGCAGGTTATTCCATCAGTGAAGTTCTTCTTCCCTGATAGCACGGACGTATTCCAAGATGACAATGCCAGGATTCATCGGCTCAGATCATGAAACAGTGGTTCTTAATTTTGGACTTAATTTTCACACATGGATTGGACACTACACAGTCCATACATTCACCCCAGTGAGAATCTTTGGGATGTGATGGAGAAGAATTTGTGCAGCGGTCCAACTATCATCTCGCGATCTTGGTGAAATATTTATGCAAATCTGGATGGAAATAAATGTGACATTGCAGAAGCTTATTGAAACTTTTTTGGGTGGGCAGTGTATATATATATATATATTTTTATATATATATATATATATACTCTTTCTTTCTTTCATATATATATATATACAGTACTGTGCAAAGGTTTTAGGCAGGTGTGGAAAAAATGCTGTAAATATAGAATGATTTCAAAAATGGAAGTGTTAATCATTTATTTTCATCAATCAACAAAATGCAGTGAATGAACAAAGAAATCTAAATCAAATCAATATTTGGTGTGACCACTGCTTTGCCTTCAAAACAGCATCAGTTCTTCTGGGGACTTGCACACAGTTTTTGAAGGAACTCGGCTGGTAGGTTGTTCCAAACATCTTGGAGAACTAACCACAGATCTTCTGTGGATGTAGGCTTCCTCACATCCTTCTGTATCTTCATGTGATCC
Source organism: Hepsetus odoe (assembly GCA_017165825.1). Classification (NCBI taxonomy): domain Eukaryota; kingdom Metazoa; phylum Chordata; class Actinopteri; order Characiformes; family Hepsetidae; genus Hepsetus; species Hepsetus odoe. The sequence continues at coordinate 23,608,891 of CM029370.1, read as the reverse complement.
AGACACACTGGATGATGTTGAGATCAGGGCTCTGTGGGGCCAGAAGAACTGATGCTGGTTTGAAGGCAAAAGGTAGAAACACCAAATATTGATCTGATTTAGATTTTTCTTTTGTTCGCTCACTTTGCATTTTGTAAATTGATAAAAATAAACAATCATTATTTATATTTCTGAAAGCATTCTGTTTACAGCATTTTTTCACACCTGCCGAAAACTTTAGCTCAGTACTGTATATGTATGTGTATCTTCAGCATATGGAAGACATGCTCAGTTGGATTTAAAACCGGTGATTTGCTTGACCATTCAAGAATTTTCCATTTTTTGCTTTGAGAAACGTCTGTGTTGCCTTAGCAGTATGTTAGGGATCATTATCTTGTTGCAGGATGAAGTTCAGTCCAATGAGTTTTGAGGCATTTCTGATTTCTCTACACACCTCAGAATTCAGAAAACTGGGAACATATGCCCACAACACACTCTGATACACCCCAGCACACCCTGATACACCCCAACACACTGAAATACCCCTAAAACACTCTGATACACACCAAAACACACTCTGATACACCCCCAAAACACTGAAACACCCTTAACACACTGAAATACCCCCAAAACACTCTGATACACCCCAAAACACTGATACACCCTTAACACACTCTGATACATGCCAACTCACTCTGATACACCCCCAAAATACTGATACACCCTCAAAAAACTCTGATACATCCCTTAAACAGTTATACACCCCCAAAACACTCTGATACACCCCCAAACCTCTCTGAAACACCTCCAACACACTCTGATACACCCCCAAAACACTCTGATACACCCCAACACACTCTGATACACCCGCAAAACAGTCTGATACACCCCTAAAAAACTCATACACCTCAAACACACTCTGATACATCCCCAACACACTCTGATACACCCCCAAAACACTCTGATACACCCCCAAAACAGTTATACACTCCCAACACACTCTGATACACCCCCAACACTCTCTGATACACCCTCAACAAAATCTGATACATCCCTTAAACAGTTATACACCCTCAACACACTCCGATACACCCCCAACACACTCTGTTACACCCCCAAAACACTGATACACCTCCAACACACTCTGATACACCCCAAACACACTTTGATACACCCCAACACACTCTGATACACCCACAAAACACTAATACACCCTTAACACACTCTGATACACCCCCAAAAAACTGATACACCCTCAACACACTCTGATACACCCCAAAAACACTGATATACCCTCAACACACTCTGATACACACCGAAAACAATTATATACTCCCAAACACTCTCTGATACACCCCCAAAACCCTCTGATACACCCCAACACACTCTGATACACCCCGAAAACACTGACACACCCCTAACATACTCTGATACACCCCCAAAACACTCTGATACACCCCTAACACACTCTGATACACCCCCAAAACAGTGATACACCTTCAACACACTCTGATACACCCCCAAAACACTGATATACCCTCAACACACTCTGATATACCTCCAACACACTCTGATACACCCCCAAAACACTCTGAAACCCCAACATACTCTGATACAGGTTCATCTTTGTGTCACTTGTCTGTGATACGTTCTTCAAGCATTGCGCTCTTAAAGTTATTTTTTTCCCAAACTGCAATCTGGCCATCCTGTATTTGAAGCTAACAAGTGGTTTGCAACTTGCAGTGTAGTCTCTGTATTTCAGTTCATCAAGTGTGGACAGTAGCGTCTGACAAAGAGCCTGTCCTGTTAAACCGCTGTATGGTCTTGGCCACCATGCTGCAGCTCAGTTTCCGGGTTTTGGTCAATCTCCTTATGGCCGAGGCCATCTTTATGTAGAGCAACAAATCTCTTTTTCTCTCTTTGCCATGAGGTGCCATGTTGAACTTCCAGTGACCAGTATGAGAGAGTGTGAGAGCGATAACACCAAATTTAACACACCTAGCAAATTTACACTGTTATACAAGCTGTACACGGACTACAAAGTGTCATATCTTCAGTGTTGTCCCATGAAAAGATATAATAAAATATTTTTCAAAATGTGAGGGGTATAATCACTTTCGTGAGATACTGGATTATATATATACTAACATATATATAATAACATCTATTACTGTAACCTGTTCCATCATCGACCATCAATGTAAAGTGCCTTGGGGCAACTTTGTTGTAAAAAAATACATACATACACACACACACACATATATATATATATATATATATATATATATATATATATATATAAAATAAAGCAGTGTGTCTCCCTTTAAGAGTGTCTTGTCCTCCTCTGCAGCTGGTGAAGAAGGGAGGTCGGCGCTCCAGCAGACGCGGATCTCCTCGCGCATCAGGCACGTGCGGCGCGTGTATGTAATGGGAAGGGTGGGAAGGGGGGGTCTGGAGAGCGGATCTCCAGCAGGTCAGATCAGAGCAGGATGCTGCGCTGCTCTGTGAAACCGCGGAGAGTGCGACGGCGGGGGAACTGATGCGCGACGATATTCCTCCGCTTCACATCCCGCATCTGAACGGCCTCAAGACGGACGGCGAGCAGGAGCGGAGACGGAGAGCCCGGGGGGGCATGAAGGAACGGGACTTCATGCCAGGCATGGAAAAAGGCAAGCCTGCCACATACACGGGGGACAAAAAGGCAAAAATGGCCGCCAAGACCAATAAGAAGTGGGTAAGGCTGGCTACTGTTTTTGCGTATGTTCTGTCCGTGTCTCTGGCTGCCATAATTCTGGCCATTTACTACAGTCTGATATGGAAGCCAACATCAGCATCACTGTCGTCTAGACGACCAGATGTTGCAGCATCAGCCTGCGCTACCTCCCTGGGCTCAAGTCTAAACAATAGCATGGATGATCCCTTCGACATTACTAACAGGACAAATCATTCTGAGCTGGTAGCACCGGTGACCACAACCACAAACTCAGAAGCTTCGGACAGCGGTGATGAAGGTCCCGGTCACCTCTCTAGAGGCTTAACACCCAGGACAACCAACACTGACCCCGCTGGACCGTACAGCACAGAACAAAGCCACCTAGAGGCAAACCCATCCAGCATTGGCTTTGCTCCTGAAGAGAACCCGGTCACCAAGCTGCCCGGGGCACAAGGTGCCACAGACACTGAACAGGACAGGGACAAGGGATCCGTGCCTGACATGGATGCTGAGAATCAGCCAGTGGAACTGATCCGTACGCACAGGCCAGCCGACTGGTACCCCACATCTCCCAGCGACACCTCATCATGGAAAACCATCTTGAAAGAAAAGGATGATTACTCCTTCGAGCCGGATTTGGCTGAAGGCTCTTCTCCACTACAAGATGAGATGGGTGCGAAAGACATGGATGATTCCACGTTCAAGTTCACTCCAGGGCGCACGTGACTATTCACCACTGAGTTCATATGAGAGGCTTCCATAAGAGAGCAAACGTGTGCCCTGATCCTGAAAGAGCTTGAGGTCTAGAATTAGGAAGGTTTTTATTCAGGATCCTTCAGTGAGAGCTCTCAGCAAAGAGACATGCATGACATTATCACTCTGAAGAAAGAACGTCGGAAAAGACTGATGAAGGAATAAAAGCCATCAATTGCGTACAAACTGACGCTGGACAGAAACATGTTACAGTAGCGTGAATGTGTTTCCATACTGGATCATATTTTTCAAAAGGAACAAGTTAAGGTAGAGGTGCATAGATTACTTAGTTTTGCTCAGGTGACTATGTAGTTAAAGCTAAAATTTTCAAATAGACATAATTACACTGTGCAAAATACTTTATGGTGACCTTTTAGTCAAGTTAGGCAGTTTTTTAATATAATCAACAATGAACTGGGCATTGCTAAAAATGCATTCAATATAAAATGTTTAAAAGTCAAAAAGTGGGTTCAAAAGTCAGAGTGCATATTTTTTCCTATAAACCTAGAAATGAAAAACAACACAACGGAACAAAAATGTACATAATAACATATTTCTAAATTTTAAAAGTCACTGAACTAAGAACTGAGATCTCAGGTACATCTGATCCGCTTATCAGAGGCTTTTTCACACACTTGAGATCAGTGTGCATTCATTAAAGCAGAAGGGGCAAATATAAAATACTATTCAATCCATGGAACCATTCTAAAAATGCCACTGTTCACTAAAATTGTGCATTTTGCATTAAATTAAATGCATTAAATTAGCATTTAATTAGAAAAACCTGCATCTTCACTAATGGTCTCAGACTTTTGGACCCCATTGTAAACATAAATACATTGAAAAGCTTAATGCCAGGCTGAGAGATACTGTGAGGGAATATTCTGAACTTAAGACATTTAATCTCATTCAAGCTTGATGTTTGAGGAAAAGACTGCAATAATTTCACCACCCGATAGTGTAAGTAACTGTCTTTGAATGAGGCAGTTGTAGACCTATGTTACATTAAGAAACAAGAAGCAAGCTGCTTTAGTTTACTTCCAAGAGAAGAGCAGGACAGTAAAAGGGTCTCAGCCTGTTCCAAGAACCACAACCAGATGGCTGCATAAGGGCCCGATGATAATACTGGCTTGAAGTTCAGACCATGCATGTACTCAATGGAAGGGGCAAACAGAGAAGGCTATATAATAAATCAGTGTATTGAAAACCAACAGAACTCACTTGAATCATGTTTGTGTGTTTTCAAGACGTAAGATCTAAGTAAAAGAGCTAAGAGCTACTGCAGAGAGCGAGAGAGAGAGAGAAAGAGGGAGAAATCTGTTTCATCTGGGAAGTCTTTCCAACTGGGAACAGATCTCTTAATTACCACAGAGATAGTCTGTAATCATTGCAATTTTGTTTCTAGACCTGGGTCTGCAATGATGGAAAAGCATGCATCTAGACACAAGATGAATAATAATCAAGACACAGCATGCATACATCTAAAATGGCTATGTTCGTATAATCTCTGCATGCAGAGTTGATTGCTACGGCACTGTTAGCAGCGAATGTGCAGCTTGACTGCAAATAGAGAGAAAAGCTGGAAAAACATTCTTTCGGATCAGGTCTGTGTCATTGATTTAGAACACACAGTGACTGGATGGTGCATAGCCACGGGATAGTAAACAGTCCTAAAGCAGACTTCCTGTTATCTTCCGATATAGTCTGTACACAAATCCACAGAGGAAACCAGCCTGACAAGCCGATTTGTCCGGTCCCACCCTCTCTGATTTTGCCCTGGACCCTGATCTGAGTAAATACCAAAAAATCCACCAAACTATTGACAGTCGGTTAAAGATATTATTTTTTTATTGAAAAGTAATGAAAACACAAACACACACACACGCACACACATTATGTGGCAAGTAAATTAACAAGTGAACAATTTAAATAAATGGTTATTCCCATATGGCTTTTTGTTACTTTAAGAGCAGTTATTCAATTTAAAACATGAATCGCCAGCAGGCAACTGTAATCATGACCAAATCACTGAGGAGGTGAATTTTAATCAATGATTATTATTATTAATTAGGTATTGTTGGCAACACTAATCCTTCGAATACAAAAGAAAGAAAGTTGGAGCAAAACATGAAACAGCCAAGAGTCTAAAGACAGTTGAACCATGAATCGCCCTGGATCACTCACATACCCTGTGTTTTTCAGTGGTTTTTTTTTTTTTTTTTTAACATTCTCCATCGGGACTTTCTCTCTCCACAGAGCCCCAGTGCTCCCACTGAACCGAATAATGGCCCTGAATCCATTAGCTTCGGATGGATGAGCAAGAGCGTTTTATCCTGTGGTAGCTTTTGACTGTAAATGCAATTTTAGAAGTCACTTTCATCTCCCAAGCCCGTATTAACCAAGTGGTTGGACACTGCATCCAAAATTAAGAGCTGCTGGTGCCTCATCACCATCAGCACCACTAAGACTAATGGGCTTTTGCTCCGGTACCTTCCTAACATTGACAGTAAACAAGCTAGAAAACTGCTGTCATGAACCTTATGCCACTCTTCCTCATATTAATATTCATTATTCATCTTATTAATTCAGGGTTCAGCACAAATATTGAATTCTCTGATTTTGAACAAATGGTACTGTTAATTTTATTAATTAATGCTGACGAGACAATATTCCTAAATGGAAAAGACTTTTTCAATAAACAGATATTATTCCTTGAATATAAATATAAACTTAACAACAATCAGAAACACGTAACTGCAGCCCTTCATCATGTTAGAAGTTACGGGGTAACTGAGCGGTATTTTGTGCTGATACTTGCTTCGGCTTATAAAAGTATCGGCCACGGTCTTGTTTCTTGAAGTCCCAAAATGAATTCTGTGATGAAATCTAAGTGAGCTTTTTGTTTTCAACACCACCCTTTTCATACAGTCCTTTTCGGTAGTAGACATATAGAGTGAAAGGACCCAAACTGACCCAAGAAGTGAAAGTTTTGAGTTTGTGGAGAGCTCCCAGGTGACTGGATGTGGAAAGAAGAGGGAAGGGCGAGTTCACATGAAGTCTCCCCGGTACTCTCCAGATGCCACTCAAAACAGCAGAGCGACTGCACTCGCAACTTCACACTCTCACTGCTCACGACGCTCTTCATCCTCTTCACATGTTAAAAAGCCTCTGGAAACGGCAACCCACCAATCAACTGTTCCTACAGAAAAGTTTCGGACATCTAAAAACATGCTTTAATACGAAATGCCACCAGAGTACATAATCAGTTTTTTGATGATCATTTTGTGACTTATTGAAAGACAATCCCAGCACTTATCACCCATGCTTTGTATTTCAGCTAATCACAAGATCATTTTTCTTATCTTTACATTTTAAAATTCAATATTGGTCAGGACCACCACAGGACACTTCTGGGTGGACATTTTTGGTTATTTAGTCTTTTTATTTCTCATAACAAACATAACACTGCTGTCACTAAGAAAGATGAGACCTGCTCAGGAGGGGTCCTGTAGAGGCCCAGGCCATTGGTGAGGTATGGGGCTTATAACTTGGCCAAAGAAACCGTTGGACCACAGTCTGTAAATGTAAACTACAAAGTGAAACTACAAAGTGAAACTATAAAGTCCTAAACGGAGCTGATAAAACATACAATGGATGTAGATTCAGAGTAGAGGTACTCTGTAATGTAGATGAAATGAAATGGGTACATCATTTGCATCTTTTTTCTCAAAACGTTTCTCGCGACCCTGCTGACTATTTCCAAAAAATCGTTTGATGGTTCTGTGATATGCCCCGATATCTTAGCAATTTCAAGAGTGCCTCATCCCTCTGAAAGACACTACAATTTTTGACTTTTCAGAGTCAGTTCATTTCAGAGTCGGTTTTTTGGCCCATGTTGTCCGAGGAGGAAAAGAAGCTGCCTAATAATTATGCATACCTAGGCCACACCCTCCCTCATTGAACAAATTCTCATCACCTGATCTGCTTAAATCCAATCAGCATTCAGGTTTATACAGCTTTGAGTTGGAATATTTGCATAAAAATGATGAAATGGTCAAAATACTCACTTGCCTAATAATTGTGTGCACAGTGTATGTTGAACATAATACATTTTTACTCTGAATTTATATACAATTACTTCTGCAATATACACTAAAATATTATAACAGACATGAAAAAAATAACTTAGATACTTTATTAAGTATTTCGAGTGTTTTGTAATAAATTTTATTAATTGTATGCCATACTCATATTTGACATTTATTAGTTATTTTATTTACTACTTTTAAAATATTTTATATTACCTCCATTTTTTAAAGTCATACAGTTCTTTTACTCGTTCCAGACTCCTCTATACTCCCCTTCATAATTCTGAACAAGACTACAAACATGCTTTGATTTAAAAGCTGGGGGATTAGTAGATTAATGAGAGAGAGGGACATGCATGTCCAGGAGCGGTTTACATCAATTGTCCTCATTTCAGAGTTCTCAGTGGAAGCAGGGAAACAAAAAGATCTGACAATGTCCTGTTAAATCTTGCATAATCTAGATTACAGTCAGAGGACAAAAAACATTACATGTGCAACAATATTAGCATAAGTGCCAGGCATGCAACGCCTTGGCTTTTTTCATGCCCTAGCTTGCGTTATGATATTGAAATACTTCAAATAAAAACCTTAAATAAACCCTGTTCAATAAAATGCATAACAATACTGATAAAACAAGAAGCAGACAAAAATATTTCAACATGATAAAACTATAATCCAACAAAAAAGCAGATGAGATGGCATGATCTCTAAACACAGTAAGCCAGGACAGAATATGAGCATTTTGCAGAAGGGATTGAATTGGATGACAGGTGTGTGATTTTAGTTCAAGGTAATCCACAAAGATGACGCACAAAGATTTAATCTCAACAAATACCCAAAGAGCCTTTGATGATTACTGTCAGCTCTCTTCATGCAAGACCAACGGGCATTTGTGTCACGTCAAAGATCATTTGTACAACACCAATGTCTTTAATGTAATGGCATCCACTATGTTTTCCATTCTCCTTTATGCTACACAGTCACCATGCAGTGAGTATCTTAGCTACAATTATTCAAAAGATAAAACATGCATTTTGACTGTTGTACTGTGGTTATGAATCTTTCTCAAGAGTTTTACTCTTTGAAAAAGTATATTCTGCTAGGCAGCCCATCTGAGCTACGAAATATTATCACTATTTAGACAAACTTTTCATTGGTCTAACACATCACACACAGCCAATATAATATATTATTCTGTCTAAATAAAAATAAATTTAAAATAGTGTACTATCGCTGAGAGGTTGTGGTAGAGCATGTGGTTCTTGTTAGTCATTTGAACCAACACCTTTTCTTTTGACACTGCCACACCATTGGACAGTTTAGCACACTTGAAGGAAACACACTTGGTACCAATTCTGTTTCTTCAGCTAACAAACACTTGAACATCATGCAAAGTGATTACGAGAGTGGAAAGGCCATTTTAACCACCCAGAGTCAGCCAAGTCTCTTAGAAGCTTCGACCACAGATGCTTGTGGCATCACATGGACTGAAGTTGCAATCTCTCTGAGAGAACCAACACAAATACTTTACAAAGTATTGAAAACCTTCATATAATGTCACAGTTCTCTAAAGTTAGGATTTTTTTGCTTCTTTACATCATGTAGGGGGTCATCTTTACATCATGTAGGGGGTCTTTTAACTTACAAATTGCCTCCAGTACACCTTTTTGTAAAATGTTTCTTTTAAGAGTCATCATCTTCCCATTAGTCTCTCTGGATTAGAGCGTCTGCTAAATGCTGTAAATGTAAATGTTGCTGAGTGGTTTCATCCGAACAGATTAAACGTCTTGAAAAGAAAGTTTTAAATATCCAAATGCAAAACTATTTAATTTAAGACAAATTAATGTCATTGTCACTGAAATTTTGAAAATTACCACAGTAAAATGGGCTTGGAAACTCATTGCGACTCATGAACAAAGCAATTGCGTACAGATGCGGACAAACTAGGATAACTGTTGAAAATAATAGAAACAATACAAACAGACCAACAGACTAATTTATTTAATGCAAACGCTTTGAAAGCTTTCATGACTTTCATTCCATACTGTAGAAAAGATTGCATTTAAATATTTTAACATTATTTATATTGGTAAATGTGGCCTCAAAGTATGTATGAAATAAATGAAAAGCATTAAAAATGGGAAAATGAACCATTCATAAAGAATATATCACAATGCATGCTTTCATTTGCAGCTGGTTTCTTTCTTCATGCCACATGGAGCTCTAAAGTTCAGTAAGGTTGTTATGTTGATCCCACCATGTACACTGTCCTGTCCATCTCCTCTGACAAATGGACTCTAAGGTTCAGGAAGAATCTTTTTGGCTGAGGGGATAAAAGAAACTGTGGAAAAAGAACTACTTCTAAATAAAGGTTATGTCTAACAATGCCAGTGCTGACCAAAACCTAACAGTGCTTGTGTGTTGATTGAATGCACTATACAGACCAAGATCAGTGGTCTTCATGGTTTGGGAGATCACAATCATATTATGAGACACTTTCCATTTGGGGCACCAAAAAAACAAAACAAAACAGAGACCGCAGTTATGGAACCAACTTAGCAACTTGCTCTTTAGAGTAATGCAGTAAAAGAACTTCTGAGTGGATGGTTTGTTTTAAATTAAGGAGACGTGTTTGTAAATGCATCTGAAGAATCTTTTAAAAGAACCTCTACATAATGCAATTGAAAGGGACTATTCTCATCATTGTGAGTACACACAGCGAACCACAATGAAGTTGGATCTCCACATTTAACCCATGCACACAAACACACAACGTGCAGCAATGAAAGCACCTGGGGAGCAATGACGGGGACAGTACCTTGCTCAAGGATACCTCAGGTAAGGGGTTTGAACCTACAATCTTCCGATTCTGTGGCCAGCTCCCTAACCACTAGGCCACCGCTGCCCCAATTCTTCGAGTCCCAAATGTTTCCTCAAACCATAATTCCAAACCAAAAAACATTTACGAAACTTTACCAGTGTGGCAGAAGCCATAACATGAGAGGTTACTTTTAAATCAGATAAAGAAAAAACTAAGCTCAAGGAGGAGAATCTGAAAGACTCTCTGGGGCATTGCTGTTTGTATGAAACCTAGGAGACATCAAAGCACTAAAGATGCCAGTCAAAGAGGTTTGTGACAAAGTGTGGGTGGAGAATTAACCCCTCTACCCATCAAGTTTGGCCTGTGCTTCTCCAGAGAAGACCAGGCACCCACAGACTTGACAAGGAAGGCCTGTCTTTAGGATATTATATTAATGGGACATAACAGGGAACGCATAAAACACTGCAGGAACACATTAGCCAGGACCAGAGACACACAATTGCTCCCTTGGAACATGTAATTAAGGATAACAGAAGGTAGAAGATTCAATTAGCTGGGTGTGCCGGAAAAGTGAAGACCAGCTTCAGATAAGACTAATGACTTTTTGCTTTGGTGAAAGATTTCCAGTGTAATGCAATAAAAACCTGTTGCCATGTGAGCGCTGTATTGTGACAACACAATTATACTCAAATACATACGTTCGAATGACAGATTATATCTTTATATTCCAACGCTACAAAGCAGTATCTTTTATTACATACAGGCATGCCAAAGCTACATTCCCTCAATCCAGCGTCCTCATAATAAGCACTGTTTCACGCATTGATCCAGTTTCAATACCTTTTAATCTTCTTTCTGAAGAAAGACACACAAACAGAAGGAAAGCAGTGAGTGAGTTTCATGATTACATGACTACAGTCTCTGTGAAAGGTGGACACACAAACCAGAATGAAACATTGCCACCAAGTGGACTTTCATGAATAAGCTCTACTAATTGCAACCAAATACAAAAGCCCTGCTAAAAAAAGGTTTCTCTGTCTGTATATGCAGATAATATTAGGAAACATTTATATGGTACTTAACTTTTCCAACTATTACCAAAAATATTAAAACTCACTATACATTTTCTTGTGAAAAGAGGAGTTTCTTTAGTCATTTTTGCTGAAGGAAACCTGCTTTGTGACAGAGTGTCTTAAGGGTGAAAGGTCATGACTGGTCATTCAGAATGACAGTTAAGCTTAACCTCTCTGCTTCACTATTTACCATTCCAATGCAAAGCCTAAGCCAAATGAAATGAAGGCCTAAAACAAGATTTGTTTTCTTTTTGCAGGGGGGTGGGGGGATTTCTATTTCATTTCATTTGGTTTTGACAGATCTGGTGTCAAGAGGATCCACATGCTGGTCAGCTCTACCGATATATTTAGCAATGCTATGAACCAGAACTGAGTCTCACATTCCCCTTGCACACGACACAGATGCATACAAAGCCATATTAGTGCAATTCATACAGCGCTGCATATTTAAATCTTGCTTGTTTGCATATTTATTAGCATTAATGTGAATCCTTTCCATCTGCATTTTAATGATGTGCAGCTAAATACTTTGTTTTTCATAATTCTGTATGGTACTGGATTCACTGCTGTATCATCCATAATTGTCTGTGTTCTGTGTCGGATGTGTGTGTTCTGTTGTGTAACACTGTTTTTGCTCTGTATGTTAAACTGTCTGCACCTATTTAGTCTTACGTGTAGCATCATGGTCTTGGAGTGATGGCGTTTCGTTTCACTATGTACTGTGTATTTGGTATAAATGACAATAAACCTCTACTTGACTTGACTTAACTTAAAGTAGACCTTTTTGTTTTGCTTCTAAATGCATTCCCAGAGGGGGTTGGCAACAACCTGTTAATACCCATGATTTAAAAAAAACTGCTGGATGAACAGTTGTCTAAAAACTTTAAGAGAAAATGTTAATCCATACAAATATTACAAAAATTTGTTTATTGGATTTGCTTCTATCAGAAAACAGAGTCATTTGAAGTGTTTTTGACAGATAACTGATGATGCTGATACAGATTTCTCCTGAAGTCAATACGAACTTCTAAATAATGGCAGAATCAAAACTAATGGTATGTGTTTTAAATGCTCATATTTTCTTGCCGTTAAAAAAATGGTTATTCAAATTAGCTTACTGTTTTCATCAAGCTTGTTATGGTTCATATACTTGGACCACCTGCTCCTCTGGTAGTCACACAAAAGTCTTCAAATATTACTTGATCCTAGAAACAAATTCACACAAAAGTCTTCAAACATTACTTGATCCTAGAAACACCGTGATTAAATAAATGTAAAAAATAAATAACTGTTAAGTAAGAAATCCGGGAGATCAAGAAACATTTGATTGTGATGTAGTTATACATAGTGGGTGGTGACTCATGATGATAGAAGCACTGTTTTTTACTACTGAACAAGGCTTGTTGGTTGTTTCAAAACACATCATCCACCACTAACAAATGCTTTCCAACAGAAACTCTAGTTCAACTGATCATCTTCCTCAGCCATAAAAAGTAGCCCTGTGCTCTTTAAACAGAGGCTGTCTCTGAGTCTGTACCGCTAGAAAGTTTGCCTACATACAGCACTTTCTTTCAGTGTGGTAAACGTATGCCTGCATGCGTCACAGTGACCACCACAAGAGCTTTCCAGGGATTCCAAAATGGTTGTGAAAGCCACAGGCTTCTTAGCTATAGAGGCAACAGGGCAGCTGCGAGAGCACTGCGGCACTAAAGAGCTGCTGACGGGCCGCGGAGCTTAGAGCAGCAGACAGAGACCCCCCTGTCCTCTAAAGCAGTGGTTTTAAATCTGTGGGCCCCAGTGGCCAGAAGTGGTGGGCTGTTTGCACATTATTTTTAACCGCAAGAACTCATTACATTATATATACACTTAACCAGACCTAAATTTAAATGAGACAAATATTGATGTTGTAATAATGTCTGGCTATTTGATTTTATTATTCATTTATGCTCACTTATTTTGTCTATTTTTGTCTATTTTTACATTTTCAATTCAAATTAAAACTTTATCAATTGTATGAATTTCATCCACTGTTGATAAATGGTTATTAACAAAATGTATTTTAAAAAGACAGATCTGTCTAACAGGCAAAGAAGCCATTGTGCATCAAAGTGACAAAACTGAGAATAATAATTTTTAATTATTTAGGAAGCATCACATGCCTGGAAATTAAAAACAAACAAATGTATCGTTCAGAGTTATGTGCTCAGATGGTAAATGAAGGTTTTAAGACTAATTATTTATAGCAGGAGCTAAACACTTTATCTAAACCTGCTGAAGTGAGTCAGACTTCTATTTTCAGCTTTCTCTTAATCAGTCAAACATACATCATCGATCAGGCAAACTAATACTAATCTACAGGAGAAACTCTTATAGCTACTGTGGTGATCATGTTCAGTGCTTTGACCTAAGGTTGAGGTGAATGTGTGTTTTTCATAACAAATACTGAGTCGTCTGTGCCATTACATTTATAGCTGATATTCCCACCTAAAGCAGGGGATATTTAGCTTGGACGGATACTCACTTGCTCTCCACTTGTCTCACATGCACGACTGTAAGTGCGCTTCCTAAATATTGGGAATTAAGGCCAGATAACTGTAGAAACTCATTGTCATAATGTGGCAGGCTCACTCATTTTTAGAATAAGCATCCTACCTTCTGTCTAGAATCTGGAGAGAAGAATTCCTCGCTCTTTTTACTCCACTGAATCTTTTCAGTCTTATTTTGGGTGGCCTGACAAGCTTTTCTCTGCAATAAGAATGAAGATTGAGTGAGAAGGTACCAAAATGCTACAGTGCAGATGAAAATGCAAAAATACATTTAAAAATGCTTTATAGCAGTCAATGGTTTAGATGGTGTTAATAAGACAAAGCTCATGTAAACATAAAAAACTGAACAATATAAAGTAATTTATTTTATAACTTAGTTTCAATGGGTGTCTATATTAAATAAGCTACAACTGGGTGACAATATGGGTACAAATAGAAACGATATTTAAAAAATAGCAGCATAAATGTGGTATTTCAGATTTCATCTCCTGAGTTTCCTGTCAAGTCTTTTTCTAACACCTCACTGCTGTACCATTCTTGTGAATCTTTCAGGCACCAATGTTCTCAGCAATTAAAAAAAAAAAAACACAGTATAAATATGTTCTACAACCTTCAGACTGTTTGGCCACCACCCAGGTCACATTATGAAAAAGATCAGCTTCAAACTGTCGTATCAGAAATTGTTTCTTAGAAAAAAATAAGAAATAAGAAAAAAATAAGAGCTTAATTTCTTCCTGACCTGGACCTCCAGTCCTGCTCATGGTACTGACCTGTGGGCACCTACTGATGGAGCTGCTGAGCTGTTTCCTTTGCCTTGGCAGAGCTGCACCTGCTTCTTCAGCTTTCTTCCTGTCTTCTTCAACCTCCTTAGGAAGCCACATAAGAACAAACCACAGAAAAAGGCACAAAATAAGAAAAACATTAGACCAGGATATAAAAACAGGTCATGGACTCTTTTAAACATATTTTAAGAAAGCTGATGTTTAGAATAAAGGTGCTTTTTGTCAGCTGCACATTTGTAAAAACACGTACCTGCATTGAGGGAAAAAAAAAACTAAACTAGAATTGCACTCATAAAGCAGTTTTAAGTCACACTGCGTTAGCCTGTGTGGAATGGCCAGAAAAGCGATACTCTAACTACCCATATCACATGGCTGGTCTCACTTCCGTCCTGTACACCGTCACAGATCACTCCTGCCACTCTTCTTCACCTCTTTTCCACACTCTGAATTGTTGACTGAATTGTAAGCATTTAAACTCCTCCACCTCTTGCAACCTAACCATTCTGCTGCCTTCACTTATTAAATACCATTCATCTAATTAATTAATTAGATTAATTCTATTAATTAGATGCCTTACATACCATTAATCTACTCTTGAGCATCATAATACATAAACGGCCTTGATAAACACTTACTAAAAATCGTTCCAGAAGTAGTTTATTCTTCCTCTTCATGAAATCTAAATCTTGGTGTTTAGTTTCACACCGGGTTTCCTTTGGGACCTGTAAAAGGGAGGAGTGTGTGTGTAATGATTTCTGTGAAGAAAGCTCAGTTAACACTTAACCAACTGACCAAAATCTGAGAGCGGAGACATTCCCCGATGTATAGCTTTTACTTTACATTTATTACACTACAGTTCAAAAACTGAATCCATAGTTGCAATTTAGCATTTAGCTTCCTAAAATGTATAGAACTGCTAATGTCTGAAGGAAATATAGATAAATATCAGTGCATGTATTCCTGTAACAGAGCGCATAACTGATCTCATCATTTTGTATGCAGTCGATTTAAGTATTATTTATAGAAACATATCTATACTAGGGTCACGTTATTCAGTTTTTGGAGTTTTCCAAAAGTTTTTACATTTAAAGTTTAAAGACTTTTGCTATAATCAAGCAGTGATGTGTGTGTGTGTGTGTGTGTGTGTGTGTGTGTGTGTACCATACTAAATGCCTGATTAACTCCATTCACCCCTGAGTGTATCACCTCTGGAGGAGGCTGTAAGGAAGGAAGTCTGCTGTCCATGTGAGTCCCATCAGTCTCCTCACAACTGAGACAGTGTCTCAAACTGCAGTCAGCATCATGCATCACTATGTCGTTCTCAAAACATGAGTTTTTCTGGCTGATCATGCAAACACAGGGCTCAAGAGGCCTGTCAGGGTTTTCTAAAAGACCACACACAGTTAGCTAAGGGTACGAGTCCAATTCAAATCTACTTTTAGACTTGACGATACATGTTCTGAACACTGACAGCAAAAGGGAATAAACTCCAGTTATTGTTGTCATTTGTTTACATTGTCTCTCCTGCACTGTTTTCACAGCTAATTGTAAGCAAGTAGCTTAGCTTGCTAACAAGCTAGCAAGTAGCTTAGCTTGCTAACAAGCTAGCAAGTAGCTTAGCTTGCTAACAAGCTAGCAAGTAGCTTAGCTTGCTAACAAGTAAAGCCATTCAAACACACTTCACTCAAACACACACACACTAACACACACCAGGGAGCTGCACTTTAGTCTCTGTGAAACGAGCTGAAAGGGAGACCTGCGAGCCCTCCTACCTGTTTTTCGACCTGCCATGTTAGAGGAGGGGGCAGGGAGGGCGATCCCGCTCCTGTCACCCAGCAGGCCTCGGCTGAACCCTGGACTCACTGCTGATCGCAAAAACAGTCTCAATATCAGTGTAAACTTATTTACAGACTGGGGATTGCCTGTGAATTATGTGAAAACTACTATAAAAGGTTCATTAAAGTGTGGGCCTATTAATGTGCGTCTCTTTTTCATCTGTTTTTTAAAGACAAACACCAACAGTCAAAAGTTTTGCAAATTTTCAAATGAATATCAACTATAAGGCATCAATTATTAATGATGTTAATCATCTTGAGTCTATTTTTGTCATAATTTAACCATATTTATCTGACATACATACTTTAACATAATTTACCATTAATTTGTTACTTTAACACATTTAAAGTGTTTTTCCTCTTTAAAGTTTACTGTAAAGTACCTTTTTTGTTGTCTACATGTTTACATACAACTCCTGGCTGCTCCAGTTTAGGGTGGCTTCCGTTTCTTCCTGTCCTCTGCATCTTCCTCTTTCGCACTCACCACCAGCATGTCCTCTCGCAGCACATCCATTAACTTCCTCTTTATCCTTCCTCTTCTTCCCTTGTTTGGCAGCTCTATCCTTCTGCTAATACACACCTTGTTTCTCTTCTGCACATCTCCAAACCAACGTAATCTTGCTTTTGTCCCCAGTGGGTTGCCCTGAGGTACCCTTGAGCAAGGTACCGTCCCCATCACTGCTCCCCGGGCGCTTTCAATAGCTGCCCACTGCTGCACGTGTGTGTATGGGTTAAATGCAGAGGTCCAATTTCATTGTGGTTCATGTGTGCTGTGCCGTGACCTCGCAATGACAAGGGTTGTCACTTTCACTTTCACTTTTTCACTTTCAAATCATCCAACCTAATCTGGCCCGCTTTAATACTACTTACCTCTACTAGTTAACTCTGACACCAAGGGGGCAGCGCCGGCCTAGTGGTTAGGGAGTAGACCCCGGAGTGGAAGATTGTGGGTTCAATTCCCTCACCAGTGGGTTGCCCTGAGGTACGCTTGAGCGAGGTACCGTCCCCATCACTGCTCCCCGGGCGCTTCAATAGCTGTGTGTATGGGAGAAACACAGAGGTTGAATTTCGTTGTGTTGTGCTGCGTTTCACAATTACAAGAGTAATCGCTTTCACCAACTCTGCCGTCCATCTTTTCATCAGCGCCACTGTTTTCAATCTGTATAGTGTAGTTGTTCTCACTAGCATCTATTCCGGTTTCCTCCCTTTCATTCACACTCACATGTATTTGGTCTTGGTCCTACTGACTTTAATTCCACTCCTTTTTAGAACATATCAGCCCTCCATGGTCTCCTCAAAGTGCTCCTTGCTGTATTGATCAAAATTTCATCTACAAACATCATTGTTCACAAGGACTCGTCTGCCAACCCAGTCAGTCAGTCATTTTCTGCCGCTTGTCCCAAGCGGGGTCGCGGGGGGGTGCTGGAGTCCATCCCAGCTCACACAGGGCGAAGGACAGGGGACACACCCTGGACAGGTCGCCAGCCCATCGCAGGGAGCGTCTGCCAACCCATCAATCAAAAATGCAAATAGGAAAGGGCTCAGTGCTGATCCTTGATGAAGCTTCACTTTAAACACATTCATCACTTCCACTGCAGACCTTCCCACTGTCAATCTGCCCTCATAGATATTCTGTACTACTCTCACACTTCGAGACTCTGCCTCTTCTAACTTCCTCACACAAAACCACAATTCCTCTCTAGGAACCTTGTCCACAAAGGCACAATGAAACTCCGTTTGACCTTTTCTATACTTCTCCATCAACACCCTCAGAACAGACATTGAATCTGTAGTGGGCTTTCTCTGAATGGGAAAAATTTTTTTTTTAATTAATTAATTTAAAAAATCCCTCTTTTAGAATCACCCTCCATATTATGAAAAGACCTTTCGGGTCTCCCGCCAAATATTTGTCTCCTGCCTAATAAATAGTCACTGAATAGGTCTGCTAGTTAGCTAGAAAACAACACTATTAGTTTGCCTGATTACAAAGAACATACTGCTTATCTCAAAACATTCCTCTGGATTTTAACTTGCATACGTCTGACCAGTAACATTATTACGAGCCATACTTTTGTTTCTCATTTCATCAAGGTCCTACATTTTTTACAGCTATTCCTATAACATCAGAATAGTTATGTAAATAATAATAATAATAATAATAATAATAATAATAAGGGGAACCAGGGAATCATTCAGAGTATTCACTTTCTTTATGTCAATTTTTCCATGTCTATCAGCACACTTAAAAGTTAAATACACTTTATAAAAGATGTGGTTAAAAGACAACTAAAACTGACATCTTAACAATTCACCAAAGCAAAAAATTAAAATTACCAAAGAGAAATGCAGTATATTCAGCAGAATAGTACAGATGTTTAAATCTGGAAATTGTGTTGTGTCACTACTTTGCAGGTATTTGGGGGAAAAAATTTAACACAAAAACTCAATTCTTGCAGCCACGGTAATTAATAAATGTCTGATTCTTGATTTATGTGGAACAATCTGCAGAAGTGGTTCAAAACATTTTGGAAAATATTTGGTAAACAAAATAATAGGGTAACAAATTTATGATTATAAAAACATTTGCAAACATTTTTTATTTCATGCCCTACATGAAAAATGTATTCAAAAACAAACTTGTAATTTGTAAAAACTGTTTTTCCTTAAACACATTTTCAGCTTATAGTGACATTAATATTTAATTGATAAAACTGTTTTTTTTAAATGGACTTTTCCATTTTCTGTAGCTTCAGTAGTGACATTGTTTTTTTTACTAATTGAAAGTAACCCCATGGAATAACCGTACAATTATCATTCAAATTGGTGCATTTTAAACATTTATTCTGAAAATTGGATACAAATGTGAAATATCAGCTAATCCAGTGGTTTAAAAAAAAAAAAAAAAAAAAAAAAAAAAAAAGGAAAATAGTTCTTTCAAGCATAGTACAAACTGAGCTTTAAAACTTATGGCTTTAGTTCTAGTTTTCAGGTTGAGAAATTTAAAGGTTTGTGACTAAAAATCTGAAATACATAAAAATGTTAAATGTTTGCTAAATGACTAAAAATGTAGTTCAAGTCCAACATTAAATTATAATTATCAATATAAGTAATTATATGGAAATTACTTACATTTGAACTACTTCTATTGAATGATCCATAAACACTTGCCATTCAATGACCAAATGTAGAGTTCATTTAATTAAAGTTAATTACAGCACTGGAACCCAAACTTTGACATGTTTCATACGGCATGATTTGAAGGTTTTCTCTAACAAAAGCTAGCTACACCTGATTATTAATAGTGAAACACACTCACAAAATTATTCGGATGACAAAGACTTCCCAATTATTAATCTTTAATGTTGTAAATCACACCATGTGCACCAAGGCCTTTATAGGACATATAGGATACTGCTTGAACTCTCAAGATTTTCTCCCACTGCCTAATAAAAACTGTGAAAAGTGTGAGAAGTGATATAGTTATCACACCAAAACCGTAACCTCAAAACAAAACAGGTCACAAAAAAGAAAAAAAAAAAAAAGCATATTGTGTACCATGCCTTAAGTTTAATTTGTCTGCGCTATGTATGATTTTAAGATTTTTCAAGCATTTCAAAACGTTTACACAACCTACATACATGGGCCGACTTAATTCACCCATCAGTTTTATCACTGCAGTATAAATATTTTTTAACGCTTCAAATCATACATAGCATAGCTTCAGTTTTTGTGGCATATGAACGACTTATAAACCCTCCAAACAGATGTTCTTTCATGTACATAAAAAAAAAAACCAATAATAATATGATAGGATCTAATGACAGAAATTAGCTGAATTCTGACTGAGTAGATTTACAACAAGCACGAGTTGCATAGTTAATGTTAATTTCCAAATTAACTTTCACAAAAATAAGACTGATGAAAGAGACTAGAGATGGTTAGATGGAGTCAGCTATAGAGTGTTTTAAGATTTGAATTAACTACAGTATTTAGTGTTTTGTTGCAGAAAAGGGTCTACACAATACCTGGTAATGCTTTATAGATTTCTATACATGTGTGGTTTTTAAACACCTACGCCTGAAAATTATTTTTCTAGGACCATATTGTCACAGAAAATGTAGAGCACCAAAAAAAAAATCATTATTGGCAACTTAAAAATGCTCTGTTAAAATGACCTTTCTTAAGACGAGCAGACACACAGAGCTCGGAATATCAACTGAGGATGTATACCAATAACAACTATCTAAAACCTCTGAAAACTTTGATCTTGGACTTATGTCAAGTCTGTTAAGAAGTTGTGAAGTAAAATGTAAGGACATACTGTCGTTCATCATTTAGAGTGCTTGACTAATATTCAAAGACTGGCAGTATGCCTAGAGCTTGAGGCACTGACTCCCATAATGAAAGCTGACCAAAACACCTGGATTACGGAAACCATTAAAAGTGCAGTTTAAGTCATTATTTGGTGTCTAAGTGCATAGATTTCTTCTCACATTACTATAAAATGGCTTATTTTAAACTTTCACATGATCTGCTCTCACTGTCTTGGGCTTTCACTGTCTCTTGGTGTGCTTCAGGTTGTAGTGGCTCCGCATGTCTTTGCGGAGGCGGAATTTCTCCCCGCACACACCACAGATGTACAGGTGAACATCCATGTGCTTCTCCAGGTGTTCCCCACTTGGAAAAATTTGAAAGCACACCTGGCAGATGGTCTCACCCGCAGACAGGTGGGAGATCATGTGACGCACGTGATCATGCTTGAGGAAGGTGCCCTGATCGCAGACGGGGCAGACGTAGCGAGCCATGCCTTTGTGCATGTCAGTGTGCAGCCGAAGCTGCCGCTCACGTAGGAACTGCTTGCCGCAGGTCTGGCAGGTGAACTGTTTCTCCTTGGTGTGCACAGTGTAGTGCTCCCGCAGGTGACACCGCTGGTAGAAGCCTTTGCCACAAATGGCGCAGAAGTGCTTGCGTCGGTGGTCTGGTTCGCCACTGTCCTCTATCACAGCGGGCCGGAAGGGCTCCTGTTCGGGACAAGCCAGCGTGTGCTCCACAGCCAGGCTTTCATTCTCGAATATTAGGCCACAGAGGGGACAGCGGAAGCCCAAGTCAGCAGCTTCCAGCAAACCCTCCTCCATGGCCTGCCCATCTTCAGGCAGTGGGGATTCCTCTCCTGGGGAGTCTGTCTCCCCACTCGGAGGCTCGCCGCATCGCTCAGCGTGCTCCTGTAGCTGCCTGCCCTTGATAAGCACCTGGCCACACCTTCCACAGGCACATATATGTCCCATGTGGCTGGAAATGTAATGAGCAGACTGGTCCTCCTCAGTCAGCAAGGCTCCACACAGCTCACACGGAGTGCTCTCCCCATCTGGCTTTTCCTCTTTAATTCTGTGCACTTTTTCTTCCAGACTAGACTCTTTACTGTGGCCCTCCATCGCACTAGCACCATCATCCATAGCAGACCCTCCCACCTCTTCCTCACTGTCAAATCTCATGTGCTCTGCAGCATCAGTTTTGAACGTCCTGCGACGGGCTTTGCAGCTCCCTATGCTATGGTTGCCAACCTGAACAACTTTTATGCTGTCCATCTCTGTGTCTGAGTCTTCTTCCTGCTCTACTTTGATAGTTATATTCCTGGCTAAAGCAGGCTCGCTGTCCATTCCTGTAGCAATGGACCTGATCACAGTTTCTGGGTCTGATTTGTTGTCAGGCCAGTCTTCTTCACCCTTGCAAACCGCTCTGTGTTCCTCCACTCCTTCAGAGGCTGAACTCTCCCCTTTGCTGGAATCATTGTCACCTGCTTTGCTGACCCTGGGAGCCTGGAAAGCCTTGCGGTTGGTGCATGTGAGGATGTGCTCGATGAGCAGCTTCTCACAGCTGAAGACAAAGCCACAGTCGTCACATGTGTAAGTACGGCCAAACCGGGGCCGTTCTTTCAGGGTGGAGCTTCGGCCTGAGGTCCTCTTTCTCAAGTCACAAGGCTGCTCCACCAGGTTGTCTGCATGTGTAGGAACAAGTGTGAGAGCCATATCTTCAACGGGCCTTACAGTCGATATGTTAACATTTGGACGCGTGGCTGCACTTGCAAGCTTGGGCACGTGCTCACTATCTGCTGGACTCTGCCTGCGCTGCTCAAACATGCGTACACCAAACATCATCTTGCCTCCCATGGCACTGGAGGACGATGAAGAGCTGGACGAGGAGGATGAGGCTGAAGAGGAGGGAGTAAGATTGGATGATCGGATGTCTCTGAGGTCCTCCAGAGAATCAGGGATATAGTACATCTGCAGATACGCCATGGAGGATTTGAGTTCCTCAAACTCAAAGTGCCCCACCATGATTCGGCCGAGGTACATGAGCTGTAAGATGAGGTCGAAGCATTCTGCACTGATCTGCATGTTGCTGAGATCGAGGCGCGCTGTCCCCTGCTGGTCTCGGATGAACATCATCCTGAAGTAGGAGCTGCAAGCTGCCAGCACAGCTTTGTGGGCCCTGAAGTAAGTGTCACCAATGGCGATGCAGCAGTCACACAGGAAGCCCCACTCCCGTTGGTTGTTAAGCTGCTGCAAGACATGCTCACTGTGGCTTGGCCTTGCCATCACCTTGTGGGGGACTGTATGGAGACAAAAGAAGAGCTCCATCTTGATATAATGCCTTGTTTTGCGTGAAATAATGAGACAGTTCATGTGTGCAAGAGCCAAAAACAAGGCATCCAAACAAACTAATAAAGCATTCACCTCCTCCAATAAAAACTTATACCAACTTACAATTTACTTGATATATTAAAGGCTTCAAAGATAAAATTAGACATTTTGAGCAGCGTGGTGCTGCAGAAAAAGTCTTTGTACACAATTTTTAGTAATCATTAGGACTACATAAGTGAAAGTGAACATATTACAGAAATTGCAACACACCACCAGTTTTACATTAAATACATGAGATATATATATATATGAAAATAATGAGAACAAAACTCATGTATGTAAAAAAATAAACATACAGCTGAAATATCAGACCCATGTGTATCTGTGTTTGTTATACAGAGCTGTTATACATCTGTTCCCCATATATATATATATTTATAAATACTGAGTGGGACAGTGAGTAATTAGACCTCTCTAATCTGACTCTACTTTCACTGTTGTTCTGAAAACGAGGCGTTAAGTCCCGCCCCCTCCTTCTCATTGGTCCGTTCCTGAGACGGACTCATGCGGGCGTCGTGGCTGTCAATCATCCCGCATTGAAAAAAAAAAAACTAAAACCCAAACTCCGCGCCTCAAAGTGGGCCGAGAGACCGGACCTCGAGGTTAGCGGCGATTAACGGCGCTCCAGGAAAACAGAGAGTCCGCGAGGCCGGAGCTCGGTCTGTCCGTGTGTGTGTGTGTGTGTGTGTGTGTGTGTGTGTGTCCCGCACGCCCCCCGCACGTACAGGGAGGAGGAAGAGCTCCTCTGTGCGGAGCTAAAGCTAATGTTGACGCTCGGTGGACTCACACACTCACCCGCGGTACCGGCGCCGACCGAAGGCGAGCGGAGAGGGGAGCTCGGCCGCGGAGCCGCGGGCTGACGCCGCTTCCAGTCCAGAAAGGCGGGAGTAAAGTTGGGCGGACGGAGAGAGTCGGCCCCTGGGTTTGCAGCAGGAGGAGCAGGAGGGATGAAAGAACTTCCGCACAGCCGCTCTGCGCACGCAAACACACGCACAAAAAAAAAAAAAAAAAAAAAACGCAGCCGCCCTGACGCGGCCACACTGACAGCCAGCCAGTCACACACACACACACACACACACACACACACACACACACACACACACACACACACACACACACACACACACACACACACACCGAGGGCAGGGGGTCACGTTATTATTATTATTGTTATTGTTTTTATTATTGCTGTTATTAATAATATTATTATTAATGTTGTTATTATTATTATTGTTTCACAACATTAAAAATCTCATGGAGTGAGCGTTCAAATGTAAATCAATGACTAAATCCTGTTCACTAGCACGCGCTAAACTAATTGAAAAAGGAATGTTATTTTTTCTGAATAAAAAATACAAACAATCAGTTAAATAATCTGCACAAAATGTACAAAAAATAACAACTGAATTCCTGAGTTTGCCACACACGTATACATGTGGAAATATTCCTCGGAACTCCAACCCTGTGAGTGAAAGTTACGAGGGAATAAAGTCCGATCGTTCTCCAGCAGCTGGTTGATTTGTTGATTTCTCGATAAAAATTTTTTTTTTTTTTTTTGGAGATTTGTTTGATCCTACGATGACGTGAGGCAGCCTCGAACATCTGCACGCGCTCGCTAGCTTTAATGTACACCGTGGTCACGTGACGGAGCCCGTCAGACGCATAGGAAGCAGCACGAGAGCGCTTTACTGCAGCGGCGCGCGCCCGACAGTAATAATACTGTTCATTAAAACGACACAAATTAAAAAAAGCAAAAAGCGCGTTCACGCACATAGGCGGTAAGATTGCGTTTTTCTTCGGCGTCATGCTTTCGTCTCTCCGTGAACACGTGCATGCTTTATGTGCGGAGGTGCAGGGAAGGCGAGCCCCGCGTCCTCGACAGCTGCTCCGGGGTGGACGTGGGAATGAAATGAATGATGCTGTCTTGAGAGTAAGGCTGGTGGTGGGAGGAGGAGGTTGCAGAAGCACGTCTGGCTGGTAGAAGATCAGTTCTAGCCACTGATGCATCATGAGAAGGGGGGGGGGGCTTTTGTTTCAGGCATTGTTTCAGCTCAACAACGCTTATGAGAAGTCAGGCCCAAAGCACTATCCTTCACCACAGGCAATGCATGTGTGATTTGACGAGCAGGTCTCATCTGTGAAGCGCAGACGTCAGAATGGCAGGGACAATCCCATCCAGATGTAAACATCTGGCCTAGGTCCCCTCCAAATGTGCAAAAGACCTCTTTCATTTCTCCCAGTAGAGGTCGCTGGTCTTGCCTGTTAGGGTCTCACTCAGGTGCCTGCTGGAAGCCCAGATCAGTGTGTCATGTCTCGTCTTCCTCCTCCCCATGCTGTGCTTGTGTGTGTGTGTGTGTGTGCAGGACATCAGGTTAACAGAGGGGGCATCATGGACGTGTCCAGCCACAGCCTGTTCCTCCTGCAGCAGCTGAACGTCCAAAGGGAGTTTGGCTTCTTGTGCGACTGCACGGTGGCTATCGGCAATGTGTACTTCAAAGCCCATCGTGCAGTGCTGGCTGCCTTCTCCAACTACTTCAAGATGATCTTCATTCACCAGTCAAGGTATGACGAGGCACTAGACTCTTGCCAGTGTAAGCGCTACAGGTATGTTCACACTGGGAGTGG
Source organism: Hepsetus odoe (assembly GCA_017165825.1). Classification (NCBI taxonomy): domain Eukaryota; kingdom Metazoa; phylum Chordata; class Actinopteri; order Characiformes; family Hepsetidae; genus Hepsetus; species Hepsetus odoe. The sequence goes on along the minus strand of CM029370.1, from coordinate 23,582,975 downwards.
TGGGAGCATCAGAGCCACCAAAGGTTCATTTTCTCTAGAAGGCAGCAGCACATTATGGGCGGTAATGGCATTAAATAGAGTTGGACTCCAGTTCAGTCCAGTCCGGTCCAGCTCAGTCCCCACACATACAACCCTCCAAAGCACAGCGGGACCTGGCATCATCCAGCCGTAAGTCTTGTTATATTCCTGGTGCTGTTGACACGCCTGGGTGATTTCACCAGAATCTCCAGCATCTTAGCTGTGGGTAAATTAACACCGAAAGCACCTACCTCTCGCTTATCCATTCTGTAAGATGACTCTAATAAGATGCCTGACACTATTTATAGACAAAATTGTCCCTTCTTATTCAGGAATGTAGTTCATTGGCTAAAAACATTTTACATGAGCTACATTTAGCACAAACATGGATCGGTATCAAACATTTTGTCATAATCCACTTCGTCTATGTCGGCTGCCCCAGTGTTAAAGTGTGAATGTACGCTAAGGAGCACATTTGCAAGGTAATAAGAAGTGCACTATTATGAGGTTATTTTAAAATACATTATTGTAACATTATGAGAGAGACCTGAATATTTTTGTAGCTGTAAACGAAAAAAAAAGTCGAAAGATGAAGCAGATATTAGCTTAAAAGAAAAAAAAAAAAAAAAAAAAAAAAATATATATATATATATATATATCTATATATATATATATGTGTCCATCCATCCATTATCTGCCGTTGTCCCAAACGGGGTCGCTGGGGAGTGCTGGTGTCCAACCCAGCTGCACAGGGCGAGGACAGGGACGCACCCTGACAGGTCGCCAGTCTATCATATATATATATATATATATATATATATATATATATATATATATATATATATATATATATATATATATATATATTATATCTGAATCAATCTGAATTAAACCTTGCATCCTTTTTTGTATTCATTAGTTTCATTTTTACTATAAAAATGACTTCAGTGTGGATTTATTTGCCCCCAAAAATTCCCCAAAATGTCATAATCCTTTTTTTCGACAAAGCTGCGTCCCGCAGGATTAAACAGGGTGTTTATGTTACTGTATGTTTAAATTGTTATACACCAATCAGCCATAGCATTAAAACTACCTGCAGGGGAAGGGAAAACATTATCTTGTTACTAAAGCACCTGTAAACCTGAACACTGACAGCATGTTTCATGATCAGTTCCCTCAAAGACAAACAGTCAAAGTGTTCAAAATATGCAAGATAAAAGCATGTAATCTACTTGCTAAGCATATTTCAATTGTTTCTCAATCTGCAGTGAGTGTATTAAGATCCAGCCAACAGACATCCAGCCAGACGTCTTCAGCTACCTGTTGCACATCATGTACACAGGCATGGGCCCTAAGCAACCTGTAGATCAGAGCAGGTTGCAGGAAGGCATCAAGTTCCTTCATGCATATCAACTGTGCCACAAGACAGGTGAGGGTGGACCAGATGCTTCCACTGACCCCATCCGTTTGTCCAACCTTTATGGCATCCAAATCTCCTCTCAGTTGACTGCTAAAGAGTCCTCAGGGTTGAAGGCTGCAGGTGGCTCACGGGACACCGAGGACGGGTGTTCCAGCACTCGGGCTGATCGCTCTCATGGAAGCCGGGCTGCTCTGGCAGTGGGGTTGGAAGGACTTCCACCAGAGCGCCCATCCTGCACCCTCCGTGCCGTCTCCTCGGTGGCCTCAGGTGATGATTCAAACTCCATTTCGACCAGGATCAAGCAGGAGAGGGTGGAGGAGGAGGAGCAGGAGGAGGGTGAGGAGGAACACCAAGCACCCGGCTCTCTCCCGTCAGCTCAGGGCAGCCCTTGTCCGGCAGCTCTGTTCAAGGACGGTCCTTTAGCACTGCAATGTCCACGTTGTGGCGAACGCTGCTTGTCCCCTGAAGGCTTGCAGGAGCATCTATACACCCATGCGGCCTGCACCCTGGAGCCCTCAATCAGCAATCTGATGGAAGGGGGAATCTCTGAGGATGGAGTTGGGGACAGCAGGGGACAAGAAGAGAGACGGGCTCAGAAAGACAGAGTGGACGGGAGCACTCTAGAAGAGGCCTTGCGGCAAAGCCAAGCTCTGGCCGACGAGCTGGCAGCCGAGTTGCGACGGGGAGGCAGCAGTCCTCCAGCAGGTTTCACCCGCAAAAGGAAAATGGCCTGCGCTGTCTGCAACCTGCGCTTCTCCCACAAAAGTCAACTGCAAGAGCACATGTTTGCCCACGTGGGTAAGCCACTGCGCTACCACCGCTATGGCCGCTTCTGTGGTCAACTCCTCCACGGCTGCGAGGGACCACCGGACATCACAGCAGCAGCGACAGCTGAGGAAGCTGTCCGGGATGCTCAGGACAACGGCAGCTCCTGCTACTCATTGGACTCCGAGGTGTCTCAAGAGAGCGTAGATGCCGTGACTGTGGAATGACACGGGACTATTCGATGGACCCCCCACATTAAAATGCAGTCTCCATTCAGCTTTGACCTCAGACAGTTTTCTGTCCTGTCTCATGTAACCACTGTCGGTACATTTCAGTTCGGAAGTGTTTAAGACTTCTGTTGATGAGTTCAGTGTAAATGTATATTCTGTTGTGGCTGTAAGTGGATGTATCCGAGCACCGATGGACTGAAGAGCTAGGTGTTGTGCTTTGTTCAGTAATAGTGTATTTTCTAAGACTTCAATGCACAAAACCAGCACAAACAAGAAATTTTAACAAAGGTTCTGATTACAGTCAAATTGTTGTAAAAGCAGAATTGTTTTCTTAATGTTTTGTAGTCGATAGCTTGAACTCCCACTTATGAACAATCCACCTTATGAAAGAGATTAATCCTCTGTGAAATCTGGTTCAGTGCCTTAGAAATATTTGCCAAGCAACTCTAAAAACACTAGAAGCACTTAAAGTGTTGCCCAACCAAATCCGATCTGTGGTGAATCACAAAAATAGTATTCCTCCCTTCATTGTTTGGTATGTTAGTATTCCCACATTGGTATTGTGCCTAATTTTGTGAAATGGTCAAAGAATCTTTACAACTGGACTAATGTTATAAAAGAATGTGTCCAGCTGGTGCTTTATGCTTAATTGGTAAAAAAAAAATTAAAAAAAATAAATCTAGTATGGAACTGATCGTAGAGAAAAACACAGCTTGGCACCTCACTATAGAAACAATGATCTTGCGTAATTGGCATTTAGTGGTTATGCTGCTAAAAGTGAAAATGTCTCCCTATAATAATGTCGAAGTTCAAGGCCACTGCAGTAACATCACTGAGTTTGTCACCTAGAACCGCACAGTATTAAAGGTCACCCGTCATCAGCACTGTTGAAACGTGTGATACGAACTGAGAGCTGACCTTTAGGTCTCTAATGGAATGGTAAATAAGGAATGATAAGGATGGCTCGCATCTGGAAAACCCACAGAGGAGGTTCTGAACATTTACTGAGCTCTTGACAAGAGGTCCGTGTACTGTGGTGAGAAGTTTAAACCAGTGAAAAGCTAACGTCTGTGATACTTGTGTGATTTTGAATGGACTCTTTATGACTTTTACTTTATCAGCACTGAGTAATGTTGTGTAATACTGTGTCCTGATTATTTTTTTAAATAAATGGCATTTTCAGTGAATCGCATGTTATATTTTTAACTGCAGTGGAACAGAGATGTGTTTATTCAGACAACTAATAATCTTTAACAGCTGCGGCGTCTCCCTGCTTTGAGGTTATCACCCCTTCCACTTTTACCACCAGAGGGTAGTCTTTGCTTTGAGAGCCGAGATCTAATGAAAGCTCAGCCGATCTCAAATGATCCTAAGCAGAGTTTCTGGGAGTAAGTCTGGCCCTTAACAGGAGCGTTTAAGCGTGAAACATTTTACTGCTTGGTGCACATTTACATATGAAAATGGTCCAGAGGAAGATATTAGACTCCTTTACCTGTCTACTCTCACCACATATTTCCATGTATTTAAATGATTCATTTGAATGATTCCTGTGGGTTCACCGTCCACACAAATAACAATCAGACCAAGGACATCTGAGACATCTTGATTTTCTCACGACAGAGGGTTCCTAGGAGTAAAAAAATAAAGTGCTTGTGTAGCACCGTAATACGTGGGCTATCCATTGCTATAGAAACTAGGCTTATGTCGCAGTGATATGAAAGATAATGTCACATTCTGGCTAAAAATAAGAAGTGTGGGAGAAATAATGAACTAAATCAGTTATCAAGTTCATGTTTTCATCAAATTTTGTCCACTCGAACACATGGAACTACCCACAGCTTTGAGCACAGGTGTATTTACGATGCACAAAACCTTATTCGAAAAATATTCATGTTGCAATGACATTTATTTGGGCAACATCACTATTTGAAAAGCATTACATATAATACAGTCTAAAATGCATGATAGTTCACACTTTTAGTAGTTTAACACACCTTGTTCTCTTCCAAATGGCATAATCATGCATAATGAAAATGCAATCAATACAATGCTAAATCATCTGACACTGATTACTGAAGAAACATTGATTTTTCATCCAGCCGTGAAACTAGGTTTATGCTACAATAAATTAAATAAGGGTTTTGCATGCTGTGAGTATGGGCTGTGTGTCTTAAGCATGGTCCTGATCTATCTGATTACTCTGCTGCTCATCTGAAAGCTGTTCCATAGCACTGCTGATGGCTGCATGGACCAGTGAGAAAGCAGTCTGCACCAGAAGGATCTCAGAACATGGACTAATGCCGTTACTGTGGTCCGAAGTCTGTAGCGTGCCTTTCACTATTCTGTTCACCTTAAATCGAGGACAAGAGCCATTCACTGAAACAAGTGGCGACAGTGTATTAGGCTGTTGTGCATCGCTCTCCATGGGTTCTTGGCTTTCTTCATCAGATGAGTGAACATCTTCTATTGTAATGACTGGTTTGCATTTGGCTTCATTTTCAGTTGGGACCATTTTTTGTAGGTCAGTGACCACCACATTATTAATAGCAATATATGGGGTGGCCTCAGGAACGTTTGTGTCTGATTCACACTCATTAACGCTTGCTGGATCGGCCGAGTCTAAAAGTCCAGCAGGGTCTGCATCTTGCTCAGTAGAATGTCCTTGTTCAATCTTTTCATAACGGTTTGAACCAACACTCGGCTCTGAATTGAGTGTAATTTTCTCTTTGCCCTCTTTCATTTCTTCTAAATCTTTTCCAGGAAAGCTTTCCTCAACGATTCTTGCCATGTCCTCATGAATCTCACTTGATCCTTTCAGCTGCTCGGCCTCGGTTTTGTCCCCAGATGGCCCGAGAGCATCGTAATCAGCCTGATCAGTAGCAGAGTTGGATCTTTCCATGCTTTTTTCAGAGGTGATCTCAAAAAAAGTATCACTGTCTTGCCCTCCACTTCCCATTTTATGCTTCTGTTTGCTGCTGGATGGTGCAGAAAGTCTCTTGAAAACAGGCCACATTCTGATATGCAACTTTCTTTTTCCTTTTCTGGTGCCATCTTTTATAAGTAGATCTGCTTTGCACCTTTCAGTCGAACGGAAGGATTCACCTGGAAGGGTCAGAAGTTCCTGGACATTGTTAGGCGCTCTGTGTGTAGCGTTCTCTTCTGCATCCTTTTTTTCCCTGCTGACACACATGAAGGCAGGAGAGAAGACCCGTCTAATAGTTGCTTTAGCTCTGCATCTTCGCAACCTACTCTTGTCTTTCTCTCCTCTGACCTGGCTCTGCTCTGATGTTGAGAGTGCTTGTGAAGGCACCTCTTGGGGATCTGTGTGAGTTTCTCCTTCCTCTGTGCTGAAGACCATCTGAGGGCTTTGACTCTTTACCTGGTGGGATTCGCACCCTGCATCATTGCTACCTTGGTGCTCTTCAACCACGTCGTTATTTTTGTCTCGCCGTTGCCTTCTCAGAGCTTGAGCATCTGACTTCTTCTCATCCTGTGCTGGAGATTTGTTTTTTCCCAAAAGAAGTCTGGGTGGGCCTGTTAATTTTCTTTTCAGGCCTCCTTTCTCTTGGAACTCTGCAAAGCTGGACTCCTCTGTGTCCATGGTATGTTCAAAAGAGACAACGGAAATGGAAATATGGACAAGTACAGCTTTCAGTCTAGAATGGTTATTTATTTATGATGTCTTTCATTCTTATGGAAGGTTAAATCTTCAAAATGTTCTGTAAAACAAAGAAATCAAAACAGCATCACATTAAATGTAAAGTTATCAGTGTATGTTTTTAGTCTACACACACACACACATGCACACACACACTCACACAAAATACACATTAATAGTATATTTTTGTAAAGTTTTAAAAATATATATTTTTTCTCAGCCTCTGCATTTGCTTCTTCCTTCAACATTTGCTCCAGTGAAATCACAAAAGGTTCAGTTATCACCATATTGTATCCTACCAGTCAGAATAAGAAATAAAACACTTGGTCTCAGAATAATACTTATGAATTTATTTAGAATATAATTTGAATGTTTTGTTAATGTAAATACTGAATTTCCTGAGCAAATAGCTAATATTTCAACAGTTGATTGATTTAGATATATCATCCCTCTTTAAAATAAACTTGCCACAATGGGTACCTTGGGTTATGCCAAAGAAGAGCCATGTACATTATAAACAATTTTGTGAGTGAGATATCCGAATGTGAAAAACAAAGGTAATAAGGTAATAAAGAACCTTTCCATAATGTGAAGGGTATTTCACACATTAAGGTTATTCTATAAGACTTTAGATTATGTGGAGGATCTTATAGAAATAAAAGCAAATAAAACTCACATGTGGCACAACTGTCTAAGCACTGGCCCTGTCAGCGCGGGACTCCAGGAGTATTAACTCGGAGAGGGAAGGGTGGTACTCCCTGTTCCCATCACTGTACACAAAGTTAGCCAGCATGGCTGTTGGCTGTGAACTGCCAGTTAGTGTTCCTGGGATCCTGGTAACCTCCAAACTCATCACTGAGCCCAATGGTGTTGCATTTTAGTGGGAGTATAAAAGCACTGCATGGTGCAAAAGTTGAATTGTAGAAACCAAGTGTAGAAACCTAGCCTTTACCCTTCCAAGCTGCTGGGGCTGTGGGTGGAAATGGATAAAAAGCAAAAAACCCTCACATTTACCATTAGTTTTATATTTCATGAACAAGCAATCTTTTAAAATTATGCAAAGAAATCCTTGGCATGCTTATTTTTCAACAGGATGTATTAAATCTCGGATTATGGAAAAGGTAATAAACCACATTCTTTTAAACAGTGCTAAAACTGTTGGGATATTCGACAGTTGAGCAATAAGAGCAGGTTCATAACATAATTATTCGAATTTCTCTTCACCCGCTGTGAGTCTATAATCATATTTCTTTGATTGATAAAACCCTTAAATAAACGGGGAAATACAGAGACTGATTATGTTTGTCCAAGTAGAACTGTGTCTATAGGGTTAACTTGTCAAACCTCATGCCTTTACATAGCTCTAGAATAAGCGTAAGTTATATTATTCCAAACATATCCCACTATACATATTATATTTTTCCTCTTAACGATATTTCTGTGTGTACACTTTTTGGTTAGAGATTGCAGGAGCTTTTTTTCCTCATCCCAGTCTGCTGCTTTCTATTTTAAGAAAAGAGCGACGGGCTAGAAATCACACCATTCTGCAAGTTCTTGCCTGTATTTACCACAAATAAGAACACTTTCTGGAGCACTTCCCTTACTGTTTCACTTTTCTTTTTAACTAGGCTGCATATTAAGTGAACAAACACAAGCACAAGTATTAGAAACTGCAATGAAGCCTACCGGTCAAAAAGCAGCACATTTTCCAGTGTTTTCCTCCTGCTGGGAAAAGAAACTGTGATGTTCGGTGGATGAGGAGGGTCTGCTAGTGAGAAAACTCGCAGCTCCACCAGCAGCTCAACGATCTCACACGCTCTAGCTTAGAGGGATGCTGTTACCTAGAGGGCCAGGCTCTGATCAGTTTCCATAGCAACCAAGTGATTGACAGTTTATGATCTATTGCATCCAAACACGTAATAATAAAAGGGCTTTACCATCTCAGAGACATCAGATATGACCTTGAGTGAGGATAATTAGAAGTTTTACTCTACAGTATTCTACCATGCATAAAAAAATCAACAAATTAAAACACATTGCCTGCACTCACCCTTCGTTACCATGCCTTCTTGGCTATTTTAAATGTAATGCTTACTGCTTACTAATTCATTATCCTCTGCAGTGACACATACATAAACCATGGAAAATGTGAGGGGAATTTTTGCCAATAGAAGCTTAATGTGACCAAGCATGTGTAATAGACACATCCAAAGTACACAGATGATAAAACATGATGGAAACATGCTTTTTGGCCTTTAAGAGAATGCAGTAAATATGTGATGAATTCACAAAGTTATGCTGCACATGAAATTTGATGAGTGTAACCCAAGGGGTTATAATGCTAAAAAGTTTCCTGTTAACTTTGCAGTCAGATTAAACCTTAGGAAATAGCATGCTTCGATGGAAAGCTCACTAGCAACACTGATGTTTACAACAGTATGCAAATACTGCCACATTTCTCACATTAGCTGCCAGTGTCATTTTAGTGCTCAGCACTGCTGGACCTGCTATTCAGCCTGTGGCCCCAGGGCTCTTAATAGCAGGCTGAGCTTTTCAGTATTCAGCCTGTGTGTTGTTCTCACACTGTGCTTGCAACAGGAACTGTACCTAGTTCCAGCCTTTCTTTTGTTATTTCGGTACTGTCACATAATCTGCATGGAATTACTGAATTCATTAGCTTATTGCAAGACTGGTGACAAGCCCTCAGTGAGGAATGTTTTCTTTATAATTAAGAATCGCATAATTGCTGTCACCCTTGAAAAAGATGCATTTAATTAAATTAAAAAATCGGTTGTTAAGCTCAGTCTTGCAACGGCAATGTGAAAGAGAGATAACCCTTAACTAAAGTAAAGACATTTTTCCAAAAATGTTTTAAAAGTGATCACCATAAACCTCGGTTAGGGCAATCATTTAGACATTTAAAACAATCAGAGCTGTAGTGAACCTGCCTGGAAGGTTATTTTACCTCCACACTTGGAAAAGTGTGGGGCAGTGGTGGCTTAGTGGTTAGGGCGTCAGCCGCATGATCGGTGGATCGGGGGTTTGGACCCCTTCCCGATGGGTTACCCTGAGGTACCCTTGAGCTAGGTGCCGTCCCCGTCCTGCTCCTCCCTGTGATGGGCTGGCGACTTGTCCAGGGTGCGTCCCCCGTCCTCGCCCTGTGTGCGCTGGGTTGGACACCAGCACTCCCCCGCGACCCCGTTTGGGACAAGCGGCAGATAATGGATGGATGGATGGACTTGGAAAAGTGATGGTTAGAGAGGAAAACCTTTTTCCGATGATCACAGATGAAGACTGCATCTAGTCTACAAAAGATAAAACAAAAATTTCCCTTCCTTGGCATCAAACTTTTGGGAAGGCATGGCAGAAGAAATCCTTTTCCTTCACATAGCTTGAGCTTTAAGGAGACATAAGACCAAATCAGGTTAACACACGCTCAAAGTGAATTTGGCCCAGGAAGAAGGATGAATATATTGTTCAAAACAGTGGGTTGTGTCTGATGTGTTGGTGCTGTTGGACCACTGAACGTCCCTGAACTTAAGTGGTATTCCTGACTATCAGTAAACAGGAGATTTTCACTGAATATCTCGCTGCTTCTGCCAAAAAGGTATGACAGGATCATGTCTGAATCTTCAAGCAGGACAATGTTCACAAACAAGGCTTCAAATTCATGTAAAAATGGATTAGTCTCCACAGAATCAAGCTTCTGAAGCAGTTCTTTCTCAGTTGCCTGACCTAAACTCCATCACAAATAATGGCAACCTGAAGCAGAGAGTCCAAACCTGAGGGCTAAATGTTGTCAATAATTGTAACACATAGTTTAAAAAAAGGTATTTTAAAGAATGAATGAAAGAGGTTTTGTCTTCTTCGGTTTAAGGTAAGATTTGTTACTGTCAGTGTCAGATTGAGCTCATTAATCACATCATTTATTCATCCTCCTCTTTATCAAAGGTGGGAATAATTGCAGCTCTAAGAATGTCATACTATTGGAGTTTAAATCTTCATCCTCTACACACGGTCCTATTTCGAGCTGCAAGACTGACTGCATGCTCAATGCTCAGTGACACAAGATCCCAGAGGCATGTAGAAAAAACTCAGATGTGCCCTGAGCTGTCCTTTGGAAAGGCAGCACACGAACCTCCTAGGCCGATTTGGGGACTTTTCATAGAATACTCAGTTTTGCTTGGGCATTCATAACCTTTGAACCTGTCCCCAGAAATTTCAGCATCATTTTATAATAAATAAAAATAGAAAAAAACTGTAGTGCGACCAGAAACACTGAAAACACTGCGGTTACTATATGTTTTAGCCCATATTGCATAATCTGCTGGCACTGAAGAAGCCTGGTATGATATGAATAAACATAACACTGAATCACTACAATGTCTAATGGATATTCGCTGTTACATGCATAGAGATATTACTCATTTACAATTGAAGTGCAATCCATCCCACAGAATGAGTAAAATCGCTCAGTAAATATTACATGATGACCAAAGCCAAAAGTGCCCGGTCTCCCCTGAAGGAAAATTACATTTCAGAATAAACGTCAGAGTGAAAGATGGAACGAGGAAACCTATTCTCTCTCTGCAAGGCTCCTACGCCTGCCTGGGTAAACAGCCCGTTTTATTAAATAAGCACCCAACTAGGTGTCCGGAGAGCCCATTAATCAAAAGTTATTAAAAATGTGCGCGAGCACACAGACGACATTTCCTCAGAAAAGGGTCGACTTCAATTTTACATTAAATACAGTTGTGTCGACTGTGAGTACAGGCTTCGCAGAAGGTCACAAAGAGGCTTCGTAAAAGACTGGTTAATATAAATCCAGTTTCAGATGAAGCCTTCAGGAAAACATCAAATACAACAAAAACATTTATGTGAAAATAGGCTGAAATTTTAATGCAGTTGAATGAGTTGATGATAATGAGCACAGTAGTGATTACTTCATTATTTCATTATTTCACAGGATCTGATAAGAATTTCCAGGAGTTGTGAGCTGACCCTCTTTTCAGGACACAGTAAGTTCAGTCCCGCCGATGCCACAATGTCACGCCCACCACGTTACCCAGGCCAGGGGAGAGGTCCCCGTCCCCGGAGTACTGACCGGGCTTTCACGAGCACTCGTAATTATCACCACTGATCACCCGCACCTGAACTACCACACACAAATAGCCTGCCAGTCCGACCCAGTGTTGTCCGTTCACCGTCCTTAATGTTTGTCTGCACCGTGAGTTACAACGTTGTGTTTGTGTCATAGTTTGGAAATAAACGTGTCCCAGTTAGACCTGCGTGTGAGTGCCTTGCCTCTCGAGCATAACCATGACAGATGAACGGACCTTCGAGCAGCAAGGCGCAACGGGTGGAATTTTTCCGGACGAAATGGCGGACATGGAGCTTCGGCAGCGGATCCGAGATCACGAGGGGATCCTTGGGCGAGTGACTTCCAGGTTGGACGACATCCAGCACCAACTGGAGCGGCTAACCATCTCGGACCGAGGACACTGGGCAGCCGCCGTGGCCTTTCCGCCTCCGCCTTTCGCCCAACCGTCCGCCCCGCCGGTAAGCCACATCGCTCTACCAGAACGCTACGCGGGTGACCCAGGTGCGTGTGCGGCATTTTTGGTTACGTTTGACATGTACTTTGGACAATTTCCCTGGTTAACGGAGGTAGAGAAGATAAAAGCAGCGATCGGAAGGCTTACCGGTCGCGCAGCTGAGTGGGGAACGGCGGTCTGGGCAAGCGGTGGCGAGACCGTGAGCACATACGATCGCTTTTCGTCCGCTTTTCGGGCGGTTTTCGATCACCCCGCTCACGGTCAGTCCCAGGGGGATCGCTTGCTGCGCATGAAGCAGGGAACCGGCTCCGTCGCGGAATATGCCCTTGACTTCCGCATTACCGCGACTGGCAGCGGTTGGAGCGACCCTGCTTTAATGGCGGTGTTTCGGGCCGGCCTTCACGCGGACATTCAGCGAGAACTCGCCTGTCGAGACGAGGGATTAAGCCTGAATGAACTCTTCACCCTGGCGATTCGGCTCGACCAGCATAAACGCCGAAGCACCGGGCCCACGTGGGAGCCAAGCCCAAGCCGCGCAGCAGCGCCCCCCGGGTTCACGGCCGTCAGTCCACGCAACGACCGCAGTCCCCCTGAGCCCATGGATCTGGGCCGGATTCACCTCTCTGGGGCAGAGAGGGAACGCCGCATCCACAATGGGCTCTGCTTGTACTGTGGCGAGCCAGGACATGGGCGAAAGGACTGCGCCCTGGCAGCCAAGAAACGCACAGTAATAAAACCGCTTCCGGAATTAGCTCACCAATTTTCTGTTCAAGTATCTGTACGCTGTGCTGATGTCTGTTTATGTGTTTCAGCATTGATTGATTCTGGGTCGGCTGGCAACTTCATCTCCCCCACGGTAGCTACCCAACTGCACGTCCCTCTGTATCCCCTATCACACACCGTGTCCGTGAGGGCAGCCGATGGGAGGCAGCTGAACCCAGGTGGGGTGTCACAGGTCACCGGTCCACTCACCGTTCAGCTGTCTACGCACACTGAAACCTTGTCCCTGTTCGTACTGCCGCTTTCAGATCACGGAATCGTACTGGGCATCCCGTGGCTGAGGTCCCACAACCCGGTCCTAGACTGGAGAACAGGGGAGATCAGGTCCTGGTCCCCGGAGTGCTCTGTGCACTGTAACGCTTCACTCCCGTGCCTCTCCACGTCTGTGGAGAGCCCACTGGCTCACATTCCATTGTCTATCCCGGTCGAATACCGTTTAATGAGTGAGGTGTTCAGTGCAAAGAGGTCCACTCAACTCCCTCCTCACCGGCCATGGGACTGTGCGATTGAACTCCAGCCAGGGGCCACTCCTCCTCGCTCTCGCATCTATCCGCTCTCCGAGCCTGAGACGAGAGCGATGGAGGAGTATATTGCAGAGGCCCTTCGACAGGGGTTCATCGTACCGTCCACATCGCCAGCCTCCGCGGGGTTTTTCTTCGTGCAGAAGAAGGACGGCGGACTCCGGCCTTGCATCGATTTTCGGGGACTGAATGCCGTCACAGTTAAATTCCGCTACCCTCTCCCACTAGTTCCGTCAGCCCTCGAGCAACTTCGAGGGGCCACCGTTTTTACCAAATTGGATCTCCGCAGTGCGTACAACCTGGTGAGGATTCGGGAGGGCGACGAGTGGAAGACGGCCTTTAGCACGGCGACAGGTCATTATATGTACAGAGTAATGCCGTATGGCCTCAAAAACGCCCCCTCCGTCTTCCAGTCGTTTATCAACGACGTCCTGAGGGACATGTTGGGTCGGTTTGTAGTCGCCTACATGGACGACATCCTGATTTATTCCAGGAACTACGACTCCCATGTCACCCAGGTACGCCAGGTCCTTTCCCGCCTCCTCAAGCATGGGTTGTACGTCAAGGCGGAGAAGTGCCAGTTCCATCTCACAGAGGTTTCCTTTTTGGGCTACCGAATCGGGCCAAAGGGAATCGAGATGGAACACCAAAAGGTGACGGCTGTTACCAGCTGGCCGGAGCCCCGCACCATCAGACAGTTACAAAGCTTTCTTGGGTTCGCCAATTTCTATAGGCGATTTATTCAAAACTTTAGTGCCACGACAGCCCCTTTAACCGCCCTGCTAAAGGGAAAACCTTCCCGCCTCGGCTGGACGCCTGAGGCACGAGCGGCCTTTCTAGACCTCAAATTGAAGTTCACTTCGGCGCCTATCCTACGGCTGCCAGACCCAGATAGGCCGTTTGTGGTCGAGGTCGATGCATCCGAGGTGGGTCTGGGGGCGGTGCTGTCACAGTACCACGGGCAACCCGAGAGGCTTTTTCCCTGTGCCTTCTTCTCCCGTAGGTTAACCCCCGCGGAGGTCAATTACGACATCGGCAACAGGGAACTCTTGGCGGTAAAGGCCGCACTGGAGGAGTGGCGGCACTGGCTGGAGGGCGCAAAGCACCCCTTCACGGTCCTCACCGACCACCGCAATCTCGAATATATCCGGCTGGCAAAACGACTCAACCCCCGCCAGGCTCGATGGGCTCTGTTTTTTACCCGTTTCGATTTCACCCTGACCTACCGCCCTGGTACTAAGAATAACAAGGCCGACGCTCTCTCACGCCACTTCGAGCCAGCAGGGAGGGTGTCGCAGCCAGAACCAATCTTAACCCCAACGGTAGTGGCAGCCCCAGTGCAATGGGACATCGAACGGGACATCCGGCAGGAAGCTGAGGGCACCTCCGTCCCATCAGGGTGCCCGCCTGATCGGATCTTCGTGCCGGAACGCCACCGCATCCGGTTAGTAAAGTAGGTCCACACTTCTCCGGCCTCAGGGCACCCTGGCATTCGTCGCACAGGGGAACAGCTGAGCAGAAAATACTGGTGGCCCACCTTAAGGGCCGATGTTCGGGTTCTGGTCCGCTCCTGTTCCACCTGTGCCCAAACTAAGTCACCTCGTGAGTTGCCAGCCGGTAAGTTATTACCCCTACCGGTGCCTACCCGTCCGTGGACTCACGTGGCCATCGATTTGGCCACGGATCTCCCACGTTCCGGGGGGCACACGTGCATCTTAGTGGTGGTGGACCGATTTTCAAAAGGATGTAGATTCATCCCCTTTGCTGCTCTTCCGTCTGCTCGACAGGTCGCTGATGCTCTGTTCCAGTACGTGTTCCGGTATTACGGTTTCCCGGAGGACATCTTATCCGACAGAGGTCCCCAGTTCACCTCTCAAGTCTGGCGGGCCTTCTTTAGGCGACTGGGGACCTCCGTCTCGTTATCCTCGGGTTACCATCCCCAAACCAATGGTCAGGCCGAGCGAACCATTCAAGAGCTGACTAGGTTCCTCCGGGCGTACTGTCACCACCGGCAACACGACTGGGCTGAGTACCTCTACTGGGCAGAGTACGCACAAAATTCCTTGCGCCATTCCTCCACAGGCATAACCCCGTTCGAATGTGTGTTGGGGTTTCAACCACCCCTCTGCCCCTGGGATACCACACCTACGGATGTCCCGAGCATCGACACCTGGTTCCAAGGGGCTGAGCGCGTGTGGGAGAAGGCCCACACACACATCGAACGGGCAGTGCGCCGCTTCCGCCAACAAGCCGATAGGCGTCGACGGGAGGCCCCCGACTTCCAAGCCGGAGACAGGGTGTGGCTCTCCACTCGGGACCTCAAGCTAAGGCTGCCTAGTAAGAAACTCAGCCCCCGGTTCATTGGGCCTTTCCGAGTAGAGGCCCAAGTCAATCCGGTCACTTACCGTCTCAAGCTACCCGATCACATGCACTTAACCCCTGTTTTCCACGTTTCCCTCCTCAGGCCCTACGTTCCGGGGCCCCTGGCCGCACCGGTGGGAGAGGCTGAACCCCCTCCTGTCATCGTCACCGCGCAAGGTCAAGCCCATAAGGTCCGCGCGCTCCTGGACTCCCGACGACGTCGAGGGGAGCTTCAATACCTGGTGGATTGGGAGGGTTACGGGCCGGAGGAACGCAGTTGGGTCAAAGTCCGGGACATACTCGACCCTCAACTCCGGCTTGACTACCACCGTAACCACCCCAGCCGCCCTGCCCCCAAACGGAGAGGTCGACCCCCTCGACACAGCAGACCCCCACAGCATCCGCCAGGACGGCGAGGGTCCGGAGCGCGCTGGACGGGGCGTCCGGAGGACGCCTCTGGAGGGGGGGGTGATGTCACGCCCACCACGTTACCCAGGCCAGGGGAGAGGTCCCCGTCCCGATCTGGGAAATAACACTTTGTACTTAAGCAAAGTTTTTAGATGCCTGTGCTTTAGTTGAGTGTTTTTCTGAAAAAACTTCTTACATTTTAAAAAGAAATCTGTACTTTACTTATCTTTTTAAAACAGACTGGTTAGTTCACACTGCACATCTTCAGAACATCAAGATCAGTTTTAACTAAATGGAGCCCTTTGTTGCATCTATCAGTGCAGATCACACACAACAGACTAGAAAGTGACTATTCTTGTCATTGCGAGGTCACAGCACAGCACACAGTGAACCACAACGAAACTGGACTTCTGAATTTAACCCATGCAAACACCGTGCAGCTATGAAAGCGCCCGGGGAGAAGTGACGGGGATGGTACCTTGCTCAAGAGTTCCTCAGGGCAACCTACTGGTAAGGGGTTTGAACCCACAGTCTCCTGATCCTGTGGCCAACTCCCTAAACACTAGGCCACCGCTACCCTGATATAAATGATATAAAAGATCTATTATTCATTCAGATCTATTAATCTGCTAAATGCTGCAAATATAAAAGACTCATGTAATAAGACAAATAAACGGGTTTCTTAACAGATGAGCGAAGCTGATTTTCCTACCCGCTTGCCCTGATCTTGCTGATCTAATTATTTATACACTGGAAGAGCTGATTTGCACGTGGATTCTCTCACTTCAGTCAAAATCAAGGATTGTGGACAGTAAAGGAGGTTACTCTATTTAAAACTATCTGATTGTAATCTGAGACTGATGAGAAAAGGCAGGTCCATGCTCATGATGGGACACATAGTAGTGATACAGATGAAAGTGAAGGAATTATGTGGATTTTCATTATTTTCAGTATTTTTTTTAAACATTTCAATCTTTAAATTAAATGAATATGGTGGGGGCTTCACCTACACACTCAACACAGAAACAAGCCAGACAAAATATCCTTCAAAGGCCTGAACTCTTTCATTTTAAGCCATAAATGGATTTCAGAGACTTCAATTTTGCTTGAGCATAATCAGAACTTCAACATTTTTACTCAAATATCTGTATTTCTGCTTGAGTACAGAATGGGTTTTTTACTGTTGTCTTCTCTGGTAGGTAGGATGGACTTACTTCATCCCCCATCATTCAGCCTGATGATAGCCAACATGGGCATCTCTAACAGAATTGGCATTTATCTTCCGTCTAAGTGAAGCAGAAGAATCTAGCAGCAGGTGCTGCAAGAGGTAAGATGGACATCGCTTCTCATCTTGGTTAGAAAGTGTCAGAGTAAAGGTGCAATGGGAATAAAAGTTCTGTTAAAATGAAAGTTAAGCTGCATCATTTGCAGAGTTAGTTTTCTCATTTTCTCATCCATGTAGCAAATATACGATAGCAAATATACAATAGCAAAACCTGGTCTGAACACAATGGAACAGAACTTCATTGTTATTCTGAGGTACATTATCAGGATCATAATTTGAGCACACTAGACTGGAGCGCAATGTGTCCATCTTACACACAGGGTAGCTCCATCATCAGCAAGATATTTAAGAAAGAGACATTATGTTTGCGGCACAGCGATGCAGTGGTTAGCAATGTTGCATCACAGCAAGAAGGTTCATAGTTCCATTCCCAACCGGGGCAGCCTGGATCCTTTCTGTGTGCAGTTTGCATGTTTTCTGTGTGCTCTGTTTTCCTCCCAAAGTCCAGAGACATGCATGTCAGGTTGATTGGAGATGCTCCCTTGGTGTAACTGAAATTGTGTTTGTCTGTCCTGTGTCAAGCTGGTGACCTGTATTTCCCCACCGTGTGCTCTATAAGCGAATAGGCATTTTGAATAATAGATGGATGAATGGACGTCTTTATGGTTAGTCAGGATTCTGCTGTTAGTTGCACTTAGTTGTAGAGCAGATCCTTTCCTTCAGAAGAGACGTGTTCTTGCTTTCTTCCTGGGAGATCCACCGTTATAACAGGTGTAACGACCCTGGCTTTTAAAAGGAACAGGAGATTACAATTTTAGGCCTAAACACACCCACTAAGAAAGATTAAGACGTTAACATTAAGAAAGAAACTAACACCTCTTTGAATGATACACTGAGCACAGGGACCATTCACCCTAAATGCACCTGCACCATGAGCTTCAGAGTGTGTGCTAAGGTCCTTAAAACAGGGCTCTGAACGACATTACAGTTGTAACATCTGAGGTCCTAACCCCAGCAAAAGTCTTCACTGTGCTCTTCAACTCATGGTGGTATTTTTAGACTCCTCACACCCAGAGCTGCAGTTGGGTTTGTGACAGACAGGTTGGAAAATACAGAGAAGCAACAAATGCATTTTTCAGAGGAAGTGCTAAGTCTATTCTGAGAGTAGCCTCTGTCTAGGTGGTGTTGTCGTTCATTCTGAAAAGAAAGTACACACGTTTTTGTGTGTATGGACAGATAAGTTTTCCCAGCCACTACTGATGAGATTTCCCTTGTACTCTGTATTTATGGCCCGTGTATGGAGGCTCTTTGGTGGTAAATATTAAATGTTTACCAAGGTCTGCACTCATGGCACTGGATCAGGGATTGTTACCCGAAAGCTACCATGAAAGCAACATTAACTGGCGCAGACATGTATTATTGACACAAAGTAAATTGATCCTACACTTAGTCAATGTTGAGACTTGTTGAATTTTTTTTTTTTTTAAGTTGCTGACTTATAAACATTTTGTTTTTACCACAAACAAACATAATTACCAGCCAATATTAATGAATTTCATTTGATTGACCTAAAACAAGTATAAAAGGAATAAATTAAGTTATCTTGACATTCTTATAACCATCACAAAATAAGAGAACCTAGTTTATTCACAATAGTTAAATACTGTTTAAGCAAATGAAATCATGTCCAGTCTTCTTCACTGGGCTACTTACCTAATGCAGTGCTGCTACTGGCTGTTACTATACAGGTCATTGTTGCCATGAAAACAGGGCCACATGGGATCTTCAGCACAGTCATTTCTCTGTTACAGTTTACGGAAAGCAATGATAACGTAATAATCATGGATGAAACTGGCAAATAGTATCTCTAAAAGTAGAACTCGGCTTTGTCAGAGATCTTTGTTTAAAGAAATGATCTTGTTATTATCTAAAGAAAAAAAGTCAACACCAAATCAATAACACCATCTGTCACGTTCCACATATTAGACCAGATGAACGGCTGACGTACGGGCTCACCTGTTCAAAACACTTGGAAATGCTAATGTTTAGATAAAGAACAAATGAGAAAGCATGATCAATAAAACTGAAATGTGCTGAGGTCACTTGGACCAATAGGAGCTGAGGTGTCGAGGAGCTCATGCTCTGCGCAGACTTGCAACCTAGCAACGCATCCGGATAAAAATATCCACTACATACGTGACCAATCTGAGCCACGTTCTCTCAGTTTCATCAACACTGTTGACTCATCCCACTGACAGACTGGCTAAAGGGGCTGATGGGAACTGACCCTCACTCCTGCCCTCTGGCTGCAGTGCCTAAGCTAAATTAAGGAACAGTTATTAGTCTTTTTTCTTTATAATTATCTCAGTGATTCAAAGCACCAGACATAAGCAACACATGAATTAATGTCTGTGATAAATGACAGTGCTCGGGTCCGCGATAGAAGTCCCATTAGTAGCATCATTTAAGTACTTTATTTCTCTAAAACTGAACTAGATGGACTACATAAACTCAAGCTTAAGTTTCTAAATGCCTTACAATCACGGTAACTACAAATTGGCACACACTCTCTCTGAGATTATGGTCCCATCTGTGTGTGTAGAACTGGGTGTGTGTGTCTACAATGTCCAGTGTAAAACTGAGGTTTACTGATGAAAAGAGAACAAACAAAGTGACAGCTCACCATCACGGCCAGAACGGAGAGAAAGCCGGCTCCCACAAATGCCTGGATGTCTGTAATTTGTAAAATCAATTCTGTCTGCATTTCCTTCTCCTCTAGATCATTATTCGAGGATAAGTGGGTCTTGGCTATGCAAACAGGGAAATTCCCAAAGCCCTTTAGGAAAAGAAAAATAAAAATGAAATGAAACAATCTAGAAGTGAGTTAAATCAATTATAACTTTCACCTTTTACCATCTTTCCTGATTCCAAGCTTGGTGTTTGGCCAGAACCATAAGAAAGCTGTTTTTACTGCAGTCCGTCTCTCTTTACACACATAATTTTGTTTCTCTCAGCCATAACTGCTACATTACATGCTATTTAATGAATCTTTATAGCATGGAATGTAATATAGGGTGCACACTATTAAATTAACTTCAGTGAAAAAAATGAAATTACGTGATTTTATTGAAATAAAATTATTTTATTAAATGAATCTTCAGTTTCATTTTATTGTATTTTTATACACCCCCTCCTACTGGTCTACTGTTTTCATGCTTTGAATTATTTGTTTTTCAGGAAAGTGTGTATCTGCAGGTATTGATGTTTGCCAGTGTGTGAGAGTGTGCAGATCTAGGTATGGGTGTCTACACTGTCCAGTGTAAATTTACGCCATGGTCCTTTAGGACGGTGTATTTAAAGTTAGTTATGAAGGTACACTACAGGCTATCCCCCAATGGGGCTGAATAATTAAATAGCACAGGGTGTAGTCAATGCAATTTATGAAACAGAACGGCATGTGATTATATTCCCTGACTTAAGGTACTCAAGTCATACCCTTGAAAGTACCACCACAGTCACAGCATTGGTGAACACAAACGGTGCAGTGTTTGTTCCAACAGTGTGTAAAGTGTATAATTATGGAATAATGCGGGGAACACTTCACTGAAAGCTTCATGACATCCGGCATAAATCTGCATAAACATTCATGAAATCTTATTGCGACTAGCAACAGTTTATCATAAAGGGCGTTTCAATCCATTTTGGGTATCCATTCACCAACAATCTGATGCTTGCTGGTTTATGCCATTATAAATGTTTATGCAGGTTGTTAGGAGAGCTTTATGTGTATATCATGTAGGCTTATGAATGAAATAAAACAATTTTACCACCAAAATTGAGCAAAGTCAGATCCCTTCTATGTTCAAATACACTTGGCCAGTAAAGTCTAACTGTCTGTTGGTGGCTGTCTAAAGTGTCTTTTGGTGTAGACTCACCTTTTTCACATAAAATGCCAGCTTTCCTTTGGCTCTTGGTGATAGTTCTACATCCTTTGCACCGTACATCTTCTGAGCCACCTTCTGAATCTTCTTCATGACAGGCAGCTACAAGATCATATTCATCTCAGTTCGATTCAGCTAAAATTTAGCACTGCTTTTATGTGACTTATGTACAGGGAACTGTGTCCCCGTCTATGAGAATTATGCATCTGATGTAAATAGAGCCTGATAATGAAACACTAAGAGGTGCTAATTAAGTCTCTTTGGGACACCAGACAGGTCTGTTCAAACATCTGTCTGAGAAATATTAGCAATCATTTTAAAAGCCTTCCTACCATTAACTAAATTCTTTGTATCCTAGA
Source organism: Hepsetus odoe (assembly GCA_017165825.1). Classification (NCBI taxonomy): domain Eukaryota; kingdom Metazoa; phylum Chordata; class Actinopteri; order Characiformes; family Hepsetidae; genus Hepsetus; species Hepsetus odoe. The sequence goes on along the minus strand of CM029370.1, from coordinate 23,561,674 downwards.
AAAAAATCCAGGACAAGCTTCCCAAAAGGACCTTATTGCAAACTACTATTATATGTTGGAGTGAGCATCAGGTACTAACATTAACAAGGCTTTGGGTGACTAAGCTCAGATTAGACATTTCTGTGGAAAACAAAGGTGAAGCTTTCAGTCCAGGAAGTCAAAAATTAGCTCCAGAAGTACACCTGGACCTGGAACTGGCTATGATTTTTACAAGGTAATTAGATCCTTATTTCAGTCGTGCTTTAGTTGGGCTCTGTTGCGGTGGATTGCTCTTGTAAGCGAAAACTTCACCACCACACTTTTACCTGTAGGTCGTCTGGGTAATGGAAAGAGCTGGGGAGCTCTGCTGCTCTCTGAATAGCGTGTGCCAGGGCCAGTGCTCCAGCACCCCCATCTGACCAGTTAGTGCACATCACTGCATCAAATACCCCAGCCTGTCTTGCTTGGCTGCACACCAGCTCCAACTCAGCCTTAGTGTCAGAACTATGGCCAAAGAGATCAGAAATAAAATGTCACCAAAGCATCCTACCATGTCTGAATTCACCACTTAAATATATATGGACAGTCAAACACACACACACACACACACACACACACACACACACACACACAGATGACTGCCTATGTTGTGAGAAGAGTGATGATTTTATAGCGTGTATAAGAGATATTTGCAGACATTGGTGCAAGATTCTGAGTTCAGCTGAGACTGGATACAACTGGATAGTCTGGGTCAGAATTGTTTAGGGGCAAAGAAACATGTGTAAGCACAATAAATGTAGGAAGTATATGTGTTTGTATTCTTGATTCGTTTTTTAAACATCACTAGTTCATTTATGTTTTGAGCAGATGGATTTGTGTGTAAATTTGACATGAACACTTGCACTGGAAGTTTTTTCAAATATGAAACGTGAATGCTCGTTACCTCTCACTGGCTGTTTGTCTCATTGTGGACATTGTGAATGTTTTAAGTTATCAGGGGGATGTACAGCACTGTGCACAAGTTTATTTGATCAGATCATCAGAATAAATTCAGAGAAAGGTAAATTCAGTAACGAGTCATTAAGATGTCTTTTTTTTTAACGAGTTATTTTATGAGATGGTTTTAAGAACAGAGTCTTGGTTCCAGATTTTCCCTCGATGCACTGAACCATCACATTGCGCACTTCCATTAACAGCACTTGATTTAACTTTATGAAGCACTGATTAGCTAAACCAGGTATTGAACAAATTCTACTAAGATTCCCTGCAGAGAAAAAAATCAAGATTTTGAAATAAATAAAATCGCTACTTTATAAATTTCCATTTTCTGTTTGTGTTTATTAGCTTTATAAACATAAACGCTTTCTGCCCAAATTAAACACTTTTTGAATCTATTGTTCTCAGGAGTCTAAAACTCGTGCACAGTACTGCAGGCGCTTTGCTGAGTTAGTTTTATGTCTTCTTATGTGTTTGTATGTTTTAATACCATAAGTGGCCAAAGACAAATGCCCAGAGACAGCTGTCTAGAAAATCCAGAACACTTTAAAAGTCTGTATAGCCCATAAAAAAGAAAACGGGAGGATGAACAGAAAATGTCAGGGGACACGTCTGATACATAACCTGAAGCTGTTGACAGCCACCACCACTGGCAAACCATGTGCTCTGGCATTCTCCACTTCCCTCTTCAGATGAGCACAACCTTTCTCCAGCAACGTCAGGTTCTACAGGACAGAGTAAAGCCATCATTTCACACCTCTCGCTCCTGTGCTCAATCATCTGAGTCACACCTTCTCCCTCCAGAGAGCAAACATGAATACTTTATTCTCAGCACTGAACTACCTGGTGACAGGCATCCCGAGGTATGCTGGCATTACACAATTTCTTATTGCAAATGTAAAAACATGCTCATATTTCTTTCGTTTCTGTCTTTTTGGAGCATTTCCACTGCCTTCTGTGTTTTTGTGGCTAAATAATGCTGTAATGTGGGAGATGCGGAGGCTGGATACATGCATGAGTTTTAAGCCAAAGTTGTACCAAAGCAGGGAGAAATGTAGAGATCTGAGTGTCCGTAACAACAACCGACTTAAGATAAAACTTTAGATCAACAGGTAGACTAAAGGGGAGGTAATGGTGGATGTGCTTTTTACAGAGCAGCATGCTTTCTTTTCAATGGGAGGGACATGACTTGCATGCTGTTTTTGCACAGTGAGCACCATTTATGTGTGGTTTCTTTCACGTTGGGTGCCCTAGTTAGAAAAATGTTCAAGTGGTCAGTATCCTAAATCACAAGCATTTTGTTGGATTTAACCAATCAGATCCAAAGTAAACCTGTGATTAAAGGTCATTAGTAATTAAAGGCCTTTTCTGACCTTCACAGGCTTTTGTTTGTTTGTTTGTTAAGTTTGTTTGTGCTAGTTCATTGAAGTCGCTTTTTTTCCCCTTTATGTGTATTTAAATGGTAGCTTGTTAGCACAGGAACAGGACCCAACAACAGGACCCAACAACAACAATAATATGCATTTTTGAAAAATAAAATTACATTACATTAAAAAAGAAATAGTAAATTTAATTTATATGAATTTATATGAACATATAAATATGTTTTGTTATTATATGTATATTATATGTATTGTGTCACTGGAGCTTACCTCCTCTGAATATGACCCTATGACCTACAAGAAAGAAAAATAAAGAATGACATACACTGTCGTTTCCATCTCTGAAACACATTCACTGAGCAAGGAGATTTTCCCATGAAACGAGAAATACTGCACATTAACAACCATACAAGTGACATGGAGGAGGACTGTGTGCAGGGTCTGGGGCTTAATCACACTATCATGCCTTTAATGATGTAAACAAATATTTTCCACTGACACTGTGTGATTTCACATCTCTGTTGGTGGTGATTAAAGTTATTCCTGTCTAGAACAGGCCACTGAGACTCACCTGGGACCCACCCCCATGCATTTTCAGGGCACGGACAGTGGCTACAAGCACCACCACATCTGGCTGGAGGCCTGAAGAGCGACACTTGATGTTAAAAAAATTCTCCATGCCAGCATCAGCACCGTGAGCCGTCTCTGTGACTGGTGTGTGAAAGAGTCCAGAGAGTTTCATTCTAAACGCTTCCTTTGTTATAGTAACTCTTTTATTACAATGTTATATTTAATTAATAAACAAAATAATTAAAAAAAAAAGTACACAAAATAATTTTTTGGTGAGTCCAAACTGAGAGGACCGTATTTCTCACCAACAAAGCCCTGTGGGCCCACCAGCTTTAGAGCTATTTTATCTGCCAAAACGGACACACTGCCATGGGCGTTATCAGCAAATAGACAAGTGTGAACAAATACTGGGGTCCCCTGAGAAAGGGGGAGAGAGAGAGAGAGAGAGAGAGAGAGAGAGAGAGAGAGAGAGAGAGAGAGATAACAACAAATAAGTGATGGCCTTTAGTTTCAATGAACAATATTCTACTTGATGTTCACAAGAAGATTGATGAAAATCAGTCAGAGTTTCCAGTCTGTGTGATGCTGGACTGTCAAAACTAAATTGCTTTACGTAGGAAACGTTGTGTTTAAAAGGGATGTGATCTTTAAATTACTAAAGATTTCAAAAGGTCACATCTAGTGTCTGAAGGCCACTCATGCTCACAAATAATCCAAGAGTAATGTGATCATGTGGAGAATATCTTTCTACATGTAAACACGTTTTTACCTGTGATAAGGCAATAATGCGAGGTATGCAAATCACAAGTGTTTATTTCCATTTAAGACTGAAAGTTAAGTTGTGTTGTAATAGAAACCTGTCTTTAGTAGAAGTCCAGCCAGTTGCTTCATGCTTTTTTGGGATACTTATTTACTTAACTCAGTTCAACTGCTGTTCCAAGTTCAGAGACTAAGAACTTGAATTTTACATCTGTGGTTTATAATTCTTTGTTCTGTCCATCAGTCTGACCTGAATTCTGTAATGAAAGGCATCTGAAGCTATGTCTAACAAGACGTTGGTGCAAGCTGAATAAGGATGGCATTAAAGCAAAAACTGCATATAGGAAACTCCACCCTGATGAGTAACGAATGTGCATGACATTAAAAAGTGTACAAGTGCCCAAACTTAAAATTCATACCATTTTCTTTCCATTTTCCTTTGCAAATTTATTTAATCTCAGATTATAGTCTGATATTATTTTACTCATCTTTTGCAGCTTTTTTCTGTATTTCCTGCCCTGGGAGTTAAACTCTTGGTCCTTTCAGGACTTCATATTCAACAACTTGCTGACCCAACATTTTCTCTGAAATCAACAGGTCTTTTGTTTCCCCTTTGCTGCAGTAACAGCCCCTAGTATTCTGGGAAGGCTAAACGTTAAATGCTTGAACATTGGGAGTTATATTGTGTGATTAATATAAGCAATGGAGTACATAAATATATGCCATGCCACAATTTACTGAAGTGAATGTAATTTTATTTCATAGCTTTGTATCTTACCTCTAAAGTCTGCATCAGACAAGGCTTCAGGGCACCACCCAACAGCAGAGCTAAAGCATCACTAACACCCTGTGGTAATAAAATTACAGGACATTAGCTCACATACACCCACACAAACTAAGTCTGAGCAAGGCTTTAAGTATTTCACACACACACACGCACACAACAGCTATAAGTATTTTACACACACACACACACACACACACACACACACACACACACACACACACACACACAGACCAGGTCCTCTGTGGTGATGGGCTCTTCTGATCTGCTGGCAGTAACCACCATCTTGGCCAGCCTGATCCTCAGGTCCTCTGCACTGTTGCTCAGAGACAGCATGGCCATGAACTCATTTTTCATAGAGGCAATGTCCTGCCACACATAGTCACTCTCTTATTACTCTCTTGAAAATAAGAATTCCTTTTTTCCCCCCGAATAGCTATGCCACAATAAGCATCTTTGAGAGTCATTAAATTGAGTGTATTAAAATAGTGAGAAATAGGTAAATATGGAAAGAAGGGCCAAAAATAGGCAAAAACAATAAATAATATTGCGCAATCAGCTACACTGGTAGTGATACATACAGTCCTGGAGTCTTGGTTAATGTCCAATCGAACGAAACGTTGTTTCTCTTCCTGGTTCAGGGTTAGGGGATCAGATTTCTCAATGCCTAGTTTCTGCAGAAACATGAAGCCCCATCACTTTTCTGACATAGCAAGTCATAGTTTGTTAGCAATGAGTGATGAAAGATGAATTTTTTTTATATTGAAAGTCACAATTTGAGCAAATGCAATTTTCAAATTGAAAGAGCTGCAGTTATTTAGCAAATAATTCTAATATAATTCATGAGTTTTGTTTTTTAACCGGAAGTCACAATTTTGAGCAAATTTCAAATGGCAAGGGCTGCAATCTTTCTGAAAAGAATTCTGATATATATAATCAACTGCACTTTAAAGGAAAATGGCAACTAATTACATTGAACTGTCTATTGCTACTATGGTTCCCACCAAAAGTCCAACCAAGCACCAATGGTTCCCAAATTCAGTCCTGGAGGCCCCTCTGTTTTACACATGTTTCTACATTTGCTACTCTTCCACATCTACTACAACCTAGGAAGGCCTTGATAACTAGTTGATTTGTTGAATGAGGTTTGCTGTGACCATGAAACATCTGCCCATAGCAGATCGGGCCTCCAGGGCTAGGATAGAGAAGCACAGATGTTGACCTATCCAAATCAACCAGACATCCATGTATCCATGTGCAGGACAATACAAGCCTGAATAATGGACATTCTGATCTTCTTTTCCAAAATACCATCCCTGGATCTAAAGATTCAGTTTACACTAAGCTGATAGAGTTGTCCTCTCACTCGCTGTCAATCGTTTTGGACTGTATTTTACATACATTTTTAATCTTACCTGAAGCCTTCTGAGCTGGGAAGGCAAGAAGGATCGATGACCATCTCGGAAAGGCACCAAGAGGTCAAATAAAACCTGTAAGAAAATGAAATTGCTGGACAAATACGTACACATGCACACATACTCACACAAAACAAACAAGAGCCCTCTAACCTCTTCTGAGTACTTAGCCTGGTAGTGAGTGTATGCCGTGATGATGTCCACCACTATGCTGGCAGCAGCAGAAACAGCCTCAGTGTCTCCAGAAGACTGAAGACTGACCTGAAAACATGAAGTGGAAATAGATAAAATAACAAAAACAGAACAGTGGGTGGCAGGTAGATGTGGGAGATCGTTCATTCATTTTATATTGAGACAGATGAGTTTACCTCCTTCATAGGTATGAGCTCAGAATATCCACCTCCAACTCGACTACCTATGCACATATTTCATAGCATGTAAAGCAAATCTTGTATAGAACGTTTACATGTTAATGTCCAAAAATTTTGTCATCACCGGTTCATTTTATAAAATTTAGTAAAAATGAATATAATAGTGTTGTGGGGTGTGCCTTCCAGCCCTATAAAATAACAGCCTCTACTGGTCTGGACTGGCCTTTATACTAGATGAATGCTGCAGCATTGCTGGTAGGATTTGATAGCTTTCAGTTACAAGAGCTTTACTGAGGTCAGGTCCTGGTGCAGGATAATACTGAATCCAAAGGTCACTATAACATGCTTACCAAAACTGGATCGTGGTGAGGGTTTTTGTGTGCAGGCAAAAGCATTTATGTCCAAGTGGGCGCCTAAAGCTTTCGCCAGCGCAAGAGTGAAGGTGCTCTGGCCTTCACTTAGTGGAGTAGGTGTAATTCTGACCACACAGGAAAAGATAAAGTTAGAGAAAAGCAGGTAAAGAAAGAGCTTTTTCAGATAAACCGTCAAGCATTCTCAGTTCAGAATGTTAATTTAAGCCAGAGTTTAATAGAATTATTTATTAATTTTTTGTTCAACTATTGTGTTTAATGTGTTTATTGTTGAACCTCTAATGGTCAATATGTTCTAATGATGTTATGCAGAGGTCTGAATTTGAAACCAGATTACCCAGTCAGCAGCACATATTTCCCATTAGGCTGGTTATCCAAGCGTTTTAGGACATCTGCTTGAACCTTCACTCTGCTCCTGCCGAAAGGCTCCACCTCATTTGAGAGAAGACCCACTTCTTTTGCAAGTTGACCAATTGGCCTCCTTTGGCATGAGCAAGGGATGGAACAACAAAGCAAATGGCCACAGTTTAGAAATGAACATCAGTGTGGTGTGTATTGAAGACACATGTTCTAACAAATCAAAACATTTGTTTTCATTGTATTTAAATTTGATTCCTTGGCTGATTACAGTTATATGCTCCAGTGCTCAACATATATTTCGTTCTTTCAGAGTGAAAAGACATAAACACACCAGTTGCAATACACAAGGCAGATTTTTAAACATGTTCTAAATGTGAAGATCTCCTCTGGGGCTGTTGATGTTTAGTGGAGAGTGACCGTGACTTGCCCTCTTGAAGCCAAAAACCACTTGTTTTGTTTTGTACACTCTGTTTACACTCTATAGTCCCGCCTCAAAGTTTTCCCATGAACAGACCCACACAGATTGTGTCACAAGCAACTTTAAATATACAGTTTGTCAGGGTCATCAGTGTGAACAGAAGAGTGCTGAGAACACAGACCTGGGGGGACTTTGTGATCAGTGTGGTGGTGCTACAGGTGTTGCTACAAATCATGACAGACTAGGGTCTCTAAAGTCCAGGATCCTGTTAAGGTGTTTAGGCCCAACAGTGTTCATGTTCCTGACAGATGCTTATCAATGGTATTAAAATGCTAAAGTGTCTATGAACAGCATTCTCACATTTTTTCTGAAGGGACAGGGCCAGGTGAATGGTGATGGTAATGAAAGTGGTGGTGGTGTCGAAAATGTCATTAAAATGGTTTAATCAAGAAGAGCAATTGCCAAATCACTGCTAATGACCTATAGGAACATTTGCCTGGAATGGAAACAATGATGGCTCATCATTGGCCCAGTCTCTGTTTTTGCACAAGCATCATCCATATAGAATCATCACAAGTTAAGTACAACTCTGTATTCCTCACAAGGTTTACATCAGGACCAACAAATGCCAAAATTAAAATAACCATTCTGGAATTCTGATATTCTGATAAAACAAAGTCAAACAAAGCCTAACTCGCTGGGTTGGATCTATAGTTCTCTGGTTATGTGACTTGCATTGGCCTAGAAAATATTGTGTGGATTGAGGAAAGTATGGATTCTATTATATTTAAACAAATCATGGAAGTAAATATCCTACCATCAGTCCCATGGTACTTTTTGAATGTTAAGGCGTGTTACGTGTGGCTGTACCTTGGCTGAGGTTTCTGTGGTTTCAGCTTATGGTAGGAAATATTCCACTTCCCAGGCTTGTATGTCTGCAGAAATTGCTTAGCACTCTGCACTGTATTCTGACAGGACAAGAGGTATTTATACTATTAAGGTGGGGTAAGAAACATAATCATTTATATAAGTGATATTTTTAACACCTTTTCTGACTTTTTGAGACATTTTAAACCAGAAACATGACTAGATCCAGGTTTTCTTTTGTGATGCAGAAGGGGGAAATTACTCCTTATGTGGCCTTTTGTACATTAAGATACAGTGATCCTGATGATTTGCTGTGATTTTCCAGAAATAACAGCCACAGAAACATTTGACTGTTAATAATGAGATATTCCACCAGCTGGAATGTTGTTTTGAACTGACACAACTTGTGTTATTTAAGAAAAAGAACTGCAGAAATCAAACTCAATGCATTTAAAGGCTAGGGTCCATATTCATCACACTTCATGAAAACAGGCCCAGGTCATCTATTGCTTGGTCTCCTACCTTCATCAGCATCACAACAGTCATGGGCCCCACTCCTCCCGGGACTGGGGTAATGTACCCAGCTCGCTCTTTAGCTTCCAGGTACTGTACGTCCCCAACTACTCTCATCCCCCCTGGCCTGCTGCTGTCTGTGGAAAGGAAAAACATGAGCTGAAGTTTCAGACAGACTCCATTAGGTACCTAGTGCACAAGAAGTAGCCCTGAGGAAAAAGAAAGACCTGGAATGGGATTGATACCACAGTCGATGACCACAGCACCCTCTTTTATCCATTCACCTTTCACCATTTCTGCTTTGCCAGCACCCACAACCAAGATGTCAGCCTTGCCAACCTGAAGAGACCATCAGAATAGAATGAGTTCTTCTCTGGGGCACTCCTCAGAATTTGCCCCATGCAGATTTCAAAGTAACATGTCCAAGTAACATGTCATGAAACAAACAAAATTGTACTTGGTGTAAATGGTGGATGTATCAAAGACTATGCTGAACTACCCCTGCCTTACAAAACCAGCTCTAACAAACCAATAAGCAGATTAGAGCAGGGTTACAGGGAAGTTACCACTTACAGTTCCTTCTTGAAAACACTTTTTTCATTTCTGCCACACAGCCACCAACACTGCTTTAGATCTACATAAGTGTAAATTATTACACTTATGTAGTTTTAAAGGATTTAAAAAAACTATTAACTGCTGTTGCATGAGAAAGGCAAGAAGAATGAACAAGAGAGAAGGAGAAATCACTTGTGTGGCGAGGTCTGGAGTCTTGGAGTGACAGCTGGTCACAGTGGCATGGTTCCACAAGAGGAGATCATGCATGGGAGCTCCAACAATCTTACTGCGTCCAATCACTACTGCATTCACACCAGCCACTGACATACCTGCATACAATATCAGCCAAGCTGTTAACCAAAATAATGTCTCTTAAACTAGAGTCTAAACTTATCTCTCAGGTTTAAGAAGGTCCAGTGATAGGTGTGCAACTAAAATCTGTTTCATGCATGTCCATGTGATTACAACCTACATCCAAACCCAAAACCAAACCCATTTATGAAATATTGAAAGGAAGAATTGCATAATCACTTTCACCTGCACTATGTTGTCGCTGTTGGTTAGGCCACAGGAAAAGGAACTTCTGTCTGCTGAAGGGAAGAGCTCACCCAATTTGACATTACCTGTCACTCTGTGTAAAAACTATTTTTGTTGCATAACTTGATGTCATTTAGTGATATGTGAACCTAAACCATCTAAAATGTGTTTATTAGCTGATTATCTACAATGTTTTTCACATTGCTATTTCAAAGTAGCTCCAGGAAGGCTTTCACTATATTTAGGCGACGCTTTTGAAAGTTGCTGTGGATCAGAGTTTCTGAAAAATGCTGTAAATGTCAAATGTCCAATGAGTCAAATGTCAAATGTCCAATGAACAACCAACCATACAGCTGGTTGTACAGGTATAACCATACAGGTGTGATGACGATGAGTGGAGGTGTGTGGTTTGACTGACGACCTCTGACCTGTCTGCTTGATGAGTTCCAAGCAGCCTTTGGGAGTGCAGGGGATGAAACAGCTCAACAGATCCCCACGAGCCAGTTTCCCTGCATTTATACTGCTTAGACTACAAGAAAGTTGCAGATGAATCCATCATGAGTTTACTTGCATATTGTAAGAAATAATGGCAAAAAAAATCATCCACATAGCTGGCATGATTTTGAAAAGGTTAGGAGACTCTGGAAAGCCAGATCCTCTCTATATCTCACTCCAAGCACAAAATGCCAAAGCAGCTGCACAAGCAAAACATTAATAGCTACTACTGCCTGGCCAAAAGCAATATTTGCACAGCACCTCGCACACGCTCATACTTGTGTGCTCCTGCAGCGGTGCACAGGAAAAACATAGCTTGTTTCCATCTGAAAGAAATTGAAACCAAGAATACTGTGGCTGTTTTGCCCTTTTAATCTAATTTAGAAAAGCAACAGATGAAAGGCTCATGCTGGAGAGAATATAACATGTTTTTCTGCATGTAAGTGGAGGATGAGGTAGACCATTCTCATCCAAGTTAAGCTACTACTGCCCAAACTTGTATGTTTCATTTTAAAACATAAGAGTAAACCCACTGCCCATTTACCATCACATCCAACTGCAAAAAGCAGGAGTTTTTGTTTGTTATAAGAGAGGGGGCAAAGGTGCCAAATGAAATAGGTTAGACCAAGGTGCTTTCAGACTGCAATGGAAACTATTTGTCATGGTGAACACCACAGCTCAGCATACTATGAACCACAATAAAATGCTTCTCAGGATTCAACACAACACACAGTGTCGTGCTAGGGAGTCACACATTCAGCGCTGGGGAGCAGTGATGGGGACGGTACCTCAGGTCAACCTGCTAGTCTGGGGCTCGAACCCACAACCTTCCAATCATGGTGCCTAATCTCCAACTACTTGGCCACTGCTTCGTTTTTCATTGACAATATCACTCAAAAGAGCCAGCGCTTCGTTGCAGGAGAGGAGGCTCTGCGTTAAGGGTAGAAATTAAGTTACAGTGTCTTTTAACAAATTTAAATGTCCTTAAATGTTCTTTCATACTCTATGGCTTTTGAGGCCTTCTTGACTTAACTATTAATCAGAAGACAAATGATTAAGTATGTCTAATGGCTAATTGTTTCTTGGATTCTTAAAAATATGATTATTTAAGCAGTGAAAAATGTACATCCTTGACAACCCTCTATTTAAGTTGAGTACATCTCACCCATCTACATCCTTCTCTGGAGCCACTGCATTGGTCACTTTCTCTGTGTCTATGGGGTTGATGGAGTCCAGTGGTAACTGGACAATGAAACCATGGACTGCCGGATTTTCATTTACAGCTTCTATGCACCACAGGACCTGAAGAAGAATGATATTGTGTTCTTTAATCTCACTATTAAAATTAATGGACAATAAACATTTTTTTTTTTTCAGTTGTGGCACAGAGACAGTTCACCTCACCTCATTTTCTGTGGCAGTCTTTGGAAGCCTAATATGGTTTGCATTTATTCCAATCTGCAGAAGGCAGAGAGAACGTGTGTGAGAAACAGTCAGCCTAACATCTAAGACCAGCTAGGCAACATTTAGCCAAAAATACCTCAGCGGCTGCCTTCAGCTTCATCCGAATATAGAGGTTTGAGTCTTCTCTGTCTCCAACCTAGAATGCACACAGAATGTATTAATTTATAAAATGACTATTAAGTAAAAAAGTAAAAAGTAAGTAAACGCAATAATTTTTTTCAAAATATGTTTTAAGATCTAGAAACCTTAATTTGCTTGACCCACTAAATCCTATAAGCTCTTGGGCAATGGAAACTGATAAGTAATTGGATAAAACCAAGGGTTATTGGGGTCAGCATGTGGTCAAAATAGATTTTATACTGAATTCTCTCTGACGCATTTAAGCAAAAAAGTATTCTTGGCCTTGTTTGTCAGCATTTTATTTCATCTCATACGCAAGGCTCTCTATTTCCTTTTAGTAAAAATGCAGACTGAAAAGAGACTGAAAACTGAAAGAAGAGAGAATGGCATGTTACCAAGTGACCATGTGGAGCAGAGAAAGAGGGAAATCAAGAATAGAGCAGGAAGGTAGTTCAGATTTTCAAAGGATATCATTTGCTCATAATCTTCATGGGAAATGTCAGAGAAAATGAAGAAAATGTGCCAACTGACTTGTAGCACCATTAAGCCTGGTCTAAAGCAAGGCAACTGGTTCTTCATCTGGGCCACATCTTTCTTTAATCGCTCCCTCACCTGTCTTTACAAAATGTCAGACAGTCAATTTACAACAAATTACAGAATGGATACAACAAATGAAAAAAATCCATATTTAATATAACTGTAATAAAATTAAAAGGTGAAGCAAATGAAATTTATGAACTCATGGCTTGAAAAAAGGTAGCCTATATCTAATCATCACGGTATTTTAAACTTGAACATTGACTTTAAATTGTCCCTTAATTCATTTTCTTCTGCTCAGTGTTTTTCTCACACTCCATGTCCAAAAGTTTATAGACACTTTCATCCAGCATTTCATCTGAAAGCTTATTTATAAGGCGTTTGTAACCCCATTTGCTTCACTTCCCTTCCAGTCTTCAAGGAAGGATTTACATTAGATGTTTGAACATTGCTGAGATACTTTGTTTGCTGCCACTCTAGCTTCACTGAGGTTAGATACCCATGTTTGGGAATTAGGTCAGGAACTCCAGTTCCACTCCAGCTCATCCCAAAGGTACTGGGTTGTTCTCCATATCTTCAGACAACCCATTTCAACTGCTTCACAGTTTAAATGTCCCACTAAAATGTCCCATTATCCCATAAAAAGATGCTTTGCATTTAGCAGGGTCTCATAATGTACCCTCTAAAAACAATGGAACAGCAAGGCCAGTTACTACTATCCACTGAAGACATTTGGGGACATCAGGGTGTGACATCAAGATGAACGTGAGACAAGAGATGATTTTTTCAGCTGGGATTTAAAAATGTTAAATTACATATAAAACAGCATTTCTACTTCACCTGTGAAGTGAAAAATGAAAGTGAAAGTGACCATTCTTGTCATTGTAAACCACTAGGCCACCCTGCCTTCCGCATTGTTGTTAATAGATTAAAACCAGAATGAATACCAGAGAGAAAGGCATGCCAAAAATCCAGTTGACACATTTCACAAACATTCTGCAAAGCCAGTACAACTATTTGGAATATCCTGAAAAAGAAGGAAACTACTCGTGTATTGAGCAACAGTCAAGGAAAACAATAGCAACTACTGGCAAACTGTGATAAATCCCAAAGCATCAGTTGGAGCCTTCATAAACAGCCTCTATAGGTCAGAGATGATGGTATCACAACCCACTATTTGAAAAAGACTTTAAAAGCAAAAAATATTGGAGACACCACCAGATGCAAAACACTCATCAGTTTTATTATTTAAAGAGTTTCACCAAATCGATTCTCTAACAAAATGTTGGAAATGTGGAGAAGGGAAGGATGAGCCCACGATCCAAGAAAATACAAGCTCATCTGTGAAGCACAGTGAAGCTTGTGTCATGACATGAGTTTGCATGTCTGATTCTGGATCAGGTTCAATATTTTTTATTGCTGATATGATGCATGAGCTTAGCAGCGAAAGTCTGCAGAAACAGTTTACGCAGAATTGCATACAAATACACGAGGCATTATGTTTTACTGAATATATCTAGATGTAAATACCAGGTACTGAAGCCGGAAATCTAATCTCTTGTCTTACATCTGTCCTTTGAGCTCAAACCCAAATGTCTTCAGTGCATGGCAAAATGAAATGGCCGTTGTCCAATACATTTGGAGGGGACTGATTCTGGCCTCTGCTGACGATGCATTTCTCCAGAACTTTCTCCAGAATACCTGTGTCAGCAAAGGGTGTGCCTTAAAGTAGGTGATATCACTAAGTGTCTGGAAGCTATTAAATATATAATGTCACTAATAAATCTTTGTTTAGCATGTAAAGAGGGGGGCTACAGGGCTGTTCAAGGATGCTCCAACTCACTGTGCGGTCTGGTTGCCTGTGATGACTGTTGCTATAGTGCGCTTACTGTCCAAGACTCTTAAGGCTCCTTGGCGGAGCCTCTGGGCAGTGACCCAAAGCATGTCCAGATGCTGGTCAAAAGACAGAGAGAAGTTAGGATAGAGAGGAGAAAGAGGAACATGATTTATCCTTACTTTTGATTTTTTACTATCCATCGGATATTTTCACAGTTAATTATGAGTCATGAGTCATATTTACATTTGGTTTAACATTGACAGATTGTCACAACATCGTTTTAACAACTCTTAACAAATTTGTTTCAGTGTCAAAACATGGCAAAAGACATACATAGATGCAGTGGATCAGCGGACACCCAGTTGAGTAGTGTGAGAGAGAGCCTTTGAAGTCACTCTTTCTTCCCTACACAACTACCTCCTCCTCCTGTGTCCCTGAAGACTGCCAGCTCATTGGCCAGCCTCTTATCTCTGGCTTTTTCAGCAGCATACCAGCTTGGTCCGGAGAGCCTGAGAGAGCAGTAAATAAAAGACAACTCTTCAGGCCCAGGCAAGCTCACACGCCCTTGCGGTTGGGGCTTAGAGAGAAAGAACGAAAGAAAAAAAAAAACAGTTCTGCAGCGGAACTGTCACCACTGGAGTGGGGGAAGTGGGCCGCTCCAGGGCCTGGTCCACTGTCAGCCAATCAGAGAACTTTTCAGCATTGCTTGTGGAATTCCTGCGTCTCTGGAGTGCTCCTTACCCCTTCACCCCCCCACACTCTTTATTAACAGCCTTAGGCTGTTCCTCTACCCAGGCGTCCAAGGGGTGGGTTGAAAGAGCTGGGAGGGGGTTGGCTTAGCTGAGCTCCAGGAGAGTAAGCAGGCAAAGTCTGCAGGTTTGCCCTTGTGAACTCTGGTGAAAAGTCCCACCCTCTCTGCTCACTCAGCCAACAAATGAAAGGCAACCCTACAAGTCCTTGGCTGCTATCCAACCACTTGGGGAGTTTCAGTCTCTCAAGACTAGAACTATTACTGGAGGAGAATAACAGATTAGATTTTGGAAAAAGTCAGAGAAAGATCTGAATTACTTACATCTTTCTTACCCAAATAAATCATGTAAGGAATGTTTTTTACTTTCTTGGTGCAGCTGTTAGACTGAAGCTGTAAAGAAGTGTTAAAACGCTTTGACTGATTGCCTACATTTGAAGTATGTGGGGAATGTACATTTCACTTCATGGTGAACCAGTCAAGTTTCTCAATGTTGGTCCTGGAGTACCTTCCAGTCCTGCACATGTTAAAGTTTTTCCCTGACCTGACATATATAGAATATAAAGAAGTCATTAAGAAGCTTTTTTAGCTTCTTCACCACACTCTGTGAATTCAGGGGAAGATATTTTATAGTTGAAAACCATAAAAAAGTCTTTTGCATGAAGCTGTGGGAATGACACAGGCAGCTGGTGACCCTCTGCCTAAGCTGAAGTTCTTTTGAGCCTCTTGCGGCTTCTAGTGGCTTAAAAGTGCAGCACCTGATAGTGAGATGCCGTTCAAGAGAAGCAGTGATATGTCTCACTCCCATCGAAAATTAGCAGAAAAAAACAAAGAGAAAATATATTTCACACCTCTTACCTGGAGAAACACAAGCCTGAGAACAGGGACCCAGTAACAGCTTCGAGAAGGCATTTGAGGGCCAGCGGTGGCCTAGTGGTTAGGGCGTTGGCCACAGGCTAGGAAGATTGTGGGTTCAAACCTCTTACCAGTAGGTTGCCCTGAGGATACCTTGAGCAACGTACTGTCACTGCTCCCTGGGTGCTTTCATAGCTGCCTACAGCTGCATGGTGTTTGCATGGGTTAAATACAGAGGTCTGGTTTTGTTGTGGTGTGCTGTGACCTTGCAATGACAAGAAAAGTCACTTTCACTTATTCAAGTCTTGGACATTTTATTCAGGCTGAAAAAATAAAGAGAAAATACAACAAAAGTATGAGAACTGTTTCAAAATCTTTTTTTAAATGTGGAAATGTAGAGGAAAACAAGCAGATGTATACACACCAGAGTGAAAATGAAAGATTTTAAAGACAACTTTTAAACACACAAGCATAAAGTAAATAGTAAACATTTTTAGTTACATACAGTGGTGCTAGAAAAATGGAGAATCCTTAAAGATGTTCTTAGTTTCTGCATTGATGGGTGAACCATGACTCCGTTTCAGATCAAGCCTGTTGCCTCTTTGATTATGTTTGTCAGAATGACTGGAAAAAACTGCAACCGCCTCTTACTTGACAGTAAACATTTAGTCTTCAATACAATGTGTGTGTGTGTGTGTGTGTGTGTGTGTGTGTGTGTGTGTGTGTGTGTGTGTTTCTGTGTTAATGCACATTTTATTACATCCACTAGGTGGGGATATAAAGCTTCAAATGTACAGGTTGTCTGTACAAGTCCTCACATGGACCTGAAGTGAGGGAGACAAAGAAGTATTAAGGGATATTAACTGAATGCTGAGTGCTACAGCTCAGTCAGCCCAAGAAGCATGTGCCCTTTGAGACTAAAGGCAACATTATTCTAACTTTACACCCCGCCTGCCTCTACTGTCTGGTGATTATCCGTTAAAGCTGCTGGTGAAGTCCAGACACTGAGTACCGCTTACCACATTTCACATTAAAAATGAACAAACAGGAGAATTGCCATCACATATACAGTAGCAATTGTGACAGACAAAAGAGGTCGCGGCAGGTCACTTACAAGCGTTTCATCCCTGAATGATCCCTCCAATGAAATAAGCGAGGTAGGCCCACCTGGCTAGATGCCATTCTTCAGCATTACCAATCCCTGCCCTGGTCATGAGGGCCCTGCAGAGCCCCATTAGAGCCCTGTAAGCATTAAAAGCATTAGGATTATTTCCTGCTCAATGGACATTAGCGGGTAATTGCTCTGGTCTGACTGATCTTGTTAGCCAAATGATATAAGCCTGACTTCCTCCTGGTGCCGAGGAGAAAACATTTGTAGAGGTGGGCAAATGGAGTTCAACGATGCATTATTTGCACACATTGGAAGAACCAGTGCCTTATATCATACCCAGGGAAATACAAGCCAGAGGACAGGGACCCAGTAACTGCTGCCAGAAGGCATTTAGAACAAAGACATTCATGATCAGGACAGGGTCCATTTCAAATCTGGGATATTATAGACAGGCCAGAGGTTTTAGAAAATAAAACACTCAAAATAGACCTCTATAAACATATGTGGTATTTTGCATAAGTGCAATCATGAGGAAATATATTTTCAACACAAACATTGTCAATGAAATAATGTAAATTTCATCAATAATATCAATTCTTCCTCAGGGCAAAACTGATGAATGTTATTTAAGGCCAAGCCTCCATTACATTACAACTAATAAATAACAAAATAATTCATAATAAATTCTCCATGCACTGAAATATCACAAACACTAATTAACGTAATTACAATTAAGTGCAATTTGCTTTATGTTTCAGTCTTTAACTTTCACTCAGACTGTTAATAGCACATTGACATCAACCATCTCTTTAAAGGTGTGAAGAGAAGAACAGTTATGAAGAGTAAAGAAAGATAGAGAGTTCAGTTAGGAAGTGCAGGGTTGATATAAAAGAAATTGTAGCTCAGTGTATGTATCTGTGTATGTAACACGTGTTTTATTTCCTAGTTAAGTAGGATTAGTATTCTGTCTTTTCTCACATTATAGTAGATATTTGCTGTTGATCAGGTTTAACTCACCGTCCCTCTGACCAAACTCACCTTCTCTCAGACTGATTCATAATCTGATTCATAATCTGATTCATAAAATCATTCTTGTTTAAAGAGCAACAACAACAGAATTATTTAAGTACATTTAAAAAAGTCCAGCACAGATGCGAAATAACTATTGAGCCACTTTATTTAGATTTAGTCTTAAACTGAAATAACACTTGCAAACATCAGTGGCTAAAATTGTAAGTCTTTAATATCTATAATTAAATCAAACAAAGTTTTTAAGAGACAAAACAAAGTGTTAAGAAATGATAACGTCCAAAATGTCCATCATGCCCATGACCTAAATTAAATATTTTCATTTAACAGTGTTTTCTCATTAATGCTTATCCTAACTTGGAGCCAGTCAGCCACTACATGTTTGTTGTCCAGTGTCTTTTTTCATTAAGTGAAAGTGAAAGTGACTACCCTTGTCATCGTGAAATGTAGCACAGCACAGCACAACGAAATTCAGCCTCTGTGTTTCACCCATACATACACACATGTAGCAGGGGCAGCTATTGAAAGCACTCGGGGAGCAGTGACAAAGACGGTACCTTGCTCAAGGGTACCTCAGGGCAGCTGCCTAGTATTGCCACTAAGAAGCCACTATCGTAAACAAATAACAGTAGCAAAATCCACACAGCTAGGCCACCGGGGGCAGCGGTGCACCAGTGTTTAGGGACTTGGCACCAGGATCGGAAGATCGTGGGTTCGAATCCCAGACCAGTAGGTTGCCCTGAGGTAAACTCTGGGAAGGTACGGTCCCCATCGCTGCTCCCTGGGTGCTTTAAATAGCTGCCCCCTGCTGTATGTGTATGTATGGGTTAAAATCAGAGGAAAAGCAGAGGAGTTTTTACTATGTGCTGTGTTTCACAATGACAAGTATTCACTTTCACTTTCAAATAGTCAAGCAATGACTATTAAAAAAAATCATCTTTTCAATATAAAAATAGTTTTAGTATGTAAAATGGATCAAAGTATTAGAAGAAACTGCGTGTTTTGTTTTTTTTTAGCCTCATGAGAAACGTTTGCCAGTTTTAATAAGCAGAAAAGTAGACAGAGTCTAAAATCTAAGGAAACTTGCTGGTATTGTCAGTAGTTATAGCTGATACACTCAGAATAATTACATTAGACTGGAAGCATGTATGATCTAATACTGTACAGCTGTTTGCGATTTGGTTAATCGATATTAATGATCCTGTGTCTAGTTAACAGTTGCGCTGTACTCCTAAGAAAAGCTTGACTTTTCTGATGCAAGCTCAGTGAAATACAGCTTTTAGGCCAATACTTGTACCAGCGCTCATCATGACTTCAAAAGCATTGTCATTGATGTGGAGTGCTCTCATTAGGAGACACTATGCCCTCCTCATTCAATACATCTGAACCTTCAGACACCCTTATGGTAGAAAGCTCAGCTCCCATCATTCAGAAGAGATCACCAAGGAGTGGCACATGCAGTAATCAGGGTATTTGTGTCTGTGTGGGTGGTGACTGCATCAGATCACTTAAATAGCAAATTAGCTTCTAGGCAGATGAAGACAACATCCCAGGAGATATGCTGGCCGGAATGAATCAGATGAGGCAATGTCATGGAAGAACCCCCTACCATGAAAACAGAGCTGTTTCATAATAAGATAAAAGTGAAATGATTTTCACTTTTGACCTCCATAACCAGAATCCAGAAGATGCCAGAAAAATGTCCACCAAGTAAAATAAACACCAGATCCCCATCCCAGAGAGTGCTGTAAAACTCCAGTCATGGGGAGCTAGTGTCCAGTGTCCAGGGAATATGTTTTAGTATGACACTAATTGAGGAAGCACTGTTGTGAAAACACCTTCTATCTGTTTGGCCATTGGCTGATAGAACCACCTATAAAGAAAATGAAGAGAAGTCTTGGGTTTAATTCTCAGGCAAAGCAGTCCAGGTCCTATCTCTGTAGCGTTCTGCATGTTCTCCCCGTGTCTCCGTAGGTTTCCTCTGGGAACTCTGGTTTCCTCCCATCAACCGAAGACATCCATGTCAGGTGGATTGGTGATGCTTAATTGCTTGTAGGTGTGTATATGTGATGTGATGGACTGGTGACCTGTCCTGGGTGTTTCCCTACCTTTCGCCCTGTGTGAGCTGGGATAGACTCCAGTACTGTCCATGACCTTGATTAGGACAAGGAGCTTAGAATATAAGTGAGAGAGAGAGAGAGAGAGAGAGAGAGAGAGAGAGAGAGAGAGATTATGAACTGATAGTATATATTTACAATTAAAGACAAACAGTTGCAGTTAAAGACAAACTATTACAGTGTGCTCTGTTTCCCCACTTCTCCTTCATTAAATTCATCCTCAAGCCCAGCTGTGCAAAAGTGAGTAGCCTCTGCAATTGCTGCTGTGGCAGCAAAGGGGGCAGCCAACCCCAAGCAAATTTTCCCGGTCCCTCTGTCCCACTTATGTCAAGAGTCAGCACTTGCTAAGAGGGTTCTAATAAAACCAGGCTGGGAGGACTCAGTCTAATAAATCACAATCAGACGATCATAAAGAGAAGGGCTGAAGCATGGTGATTTAAGCTTGTGGCTCAGCCATCCTCACTGGACACCAGCCAGGGCATACTGGTGCCAAAGCAGCTGCAAAGGTAGGGTGGAACAACGCTATTTAGGTCACTGAGTTTTGGAAAAGAACTAGGCCTGGACTGTCAGAGAAGGGGCTTTTCTAATGTTACCGGCCTTCAGAGGGGTCAAGGTGCTTACAGACCTGGAAAAAAAAACATGCAGGCAATATTCTGTTTAAGCTTTAGCCTTTTCTTTCTGTTAGCGTTCAATAAATGCCTAGTTACATTAAAAATAATACATCAACTGTGGTTTTCCCAAATATGTTTTCACTACCTTGCTATAATTTAAGGAGGTGTAACATTTTTATTGTGCACTAGAGGGTGCTAAAATATGACAAAAAGGTCAAAAGTGTCATAGTGACCACAAACAGACATTCCTATTACACAGATTTAATGTGTGGATTACACTTCAGTAGAGGGGTTCTGTTTCCCTGATCACTCTTTTATAAGCACTTTGTTCATGTATTGCTAGACCCTCTTAAAAAGTGCTTATAATCTCACTGTATATGTGTGTGTATGTGTGTGTGTGAGTGTGTGTGTGTGTGTGTGTGTGTATACAGTACTATGCAAAAGTTTTAGGCAGCTGTGGAAAAAATGCTGTAAACAAAGAATGCTTTCAGAAATCCATCCATCCATCCATTTTCTGCCGCTTGTCCCAAACGGGGTCGCGGGGGGGAGCTAGAGTCCAACCCAGCGCACACAGGGCGAGGACGGGGGACGCACCCTGGACAGGTCGCCAGCCCATCGCAGGGAGCTTTCAGAAATGGAAGTGTTAATCATTTATTTTCATCAGTCAACAAAATGCAGTGAATGAAAAAAAGAGAAATATAAATCAAATCAATATTTGGTGTGATCACCCTTTGCCTTCAAAACAGTATCAATTCTTCTAGGTACACTTGCACAGTTTTTGAAGGAACTCAGCTGGTAGGTTGTTCCAAACATCTTGGAGAACGAACCACAGATCTTCTGTGGATGTAGCTTCCTCACATCCTTCTGTCTCTTCATGTAATCCAGACACACTGGATGATGTTGAGATCAGGACTCTGTGGGGGCCAGAAGAACTGATGCTGGTTTGAAGGCAAAAGGTAGAAACACCAAATATTGATTTGATTTAGAGTTTTCTTTTGTTCGCTCACTTTGCATTTTGTAAATTGATAAAAATAAACAATCATTATTTATATTTCTGAAAACATTCTTTGTTTGCAGCATTTTTTCCACACACACACACACACACACACGCACACATATATATATATATATATATATACACACACTGTATACAGTGCATATATATTTCCACACACACACACACACACACACACACACACACACACACACATATATATATATATATATATATATATATATATATATATGTATACACTGCTCAAAAAAATTAGGCAACATTCGAAAACAGATCAGGTCTCAATTGGAAAAAAAATCATGCTGGATTTCTATACTGATCTGGAATGAGTAATGTGTTAGGAACAAAAGGATGCCCTACAGATGGCTTAATTCGAAGTCACCAAGGAATTTAAACTGAAAAACTGATGCAGCAGGCTAGTCCAATGAAATATTATTGCAGCAACTCAAAATGGTACTCAGTAGTTTGTATGGCCCCCATGTGCTTGTATGCATGCCTGACAATGTCAGGGCTCCTTATGAGATGACAGATGGTGTCCTGGGGTATCTCCTCCCAGATCCTGCCCAAAGCATCACTGAGCTCCTGGACAGTCTGAAGTGCAACCTGGTGGCGTAGGATTGACCAGAATATTTCCCAGAGATGTTCTATTGGATTAAGATCAGACGAGCGTGGAGGCTAGTCAATGGTATCGTTTCCTTCATCCTCCATGAACTGCCTGGATACTCTTGCCACATGAGGCCGGACATTATCATTCACTAGGAGGAACCCGGGCCCCACTGCACCAGCGAAGGGTCTAACAATGGGTATAAGGATTTCATCCCAATACCTAATAGCATTCGGGGTGCCATCGTTTATCCTGTACAGGTCTGTGCATGCCTCCATGGATATGCCTCCCCAGACCACAACCGATCATGACCCACCACCAAACGATCATGCTGAACAATGTTGCAGGCAGCATAACGTTTATCACTTCTCCAGACCCTTTCATGTCTGTCACATGAGCTCAGAGTGAACCTGCTCTCATCTGTGAAAAGCAGAAGGTGCCAGTGCTGGACCTGCCAATTCTGGTGTTCTCTGGCAAATGCCAGTCGGGCTACATGCTGCCGGACAGTGAGTACAGGGCCCACTAGAGGATGTTGGGCCCTCAGGCCACCCTCATGAAGTCTGTTTCTAATGGTTTGGTCAGAGTCATTCATGCCTGTGGCTAGCTGGAGGTCACTTTGTAGGGCTCTAGCAGTACTCATCCTGTCCCTCCTTGCACAAAGGAACAGATACCGGTCCTGCTGATGGGTTAAGGACCTCCAGCTCTCCTAGAGTAACTGCCTGTCTCCTGGAATCTCCTCCATGCTCTTGAGACTGTGCTAAGAGACACAGCAAACCTTCTGGCAATGACACATATTGATGTGCCATCCTGGTGGAGTTGGACTTCCTGTGCAACCTCTATAGGGTCCAGGTATCGCCTCATGCTACCAGAAATTACACGGACCCTAGTCAAATGCAAAACTACTGAAAAGCAGTCAAAAAAAGATGAGGAGGGAACATTTTTCTGTGGCCTCCACCTGCAAATCCATTACTGTTTTTGGGGTTGTCTCATTGTTCCTGCTTTAGTGTTACCAGAGCAGAAAGACTTCAATGACTAAAATGTATAACAGGTGTACATGGGGACAAATTACAAAGTTTTATACATGTATTTAAAACATTAAACTGGAATTTTCCATTTACATAAGTATTCAGTCCCATCACTTAGTACTTGGCTAACATACGTTTTGCAGAGATGATTGCCACAAGTCTTTTTAGGAATGATCCTACAAGCTTCTGAACATCTCTTGGTTGAGAAAAGATGATCTTTTGGGTTCAGGTTCAAACTCTGACTTGTTCACTCCCAGACTTTTTACAGAGTTTTGCACTCCTTTGTTTTGACATTATGTTTTGAGTCATTGTCTTGTTAAAATATAAACCTTCGCCCCATTCCTGAGATCCTGGGCACTCTGGACATGGTAATTACACAGGATCACTCTATATTTAGAATAATATATACACACGGTAATCTATCTGTGTGGATCTCATCTCTGAAAAGAAACTCTGGATCTCGGGCGTGCTGACCATTTGGTTCTTTGTTATCTTTCTAATAAATATCTTCCATGCCTCATTTCTCAGTGTGTGTGAGTGGCCAGTTTACAAAGACTGTTAGTCCTAAATCTCTTCAGTTTGAAGATGATGAATGCCATCATGATCTTGAGCACTTTCAATGTTACAGAAATGTTCTTGTATCCTTGCCCAGATCTGTGCTTTGACAAGGATCTCAGGTCTACAGACAGTTTTCTAAACCTCATTGCTTAGTTTTCTCTAGAAGATACTGCCAACTGGGTGAATTTGTATAGACAGATGTGCACCTTTTCTAATTACATCCAGGGGCATAGCTGGACTCCACTCAATTTGTATACGCATCTCAAAGACCACTTTTTTGCACTGCTAGCCATTATTAGTATTAACATATTTATCCTCATTATTTGAAAGTGAAAGTGACAACCCTTGTCATTGCGAGGTCACAGCACAGCACACCACAACAAAATTGGACCTCTGCATTTAACCCATGCAAACACCGTGCAGCTATTGAAAGCACCCAGGGAGCAGTGACGGGGACAGTACCTTGCTCAAGGGTACCTCAGGGCAACCTACTAGTGAGGGAATCAAACTCTCAATCTTCCGATGTGGGGCCAACTCCCTAACCACTAGGCCACCACTGCCCCGCATTTGTATGAGGGAGAATCTGTTGTATTTTTTTTATGAACCTTTCATGAATAAAAGGATTCCACAAAAAATATGTACCTATTTTTTACAGACAACTACAGCGGCCATAAGACCTAAACATTGTTTCAGTGGTTCCATATTTAGAGTGTACACTCTTTCACTCCTTTTCAATTCTTTTCAGTAGACTTACTTTTGATTTCCTTCCTATTTATTAAAATTTAATAAAAAGGTAAGTCTTAGCCATTGATTGCATGTACTCTTTTAAGTTAATCTCAGTTATAAATTTGTGCTCAGCGGTCTGTGCAGTTTCGGTATTCCAGTGCACATTTTCTAAAGTTTCCTGATTTCATTTTTCACTCATGTCTGAAAGATGGAAAGAAATGCTTGCAGACCTATTCATATATGAAGCAATAGTGAAGCTTAATTCTTACTGAGGAAATGTTCTAGTGCTGTTTATCTGATGAGATAAACAGTTTTTAAGAGTTAGGGGTTCCATTCTTCTTCTATTTTTCAGTCTTTTTTCAGTTTTTTTTTTTTTGTGGAGCCTTCTGTGTTTTCCTTTCATTTTTCCACTTTCTTGTGCAAATGGATTATCTTCTGTTTAATCTTCCCTTTAGCCAATTTAGATTACCAAGATATATGTGTGTGTGTGTGTGTGTGTATGTTAGGCCTTGTTCAGTTAAAATCAGCATGTCTGATTTGAGTGGGGCACATTTTCTGCAGTCTGAATAACATAAAGCCACGAGCCACATTTGTGGTAAATCTCACTCAAATTGCAAGTCTGGACGTCTCAGTTTCACCAGTAAGACCATCATTTGAGCTCAGTGCTTGTTGACTAAAACAGTTGAGAGGAGGGTTGGTGCTGCACTTATAGTAAATCTTTAAAATGATATGTTAAAACTTTTACTAAACACTTAGGTGACATATATACTTGAATCTCATCTGGTGAATTTAGTTCATGTCAGCGTGTCCACATGCTTCTCCATTTGTCGCTTTTGTGTCTGAAGGAGAGAAGTGTGTTTTATGTTTTGGAAATCACTGTAACATTGCTTAAAGTGTGGAAAGTTGTTGGGCTGAGAATTTGTGTCAAAATTCACTAATTCTGTGTAATTTAAAAAATTTTAAATGCAATCTTTAAAAAATTGTAACTGAACCTTCCACTTCCATTTCCAGAAATATGGACCTTGTGCTTTCACAAATACAAGAGAAGAAACTCTCCAATTATCATAGTAAAGGTGCCTGACAGAAAAATATGAATGCCCTAGCGGAAGTATTGGGTGCACGGTTCAATGGTCTCTGATAAGAAAGAGTGACAGCAATGTTCTAACAATGCCTGCTTTGACTGAGATAAAGGAGATACCCCTGTGGAGAACTGTATTGCCACCGCACCAGAACAATATGCCATTAATTTTCATGCAAATTCAGTGTCGTCAGATGCATGGAGCACTTTGCACTGAATATTGATGATAGCTTTTGGAAGGCACAGTAGATCTTTTTTTTTTTTTTTTTTACCAGGGCAGCAATAACTGCCCTGTTGAAGCTTTCAAGCTTTCGTATTTTTAAAAGTGAAAGTGAAAGTGACAACCCTCGTCATTGCGAGGTCACGGCACAGCACACCACAACAAAATTGGACATCTGCATTTAACCCATGTACTCCAACACTGTGCACCAGGGGGCAGCCATTGAAAGCACCCAGGGAGCAGTGACAGGGATGGCACCTTGCTCAAGGGTACCTCAGGGTAACCTACTGGTAAGGGGTTGGAACCCACAATCTTCTGATCCTGTGGCCAACTCCCTAACCACTAGGCCACCGCTGTCCCCATGGATAGGCTTTTTTTGGGGGTGAAAAAGCCTAGACTATCCTATTAGACCCCAGAACTCAGAAACGATATAACGTTTGTAGAATTGCAAGTAGTTTACATGCATTTGTCAGTGTAATGTATGTATTTATTTCCAAATGACAACTTACAGTCTCATAGTGGACTTTAAACACTGATGAGCAATTTTCTTCTCCTTCTTTATATGATGAAGAGCCTTTTGTTTCAATCATTCACTCATATTTTCATATCCTGACCTGCAAATGAGGTATAAATGATTTGAGTGATGGTGTTTAGTTTTAGGCTATTCAAAGGATATATCAATATGTGAAATAAAGTGCAGACTCTTTTTTTTTTTTTTTAAGCAATTTACACCCATCAAGGAAAAATATATAGCCAAACAGTCTAAGAGGTAAAGAAGGAAAACATGCTTTAGATATTGAGCAAACCCACTACACACACTGATCAGCTGTTAAGAGAGTCATAAACAACATAATGCAGCAATCAGCCACAATGATTATCTTGTGATGATGTCTGCTGTCAAGAGCTGGATGATATTAGTCAGCAAATGAACAGTCAAGTAGGAAAATAGTCTGAAGTATAACAACTGGGCTGAGTGTGAAACACTGTAATGGCTAGACGACTGGGGCCAAGCATCTACAAAACGATCTTGTGCAGCATAAAATGGTAAATACCTACCAGAAGTGGTGCAAAGCACCCGAGTCATGACCTTCCTCCCTTAGGAGCAAACTCTAACAGGGCTTGTCCACTCCAACAGAAGAGCTGCTGCAGCAAATTGGCTAAAGAAGCTAATTTTGACCATGAGGTATCAGAACTCACAGTGCATTGCAGCCTGCTGGGTGTGGGACTGCATAGTCACAGACAAGGGTCACTGACCACTGCCAAAAGTGCCTGCAAATGGCTAGTGAGCTGCAGAATTAGACCACTGAGCAATTAAAGAAGGTAGTCTAGTCATTAATGGTGATTAATTGCATTTTGTTTAATCAAAGAGGAGGTTTATGGATGGGATGATGGAGGACATGCAGGTGGTTGGTTTGAAGGAGGAAGATGCAGAGAACCTGAAGAAATGGAGATGGCTGATCCGCTGTGGCGTTGTGGCCTTAAACAGGAGCAGACGAAAGAAAAAGAAGAACTGAAGTTTGTATAACGTTAAAGGGCAGGCAGGGGGGCTGTGCTTTGTTTACCTGGAGAAGAGATGGCAATGAGATGGCCACTATACAAAAGCAAGTTTTACAGAGCTTATAGAACTGCTAATGTCATAGTGCCTGATGCCACAGTGAACCTTGAGAAGCTTTGTGGAGAGGAGACCAAAATAACATTAGGTAGGTGGTTTTAATGTTATGGGAGATCAGTGGATTTTTTTTTAAGTTTGGCCCAATATTCTCTGAAGTAGAGCTTATCTATTCAGCATTCCAGCAGAGCTGCAAGTTCTTCTTTCCAAGATGATCAAATTAGTCCATCCTATCAGATATGCTGTGTCTGCATCAGATAAAATGCCTCTCAAAGTGAAGCCTTTCAAAGTCGTCCATGGAGGCAGGAGCTGCGAAAGTGAAGACTGCAATAACGTAGATATTTTTTCTCCCCTGTAGGCAGTGGATAGCTCATCATGAAAAATAAGCTTCCATGAAAACACATTTCAGGACTGAAATATATGCAGCTTTTTATGCATATGAAAATCAATGGAGAAAAAAAATTGTCTTTATTTGCACAATTGCCACTTTGGATGATTCGCTTGCTAATGGATGGTGGTGCATAGGCACTCAGCTCCAACAGAGTTCTCTTGTTTGCAGCCATGATTTTGAAGGCGATGGACAGGAGATGGATGCATTTGGTAATGAGTCAGCCATCAGGGCTGTTGCATTATGCAAGAATCACCATGGAGGAAGAACGATGGTGATTTTACTTTCCAAATTCCATGAATATATACATATAAAAAAGATGGATGAATTTGTTCCCAAAACAAGCCATTTCAAAGCGGCAATTTTAGCTTTGACAATGAATAACCAGAGAGGCAT
The DNA here is from genome assembly GCA_017165825.1 of Hepsetus odoe. Classification (NCBI taxonomy): domain Eukaryota; kingdom Metazoa; phylum Chordata; class Actinopteri; order Characiformes; family Hepsetidae; genus Hepsetus; species Hepsetus odoe. The sequence goes on along the minus strand of CM029370.1, from coordinate 23,533,254 downwards.
CTCATAGAGATTCTATTCCCAGCCTGACACCTGTTAAAAGTGTGTGTCACCATATAACTGTATCTGTACAGGCTCAGTCTAAAAAAAAAAAGAAAAGCCTGAGAAGCCTCAAAATGCCACCATCGAGTTTCTGCTCTGTGCTTCTGCCATGATATTTACTCTTAGAAAATACACTGTAAAATTTTTACAAAAATTCATCAAATTTGGATAATTCATCATCTCAAGCTTGGTGGAAGGATAATGACATTAGTGTAGGTTTTCCCAGAGCATTGACATTTCTTCCCTTATTTAACTGGTTAGTTAAGAAGGTTGTGGTCAAGCATGTGTACTTGGGGCTGAAATGGTGAAAGAACTTCCTCAATATTGCATGCAGGCTCCTACAAGATTAAAAGAATGGCAAAGGCTGTTCAGACAGGTTACTCAGCAGGCAGGGTACCTCAAACAGCCTGCTGTTTTGGAGTGTAAGTCAGTAACTCAGTGTGAAACTTCATTGTGCCGATTATATCTTCCTGTACAGAAAAAGCAAAAAAAAAAAATGTTTGATAGATTATTAAAAGGAAGCATATATAAAATGTATATGCATTCTTGATGGTTGGGGTGTAAGTCATTTCTTCATTCTCCATGAGCAGTTGCTGGACAGAACCTTAAATTCTAGATGGTGGGATGAAGATACCCAACTGATACACAGTTAGTGTTTTTGTTACTTAAAGGCTCTTTATGTCTTTTTCTATGACATCACTCCAAATGTTAAGGCTTTCTTTTACAGTTCCTTTGGTTTTATGCATATTATGAAATTATAAAAGTACCTCCACTTCTAGCTAAACACTATCTTGCACATAGAAGGCTTTTACTCAACATTTCTATGACATACAGCATTGTGCAAACAATGGCTCTCCAAAGAGCCAGACAGTCTTTTTAAAGTATTGTTGAGGAATAGTTCTCCGATTTCCGACAACATCTTTGGCTCTCATTTTCAGTACAGTCCCTGGCCAGTTTCAGAGGATTGTTTCTTGTTTTTGCTAAGACACACGGTGACCTACATATTAATCATTCCAGCTAGACATTTTCTTGTATCTTTAGGCACTTTGAAGGTTGTCAGTAATTTTCTATTTTCTATTATATAGTAACTATTTCTTTTCATTAATCTACTGAATATGACAAGCATCAGGCAGTTTGGAAGGCATAAAATAGTCTTTCGGCAACAAGAAGGTGATTCCCACATGAAATGGGGGATGTTTCAAGACTTTTGCACAGTAGTGTAAATCACAACAAATCCAGCTAGAACACTCTGTCCAGAACTGAAATTTTAAATATATTCTATTGGTTAGTCTTGCAGTAATCAGTAATATCGGCTTATGTTGAAGCAACTACCCTAAAAAGTCTGCAAAATGACAGAATTATCACTCTTGTAGTCTTTGGCGAATTCACACATTTGCTACGTGTCATGGTGTCTGTTAGCTCTGAAACCCAGGACAGCAAGGGGTTTTGGTTAATTCTGCAATGTAATTCTGTTTCAAGACCTTGAAGTGCCAACAGAGAACTTCAGTGGTTGCAACAGGCAGGTGAAGTACCAAAGTGCTGCTGATTTATCCCTGAGGGCAGCAACTAAACCTGGTGTGTGTACTAATGTAAAGTATGCTTGAGACTGCAGATAAAGACTGTTCGTTTAGCACCTTATGAAGAATTCATGAAAGTTCTCAGCAGGACTGGACACACATAATGTGTTGCCTTGGATGGCAGGCAGACCTCATTATCCTCCTACAACCTCTCAGCTCATTATCCCAGCAAGCTCTTCTGCAGTTTCCAGGGCAGCCCGGGATCCACACCTCTTTAAATTCTGATCTCAGCACTGGACATAAAGACTTTCATGCAAGCTGCAAATTCCTAGATGGTTTAATTTACAGCTTCAGAGAATTTTTGAAAAAGATCTTACAATACATGCCTATTTTTGGTAAACTATTACCTCTTCTCTCTAAGGACTTTGGTCCAAAGGCATCTGGAGCTCAGGTTTGATAGACAGACTAAAAATGTCCCTGTAACTGTTACTCTTTTTTTGAGAGAACGGCCTCTATTTATTAGAACGTGATTACAGATTGGCTCGTGATTTATTTGTAAATTGTCTGTTGAGATTGTGTGGCTATTTAAGAATGTGTAGGCTAAAAGGGCAAATCTCAAATATCTACTGTGATTCTGCATGTGTCAATATCCACCGAACATTCCACATATCAAATGCTTCCACAAAAACCTGTTTTTTTATAATCATTATAAAATAAATGGGTGGTAAATGTTTTGTCTGTAATGAAATTTCTTCTGTTGGATCTCAAAGCACACTGTTGATAATGTGACACTGAAATAAGTGCTCTTGTTTTTTCTCCTTTGGGTAAAAGTGAAATGCACAAAAGCAAAAAGAAAAAATAATAAGGAATAGACGTGTGCATATGCCTATACAGACTCATTACTTTTAAGTTTGTGTATAAGCTTATGTGAAATGAACATCTCTTGAAGCGTAACAGACAGTACATTACAGTCTGCATTATACATTAACCCTCAACTAACCTTAGCTCTATCATGAGCAACTGACATAGACATCTATTACACAACCTATCCACATGTAATTACCAAGCTACCAAACAGGGCAGATGTGAAATTCATAAAAGATACAAAGTTGTATGTGATGCTTATAGAAAAATAAAGCCATAAAGTGTATATAAATTCATAAATTCAGGAAATGGTTAATAGTAATAATAATAACTATAATAATAAAACAGCTTAAAAATAAATGTGTAGCTGAAAAAGGCCTTCAAAATAAGGCCTTCAAACTAAGCTGCTCTATTTTGATTGAAACCTGTTCCTATTTAAGTGTCATGGACGTCCGTAGCCTTGTCCTTGATGTCCTTGATCATAATGCTGATAGTTTTGTTGAACGCACTGCTTTGTTAGAAGGTCATGAATGAAGGCAGCATGTTGGCCTCACAGCAAAATCTCCACTCAGGATGAAAACTGTTCTTGGTAGGTAATGGAACAAGGCAGTTTCTGCTGCTCCATCACATTTTAACACGTAATGTAACATTTTAAATTCTGTAAAAAGTGTTAAAGGGTTTCTTTAAACAGCGACAACAGTACAAGCAGTGTCACAATGTATGGCTGGGTCATAGCTGCCTGATTGGACAGTCCCAGCCAAAAACGTGCTGTATCACTACTGTATATACTATGCTGTCTTCTCAAAACTTTTTTCATCATGGTGGAGAAATCTGACAAGGGTCTAGCATCGCCATTGTATTGCTAAATTGAACTGGGATGTGAACTGGGTCATGAGCATAGAACTTTACACAGTGACGATGGAAGATGGCCGAAACACAAGCTGGGTACAGAATGAAACCAGAGCCTGACTGGGCAACAATGAGAGACTATCCATTTGAAAAAAAAACAGTGCAAACAACATTTTATTAATGCACAACTATTTGACATGGCTGAGTAATGAATAATCTAGTGTTTCTGTATAATCACTCTAACAAACTGATTGCATGTTAAAATGCCAGCAAATAGATGTGATCAGAAACAGATGAGCTTGAGTTCTTCTTTGGCCCTCACATAAATATGAAACTTCATTTCTGGATCTGCTGTGTGAGTAATGACTTGGCATCAGCCTCAGCTCATCAGGGGAAATCAAAAACAAGGCAGAGCCCTAAATGGCTTGAAGGCAGCTCTGCACACCTTGCGTGGAGCACAGATTACTCTGTCTTAGGCTCCATAACTCTATCTGCCACTGTCACTGGTGATAAACACTACCCCTCTCTTGTCTATCTCGTGGTGAATGTGCTGCCTCTACAGAGGCTGTTGCTTCTCCTGTCACCTATATTTAGCCCTGCATATACAGACTATAGACTATATAACAAAGAACCCTGTGAGAGGATCTCCTGCATCTTAATAGGAACCTGACTCTACATTGTAATGGTTCCGTGATGTAACATGTTCTGATGTTGTTCAGCAGCCAGTTTTCAAAGGTTCATTTGTACTGTGGTATGGATTTTTCAAGATATTGGACCATTGGTTTCACTATGGATGAAACAAACTCAATAAGCTTTCTGCACTGAGTGTGAATCACAAAGAGATACTGCTGGGCATAGTCCATGCCAAGCCCATTAAAAATGAGCTATAGAGACAAAAGCTAGAGAGACTGAATGGCTTTGGCGAAATTTGTATAGGACTATAAACCCATCTTGTGAAAAGTTTTAAGAACAAAAAAGTAGCTCTTCAAAGAAATTGTTCCAGAGCATTCAACCTGAAGCATTTGTAGATAATTCCATATAAATTTCATAAATGGATAGTGTGAGATCAGCATCTGGATTGTTGCCAAAGTGAGTTCAGTGCTCACATCTCTTTGGGTAGTGTAATTATAATCTTGCGTAAAGTCTATTATCTCAAACTAAACCTTCTTTGCAGACACCAGTGCAATAAAGTTGGTTACTAAAAGCATAATTAAAAATCCTGGACACTTTCTGTGCTCTAAATATTCAGTATGAACTTTGGAGTGTCACTCTGTTGTCCACAGACAACCTACAAGAGCAACAGGGCAACAATGACTCGGCTTTGGACCAACTACGGGGTATCTGTGTGCAATTAATCAGTGAAAGATTATTTGGAAAATCTGATCATCAGTTTGTTCACTGAGAGGTCAAGATGTATTTGCATCTTTTCTTCTGTAGTTCATTTAAAGCCTCTTAATGAGTGTGTGTGGAGCCACATTTACACATAAGCACAATTCAAATGCTTCCCTTATTCCTTTAGAGTAGCCTCATGGAGCCAAGGCTGAGAAATAAATATACTGAGCAGAAATGGATGTGTATATATTTACAAACAGAATTGTCTTGATTAAAATTAAACTAAACATTTTTATGTTTTCATTATTATTTTATTATTACAATACAAACTTGCAAGATGTCTTTACACTTCACAGTGCATTTCACAGTGGCTAAACTGTATATAATATAATATAATATAATATAATATAATATAATGTAATATAATATAATATAATATAATATAATATAATAGCAATACATGATAATAATAATGGTAATTTTCGAATAATATTTTTAATAATTTATATTTGATGATTTATTTAATCATTTATATTTATTTCAGATAAATTTTTAATCTAATATTACTGCATGGAGCCTGTTTAGGTCTTCATTACCAATCATTGCCTGATGCAGAATCCCATACATCTAAACACAATTTTCCGTGAGGTTGACGACAACACAACACCGCACTAAAGAAATAATAAAATAAATAAAAGCAAATGAATGTTTGGGGAAACTGACTGATACAGCAGTTTCTAACTGCCCTTTGCAGAGAAACCCAGTCAATAAAATCTCTGCATAGTGTTATTCTTATCAATATTTAATACCAAGCCATTGAAAGGTCTCTCATGCCGGCCTAACTCCAGGCATTTTGATGTTTTCCCTTTCTGAAATGTGACACAGGCAGCATATAAGCAGTCTTTGAGGATTTAAGTTTTGTGTGTGTGTGTGTGTGTGTGTGTGTGTGTGTGTGTGTGTGTGTGTGTGTGTGTGTGTGTGCGTGTGTGTCTGAATGCATGTGTATGTCAAAGTGCTGTGTCGTTGTCCATTAAGTGTCTTTGTCTAGCCTAGTTTTTTTTTTTTTATGCCTTGTAACAGCCCAAGTGACTGAACAGCTACTGCTCCATTAAACAAAGCTTACCTGTTCATTTCCTCACTGAATACTAATGAACAACTAAACTGTTCCTTAAGTGCTAAGAAGGAAACATCCACATACTCTTCCACCTCACTCTTTTAAAATGGCATCCTTTGCATTTTTTGAATAAAGCTTAATTCTTAATTGATCATGCACATTCAAATATATATTTCAGTTCTAGAGCAGGAAAAATGACCACTATATTCTGTTCTGCTTCCTGATATTTTTTCATTTTATTTATGTCATATAGGCATTTGGTAACTGGTGGTCCTGCAATAGACTGAAATCAGTCCAGAGTGTCCACTGCCTGTCGCCCGGTGAGCCCTGGGATGGAATCTTAATGGATGGGGTCATTCAATGGCAGCTTTTTGTGTGGGCATTATGTAATTCCTCTGAAGAACATTTAGTCCAGGTCAGTTTCAGTGCTATTTTAGTCTCCAAACATTTGAATCAAGAGAAGTGAAGCACGTATGATTTTAAAGACTTTTATAATGATTCATGTAAAACTACACTAATGAAGGTTTATTCTAATAAGCATCATTTGTCCTTGATCTCTAGTTTTATCCCACTGATTAATTGCATCATATTTTATGGTTCATGTGTGTTCATGCGCCTCCTCCTTGTGTTGAGTGTTTCAAGCTTTGCATATAAATCAGTTTTTTGCCTTGTTTCTGGCTGTTTTTTGGGGGTTTGCATTGTTAAGCTATAGTTAATGTAAGCTGTAGTTTAGTTTCGTAGTTCTTAAGTGACTCTGTATAATTCATGTCTTGTTGTACTCAATAAAACCCAGTTTGGCTCACACATGCCTTCACTCTGTCTACAACTTGTGACTAAAGTCTTTATAGAAGTAAAATGATTGCATTGGTTTGATGGGGGGGGGGCAGCGGTGGCCTAGTGGTTGGGATGTTGGGCACGTGATCAGAGGCTTGGGGGTTCAAACCCCTTCCCAGTGGGTTTCCCTGAGGTACCCTTGAGCAAGGTGCCGTCCCCGTCACACTCCTCCCTGCGATGGGCTGGCGACCTGTCCAGGGTGCGTCCCCCGTCCTCGCGCTGGGTTGGACACCAGCATTCCCCCATGACCCCGTTTGGGACAAGCGGAAGAAAACGGATGGTTTGATTGGTTGTTATTAATTTAAATGTCTATTGGATGTATTTCTATTCCACAGATATAACGGTCATAAGAAGGCCTACAAGTGCAGGCTACAAGTTTTTTGCCAAGTTAAATGGCTTTTCACAGTAATGTAAAACCTGTTAAAATATTTATTAGTGGTCTTAAAATATATAGTTAATAAACAGTTCCTGGGTTGGACATGTGTTTATAGGTGAAGTCTTTAAATAGAACAAAGCCTTTAAATTGCACTTGAAAGATCCTTTTGGAAATATATTTTTTTTCCTCTATATCATTGGTACAAGGACCTTTTATGGCACTTTGGTTTGTATGACTGTTGAAAGTACCTCTCATGCTAAAATTAAAAAAAAAAATGTAATCCCATGTTACTATTGACAGCGTTTCAAATATTGTAAGATTTTCCATCAGTAAAGCCATGAGAAAATACATGTCTAGCTTTTAATCAGAAGCCTGTGTGGTTTAGGAAGCGTTTTCATTATTGTGAGTGTTTATTCAATCTCCTCATAATAGTAACTCTACCCACTCAAAAAGAAGAGCCACTGTAATGTGAGCACACCTCCACAGATGATCCACTGGAATGACCAGTGACAAATGAAATTCACCTGCTTCAATTACATCTAATGATCCATGTTGCTTCTCTACCATCCAATTCTCTTATCACTGTTTCATTCTTTGTTTCGTTCTTTCAGCAAAGAGGTCACACTCTGTAATTAGACCCGGTGGAACTTCAATATTGACTACATCTCGATGATTGAAGACAAACCACCCATGTTCTGTCCGCGTCTCCCTTCTGGGAATTAATTGTAGGTGGAAAATTAACTTCAGATGAGTTGTGAGGACTAATGTCTGCCTGCCGTTTCAGATTTGGATCCTGGGCTGTTGAATTGTGCTGGCAGTCAGGATAGTGTAGGCTATTCCTTGTAATGCAGAAAATATACATAGAAATTCTACAGATGCTGACTTGTATTAGACACAGCTTATTACATTGATTGTAGAGTGATCGAGGGAAATAGATGTGCTGGAACACACATCATTAATGTGCCCTCTCACTATAAACAATTTATAAGTATTTAGTCAGTAGAAGTGTTTAAAAGCACTGAATATGTCTAAAGTATTCAGATAATGAATTCAGTTTAGGGGGTATCCATTGCCAACAGTAATATTCTAGAATATTGTCCAAAGAATGATGGACACCTTGTGGTCTAATTTCCATCAGGGTCTTTGAAAGTCAGAAGCCTGTAGGCAGTGGCCTTAATGGCCTGGTCAGTAATCCTTCCCTGGTGTTCCCCGGAATGATGGAGCAACAAGCAATCCCTTTGGGATGACTTGCAGTGGCATTTGTGATCCAGAACTAATCTTCCAATATCAGTACTTGACCTCACTAATGCTCTTAACTGAATGCAGTTAAATACTCACAGTAATGTTCTTGCACATAGTTTCAATCCATGGAGGGTTTTATCTTATTCATATATTAATAACCTACAATTCCACATAAATACTATAAAAGCAAGTGTCTTCAAGGAATTGCAAATATATTGCAGTTTGTTTCATTCAGGGATTTAAAAAAAAAAATCTACTTAATTTTGATATTTTTCCTAAATGTAATGTTTTAGATAACACAAACCCTTATTTTAAAGAATGTAATTCCTTCTTCACTTCCTTCACCTGCTCAAAACTGCCCTCTTGTCCAAGCTTGTATTGTATTCCTTGCAGTCTCATTAGAGAGAGAAAATTGGACAGACATGTTACCAACTGCCCTTGAGTCAACACTTGGCCCCTTGGGGTCACTCGCTAATCAGCTGTTTATTACTGGAAACGGCGAGGATTGAAAGAAGGGGCAGGGTGGGTGTCTTTTACTCCGTCCACAAGCATATTGTACTCCTGGGCAATCGGCACTGCAAACAGAAGCCTGTACGGCAGCCGCAGATAAAGGCCACTGCACAGGCAGATCAATATCTTCCTCATTGATTCACATCTCATAATGCAAAACAGGTGGCAATTACAGGCACCTCACATGAGCCGTGGTGAGCTCAGGCCATTAGAATTCGAAGGCATACTAGATAAAAGGTTACTGATAGGGTCACAGTGGCAACCTCATGTTAACAGATGGTGGGTCCATGCAGTATCGCCAGTCATTTCATTTGATCTGGAGAGAATAATGGAAGGTGATACAGATCTATTTGATTTTGTAGTCTTAGAATCAGTGTTCATGTTTCAAAAATATATGAAAAAAAATGTATCTATCTATCTATCTATCTATCTATCTATCTATCTAAATATATATATATATATATATATATATATATATATATATATATATATATATATATATATATATGTGTGTGTGTGTATATATATATATATATATATATATATATATATGTGTGTGTGTGTGT
>CM029370.1:23374672-23509108 GCA_017165825.1 Hepsetus odoe | reverse complement strand
CTTATTTTTCTGTACATCTATCTTTCTATATTCTTTCTGTCACCTTTATAAGAGCCCTGTAACGCCCAGATTTCCCATTCGTGGGATAATAAAAGATTACTCTACTCTACTCTACTCTACTCTACTCTACTCTACTCTACTCTACTGCTCCTGGGGCCTGTCCATAATCATTTGGCCACTGCTGCCCTTGATGTGCCCCTATGTGGTAAATGCAGTGGGTAAAATAAAAAAATGAGAATAGATACAGGTTAGATGTAACTGATTAAGTGGCTTTTCAGTGTAATTTATGTGTAGTGTAGACTCATATTAATGTAAGTGCACACTCAAAGAATTGGCTCTTGTTGCCAAGCAGTGGCAATCAGTGCTGCTTTTTTACCAATGATCACATGCTCATTCATTATGACTTTTCTTGCGTTGTGGGTATGTAGGCTTGGTAATGAGTGCAAAAAAATATTTGGCCTTGAGAAATGCATAGAAACTCACAGAAATTGAGCCATTGTTGATGTCCTCCTTCCCTCCCTGCACACAGGCTGTTTTTCCCTATTGATATTTGCCAGGAGCTTATCAGCTGCAAACTGAAAATGACAGGAAACAAACATCTTGTACTTGTTCTGTTTAGTTTATATTGCTTTGTGTTGATTGCTGCCATGAGAATGAATTGATTGCTGCCATGAGAAATTCAGCAATTTTCTTTAACCAGCACTGACTATTTAGTTCTTTTTGCTGAGTAGACTTTTTTAACAGTAAAGGTGCCCAAAAGAGTGTTGTGAAGTAATGCCATATTTCCCCAAATAATCCTTCATTTGACAGTTATCAGACTTGTATAGTGAAGAACGTATCAAAGAAACATTTATCCAAACCAAGAACTATGTAAGTACTTCTTCTTTAAAGATGCTTTTTGGTCTCTGAGCTGCTGGTTTTTAAGTTTCTTTGCTTCTTACATACTATTTTCACACTTTAACTCAGGAAAATAGTTTGTGACTTTTCGGTACATAGTTCAGTACATTGTGTGAAATGAAACACTTGTAATATATCTATTTTTTTCTGTAACACCTCCAAGAGTGCTGCAGGATGCATCTGTGATACATTCTGTGAATGTGTTATCTAAGGGCATCCAAACACCCAAATGGACTTAATATCTCCCATCCAAGTTACTTAGATATTCATACATCAGATGGTAAAGAGTTTTCACCTGACAAACTGTGGGCATATCAGAAGAGTGTGAGCTTCCCCTAGCACAGAACTGTCCTTTCTTTCTTCAATTAATTCACAGAGTCCGGTTCTAAACCTCGGTTCTGGAATATGTTGCTGATATTTGTTATTCTCAGGTTGATCAGTCAATTTAACCATTAATAACCATTGAAAGCACTAAATCATAGTAGGGTAGGGGGGTCTCCAAAACCAGGGTTGGGAAACTCTGCAATAAAGCATAGCAAATTTAGTTTTCGATGAAAAAATGCTTTATGAGCTAAAATGTCTGTAAGTGATAACATTAGCATTTACATAGAAGGGATACTTTAGGATCAGGTTGGTGAACACTGGCCTAAGTCTTTATGCAGAATCCCACATCTTGGGAGACACAGGGTGCAGGGAGCTTAAAGGAATGGCAGCTAGAGTCCATTTACAGATTGATTCCCCAGCCTGGTGCAAAGCCCATTTATCAGCAGTCCCTGCACCTTACCTCTCTCGCTCCGCTATCTTCTGTTGATGGTAAGCTATTTGAGTTCCCTTGGGTTTGCCCCTGTACTAATGACTCCAAGCGAAGGACATGGCCTGACTGGCCAGGTTGGATTAAAACGAGAGACATCAGGCTGATGCCTCCAGCTATGTGACTTTCTGACCATTGCTCAGTCCTTCTCTTCTGTAAAGCTATAGATAAAATTAGCACAGAGGCAGTAGGATTTAAAAACCACTGAAGTGACTCAGCGTTAGTGACTCCTACTCTGTAGAAAAAGATACAAACCATGTTGCCATCCAGCGGTTTTTGTTCAAAATCCATCTCATGCAGTATTGAGTGATGAAGTGCCAGCTCTTTGAACCCTAGTGATATAAAACTTTATCAATTCACCTACTATTCCAGACAAGGCTTGGAGAAGCTGTACATACCAGCATGAAAAGTTTCAATTAAAGGTCACCCACTTCAGGGATAACATTTTAAAAAGCTCTGCATCGATGCTTGTTGACATGGTTCACAATGAATGCTTGTACAAGCTTGTTCAAAGGTTTCCCATTAAAATTCAGATAGATTTTGTTTCTTTCATTTTTTTTTTCATTTTTCATTCATGTTGCTATATCTTAGCTGTAGTTAAATTCTTGAATGCTCTGGGATAGTCTGGCATAGTCTGCTGTAAAAACCTTATTTTTGACTTTTCCTTCTGATCGTTCGTTCATCTCATCCTTATCTGAAACAAATATTTTTTTTCTCATTTCTGTTTGCTGTAATTGTTGGTACCCCTTCATTTAGTACTGTGTGCGGTATACAAAGGTATGAGTGTTAATAATGCTTTATAACACTTAGTAGCACCTCACTGAAGAAAAGACAGGAGGCGGAGCTGGAGGTGTCAGAGTTAGATGAAAGATGATGAAGAAAAAGTGAAAGTGACTACCCTTGTCATTGCGAGGTCACGGCACAGCACACATGAACCACAACGAAATTGGACCTCTGCATTTTACCCATGCACACTCAAACCCGTGCAGCAGTGGGCAGCTATTGAAAGCGCCCGGGGAGCAGTGATGGGGACGGTACCTTGCTCAAGGGTACCTCAGGGCAACCTATTGGGAAGGGGTTTAAACCCCTGATCCTCCGATCATGCGGCTAACGCCCTAACCGCTAGGCCACCGCTGCCCCAGAACACTTAGTAGCACCAATATGGTGGAACAGCCACAGAAATCACTGACAGGTGAATTGACTAACATTGATTTTATCATTAGAGTAGCACCTGTATCTGGTTGGGATATATTTAGGCGGAGGGTAAACAGTATGTTCTCGAACATGGTGTGTTGACAGCTGTAAAAATGGGCAACCTCTTCTTTGACCTTTCTCTTCTTCTCTTGCATGGCTTCTCTCCTCAACATCTTTTTCCCAATAATACTCCCCACCTCGCCTCTGCACATGTCCAAACCAATGCAGTCTTGCCTCTCTGACTTTGTCTTCAAACCGTCCAACTTGAGCTGTCCCTCTAATAAACTTGTTCCTAATCCTGTCCATCTTCGTCACACCCAATACAAATTTCAGCATCATTAACTCTGCTGTTCTATTTCATTCTATCCAAATTTTCATTCCATGCAAAAAAGGGCATGCAAGAGCCAGGCTAAGGCTATTCGGGAAATCACGGCACTACCTCCTCTGAGATGTTGCTGTGGCTGATGGGAGTGGTCAGCTTTGCTGAAGTAAGCTGTAACACACACAGACCATCGATCCGCTCTGGCCTGCAGACTCTGCTCATCCTCCTCTGCTGAGATGGCTTTCAGTTCTGAAAAACAGAGCACACAGGCGCACAGTTGTACGCTTTTCTGCATGTTTTGGCATAAAACATTAAATAGACACTTAATTAGCACCATCATTACTGGCAAGCTCAGAAATGATTTATAAAAAGATAAAAATGTCTTACACTATAGTGACCAAAATCCTGAAAGGGAAATAGATAATAATGGAAATTATTATCCATTATTATTATGAACATTCCTGTGCTCTAAAAGACCCATTGTTCAGTGATTCTTTAAAAAGCATTTTTTTTTAAATATTTCTGCATATTTAAAAGTCTAAAACTAACTTCTTATGCTGCCATATCATGGATCATAACTGGATAAATTCAGTGATATGTTGATGCTACAAGAGCTAAAACTCCAGGAACTAGCTTAAATATCTGGAGGGTAAAGACCTGATGCTATAGCAACATTAGCATCAAGCAGGCAGGCTAACTAATATCCATCCATCCATTATCTGCCGCTTGTCCCAAACGGGGTCGCGGGGGGGGTGCTGGCGTCCAACCCAGTGCACACAGGGCGAGGACGGGGGACGCACCCTGGACAGGTCGCCAGCCCATCACAGCTAACTAATATATGTATTTTTTTTTTTTTACATTTACAGCATTTAGCAGACACTCTTATCCAGAGTGATTTCCATCTCCTAATTACCGGGACAGCCACCCTGGAGCAATTCAGGATCAAGGGTCTTGCTCGGGGACCCAGTGGTGGTAGTGCCAGAGGTGGGGTTCGAGCAAGGGTCCCTGAGCAAGACCCCCAGAGGTGGGGTTCGAACCTGGGACCTCTTGAGCCATAGGCAATACCCTACCACTAGACCACCAGCACCCCATTTTTAAGTTTAAGAAAACATTAATATAGAGCAACATTATTATATTCAGAGCGACAGTGATCAATGCTTCATTGTCTATATCTGATTTTCCCTTCTGTAGCCAAGGTGTAAGTCAGTCTTTGTATGTTTTTGTTTAAAAGAGAAGTAAATGAAGGGACAATTACAAATATGGGACCAGTTAGGAAAAGTTAGTCCCTTGTGGAAAAGGTGGGTTTTCAGTGAGTGCTTGAAGACAGAAGGGACATACGCAAGTACCACTGGACCACCACCACCCCTTCATTAAATAATTAAGGTCAAGGTTTTTTGATTGTCATCAGCAACAATGTAAAATAAAGAGTGAGATGAAATTATGTTCCCCCTGACTTTCTGTGTGACATTTAACAACATGAAACAAAGTAGCTTAAAAATGAAGTTGATAATAAGGAAGTGCAACAACATAAGTGTAATGGTGGCGTGGTACTGGAGGGACGTCAGGTCAGAGCCAAGAGTTCAGAACAGAAGTTTATTACGCACAGTGACAAAACAAACAAGACACAGGGAACGGGGGACTGCAGTTCTACACATGAAACCCTATGACTGGGGAACTGCAGTCTAGCCCTAGATACTAAGTGGTCTATACTAGGCGACCTATACCTAGTCATAGACACAAAGGTTATACAAACGACACAAAGTTTACACAGCCACCACCCGTTACGCGTAGGTTTGACCTACCTAATGAGCCGCGCTCTGTTCTGACTCATCGGGGCTTAAATAGTCAGCCCCAATGATGCACACCTGCCCGCAGGGGCTCAGGTGTGCTTAGTCAGAACAGAGCGCCCTCTAGCGTACCCTAAACACCTTGTATGTGACCGAGAGCGCCCTCTAGCGTGCCCAAAACACCACACACATGACAGAGAGCGCCCTCTAGCGTGCCCAAAACCTAACACACGTGACAATAAGAGCAAATTCAGAAATTGCACAGCAAAAAGACAGTAGATCTAAAGACAAGAACAATAAGCACTGTTGCGAAACGAGGTAGTTTTATACTGCGGTTGCGTAATGTAGGGTGGTTTAGATAAAAAGAATGTTTTGGTGCATTTGTTGCATGATGTCTATATGCTTTTCCCCAGGAGAGGGTAATTTATACTAGTGATGAGTCTGACTGTTACTACAAAAATTTAATTCCCATCCTCAGGGCTCCAGATGGTAACCTAATGGAAGCCAGTGCCACTAGAATTTTAGATTTTATGACTAGTTTGTTTTTTTTGTTTGTTTTTTTTTTCCCGTTATCAATGGCCAGTCTCTCTCATGATACAAGAAAAGTTTAAAGATAAACTAAAGTGAGAGGAGGCTATTAATTATGTGCAATGCCTCTCAACCTGTCTGACATTCCTGCTACACTGTTGCGTGATCAAAGCCAGAGCAGGGTTGACAGATTAGTTTTGGGTTTCTTTTAAATTCCATGGAATATTTTGTGGTTTTGGGGGTTTTTGTGGTTTTTGTTTCGTCAAATAATAACTCTGGAAACTCTACAGGGTATCTGGCAACCTGTTGGAGAGAGTAATATAAAATAGAATTAAAATTAATCAGGCCATTGTTGCATTTTGTAGTTTCATTCTAACTGTGATTGTTTTTACCTTTTGCACTTTTATGATTGAAGTGCCCATGTAACAAACAAAATTAATTCTGACTTTTATTCTGACATTTATAAGGCTTGCTCATCCAAACCCTGCTTAGTCGATGTGCAGAAAATGATTCTGTCAGTGGCTCATGTGAGGTACTGTAAAAAAATACAGATATTTACAGCTTATCCCTGTTCTTATGTATGTAAACATGGGACCATTACTCCAGACCTGAAGTACTGCTTGTAAATAAGCATTTATAATGTTTCTTTTTTGTATTCTGTGTAATTTATTTAATTAAAAAAAGTGTTGCAGCTTTATATCTAAATGCCAGAAAAGTACAATGTAAATAAAGACTATTATTATTAAAACAATGCAGTAGACACATTATGTGTAAGAAATGACTGTGTGAGGGAGCAAAAACAACATTTCAAACAAACATTTCTTTTTTTTTTTTTTTTTTTTAGGTTTTAGGAGCCAATGGCTCTTTAGTTGTTTAGAGAACCAGCTGAGGCAGTGGAGAAAGTGATAAAGAAGAAGGAGGCTGTGCTTATGCGATCGTTTGCTGTTATGATGACTAAAAAAGAGAGCGTGGTGCAGGAGATAAAGCAGAGGGAAGCACCCCAGATCCCAGAGGGCAAGAAAGAATGAAAGGATTGGGAGAGGATGGAGAACAAGGAAGGAGAAGCAGGCAAAAGAACTCAAGAAGCAAAGGAAGGGTGAGAAGAAAAGAAGGAAAGAGCAGCTGAAGGCCCAGAAGAAGAGAACAGAGAACCAGAGCTTCTAGAGGAGACTCTTGAAAATATGAAGAGCAAAGACAGAGAAGCCTAATTTGAAAGAAGCAGAATATTTGAGTATGAGAAACATCAGTGCAAAGATCAGGAGCCTGGAAGTAGCCTGAAGAATTGTTCAGAGACAAAGATGAGAATTCATAGGACAGTGGGGTGCAAAGAAATGCAGACAAGTGGAGGGAAGAGGGCAAACAAATAATCAACTGGGCCTGGGTTAAGCAGGAGAAAAAAGCTGCCCAACATTTGAAGACAACACATTTAGAAGATGACCAAGAATGAAATGCCACACTGATGAAGCTCCAACAAGAGAAGGAGCAGCTAAAACATGAGCTCTGCAGGATGTTAAGAGAGAGCAGGTAGCAACAGAACTAAGAAGCAGAACAGAGGAAAATGGAGGACATCAGGAGCAAAAATCTCAGCGCAAGGCTAAAGCCTGAGTTGAAGTGGGTGCTGACAGTGGACCAAGGGTCCAACAACGAGGACGGACCAGGAGCTTGTGACGACGGGGAGTCGACCCCCTGAACCAAAGTAGGCACCGACAACGAATAGGGATCAGGAGCCAGCAACAAAGATGAACCCGCCTCTCGAATTGTGCCGAGTACCAGCATCAAACCTCGGGCGGGTGACGAAGAAGGAGCAGGCAAAAAATGGGAGTCACCCTCCTGAGGCGAAGTGGGACGGACCTGGGGCAAACGTTTACTGATCCAGAGGGAAATAGCTTCTGTTGCAACTGCAGAAAATGGGCTGACAGAGCCACTAATAGACACAAAGAACAGTATGAAAATGAAAAGTAAAATAAAAAATCTATAAAATATATAAGGTAGACTGCATTGGGGCAGCGGTGGCATAGTGGTTAAGGAATTGGCTCCCGATCGGAAGATTGTGGGTTCACTTCCCTCACCAGTAGGTTCCCCTGAGGTACCCTTGTGCAAGTTACTGTCCCTGTCACTGGTCCCCGGGTGCTTTCAATAGCTGCCCCCTGCTGTATGGGTGAAACACAGAGGTTGAATTTTGTTGTGTTGTGGTGTGCTGCGTTTCACAATGACAAGGGTAGTCACTTCCTTTCATTTTTTTCATATAGAATAAAAATCATTGTAAATTTCAAACTACTATATTTATTCTTTGGGAAAGTACTTAGTATTACAAAACATCTACATACACGGTGTACTATAGAAACTGATAATATGTAAGCACTAGGATTTTATATGTAAGTGAAAGACTTAAATATGGGAAATACTATACAGCTGTCTGCACTAAATGCTTTAGTAAAAGGCAATGGCAGTCTTTGTTTTTTCATACCTGAAGGTCACCCAACAAGGTTGGCACAGTTTAAAACCAATACGTGTGTTTGCCAACATTGTTGTGTCATGTGTGTTGAGCTGTGGGGCCTTGGGATCTAAACAAGCTTTGCTGCCAACCAGTTCTTCTGCTCTGGACCTTCATGTTTTGCCACGCTGTGCCTCTTTTAGCCCAGATCTTAAGTGTGAGGAAACATGGTGGCAGAATGAGGATAGAGCTGCCTCTCACATATGCTTGCTAAACTTTAACAAGACAAATTGCCCTACTCAAAGTGATAGGCACACTCTGAGTGTACGCTAACATGTGGCTGATTTGTAATGATGGATTGCTTGTCAAACGACAAATTGTCTCTGTTCAAAATTCAGAACAGCACAATGCCTTTCCCTCCATTTGACCAATTTATAGCATTTGTAGTACTTTATAGCTGTTGCAGATGTTGTGACTTCAGTAAAAGCTAAAAGCCTCGCAGACCCCTGTTACGTGTCATCATTCAGGCCAAATCACACTTTTACCCAGCACATGTTAAGCAGCTGTAACTGTCAGCCTCCCTGATCGTTTCACTGGTCTATAACAGGCTTCAGGGCCTGCTGTCTGAGTCGTGATAAACCACTGTGACGTGTGCTCACTGTCAACTCTGTTTAGTTACGGAGAAAAACAATAGAAGGTTGCACACTACGGCATCCACACCAGGCATTATTCGGGGTTATTTTAGTGTGAACTCATTTGCAATAGTACACACACTCATTAAAAGAACTGTGACATTAAAATATATTTATGGACGTTTTTCAGAAAATAATTGTCTCTCATCATTAGCAAGTCTGGTTTTAATTAGCTCGTTAGGAATAACCTCAAGCGCACCCTTGTGGAAGTTGGAGAAAAGAGCTTAAAGTGTAACCTATAGCAAACTCACTTATTTGGTTTGTGTGAGATTTCTTTCATGTCCTGCTGTAAGGCAAAGACATGCAACTAACTGGTGATGCCGTATCCCTTAGAGAGAGCTGGCAGAACTGAAACTGGAAAATTGCTTCCCCATTCCAGTAATAATGGATATTGTAGAGGAGGGGGGCTGGAGCAGGAATACACAGAATTAAGTCTTGAGAAGGAAACAAAAGTGTAGTCAACAATGAGGAAATGTGAGATCCAGATAACCGGGGACATCTTGCTTTTAAAAGTATATATATATATATACACACACACACACACATATATCTATATATATAGTGGGCAGCGGTGGCCTAGTGATTAGGGAGTCAGCCACATGATCGGAGGAATGGGGGTTCGAACCCCTTCCCAGTAGGTTGCCCTGAGGTACCCTTGAACAAGGTGCCGTCCCCATCTCTGCTCCCCGGGCGCTTTCAATAGCAGCCCACTGCTGCACATGTGTGTATGGGTGAAATGCAGAGAGCTAATTTCCCATTTGTGGGATTATAAATAAAGGATTATTATTATTTTTATATATATATATAAATTGTTTGTGTAGGATGTTTTTAAGGGAGCTTTTCTTGCCAGCCTATTAGAGAAACGAATTACACTGAAAACAAGACACAGTCACTCCTTTCTTCCTCTAGTGAGAAAACTCATTATTTCAGGCTACCTGTAATGATTCTTTGGGTGAGAACCCTACATTTTTCATGAAACATGATTAGACTTCCCTACTTAAAGTGACAGATTTGAGATTTGTGCCTTTTCATATATCTTAATTTACCAGTTTGGTGTGGAATCCCCCCAGTAGGCTGTGCTTAGAATAATCCTTCAGTTTGTTGGGAGCGGTAGCCCATGCTCCCTCGGGTACCGTAAGTACAGCGTGTCATGTCCGTCCTAAGCCCTGCCTCTGTCCCAGCGGGCCCTGCTTCAAGGACACTGGTCCGTCCGCCTGGCTAGCACAAGCACCAGCACGCTGCATTAGCATAATGGGTGTGAAAACAGCAACTCAGAACAGCTGCTCTTCCTCCTTCCCCTCCTCCTCACCCACTGGGCTTTTCTCTCAAAAACATTATGTATTTTGAACGCTCTGCCAATTTAATAGCAGTCCAAATATTAATCGTGTTATCGTTTGTGGAGGGGAATGGAAATGTTTTCTCTACATATATGGCATGTAATTTCAGATTTTTTACCCAGGTGAACCTCTGTGGAGCAGCTTGTGTAGCACTGGAGGGAGCAGCCTGTAGAAACACAGCCTATATAAAAGGCTCAACGCCACCGTTTCTTTATCAGTACTTATGCAAATAAAACCAATACTGGTCTGACCACAGAGGACTCATCAGGGCCTTATAGGCCATCAGTGGTGGCCTAATGATTTTTAGAAAATTACATTTAAAAGAAAAGAATATTTATTCTGACAATAATTTTAGCAACTGGCAGAAGACTTTGCCAATCAAGTTTCAGCTTCCACAAATTAGGTTCATTTTCATGATACCCTAGACATTTTACTGACCATGAATATGAGCAGTATAACTAGAGGGTTTCTGCATCCTATAACTTTTTACTGAACAAAAACACTCTATAAAATATATGACATGTTTTTAAAATTTTGGCACCTGAGATAAAGACCTTGCTCAGATAGCCACACTCAAAAAATTCCCTAGTATATATAGCTGTGAGCTTATGTGATGTTTATAATTTTTTTTTAATACATTTGAATTTGTATGCTGCGATGAGTGGGCGACCTGTCCAGGGTGTGTCCCCGGTCCTTCGCCCTGTGTGAGCTGGGAAGGACTGCAGAACCCCACCGTGACCCCGCTTGGGACAAGCGGCAGACAGTGACTGACTGACTGACTGAATTTGTATATTAGTATTTTTTTTTTTCCTTTTCCTCTCCTCGAACCGCCACCTTATCGTGGTGGAGGGGTTTGCGTGTCCCAATGATCCTGGGAGCTATGTTGTCGGGGGCTTATGCCCCTGGTAGGGGCACCCAAGGCAAACAGGTCCTAGGTGAGGGAAGAGACAAAGAGCGGTTCAGACCTCTAATGATGAGAAAGATCCTTGGACGACGTTTTCCCTCACCCGGACGTGGGTCACCGGGGCCTCCCTCTGGAGCCAGGCCTGGAGGTGGGGCCCGATGGCAAGTGCCTGGTGGTCGGGCCTTCACCCATGGGGCCCAGCCGGGCACAGCCCGAAGAGGCAACGTGGGTCCCCCTTCCCATGGGCTCACCACCTGTAGGTGGGGCCAAAGAGGTCGGGTGCATTGTGAGCTGGGCGGTGGCCAAAAACGGGGGCCTTGGCGGTCCGACCCTCGGCTGCAGAAGCTGGCTCTAGGGACGTGGAATGTCGCCTCTCTGGTGGGGAAGGAGCCTGAGCTAGTGTGTGAGGTTGAGAAGTTCTGGCTAGATATAGTTGGACTCACCTCGATGCACAGCTTGGACTCTGGAACCAGTCTCCTTGAGAGGGGCTGGACTCTCTTCTACTCTGGAGCTGGCACCGGTGAGAGGCGCCGAGCAGGTGTGGGCATACTTATTGCCCCACGGCTTGGGGCCAGTACATTGGGGTTTACCCCGGTGGATGAGAGGGTGGCCTCCCTCTGCCTTCGGGTTGGGGGACGGGTCCTTAGTGTTGTCTGCGCATATGCGTCAAACAGCAGTCTGGACTACCCACCCTTTCTGGGGTCTCTGGAGCGTCCCTCCTGGGGACTCCATAGTTCTGCTGGGGGACTTCAATGCTCACGTGGGTAATGACAGTGACACCTGGAAGGGCGTGATTGGGAGGAATGGCCCCCTCGATCTGAACCAGAGTTTGTAATTGGACTTTTGTGCTCGTCACGGATTGTGAATACCATGTTCAGGCATAAGGCATAAGGGTGTCCACATGTGCACCTGGCACCAGGACACCCTAGGCCGCAGTTCAATGATCAACTTTGTGGTCGTGTCGTTGGACTTGCGGTCACATGTCTTGGACACTCGGGTGAAGAGAGGGGCGGAGCTGTCAACCAACCATCACCTGGTGGTGAGTTGGCTTCATTGGTGGGGGAGGATGCAGGTCAGGCCTGGTAGGCCCAAACGTATTCTGAGGGTCTGCTGGGAACGTCTGGCAGAGTCCCCTGTGAGAACAAGCTTCAACTGCCACCTCCGTCAAAGCTTTAACCACGTCCTGGGGGAGGTGGGGGACATTGAATCCGAATGCACTATGTTACGCACCTCCATTGTCAAGGCGGCTGACCGGAGCTGTGGCCGTAAGGTGAAGACCTCCTTAATTCCACCAACATGCCTTCCGATGAGGAAGCAGAGCCTGGGGATATAGAGGTGGACTCTTCCGTCTCTGGGGCCGAGGTTGCCGAGGTGGTCAAAAAGCTCCTCGGTGGCAGGGCTCCGGGGGTGGATGAGATCCGCCCAGAGTTCCTCAAGGCTCTGAATGTTGTAGGACTGTCATGGCTGACACGCCTCTGCAACATCGCATGGACATCGGGGACGGTGCCTCTGGACCGGGGTAGACAGACCGGGGTGGTGATCCCCCTCTTTAAGAAAGGGGACCGGAGGGTGTGTTCGAACTATAGAGGGATCACACTTCTCAGCCTCCTGGGGAAAGTCTATTCAGGGGTCCTGGAAAGGAGGGTCCGTCGGATAGTCGAACCTCAGATTCAGGAGGAGCAGTTTGGTTTTTGTCCAGGTCGTGGAATAGTGGACCGGCTCTACACCTTTAACAGGGTCCTGGAGGGTGCATGGGAGTTTGCCCAATCAGTTTACATGTGCTTTGTGGACTTGGAGAAGGCATTCAACCATGTCCCTCAGGGAGTCCTGTGGGGGGTACTCCGAGAGCATGGGGTATCGGATTCCCTGTTAAGGGCTGTCCGGTCCCTGTACAACCAGTGTCACAGCTTGGTCCACACTGCCGGCAGTAAGTCGGACCTGTTCCGGGTGAGAGTTGGACTCCGCCAGGGCTGCCCTTTGTCACCGATCCTGTTCATAACTTTTATGGACAGGATTTCTAGGCACAGCCAGGGCGTTGAGGGGGTCCGGATTGGTGGGCTCAGGATTGGGTCACTGCTGTCTGCAGATGACGTTGTCCTGTTGGCCTCATCAGGCCGTGACCTTCAGCACTCTCTGGATCGGTTCGCAGCCGAGTGTGAAGCGGCTGGGATGAGAATCAGCATCTCTAAATCTGAGGCCATGGTCCTCAGTCGGAAAAGGTGAGTGAGTATAAAAGGTGACTCGAGTCTACGAGTGAGGGTAGAATGGGGTGAGAAGCTCAGTCATCCGGGAGGGGCTCAGAGTAGAACCGCTGCTCCTCCGCATCGAGAGGAGCCAGATCAGGATGCCCCCTGGACGCCTCCCTGGTGAGGTGTTCGGGCACGCCCCATCAGAAAGAGACCCCGGGGAAGACCCAGGACATGCTGGAAAGACTATGTCTCTCGGCTGGCCTGGGAACGCCTTGGGATCTGCCCGGAGGAGCTGGAAGAAGTGGCCGGAGAGAGGGAAGTCTGGGCATCCCTGTTAGAGCTGCTGCCCCCGCAACCCGACCTCGGATAAGCGGGAGAGAATGGTTGGATGGAGTATTTATTTTTGGTGTCGCTAAGATTCGTTGGAAGTGAAAGTGAAAGTGACTGTTCTCATCATTGCGAGGTCACAGCACAGCACACAGTGTATGTATTTGAACATTTTTTACTGTATCCAACAGAACAATCACTCATTTTGTCACATTAAACAAAGGCTCTTGGGGTCGTGTTCATGCTCATAAAATCATGCACTCATATTAATCAACACAGCAGGTCCAGTCACAGGAAAAGCAGAATGACATTAATTCAGGATTACATTTACTCCTACAGTGTTTAATTGAACTTAATGTTCTTTTCTTTCAAATTCACTCCTGCTGATTTAAGCATGTAGCTGTTGTGAGGAACTAGTTAGGGAAGTGTACCAATCGATGTGATAAATGTATGAGCAAGTGTTACTTTCCGTCATCGCCTTTCTCTTCCTAGAGAGTGAGTGTGTAAAAGAGTGTGTGAGTTTAATCATGGCAAGCACTGTGTGAGCTGTGGGGATTTGCAGACCCTAGCAGGAGCTCAATGAGCTGAGTCTACGCATGGTGTTCAGACAGACGGAAAACAGTTTGAACTTTGAGCACTGTTCATTACCAGCAACAGACTCCCTCCTTCAGTGTGAGAGACATCTTTGTTTGGTTTGTTTATTTTTAGGCTCTTTTCGGTCCTTTTTGCACAGTTAAAATGACCATACAAAATTTCACCAGTGCATTTTATATTCATCAGGTTTGACTGTATTTATCTCCACAATCAGTCTTATACCTTGCTCATGGGTCTACTGAGAGCTTTCCTGCTATTGGGTCATACCTGCATGATGTAGTATGTCAGTTTCAGATACAGAGTGCATCATTTATGTTATTCCAGGCTCTCTGACCTGTGTTTTGTTGAGTAAGAGCCATTAAACAAACAGGGGTTCAGACCTCTAATGAGCAAGGCAAGGGAGAGATTGGCAGCTCAGCAGCATTAAGATGAAACGCTAAGAGGTACCAAGACTAAAAAACTACAAAAGATCATGGCACACCTCATTTAAAAGTAATAGATCCATATTTTCCATTGCAATTCTAATTTAGTTATTGTAAAGATAATTATTTTAGTAGGTTTCAGTTAAGGGGTGGCATGGTGGTGCAATGGGTCGTGCTGTTGCCTCACAATGAGAAGGTCCTGGGTTTCATTCCCAGATGGGGCGGTCTAAGTCCTTTCGGTGTGTAGTTTGCATGTGTCTGCATGTGTTTCCTCCAAGAGCTCTAGTTTCCTCCCACAGTACAAAGACATTCGTGCATGCTGTCAATCAACTTTTGGGCCAGATCCTGACTGATGCCAGTCCATTCTTGCATAATCAATGCTTGGAGTTTGTCAGGATTTTTGGGTTTTTGTTTGTCCACCTGCCTCTAAAAGTTTGACCACAAGTTCTCAAGTTCTCAAAATTAAGATTTGGGGAGATTCCTGGCCATGGACCCAAAATGTTTTGTTCTCTGAGCCACTAAGTTATCAGCTTTGGCTTTTGGTACGGTGCTCCATCATGCTGGAAAAGGCCTTCACCAAACTGTTCTTGGATGGGAAAAGTTGCTCTCAGAAGATGTTTTGGTACCACACTATTCATGGCTGTGCTGTTCGCCAAAATTGTGAGTGAGCCCACTCTCTTGGCTGAGAAGCAACTCCACACAGGAGTGATGGACTATCTTTTTTCCGGATGCCTCAAAGCCTCAGTGGGCAGCGGTGGCCTAGTGGTTAGGGAGTTGCCCCCGCATCAGAAGTTTGTGGGTTCAATTCCCTCACCAGTAGGTTGCCCTGAGGTACCAATGAGCAACCGTCCCCATCACTGCTCCCCCTTTCAATACATTTACATTTACAGAATTTAGCAGACGCTCTTATCCAGAGCGACTTCCATGTCCTAATTACAGGGACAGTGTTAAGGGTCTTGCTCAGGGACCCAGTGGTGGTAGTGCTAGAGGTGGGATTCAAACCTGGGACCTCTTGAGCCATAGGTCCATAGGCAAGCATCCTACCACTGGACCACCGCCACCCCAACAGCTGCCCACTTTCGTTGTGGTTCACTGTGTGCTGTGACCTCGCAAAGACAAGGGTTGTCACTTTCACTTTCACTCAGGTCATACACAGGTATGATTGATGAGTGAACAAAGTGACCAAATGTTAAAAGTCTCTCAAGGACAGATGTCAGATATCAGACACAGGACATCAGGTATACAGGGTAGATATGGTTTGACATGATCACAGGCCTGTTTATCTCTTCAAGAAACTGGTTATTTTTAGGCCTAATATAATTGTTATGCAGGATAACATGTCTGAGGCTTTATTTTCATTTTCCTGTCTACATGTGCACTACAACAACAAGTTCCATAATATTTTAGCATGAATAATTTAAAAGTATGCTGTTCTGACAGGCTTGCTTCAGGGTTCGGTGTTACAAAATCTAAAACTTTATTTCATCAGTGCAGGTTACAGTAAATTATTAATCACACTGCATTAGTCATACAGCTTCTAATGAAACCCTTTCCTTGATGCTGATACTAGATATGATGTCTTTGACACAGTGTTGCTTCTTGGTAACACCTTCTTGGGCTTTTTACACTCATACAATATGTCCGCATGTTTGATGGAACACAAAGAAGACCAATAGCATTATTTTTAATTCGCCACATAACTCTAAGGAGGCCGTCGAATCCCCTCTCAATGTTTTTCAGGTGGATCATCTTGTCTCTCACCACATAATCGATCTGAAAGTTTAACAAATTGGGAAATTTGGATTTACAATAATAGGTCAGTGAAGTTTTTATTACTTAATATAAAATTGTTAAGATGCAAACACTGCTTTAAATCAACCCATTATCAATTCCCACCATGACATTTTCTGGTATTGTGTATTGAGGTTAATATAGTGTTATTTTTGACCTCTGTTCTTTAACCTTAATAACTTTGATAATAATTGACTGTTATAATGAAATTCATTCTGTTAAATTATACAGTCTACTATAATTTCCATTTAGAGAACAAGCAAGACATTATTTAGTAGCTCTTTGAAGAAGATGAGGGTAAAAAATGTCTCTCTCACTTAATGCAGTGAGGATTAATTGAAATTTAGTCATCAGAAAGAAAATGAACTGCAAGGAGAAAGAGTAAGGATCTGGACGAGCCTGAAAAAAACGATGAGGATGAGGGGAGTGACACTGAAAATGCTTAAACAGGTATTACCATTAAAAGACTGTAAAATGCATTGATAACCAATTTCACACATTTCTTAAGTACTGCCTTTTCATGATATTTTCATAGCATGCTTAGGATATTTATTTAGTTTCTCCTCAAGATATCCTAAAACTGGTACGAGCTACTAGAGTGAAAAAACTTCAGAGCCATTCTTTCACCCCATGATTGCCTAGCAACCACAGAAGTGAAGTTGAAAACTTCATCTAAAATATGCATTGAGAGGAATGATACAGTGAAGTGACTATTACATCTCAAAGACAATTTGTGCAGATTGCTTGAATTCAAGACTGAAGTGCAAGTTGACTTTGAAGAAGACCAATGAAGAAGAGAGATACTCGGAATGTTAGGGGAGACCTGGCTGTGTCAGTGATATCTCAGTGATATATATCTATATGTAATACCTACTAATGTAAATGTTTATCTTTAACACATTCATTCCTACAGGCTATTCCACAATGGCTCTCTCTCTCTTTCTCTCTCTTTCTCTCTCTCTCTCTCTCTCTCTCTCTCTACGTGTGTGTGTGTGTGTGTGTGTGTGCAATGGAAGGGTAAACCAAATTTTCCATTGTCCTCAATTATGCATAGTATGCATGTGTCAGTACTCAGGAGCCTGTACTGCTCTTGCACTGCACTGCAAAGACTGCAAAGGAAAACACATATTCGATCAGATCTTGGAATCCACTCTACTGTATCATATGCATCCCTGGTATCACCACCTGTTAATTAAATGTAATTTTGTAATTTGTTTTGAGTTAAATAGTAACCTCAGTTCCACACAATATCTTTGCTTGTACTGCTAAAATAAAAATGATAAATAATTATATTAATTACAATACGCTTTATTAGCAGTAATATTAGTGGCTTGTAATATTTTTTCCAGCGATACAATAGCTGCAAATGGCTTTGAACTGTGAACGAATGCCTACAATCCACAGTGATTTAGCTTGTTCCGATTAGGGAAGAGGAAGATGGGGTGGGCGAAGGCTGGAGCCGTAGCCCTAAGAATAGGACTGAGTTGTCTGACCCCTTTACTGTCACATGAGGGAATTACATGCCCCATTACTCACACAGTACCACTTATACAAGACAGGGACATCAGTTCACATCTCACAGACAGAAAATGTAGCAATCAGTGGGCTTCTTTGTGCTTCTTTAGATTCTTTTCCCATTCAGAATGGGAAACCTTGCCAAAGGCAGTGGCTTTGAAAGTGATAGCAATCATCCATCCCAAACTTCACAAAATGTTTTTCATTTCTGTCTTTCATTCTTCATTCATAAAGTTTAGTATCCAGCAGTCTCTTACCCACACTCTCTCTCGCTGAGTAAAATGGTTAAAGCCGTTAAATAAACTCAAGGTGAGGGCAGCGGTAGAGGCCCATATGAGTCCTGGTGTTGATTTGATTAGACACGGATTGTTCCAGCACGCTGGCGTGCTGTTTGGTCTTATTGGTGCTCCTCAGCTCAGTTTCCTTCTACGTCGAACCCCCTATCACTAATGGGCTTCACTGTAGCCCAGCTCAGCTTACGAATGCAGTGGAGACAAACTCCAACACAGAGAACAAGAATAGTGCCGAATTTAGAGTCAGACACAGGCAAGGTTTTACAAAGGGAATTGTCTTTATTCCTGGAAAGTTATGAATTCCTTTGGTCAACGTGCTGAAAACAGTTACGGAGTCCTGCAGATGATGTGTCTTAAACATTTAACAAAGTCAGCTTCTTGAAATCCTGCTGTTCACAGTGTTTAGAAAATATAAACTCTTAAAAAAAAGCTATAAAGTGTTGGAAAATGTGTGGAATGATGCAGTGAAGCAACCACCTATAGTTTCCTAAAGAAGCATCCAAATTTACATCTTTTAAGGAAAAAAAAATGAGTTTATTGACTCACAACACATGTTTTGAGTATTAACTTACAGCAACCATATCATGTAAATGTGAATTTATATCACAGATATGTCTACTTACTCAGACTACATATATCTTAATTTCACTATTTCTAATGAGGTTTTTCAGACCTGGACTGCTTTCTGAATTGTGAATGACACGATAGAGGGAATCCTCTTTTGGGAAAAGCAAAAAGCTTATTTATTTAAAGGCACAGTGACAAAAACAACTCCACTCCACTCCAATCTCCTTTACGTCCAGTTTAATTATTGTTCATTTAAGCCCACAAACATTTGCAGCAAATATAAAATGCAAAAACTGAAGAAATATACTCTTTAAAGAAAGTTCATCTAAATGATGAGAAATAATAACTGATCACAAAAAATTCACTTCAAAGAACTTTTGAATATTTTTATAAGTGTAATGTATGCAATGTACATAGTGTACCGTATGCTTGATTTTTAAAAAGCAATTACAGTCAACTGATGAAATTAATGAATTTAAAGAAATACAGCTGAACTCACTCCCCCGTCTTGAATTTCAGCCCAGTTGAAAAATGTAGAGAAATGATTCGCTGTTCTGAACGTTTGTTGTGTTGATTTAAAACTGCAGTTACTCAGGCCTAAATTAAACTGACATTGCATTGCACTGCTTAAAATCAACATCTAAGCCATATGGTGCCTAAGTGTGCATTCGGACTGGAAGCCCACATCACTGTTTGCAGCTGCTTGATAGAACATGACTGCCATTAACTTTTGCATTCCGAATGGTGGTGGCTGCCTGCATCACATCAGTGTATCACACATGCACACATACTGTGCAGCTCTCTCTCTCCTTTTTTGCACTTGTGTAAATGTTTACACTAACACTTAAGTTTTCCTTAAAGGGAGGGTTCGCCTGCATGGCAATGTGTGGCCTGAATTATAATGAGCTCAAGCAGCCGGGAGTCTGCAAATCCCACAAACTCTGCTTCAGATTATAATTCATGAATATTCAAAGATACCCTGCAAACATAGGAAAAGACTGCAAGCTATTTAAAGAGCACGCTGTTAATTACTGCCCCCTCAATAAATGAGGATCATATGCCTGTTCCTCCATTCCACACCTTCCAGCATCTAATTAAGCCAAAGCTGCCATGTTTTTTCTCATAGAAATTAATGCAAAGAGATCAATTAAATGCTTTCTGAAAAAGTGCGGGATGAATGAACAGCCTCCTGTGTGATGCAATGGATTGTGCCATAAAACGGCAGTAGAGATGCACGGGGGCTGCTACTCTTCATAGTGTTACTAAGAATCTCATATCTTTAAGGAAAAATGCATGTTATCATTAAGTGAGCCACAACCTGCATTCACAGATTCTCTGAACTCACTGCTTCTTTTCAGACTGTCTGCAGGAAGGTAGCCACAAAGGAGGCTTTCTTTCTTTTTTCTGTACACGCTTCATCACAATTCCAATCATCTCTTAAAATCAAATGTTTGCCTCAGCACATGAATTCCTCTAATTATGTATTTATTCTCCCCAAGTAGAATAGTGATTGTTTGCCGTCTTTGTGTGCTGAAAAGATAAACGGCCATGAAAAGGCACAAATAAATGCTGCCAGAATGTCAGAACCTGAACAGTAATCAGGCTTTTTAATGTGAGAATAATAGCTCGCTGTGCTCTGGAGGCCTTACATTGGTTTCACAGGAATCTGGGCACGGTTTGATGTGAATGTTTTGTTTGAAGTGACTTTCGCAGGGTTGCCAACTTTGGTGAGCTGACTGAGTGAGAGTTTCTGGTGGCTGGGAGGAGACTGGTTTACCAGTATTTGACAAATTACATATCGATTGCAGCACCAATGAAAAACATTAACTTGTATCACAACTAATATACATTTCAAGTAAGCATGCTCTGAGGGCAGTTCAAAATGCAGAGTAATGTAATGTAAGATTACAGCACAAGTCAGCAAACAACTTATCACATGACTTAAATCATATGATTAAAATATTGGATATATCATTGGGTTCTGTGAGAGTTTTATCACTGCTGAGAAATGAAATGTAACAGTAAAGACATCCTCCTCCTACTATCTTTCCTACAAAATGTAGAAATAATACACAAGAAATCTGTAAAGTGAATCCTGAGAAACTGAATAAGGGGAAACCTCTTGGGACGACATTGCTTGGGAATGTTCCTGCAAGCTTGGAAAACCTTTCTTTTGGAAGTTTCTCCCATTCTTCTTGTTGAATCATACAAGCTTTAACCAGGTTAGATGAGGAACACTAACTCAATTTTCAGGTCTCGCCAGAATGGAGTGTATTGGGTTCAGGTCTTCCAGTGCAACTACAGGACAATCACAGGAGTTTTCAAGGGAATCACGCCATTGTTTTTGTGGTGGAATGATTTTTATCATTGTCTTGTTGAAATGAAAACCTTTGCCCCAGCTTGAGATCCTGAGCACTGGTTTCCCATCCACACGCCATATTGAATTGTGGCTGAATAAATCAGTCTTTATTTGGTCAGATCAGGCAATTTTGTTTCTCATAATCAGAGATTTGTGTCCTACTGCAACATTCTCCCAGCCTCAATAAAGGAACTCTATTTAATTCATAGTTATCATCAGATTCCTGGTTCCACTCACCCACCAAGTGCTTATTGCACACAGTTACTAGGTGAAGTGAAAGTGACTATTCTTGTCGGCACAGCACACAGTGAGACACAACACAATTCAACCTCTGCATTTTACCCATACACACAAACACACACATGCACAGCAGGGGGCAGCTATTGAAAGCTGAGATGGGGAGCAGTGATGGGGACGGTACCTGTACCTCAGGGCTACCTCAGGGCAACCTACTGGCCTGAGATTTGAACCTTCTGATCCTGCAAGTAAAGTAAGTAAAATATTGTGCCACAATGAAGTAAAACATGAATAATAATGATCTAATAAACATATTGCTCTTTAGTTCATTTTGTGGGTGCAGACAGAGTCCTGACCAATAGACACGTAGAGGTACTTATACATATAACAAGACTGGGATAAGAGGGGTCACAGACTGGACTAGACACAGGTGAGAACATTGACTAGGAGTCAGGACTAAGAAGGTTAAATAACAAGGACCAATACAAACAACAGAAGGTGCATGAAATAAGACACAGGCCACAGTAGGGACAAGATGTTACAGCTATACATTTTTGTCAATCCATTTGAAGCAGTTTATATAGGAGTTATTAAATTAGCAGTATCCATGATCGAGGTCATTGCCTCACAAGGTGATTCCAGTATGGACAAGTCATTTGGGTGTCAAGTCAAAGAGACTGATTCTTCATATGAAGGTCTGTATATGCATGGTTGCTCCTTTCCATTGAAAAGGCTCATCCACTTGTGCTGTTTGCATTGTATCAGTGGTAGGCTTGATTGGACTAGAATGGGTTGACTATGCTGTCAAGCTATTTTACGAGGTCATGGGCATGGGCTGCATGGCCTCAAGGTTTTATTAAAAGCATTTCAAGTAGCAAACTCAGTAAAACGATGCTTAGCAGGGGGAAAAGGCCACATTCAGATCCAAGATGTGACATTAGTCTTCTACATTGCTCTGAGAATGGGAATGGCCATGTCCTAAATGGAACAGCCAACATAATCCATGGTCATTGCTAAGTCGGTTTTATGGTCATGTGACAAAATGAATTCTGTTTAGCTTTTGGAAACAAGCGCAGAGTTAGCATGCTAAGTGAAAGTGAATATTCACTTGCACGGCACAACACACACAGTGAACCACAACGAAATTAAACCTCTGCATTTTACCCATACACACAAACACGTGGAGCAGGGGGCAGCTATTGAAGGTGTCCAGGGAGCAGTGATGGGGACGGTACCTTGCTCAAGGGTACCTCAGGACAAACTACTGGTAAGGGAGTCGAACCCACGATCTTCCGATCCAGGGGCCTAGTCCCTAATCACTATGCCACCGCTACCCCAAAGCTCCATTTTCCTAGATTAGTCCTGGCATTACTTTAAAAATTAACCATCACCCAAAAAGCCTATAAGATCAATGCATTTTCTGATATTAAAAACGTCACTCGGATCAAAATAACACACAGCCCTGCTTCACTAGGAACAGTATCATCTGCACTACAAAGCAGAAACAGCAGCAGCCATAATGAGATGACCAATTTTTTAAAAATGACAACGCAAGCATTGAGTGTTTGCAGTGATGCATTCAGCACACTGCGAGAGGAGACAGGGACAAGGCCAGATACCTCAACGTGATTAGCATACTACTGCAGCCACCTACAATCGGCTGCGCCTAACCTCATTATAGCCTGTTTGCCATATGATCTGCATCCCAGGCAGGTACATTAATTAATTCAATTAACCTTGCCTGGAATTACGAAGCATGTACTATGGATTTCAATTAATGAGAGACTTTTGATACCATTGATTATACAGCTGCAGAAGGTGTTATTGCACACAAATGGGTTGTTGAGAAATACTATCTCTAAACAAAGTGCTTTTCATTTTTACCATTCTAACATGACTGAAAACCTTGCAAGCCAATGATAAATCACATTTTAATTAATTTGATTACCCTACATGGCAATTGTACTGGGTAAAATTATGTCAGATTGTATTTCCAATTATTGACTTCCGTACAGATACTTCATGGGACAAGAAAATGGCATTCCTATTTAACCTAGGGGTCAGATTTTTCAGGGTGCAAAACATAATGGCTGAGACCTTGATTAGATTCCACTTTCCAATTATGACCTACATTATTATCATTACACCAGCCAGCTCTAGATGTAGGACTCCATTATTTTAATTATTTTCCACATCTATATTGATGTGAATGAAGCTGTGACTTTAATTAAGGTGCATACCTGTGATTGTTTCTCAGTGAGTTGACTGTCATGGGCATGTAAGCTTTTATTTTTTTCTGAATTTTGTGTCCTTATAAAGGACATATATCAGATCTAATAAACTGTAATAAAATAGTTCTAAAATAAATTAATTACATCAAAGGAACATTCCAGTCCCTAACTGGGCACATCACATTTTCTGCCCCATGCATTAAATTTGAAATAATTCATGCACACATTATTAAAACAAGTCTTTGTTGTGCAAATTATACTTGGCCTGAGACAAAATTTTAAAAAGGGTTGTAGAAAATAGTGGCTGCAAAATATTTTTCTAAATAGCTAGCAAGCACCCCCTAAAATGAATGTTTTCTTTTTTTCCACACATTTTTGATGACCAACTCATATTCCAGATAAATCCATTTAAAAAAAAAACAACTAACACATCGCATAGTCATTCGTTAATGCATGAGCTGGACAAATCAAAGACTTTGGTAGTTTAGTACCTGTTTTACATTAATACACAAAAGAAAATTTGAAACCATAAGGTAAATGTTTCAGCACTGTTGATGACTAAATTGTCCTCCAATACTGGACAGATCAGTATGTTGAAAATTACATTCTTTGTTGCCTTGGAACTGAAGAGCTTTACTTTTAGAAAAAAGGTCCAGAAAGTATCAAGTGACATTCAGCAGCATCAGCAGTGTCTGTCTGTGGCCTGGAATTAAAGGCTGTAATGAAACTGCTCCATTGTGGTACAGGAGAAACCAAGGAACTTAGGCCATCCATCACTTTTCATTAACCTCTTCTTTTCCACACAGAGTCAGTGTGTCACTCCAATTTAACTGCCTAACATGAGCCAAATGGCCAGTGTCGTATTGACCAAGACACAGACATGTTTCATTCTGAAAGCACTAATGTGATCCACAATTGGAACAAAAGAAAAAATGAAACTCATTCAGCCTCAAATATAATGAAAATGAATCAAAATATCAGGAATTTAGACTGGATTTGATTATCATGGAGTAAGTCAATTAGAGAAGGTGAACCATTAGAATGAACTGATTAGTGTCAGGAATTAATGTCAGGCTTTCCAGCTATAAATTAAATAGAAATTGCTCTGGTTGTGGTCCTAAAGATAGAGTGTGATTAGAGATGAAACCGTACTTTTTTATGGTGATACTAATGATGTTTGGTGCTACACTAGAAAATCAGACAAATGATACCAACATAAAGAGTTTTTTGAATCTGAAAACGGCTTAACTTTGGTTATCTCTTTACAAAATCACCATTCAAGTGATGGGAAATATAAGCAGTGTGTGAACACTCGGTTCTTGAAGTTGATAAAGAAAAAGAAAACTGGACAAACATGTTTGTCATAGAGAATATATTGGTCGAAAAGTATGCCAGCAAGTGCAAATGCAAACTATTTCTCACCTGTTTTCATCCAATCGTTATACGCAGCCACGCACAAAATGTGCCACGAAACACAACAAGAAAGCCCATTCTATCCATATCCGCACTGTGGTGAGTACTTGACTCATGCATTATTCAACAAGCGCTCCTAAACTTCCTCTGCATCAAAAGCTCCATTGCCTCATACAAACTGACAAGGCATGAAGGCAGAGGAATGAAACTGAGCAGGCTGTTACCGCTGCATTCTGCAGGGGAATCACTGTTACATACCAGAGCAACAGCCGACGCCGAAGCAGCGGATGAGCTGTCAGAGGTCCTGTATAGGGTGCATACTGACATCAGAATTTGAAGATGCCAAGGGGTTGATCAGTGTCATGTGATGGCTATGAACCCAGTATCTGGTGTAGAATGTTAAACGTACAGAATATAAGATCAGTGCATATTTAACAACTGTATTATTTTCAGACCACACTCACCAGCCAAAATGCACTCAAACTACACTTTAAAAGTTAAAGGTTCTTAAGTGGTTCTTAGCTTGGATGTTTGGTGCTTAATCAGTCTTTTTTTTAAGTAAAAGTCCTATTATAATAGCTGATAATAAGTGATTCAAGAGGGTTATTATTTTACTTTGCTATTCGAATATTTAAATGACATTGAAACTTGCTCCACATAATTTAACTCATTTATTATGTATACTTTGCATTTTTAGGTGTTGTCATTCATTGTGTATTTGAACAAATTTGAAGGGCTGACTGCACATTTTAGCACTTATTTTTTCTTGAAAGAGTTTGAGCAAACAAATTGGGTGTTGAGTAAACTATGTATACATTACAAGAACTTGTGTTCTGTCTTCAAGCAAAGCTGTGGATGTAGCAGATAAAGTGACCAAAATGAGATTTCCTAAAATGTAACATTAATTGTCAGGCGCTGTTTTGATGTGAAGTATGTCTGACATGATGACTTAAACTGAAGCAAATATTTTCATGACTTTATTAATCACTGATGCCCTGCAAGTAGCCTTTTCACGCATCATAAGCAAAACACAGTCACTGTCATAAAGACTGGCAGACTTACCCAATATGAGAACATGCTCGTCACGTCAGATGGAGAATAAAGCCCAGGGCTGATGTGAGATCTGACCAATGACTAAATCTTCCTGGGAAATATTTAAGAAGACAATTTTCCACTTTTCTTTCAGCTTGCCCGCTGCTGCTTCTGCCTTATGTAATTAAGGCGCGGTGGAGATGGAGACGGGCAGAATCTATTTTCTTGACACGAGGCGGAGAGAACAGTTGGATGGATGGCTGTGTCTTGAATGCAAAGGCTCTCGGCCCAGCTGTAATGGCTGCCTTATCTGCTCGGTCACACCTCTCCAATATACTTCTCTGTGTGTCTGAAGAGAAAGAGGAGAAAACATAGCAAGCACAAAACAGCTTCTGGTTTATGCCATTTGCTATTGGATTATTGAGGTCTTTTTGAGAAACACACTTTGTTGTGTTAGAGTAGTGAAAAAAAGAATCAAGCATAGTTCACCAACAATCATAGCTCACTATTTTATTGGAGGGGAGGATAAAACTGTCAATAGCTAATAGTAAATAACATGCAATTTACTATAATTAACCCAAGCCCAGAGAACATCTGAACCTTTTCTTAACTTTAGCAGTGAATCAATGGAGAAAAGCAGTCTAGCCAGCTACTGGGCACACTGAACTGCTGGTCAGTACAAATAAACAAGCAAAAACATTGACTGATTGATTGATCCATCCATCCATCTATCCATCTATCCATCCATCCATTCATCCATCCTCCTTAGCACTGTGACCTGGGTCAGAGAAACACTCTGGACAGGTCTCCAGTCCATCAAAGGGAGACTCACATACAAATCAATTCACACCTAGAAGCCATTTTGGCATCCCCAGTTCACTTGATATGCATATCTTTGGAATGGGGCATCAGTGGCCTAGACAGGAGGGATTAGGCTCCATGACTGGAGCGTTGTGGATTCACAAGTAGGTTATGCTTAGGTACCATCCCCATCATTGCTCCCTGAGCCCTGGATATGGCTGCCCATTGCTCCACTGGGTTTAGTGGTTGATTGCAGAGAAGCATTTTGTTGTGGTTTACTGCATGCTGTGCTGTGTTGTCTTCACATTGACAAATAGTCACTTTCTCTTTAAACTGGATGACCTTGCAAAGTGCACACAGAAAACAAGCCAGACAGCCCCGGGTAGGAATCGTATCTAACCTTCTCGCTGTGTGGCAACGGCACCAACCACAGCGACACCTTACCACTGCTAAGACATCAGAGACATCAGTAGCATAACATGAATGGAACATGTATAATAGAAGGAATGTATAAAACATCACCATCATTAGTTTTGTGTAACAATTATTAGCTTGGTGCAAATCAATGCAGAGTCCATGAATACAACAAAGTAATGTAAGTGTGCTGACTCAGGGTTTCAGTACTGTCTCGGAAAATGACTGTGCAGAAAATCTTTGACTGAGCAGCAAATCAAATTCGGGGAATGGAAATGGATCTTATTTGACCAAACTGGAATCAAAAGAATAGCGATAAGCATGCCTTGCTTATCTACAGCCCGGAGGAAATGCACTTCCAAATTGCTTTATATATATCAGTAGAGAGTGGCAGAAAAAGTCCATTTGTTTATGCCTATTTGCATGTCGAGTTATATATTTTTATAGCAACAATAAAAACAGATTAAAGAACGCAAAGCTAGCTCACAATCCTATAAAGGAATATTGATAGAGAGAGGAATGGTCCAGGAAGAAGCGTAATGTTCCATTAATGTACGAAGTAAGATGATAGTCATTAACAGATTTCTGAAGGAGGAAAATATAAAAATAGCAGCCAAACTCAAATTAGTTCCAAGTTCTGACAAAAGAAAGAAATTCGCGGATAGAAAAACCACGAGAAAAGCTCAGCTTTTTGTCTCAAAGATTAACCCTCTTTGTGATGTGACATGCTTATGAATTTAACATGCTTTTGTAGGCTTTGAAACCAGATAAAGGTTCATCTGTGAAGTACGGCTATTTTGCGTTGGCTTCAGGAACTTCTTTGCAGACCTCCTGCAGAGCCAGCCCATTTGAACTTGGCTGCAAGAGAGACATTGGTTGGAGCTTCTTACAATAAGACCCTCCTATCTTTCATATTCATGCACAGCCTTTGGAAGTCAATGCTCTAGTGCCAGCCACCACATTATACCCAGCAGACTGGCTTAGATCCTCATCATTGTTTGATGTCTGAGGCACAAGACTTTGACCTGGGGCACTATGGCTGCTGCTCTTTTAACCAGGATGGAACAATTGTTTTTATTTATTTCAATTTTACAAACTTCAATTTTTTAAAATGCTATTCAAACTCTGAAAAAAGCAATAATAAAGGAAAGTGGTTAAGAAACAGTGATTGTAAGTCTTTGCATATGTTTTGCGGAAAAAAAACACAAAAGAGAAAATCTGTAAATGAGAAGATCTGAAAGAGAAAACAGGCATAAAAGACAAAAAGAGATTAACGAGATCAAGAATAAGGGAAAGCGGTGTGGCTAAAGAAAGAAGGAGACACAGCAGGTTTGATTATCCTGGAACCGAGACGTGTTTTTCTAACAACATCAGAGAATCATATTAGTCAGCGAATGCTACTCAGGCCAAAGCTGCAGCTCCTGTTATGATCTAATTAATATCTCACATTAAGGCACAATCTCAAAGACAATCAAAGGACTTCTTGTTAAGTAAACAAAACCTAACTGGTCATCAATTTATGCGAGTCCAAGCCTCGGTAACAATTACGGCCAAATTGAATCAAAGGGAAATTCTCACTCAACTGCACAAAAAGGAGCCATAAATATGGCAGCTGACTTTACGACCACAACACGGCGTCTCTTTGTATTTAGAAGATAATTTTCAGCACCTTTTTTTTTTTTAAGTGTCAGAGCTTTTTAATCAAACTGGCGCTGTGCCCAGTGCTTATCGGAGCTCGGGTGTTTTTATGACTGTGTGATTTACACACACTTCTGGCACATTAATGATGTGGGCGAGACTCAAGCGCCATCCATATTGAGGTTTTCAGCAGTGGGACATGAAAGGGTGAAGAGAAGGTTAAGGACCATTCTCTCTATTTTATAACTAAATGGGCCAAAAACACCCAAAGGCTAGTCTCCAGCGCAGACCTGAGCTGGGAGTCAAAGGGCACTTGCTGTAGGAATGGCCCGAAGATGTATAAAACTGACAGCAGATAGTACTTGATGCAGAAGATTTGATCCTGTGCTAGGCTTCTTCATGCAAATGCCTTGGGCAAGGATACACAGATACCCATATTAGCTGGAAGTGTGATGTATAGTTAATGCAGATTTGGCTTAAATTTCATATTTGGAATCATGGGGCTTTAATGGGTCTGGGCTTTTGGTTATATATTCACATTCACAAACAGATAATGCTAAATTAATAAAGGTGAAATTAGACAAACAGTGTCATGCTGTCTTTTCTATTTTCTCTTTGCCCTGTGTTTGTTTTCCATGTCCATGTGCCATGTTTGCCATGTGCTTTTGCTTATTTTTGGTTCTTTGCAGTGGCCTTGTATTTAGGGACTAGGCCTCAGGATCAAGGGTTCGAATCCCAGACCAGCAGGTTGCCCTGAGGTACCTTTCAGCAAGGTACCATCCCCATCACTGTTCTCCAGGTGATGATTGCAGCTGCCCACTGCTGAATGTGTGTGTGTTTGGGTGAAAAGCAATAAAATGCATTTTGCTGTTTCCGTGGTTTTGTTTTATAGATATTTGTGTTTCTGTTCAGATTATGGTTCTAGTTTATTTTAATTGTAATACATTTAATTTAGTTTCATTTGCTCCTACATCCTGGCCTCAACCTCTGATAATACTTAGTAATTTCTCAAAAAGAAGCAAAAAAAGAAATCTCATCAAATATCTAAGCTCCATGTGTCATAAGAACACCAAACCCACTGCTATATATTATGAAATATATTATGGCATACATTAAAACTAAATTCTAGACAAAGACTGTGGTTTTTCATTGGTGCTTTGTTTTCAATTTTTTTTTTTCAGGCAAAACAATGTTTAAAATAGTGTCTGCACACTATTGGACACATTGTGACCAATGTTTTCAGCTAAGCAACACTTTCTTTTGTGTAAAATATGTGAAAATGTTTCATTAGTAATTGTCTTTGTAATATAAATTCTGCTATTCCTCCATGCCATGCACAGACAGTAAGTAAAGGGGTGGTGGTGATCTAGTGGTAGGGTACTTGCCCATGGACCTATGGCTCTAGCAGTTCCCAGTTCAAATCCCACCTCTGGCACTACCACCACTGGGTCCCTGAGCAAGACCCTTAACCCTGAGTTGCTCCAGGGGGACTGTCCCTGTAATTAGGACATGGAAGTCGCTCTGGATAAGATCGTCTGCTAAATAAAAAGAAAGAGATGAACTGAGAATATCCTATTGCTTTTATTCCATGAAACCAGTATAATAAATGAGGGAATGTGCAACAACTGTTAGGACCTTGATGAAGTTGTCCTCTAAATCAGATGATTGGCAATTGATGATTCTTTTTATGGTGAGAAGGTGACGGTGAAGTTTAATTAAAGCTGGGAATATGTGGTCTTTTTTTGGTATAGATTTGCTATGGGCTGCCAGAACACTTGCCCATTTGCTCTTAATTGAGGGAATCATGACTATTTCACCTGAGCTGGTGAGGTACAACTTTCTCTGCTGGGAAAAAGCTGCAGAACTCTGTTATGAATGATTCAAGCGACAATTAAAGAACGGTTAAATATTAATTTAATATTTAGATCTTGTGGAGTCCATGTCTCAACAGCTAGGAGGCTCTTTCTTTCTTTTTCTTTCTCTCTTTCTTTCTTTCTTCAAGCAGCACTTGGGATATTTTTTATATACCTTACAGGAAATCATACTCTACAGGAAGTACCTGAAGAAAGGGCTTTTAAACAGCTGGTGCTTCAGTAGGTTTCATTGCTCTTCACCCATCACTGAACAATGACAAGAACAAACAAGAATATACCAAGCCTCACCATTATACAAAAAAAAACATGCAACTCAAGGCTAATCTGCCTGCAAACGAAGGGAACCACAGCAACGGTTGCCATGACGCTGCATTTGATGAGCACTTACAGCCTCTGATGGGATTAATGTGTTAGGCGTGACAGCAGCACATGGTCCCCCCTTCAACAAGAACCAATTAACCCCATCACTATCTGCCCCTCCACTTCAACACACCAGCAAAAGAAAGCAGCACGGCCTGCCATGGCTATATGCCAATCACTGCATAATCTCCACAAGACTCAGAGACTGAGCAGCATTTGGACTGTCACTCCTAGGAAATGTACATTTGCCCAGCACAAATGACTTCTCATTGTCCGGGCTCCTGCTTTCTAACCTTAATCAAGGACGCAAGAGAGCAGAAAAGAGGAGAAAGGGGTAGACTTGCAGAATAGATAACAAGATTCAAAGGCTTAGTATTGAGTGTGACCTTAGAGCTATTCCAAGCTTCATCTTACTTCATGCGCTGAAAAAAAAATATTGTTAGTGTATTTTAGAAAACACTGCTTTGCAAAAGGTTATGAAACACGTTTTTCTTTTTGGGTTTGCCAGATTACTTCCTATTTTTTTGTGCAAGACATGCAATTTTCTAGTGTTAAATATGACAACTGAACATCAGAATGGTCAAGGAATAGAACAATGGATTATTTTTACAGTATCTGTAAATGAAACATGTGAAACACACCTCACCTATTAAAAAAGGCTTTAGAAACATACGAGGAACTGGTTCAACCTCATAGAAACAAACCAAAATGCAAGTAGAGCACAATGTCACTGTTTGTAGCTATTTAATTAGTTTTATTTAGTGATGTAATTAATGTCAACCTATTTTTTCATGTAACATGATCATAATATTGAAGGCCACTAGAAAAAG
The DNA here is from genome assembly GCA_017165825.1 of Hepsetus odoe. Taxonomy (NCBI): domain Eukaryota; kingdom Metazoa; phylum Chordata; class Actinopteri; order Characiformes; family Hepsetidae; genus Hepsetus; species Hepsetus odoe. The sequence goes on along the minus strand of CM029370.1, from coordinate 23,477,315 downwards.
CTTTGGGCAAGGACTACAGCGAAATGGCCTTTTTTATTGTCACATTAGAATGCATGCATCCTCCCTACGACTGTAAACCAAGGTCACTTTCCCTAAAGCATTGTAGTGGTAATGTATACTTAACTGTTCGAATGTTCAAAGTGATTTTCCCGTTACCATCATGCTCTGGTCTTTGCTTTGAGATGTGTTTTTGCTAAACTCACTGCTGGACATTTCGGCAGTTATTAAAATCATCGAATTTTAGTGTACTTTCAAAGCAAAGAGAGGTGGTGGTGTCTAGTGTTCTAGTGGATACTCCTATATGGACTATGAGGTGGCAGGTTTAAATCCCACCTCCAGCACCATCACCATCGGGTTACTGAGCAAAACCTTTAACCCCAAGTTGCTCCATGGGGGACTGTCCCTGTAATCAGGAACTGGAAGTCCGTCCGTCTGGGTAAGAGCGTCCGCTAAATGCCGTAAATGTAAATGTAAATACCAACATTAACTGAAGAGAAGAATACAAACTCACTCATTCTCTCAAGAACTGACTGAACTGATTTATCTCTCCTTGTTCTCTTTCTTGTGTGTCTTCTTGTGCTCAGGTTTCAGAAACAAATGTCTGAACAACATCTTAGCATATCTTCAATGTTGTATTCATGTATTTTGACACATGACACAAGTCACAATATGCTGACCAATGTTTGATGGAAATCGACCTCTTTATTATCTTTTTGGTACATTAGTGTATGAATCAACAATTCCTTACATTTGTACATATTCTCTTGGTTTGAAAATCAAAAAGTGTAAAAAGGTGGAGTTTATAATAGACTATAATAGGCCCAGTGGTGCAGTGGGTAGCACCGTTGCCTCACAGTGAAAATGTCCTGGGTTCAGTTCCCAGATGGGGTAGTTTGGGTCCTTTCTGTGTGGAGTGGACATGTTAAAGTGACAACCCTTGTCATTGCAAGGTCACAGCACTGCAAACCATGAACCACAATGAAATTGGACCTCTGCTTTTAACCCATGCACACAAAAACCATGCAGCAGTGGGCAGCTATTGAAAGCACCCAGGGAGCAGTGACAGGGACGGTACCTTGCTCAGGAGTACCTCAGGGCAGCCTACTTGTAAGGGAATCGAACCCCCAATTGTCCAATGCAGGGCCAACTCCCTAACCACTAGGCCACCACTGCCCCTATGTTCTCCGTATACCTGCACGGGTTTCCTCCAGGCACTCTGGTTTCCTCCCACCATACACAGACATGTACATCACCTAGACTGGAGAGGCTTAATTCCTCCTTAGGTATGAATCTGAGCTTGATTGCATTGTGATGGACTGGCAACCTGTCCAGGGTGTTTCTCCATCTTTTACCCATCCACTAAATATCCAGCGTAGGTACCTGATTCAGTTCTGCTGGCTGAAACCAATCACATCCACAAAACTATGTTTCACCATGAAGTGTAAAGTTCTCAAAAAAGTTTAGAGGCTATTGTATTAAATCTATTCAAATCTTTGACCTATGAACAATTAGGGCAGTGTTGGCCTAGTGGTAAGGGCGTTGGCCCCAGGATTTGAAAGTCGATGGTTCGAATCCCAGGCCAGTAGGTTGCTTTGAAGTACTTTAAAAAGCTGCATGTATGGGTGAAATGCAGAGGCTGTGTATTGTTATGGCTCACTGTGTGTTGTGCTATATTTTACAATGACAAGTTGTCCCCTTTACTTCATTAGATAAGAAGGTGCTCGTGGACATGGTGTAAAGTTGGTGAGCTTTGTATTTATTGAAGGATCCTGCTCATATTTGATAGTATTCTATTTTTTTTCTGTAATAAGTGAGAGGTGGCCGGAGAGTTCTCTGAAACACTGTATCATTGCAAGAAGAGATCAAAACACATGCAGGCTGCTGAAAAAAAGGAGAGCTCATTATCAGAAAATAGGGCTATACAAAAAAACAGAGATACAGGGAACTATGATAACAGAAGGGCTTCGAAATATTCACGATATATCCAAGACTTTGAGCTGTATGTATGGGTTCCCACATATATATAGGGATTTAACAGTCTAGCTGCACCTCTGTGGCAGGGGGGAATAGAACTGCGTAAATGGTAAACGGCACCTTGTTGTCATAATTTCTTGTATTTGGTTCTTAAAGAGTTAAAGAATGCCTTGTGGATTCCTGAATGCTCACAGTATTGCATGTTGCATTATAATGCATATGCTTTATGCTGTGTATCTATGCTGTGAACACACATTTTTACTTATGCTCACTCAAATTGCTTTAGGATGGAACAATAAAAATTCACCCTGTTTTGGAGCAATGAACTGGGACCTCAGTAACCACAGGACACCCCAGTGATTGAATTGCCCTTTGCTGCACAATCCTGAACTGCTTAAGTCTGCAGAAAATCTGTTGATGCGGTTGTATGTGAATATTGCTGGGACTCATTTCACACATTCTGCTTAGAATTTCACAAAAAATTAGATTTCAAAATCTTGCTGTTTACAGTCCTCCTGCTTCAGGGTTACAGACAGCCGTCGCATATTCAGTCAGAGATCAGAAATGAAATGCTGTGGTGCCCTCTTCCATTTTGACCATTGTGTCACACATTTATAGAGGGAGAATTCAATCACACACACCGCCTGAGGGCTGGACTGTTTCCTTTTGAACCTGCCCTCCCCCATCCATGAATGAGAGCGAATGAGAGAGAGGGAAATGTGCACCTTGATTCATCATTAACAGCAGACAGGAGTGAATTTTTAGTTCTGTAGGGCTCTAATAATTCGACATTCTTCTATTTTTGACAGCGTTTTCTGCAGTAGATGTTTTTACCTTCACTAATTTATTGATAATGGGTGGCTCTACTTCAACATACTTCAGCAAGCTTTTCCAAAATGCATCTCTACTATTCCTATCAGCATTTTTGTCATTTAGACACCTCTCTCATGACTGTTGTGTCTGGATATGCAAGCTTTCACTGCAAAAATGTCCTTTCCCAAGAACTATATATAATACATTTAAAAAGCAAAAAATGAGCAAAAAATGTTATAATAAAGTCATACCTAGTTTGTTACAATCTTAAGACAAAAAAGAAACCATTTAAAATGAAATTAGATACGTTAATACATATTTCCATGAACAATGTGCAATCTTCTAGGTGCACGTTGATGAAATCATATTTTAAATCTTTCTTTACATATTTTCTTGCAAAGAAATTTTTATATATATTTTGAGAAACTTTTTTGCTTAAAACTTATAATTAGATGCAATTTCTAAGTGAGACCAAAGAAATACATTTTACTGACTGCTTTTATTAAAAATAAATAATTAAATCATTAAAATGAGAGCATGTCACATGCTATTTTTTTCATACATGCATATCTGTTTAACAGATGAAGGCTTTGATGTGATGTTTGATTAAAACAGGGTAAGCACAGCAGTTACTCCTGGCTACTTGATCGAGGCATCATGAACACATTTATTTAACCTGCCCAAACATCATAAAAGAGCTCAACATGTAGGACATACAACCAAATCAAAGAGGCCAAAAAACTTGGGATATGAAGGGGTGCCTTGTGCATGTGATAATATACATCTCTTTAGGGGTTATTTGTAAAGATGGTTTATCACTTTAAAAAATATATTTAATGATCTATTTTATGTGCACTGCCCATTTTTGTACAGTGTATAGTGCCTTGTGTGGCCAATCTCCTTTCTGTGGTTCTGCATTTGCCTATAAAGATTTGGATTGGTGTGTGCGAGCTTTATTACTTAGTGTGATATAACAACATAACGGTTCCATTAAATTGAACTGAAGTGAACAGATTAGTGCTATAGGAGATACAACTGAAGTCCTTGTAGAAATTGAGCAAGAGTCCAGGCAGGTACATGAGTTCAGGCCAGTGGTTCTTCCCCTTGATCACCCAAATTCATTCACTGAGCACATATCTGATATGAGTGAATAGCTGTCTTCTGACTAAAGACTAATTAAACTGGCTCTTTCTATTTCATGGAGCCATCTGCTGAGGAGCGGGAGACCAGGTGGAGACCGGTGCTAGCGGATACACTCATAAACAGAGGTTCCCCTGTAGATCTATAAACCTCTCCGGGTTCTTCTTTGTGGCTAATGATATTTTTTATAGGCACAGCACTCAAGAGCATAATTGAATAACTTAATCTAAGTGCCATCTTTTATTGACCCACAAGCTTGAAGGAGATGAATCCGTAGTGTAATTAAATTCTAAATTTTGCGTCAGCTCCGGCAGCCTGCGCAGTAAGAGCTCCGCACTGGTTTGCACAGTCCGCTAGCATTTTAACAGCCCTACATTGGGCAATTGGTGTGATTTTTTTTTTTGCTGTTGTTAGTTTACACAGTCTTGTTCCCTAGGCGGTTCAAATCATTAGTGACCAATTGGGTCTTAAAGTTGACATCTGTCCCAAGCTTGGCAAGTATGTTTTGGTCTTTGTATATTTTTCCCCACCATCTAAGTAGTGCACCCTTCTCTTGTTAATCTGGAATATCACATAAAGCAGCCTGACAAATTTAAGTCATGTTGGCTGAGGGTTAGGCACATACTGGGCTCACTAGGGACATAAAAATTATTCAGAGCATTTTTAAAATGTAGCTTAACCAAATTGTCCAGTTTGCTAAGACATCAGCTAAGATGTCAGTTCTTGTTTTAAATCAGATGTTCTCTTCATACATCTACTAAACTGCTGCATAAAATATGCAGTTTATGGGCTGTGTGCATGGTATAATGCAAAATGCACTTCTTTATCATGTAAATCATGTACATGAAATCAATGGAGGGTTACAATCGATGTTTAATACCAGAATGGCATTGTTTAAACTCTTGGGATTTGATGTGCATGTGTGAGAAGATGTGATACAAAATATGTTGTGACAAGGTCACAATTTGTGTGTTCAGACTGTGCTCTCATCCTAGAGCAAAATGTAAAACAGTAAAATGATTTGATGGAAAAGTAGTTTATTTTTCAACACAGCTCATTGTGTATTACTGAACTGCTAGCATGTATTTGTCTAAGCATTATTTTTGCATTATGTCATTGCTTTTTTTAAACCCTGTGGCTCAAGGGTAAAGTAGGTAGAGTAGATGGGACTGCATCCAGGAACATTTTGCATTGCATCTATGCTCAAACATACATCTTGTCTTAAGAGTCCAAACACACTAGCCATTTGACAAAAACTATGAGATTTTAATAAACCTTAGTTCAGAGCGCACGCACTTCTATACATCTGTTCTCCTTTAATATTGTGGATTGTTACGTTTGTGAATTACTCCTGCCTGCACTCACTGGCCATTTCATTGGAAGGTTTGTAGGTTGATAAGGGATCACCCTAGGACCACTGCTGATCAAATACAGTGTAATTAAAGAACTATAATTAAAGAACTGGACGGCACAGCAGTGAAGGTTTCCTTGCTAATGGTGCAATTAAAAGTGTATCAGACATTGCTGAGGTTCTCATGTGCATCAGTGATATGCTGTCAGCAATAGTGCTCTCGTCAGAATCTTTATCACTGCTGAAGAGTTGCAGGATGGTGGACAAAACTGCAAGGAAAAAGATACGCTCTCTAAACTGTCAGAAAAAAGGGGCAGTCTAGGTAATTATTGGTCCCCCAGGCTAAAAAATAGTGGTACAACATGACACACTACATTAACAAGCCCTGGGGACAAGCATGTCTTTAAACTTTTTAATAATCCGGAAGAATACAATTTAAAGCCTGGAGTCAGTATAGACAGTATGCGGTGAAAATGTAATACAGTTATGTTCCCTAAATAAAACCCCCTTAAGGGTAACACTCCGATGACAGTGCACCCTGAAAGGTATGCTGGTTTATTGTAGTATTTATTTATTCTAGTGTTTTTTTAGTAAAAGGCAAACCAAACAAACCAAACCAAAACAATGTCTCAAAAGGGCAACTTTGCATCCACCTGATGTGCATGTCTTTGGACTGTGGGTAGAAACCAGAGCACCCAACAAAAATCCACACAAACACGGGGAGTGCATGCCAACTTCACACATTAGGGACCCAGGTCCCGCCCTGGCTGAACAGCAAACACAGAATGCTTTTGCTGCGTGGAGACTATCAAATAAATTCCAGCATAAGGCGTAAGAAAAATAAAGAATAAATTACAGTCTTACTGTATACTATAAATAGGAAAATTCTTTTTATTCATAAGCATGTGCTGATGCATACTGAAGAGTCTGAACATGGTCTTACAAAGCATTAGAAAACTGTACAATATAAAGCTGACAGAAAACATTACATATCTGAAGTTGTAAAAAACTCTTAAAATGATTGGCAAAATGTAAATCATTACTAAAATCCATCATAAAACATTAAATAAAGATAACTGGTTTGTTCAGACAAGGAACTGACAGCCTGAGTCTTATTTAGAGATTGATTCCTTTACATGTTTGTATTACTGTCACCAATTTTATCAATTTGATTCAAAACAAATGACCTTATTTCTCTTCTGTCTTCGAAAAATGGTGACCATTTAAATTTTTCCCTTTTGCCCATGATACAAATCACAAAGAAGATCAGAGGCCAAAAACGGAGTCCTAGAATGAATTGTTCTCGTGTGTAAACGGATTCTGATTTTGCGGTTCTCGAAGCGCGAAGAAAGCTCTCTTGATGTGAGTCTGGTAAGACCTGACAGACAAGCTATGCTTCACTTTTCTAGTGCCAAAAACAATCTGTTATGAACTGATGCATTGGTTTGTGTGATTACTAAAGATCAACCTTAATGATTTGGAGTAGAGGCACCCATCTGCACGTGAAGCGGTGCATGTTTAGCCTAGTTCTTCATAAAAAAGCCTGGAGTGATTGATGTAATATATAACCGCATTTTTATGCAGAGGGGGTGCCCCAGGTTTATTATTTTTACACTGGCTGACAGAGTGCAGAAAATATTGAGCACTTATCTGTGATCAAACAAAATTGTTGCATGGTTTAGAGACGGAAACACACACACACACACACACACACACACACACAAACCCACAGATATGCACACACATACACAAAATGTCCTGAGAAGTGTTTGAGAGAGGCTCTGATTTATGATTTATCTCCTTCTGCGTTCTGCAGTATTATAGTATGCATCATTGGCCTCTGACCCCTGACTCCTGGACTACAGTGTCTACATGTTTAAGGGGGCACTCCAGTGTTTCACAACTTTATCTCTGTCTGCCACAACTACAGCACAGCATCAATTACAACACTCAACAATTCAGTCATGTTCCACTGTACAGTTTAGCACACACTACAAACTACAGTCATTATAGGTCTCAGGGTGAGGCAGGCCAGAGACCAGAAGCAATCAGCTTCACCAAAATTAAAAATGTAAAAACAGTGGCCGTTCCTGTAACATTTGCTTTCAACCTTCTCTTGTAACGTGATCAGGCACCACCCTGCTCCAAACACATTTCTTTGAAAGGATGAATTAAACAGATTGAACTTACTTTCCCTTTGAATTAAAAAGTCATGAGTGTAGGACTAATAGAGAAAGATCTCACTTGTCTCCCTCATTCATCACTACAAAATTCAGAAAATGCTCTTCTATATAAGTGCGTTTTGTGTCAATGGGTGATCTAATCATGTCAGAACAGAGCAAAGTGGCAAAAATATATTTCGTGATAATATGCTATCATGCAGCAGATAAAGATTAGGTTGAAAAACTATGGAGAATCCCTATAAGAGCCAATGGGTGTGCTTGCTTCATTCTCTAGTATGTGCTTGTGATGAGTAGAAAGCAGAAATATCAAAAAACAAAACACAAAATACATCCGAATATCAAACATACTGTATTAACCCATGGAAACATGGTCATATCACCTTAATCACTCATACAACACATACAGGCAGCTCGGAATTACACAGGTTTGCTACCTGTAGATGGTTCAGTGGTTCAGAGTTAGCACGTGAGTAAGCTTTGGTGAAGGCTGGCAGATAAATCAAAAGAGCTCCGTCAGTAATACAGGTTCTTGCATGATGTTTTAGAAAGTAAAGGATAAGAAAGTAAGCAGCTCCACAGGAGGTCGTTAAAAATCATGTTTAAAAGGCAAAGGTTCTGAGAATGGCAATAAATTACCTTATTGCTTTTTTTTCAAAACATTTTGAATTTTATTATCTAAAATGTTACTATTTTTTACTACCTGTCAGACCATATAAATACAGTTCACACTACATTACAATGCAAAATACTTTGTGTATATTGTTCCCCAAAAGGAATAAGATTAGGACGTTGCTCAGGTTCAGTGGGCTTAATACTAGCACCAATCAGAAAAAAAAAACAGATATTCCTTGGGTTTGCTCAGATCAAGGCACTTTGTGGTAACAAAATTGAATCTCTCCTATTTCTGTCTGTCTCTCTCTCTTTTGCTCTCGCTCTTTCACTTCTTTCCTCATCATTCCAGCACTCTGCAGAGTCTGTAAGCTTGTATAATTGTTGTTTGCTTCCACTGTGTTGATCAGAGCAGGAGCTAGTCCAGACTCCCCAAAGAACTATCTTTGCAAGACACAGCATGGCCTGTTTTTGTTCTGTCCCAAGTTTCTTCCCCAACAACAACAGTGAGATCTCAGAGGAGAGCCAGAAAGGAAAAGATATATGCCATTCAATCGATATTTCATATGGTCTTCATCTCTGTCACTCAAACCTCCATCTCTTGTCCTGGGGACGTTGGCGCCAAAATGTCGAAGCAGGTCTCCATCATGACGCGAGACTTGCACAGGTTCACACAAAACTCCAGCTCGCCTGTGGCCTGAGCCAGAGCCTCCATGTAGTCCTGGGAGTCCTGGTCCAGATCTGGGTCCACATCGACTGAGAGGAGGGAAAGAAGAACAAAGAATATGAGAAAAGACTAAATCATTTATTTCTGCAGCTGAGGCAGAGCTGAATTTTTAGCAAGAACATAGGCTTCAACATAGGGTGAAAAAAAAGAAAATATCACTATTCTGTAGCTGATTGTTAACTGACATTTTATGGAGGATTCAGTGGTACAACTGCGCTGCAGAAGACTGCTAAGAGATCAATAATCCTAAGGCTAAAGGGGTTAATAGTAATTTATGGTATAAATGGCAAAAATTGAAATCAGTTCAATAATAATAATGTTTTTATGCTGATTTAAATATGCACAGAATGTCAGTCAAACACATAATCAGCTATTCCAGTTGTTTTTTCTAATACATTGTCAAAGTCAGTCAAACAGGCTTTCAGGCACTTACAAAACAAAAATAATTTGGTGTATGATGTCAAAAAAAAGAAAATAAACACGCAACAATCTGTCTCTGTATCTATTATGCAGTCGAAGGTACACCCTCTCTAACCCCTCTCCATATATGTGTGTGTATATATATATATATATATATATATATATACACACATACATACATACATACATACACACACACATATACATTATATATATACACACACACATATACACCACACTCATTTCGGCCACTGCTCAAGAGGGGTTTGATTTATAAAGCAGGACTGGAACAATCATGACTTTACCCAAGACAGCAGGCACAGATGAATGGTAAACACCTCCTGGCCAGAGGGACAGGGCTGATTGCAGGAGGGAAAATAATGCCTTATTGATTCAAGGACACACCACATTCTTAGCGAATGAGCACACACACACACGCGCACACACACACACTCACACACACACACACACACACACACTTTCTTTCATTCTCACACAGCCTTTTTCTAACCACTTTCCAAGTGCAGTTTTAATTCTCCTTTATTCAATAACGGTCTAGTTTTCTTTGTATTTGCTGCCACTGTGCTGCCTCTTTCTCTATTTTCTCACTTGAAATAATGCTTCTGAAAAGGGCATAAAAAAAAAACACAGATGCTGAAGCCACACATCTTCAAGACTTTAGGCTGTCGGTTACCTCACAACATAGTATGTAACAGATATTTCTAAAATATATCTTTCCACAGCTGGAAAATTACCAAGGGGCTCAGTATGCAGTGAGCGCTACAATAACCTGGATAGATGAATACACTGCTTTGGACGCATAGGCCCAGCTTATGATTAAGCTCAAGGCTTAAGGCGCAACTGTCTGTAAATATCTTGTTTTTTCCTGCAGTGGTGGCATTCAAACTGAAAAGGTTCAGCAATCTATTCGCTTGGCTTTTATATCAACTGATGGTCTGTTAAACTAATAAAAGCTTCCACCGTCATAGACATGGTCAAAGAAAATGAACTAAAAGAAGCATCACAGTTCTCATTTATTAAGAGTAATTTGTGAAGTTAATAAAAAAATTGGGCTGCTCTTCTCGCAGCCTCAGCCTGCTCTAGTAAGGCCACACACACCGAGTGAAGAAACCATGTAAAGTCCTAAAGAGAATCATCAGCCTGAGCAGGATCAGAGCCAGCTCTAAAGGGGACTGAGGTGAACTTAGACTAAAGACCCAGATTTTGCTTAGCCTTCCTGAGAAAAATGTTTTTTGCGTGTTATATTTGAGAGCATCTTTCAGCAGCTTCAGAATGTGGTTTGATGAGCAACCATTAAGACGCTGAAGACACTTTTTCTCTCATTCCTATAATATTTCAACAATGGATTTAATTGTAATATATTTGTAACTACCTTTTTAATATACTCATCCATTCCGGAGCTTCTGAAGTTTGCTTCTTTTTTAGTTCATCTGCCACTGAAGCCTCACTAGCAGTGCTATTTCTGTCTTGAGGAACATGAATGAGCTACTTCACAGCTTTGTTTTCTTACTAAAGTCTTTCACACAAAAGTGAACTTGGCATGAACTTTCACCCAACTTAGACTGCTTTTACTTTTTGCCTTCTCGTTTTTCAAGGTAGAAATTCATATTCATGTATGTAGCGTTGGAGGTAAATAACGAGACCAGCCGTATGTAGACCTTTCATATTGTTCTTCAGAGTGTGATATGTAGATTTGTGCCTAACAGATATGTTTCTGCAGAGTCAAAGCAATTTAAACCAGTTTGCTAAACTGGGCTTAAAGCCATTTCTACTCTGTCTACTTTCTTCATAGTAATCATGAGTCTCAGATTACTTGGCCTGCTATAAAAAGCTCTATAACCGTGTGACAGAAGCAAATAACAACACAAATACTGAAAAATGCATTCAACTGAACTTTCAGATACGTTCTTCAGTTCTACATGAATATTGTAACATATCAAACCATATCATTTTTAATTGGACGGAATGGAAAATAGATCTTTTAAAGATAGATAAAGGCTTTTGCTACTTTATATAAATTAAGATTTACCCTTCAATTAAGATTGCAATGTTGGGGAAATTATTTTTTGTAGGATGAGACAATTTAACAACTTAAGTAAACTGCAAAACATATTTGTGTTGGCGTTTTTTTTTTGTTTTTTTTGTTTTTTTATGAAAAGAGGAATTACATCAATTCAATAAATGTATGGTCCTTTAGACCAGCAATCAACATCCTGCTCACCATCAGTCAAGCCAATCCTAAAACATCAAAAGAAAGAAAACTCACACTCTCCCATCCACTTGGCGGGGTCCAGCATTAGCCGAGTCTTAGCGTCCTCCAACTCCACCTTCAGCCTCTCATGCTTGGTCCGCAGCTCCCTGATCTGCTGCTGCCGCTTCTCCAGCATCCTGAGGCGAGCGTTGAAGTACTGCAAGCCCTGCGAGGAGAGACAATAACAGGACGGCCGCTGAGTGATGACTGAGCTGTGCTTAGTGAACCGTACAGCTCCGCATGTGTGCCGTTGATAAACTGCCAAGCAGGATAGGCCGGGCACCTGCGCCAGTCACCTGTTCTTTACAGAGGGCTCCAGTGGGGGTGCAACACAGGAGCTTAAGGTAAATTGAGTCACGAGTAACCTGTGTGAGGTACCGGCCCATCAGCCGGATTAATTATGGCTGAGCTAGAAATGAAATTAGCCTAAGCTCTCACAAGTCTAAATCTCCTGGGAGAAGGTTTGCTTAGAGGATTAAAAGAATAGACCATGACCATGACAAACAGGTTATTGCAAAGCAGTATATCAATACAGATTGTCCTAAACCCTGCCCTTTGTATTAGATCACTGGAGCAGGCATTCCAAATGTGCTGTTTTCAATAAGCCCTTTTTGGAGTAACTTTACTAACCGAATCTGGAAATACTTTATTTAACGGATGCTTTTGTAAGCCATGCATTAGCACTAAATAATGTGTGTGTATATAGCTATATGCCATGCTTTAGTGTTTATAAACAGCTTATACTAAGAAATGCAAACCAACAACCTGCTGAATAAGTGATAGATCTTATGTGTTAATAAAAGTGTAATGAGGCATCATTTCACTGTCACAGAACTACTTTAATTTAAGTCTCTATAAGTTAAGGACACCAAATATAAGTATAGCTCTTATTCGTTCATGTCCATAGCTCATCAAAATAATTAAACATAAGAAAAGCATAAGCGAATGCAATAAAATGGAAATACAGAGATGAAGGTATTCGGTTAGTTATAAAACCACTCCTTGCCCCACTCACACATAATACGCACCGCATCAAGCACTTTTTCTGGATAAGCTCTTTGAATTTGAGGTTTTCTTTACTTAAATGAAAATAAATCATGGGACCATTCAATGCTGTTAACGTGTTCTGGCAGGACATGGAGGGCCTGGTTTGTGGGAACAGTTAATGACCTGTGGTCGTGGAGTACAGAGCAGAGCATAAAGAGCCATTAGGCAGGCTGCAGATTGAGTGGCCACACCTCATTCATCACTGGACCCCTCCATCACATCGAGCTATGGTACCAGCCCACCCACCTCCAGCTTTCAGTCATATTGAAATCAATTAGGAGCCATCAGTAATTGTTCCTGAGATAACCTCCCCTCCTGACAAATGCAAATGCCAAGCTCTCTTTAGAATAAGAACGAGAAGAGAGACATTAGATACGCTGATGCTTGCAGTTTTTAATTAATGCCATGGTCAATTAGGAACAATGAGCTAGGCTGTCCTCTTCAAGCCATCACACTGGGACTGCGCAATGTGCAGGACACAGAGATGAACTCTGGACATCCTCAAAGGCAGAAAGCTTATACAGTACTGAGCAAAGGTTTTAGGCAGGTGTGAAAAAATGCTGTAAACAAAGAATGTTTTCAGAAATATAAATAATGATTGTTTATTTTTATCAATTTACAAAATGCAAAGTGAGCGAACAAAAGAAAAATCTAAATCAAATCAGTATTTGGTGTTATGACCTTTTTCCTTCAAACCAGCATCAGTTCTTCTGGCCCCCACAGAGCCCTGATATCAACATCATCCAGTGTGTCTGGATTACATGAAGAGACAGAAGGATGTGAGGAAGCCTACATCCATAGAAGATCTGTGGTTAGTTCTCCAAGACCAAGACCAGCCAAGTTCCTTCAAAAACTGTGTGCAAGTGTACCTAGAAGAATTGATGCTGTTTTGAAGGCAAAGGGTGGTCACACCAAATATGGATTTGATTTAGATTCTCTTTTGTTCATTCACTGCATTTTGTTGATTGATGAAAATAAATGATCAACACTTCCATTTCTGAAAGCGTTCTTTGTTTACAGCATTTTTTCACACCTGCCTAAAACGTTTGTACAGTACTGTATATATATATATATATATATGTACATTTGTGGTTCCTATGACTACCTTGCTGTGTTTCTTATGGTCTTAGGTGTTTGTTAAATCTAAATCTTTGTTAGATTTTTCCTGTTTGTAGCGGTCATTGATAGAACGGTGGGATGAACAATATCTGTGATCGATCACAATCAGCAATGATCAGTATTTCTGTATATCTGGCCGGGTTTATGGAGTGAGAAGCCTGGCAGTATTGAATATAGTCAGAGGCTGGACAATGTTGACTAGTCACTATATATAACAGGCTAACAGGGCTTGACAACCCAGCTGTTTCCTAATGTGAGCTTAGCTCTTATTACTAGCGAGGTTTATTGCAGGTTAGCAAATAATTTATTTGAAGAGCTGGATCGCCATGATTGGAAGCATTGTATAAAGAACATAAATAAGAAGCTCCATCACCAGGTTAATATGTTAGAGAGAATTCAAAAGGTATTTAAAAATCAATATTTGGTGGCCAACATAGATATTGTGGTGGCTTCATGTCAATGTTTATTAAATAGTAGAAAAATCATTTTAAAGGGCTAAAAATGGAAAAAATATGCAGAAATATTAAAAAAAAAACTGTTTAGAAATCTTCTGTAACTTTTTTGTGTAGCAAAAACAAACAATCTGTCCCTGAACAAATCATTCGTAAATGACAGGGTCTAAAAATTCACAGAGTAATAAGGTAATAATTACACTCCTGAAATGAATATGAGAGTGAATTCAGTGAGCACAGACAATTTAGCAACAACTGCATAAACAAAACACTAAAACGCCATGTTCGGAAGCTTCCCACGGTCTTTAATGACCCTTCTCCTGGCCCACATTCACCATGCATGCAGATCTAGAAAGCACAGAGTGCTCTCACCTCAGTGATCATGCCCTCCTTGCGCCTCTGCAGTCGCTCCACATCATCTATCTCGTACACCTTAATCTCAAAGGCCTCCTTCAGGGTGCCTCCCAGTGGAGGCAGGTCAACCCACTGGCCTGCAGCACCAGCCTTCCTGCCTAGTGAAGAAGTGTCCGGCAGGGGAGCGGGGATCAGTCGTCGCCGCTGCTGGCCTGGAGGGGTCAGACAGGGTAATGCTCTACATCTGGGCCGAAGATGCTCACCAGGAATATCCAAGGGTTTGTAGGCATGCTTTTAAATATGTATGAGGCTTGAATGCAGTTACAGCATTTAAAAGCAGAAGCAATTTTAAAATAGCAGTTGACTCCAGTGTGAGGCTGATAATATATGCATTAAGGGCAAGATTGCATCTTCCTCCAGAAATGAATTACAGAGCTATGCGCAACACTCAACAAAGTAAGTGCCCCTTCAGGTAGGCTACACAAAGATACATCATTTAACTTCACAATATTGTTACACCTGTGTTATACAAAGATTTGTGATAAGAAAATGAGTCCATATGCAGACCATGGATTTTACAGGAATGGGATTTTTCCTGAATACAGTTCAGGCATGCATCAGTGGATTTTGAGCTACTTGATGAAAAAGTACATGGTGTATATAATATAGGGGTTGACATTACATTTCAAATAAGCCATTCAGCAAAGAAACTTAAGAAGATGAAGTGTGATATGTCAGCAGTAGTGTCAGTGATTTAGGTATGCAGACATTGTTAGCTAAAGCAGTATAGGCATAAGCAATAGATCTGTCCGAAAAGGCACTTAGAAAAGTACCAGGCTCCTAATCTTAAATAAAATAACTCAAAGGAAAAAAAAAGCAGATATGTTTTTCAAGCAATGGCTGTATATTCCTGGCGCTTATGACAGACATCATTTCTTTGGAAAGTTCAGTTTAAAATGCATTAGCTCCTGGGTGCCTTGAAAATGAAACCTACCATTGGCTCTCTTTTTGGGAGACTTTGACACCTTGGCTCGGCTGGAAGTAGACACACCACTCTCACTCATGGAGTCATGGGTTGATGATGCACTTCCTGTAGTTTCACTATCCCTGATCATGCTTTCATAGCCACTGCTGCCTCCACTGTGGTAAAAAAGTGCCGTGCGCCCCATGGCTGGAGGAAGTTCTCCACTAAGAACACTGCTGTTATCACTGCCATGGCCACTACTGTAGCGCTGAGGCCGCCGAGGAGCAGTAATCTTGCTGTAGGGGGATGGCAGTGCAGCAGGCAGTGAAGGTGCACTGGGAGTTGGGCCAAAATCACTGCAGCTGCTTGTCTGATCACCAGAACTCTTCGAATGTTTCTTGGAGCTGCCTGATGCTAGCTCACTAACCCGGCTGTTAGCTGCACGAACAGCCTGTTTCGTGCCCATGATCGTACCCTTGCCTGGTTTACCATTGGCACTGATAACAGAACGAGTTGGGGTTTTTCCCGTTGGAGGTAGACTGGCATTCTGAGCAGTTGAGCTGGAAATGGATTTGGTGGAACTCAGTTTGGAGCTGTTAGTAGACAACGGCTTTGTTTTATTTCCATTGCTACCTGTGGCTCTAGGGGTTATACTGGCTTTGAATTGTCCCAACTTACTGACTCCTGTGGTAGTGGTTGATAAAGGAGAAAATGGCAAAGATGTGGAACTGGTTACCCCAAGTCTGGGCACTGTCCTACTAGACTTGCCATTGGTGCCCAAGCTTGCACTACTGCTTTCTCTAAGTGTCCCTTGTTTGGAACCAACTGATGTCAAGCTTTCACATCTTTCAAGGGACAAAAGACTGCCAAAGTATCCTCCAGTGTCTCCTTTTGTTGCTCGAACCTGAAGACTAGATGCTGTCTTTAAGCTTGATGATCTGAAGCTAACCGAATCCCCTCTTAACCGAACATCAAAATCTTCCTCCGAGGCTGATGCTTTAGATAAGGAAGATCTGGTTGTGTCATTGCCCAATGACCTTAAGGCACTAGGGGAGAGCAGAACTCGTGTCCTCTGGTCCAGGCTAGACTTTCGAAGTGGTGGGGCAGGGGGTGACATGCTGCCAGATTTTGGAAGCATGTTGCCCTTCTGGCCATTCGCTCTCTTCCCTAAAGATGAGAACTTCAAACTAGCACTTGTTTGCATATTTTCATGACCCCACTTTGTAGACTCTGTAGAGCTTTGGGGTACTGACACCATGCCAAGTGTTGTGGCCCCTCGTCTGAGCTGAGGCATTCTGCTGAGGCTCTCACCTTTCTTAACACTGGATTTCTCACAACCATCCACCACTCTCTGTGATGAGGAGGATAGGGACATTTTTGGAGACCGTGGTACACTGTTACTGTTTCCACCCAACTTCCTGGATGGAATTCCACTCAAACTGCTCTTAGGTGGTTTGCCAGTACAGATGAACTCTGTATTTTTTGAGTCTGCCTGGCCCCTGACATGCATCCACTGTTCATCTGATCTGCTTCCTTGCTGCTGCAATACACGGCTGCAACTGCCGGATGAAGCAACAGATGAGGTAGGTTTGTTTTTTCTAGGGAGAGTTGAGTGCGCAGTGCCCTGATCCTGGATGGACTGTGAGGAGCTGAGGGTATTGGATTTTACAGGCTTTTGCCCTCTGTGAAATGTTTTGGCAGTGTCATGAGGTGGAGGGCACTTTGTGAGGGGCATTTTCTCAGAGGTTGTTGACTCATGGTGAAACTCTGAAAAACATATTGCACTGTCACTGAAAGAGCTCTTTGTTCCATGATGGGAGAAAGAATCCATACGTAAAGCCCCAGGTAAATCCATTGTTGATGCAGTTTCAGGCCTTACGCCTATTCCTTCTGTCAACAGACCTCTTGTTGAAAATGTGCAGGAAGAGCCTTTGGAAGATTGTACTGTGCCATGACCAGCAGTGAGCTCTTCCTTTGACCGTGCATTGCTTACCCTTGCACTGTTCATTTGTGATGTGTAAGCATCAAATTCATCATTGATACTGCTAATTATACTGACAGGGCGTGAGCCAGAGGCTAGAGCCTGCAAAGAGCAGTCACTGTTGAAGCTAATGATGCTAGAGGGTCGGCCATTGTCGGGGACAAGACCAGCAGGCAGCTCCTCTACCACAGTAAACACTAGTTCATCCTCCCCATTCAGCTCCACAGGTTGCTGAAGGGTGACAGTAGTCCTTAATACATCTCTGTCTAGACATCTGCTTCTCAGGGCTGCACGGAGATGGCTCACCTCCATGGGACTCCTACTTAGATGATGTGCTCGGTCAAGTACTGAAGAACCTTGGAGTGCTTGTTGGCTCATGCCCACTGGAGGTGTTCTTGCGGCCAAGCCACTATCAGGGGTTGAATCCGAGGTTCTGTGCAGTGAGAGGGAGGTATGGGGTATTTGTGAAGGCCCTTTGCTGAGGTAGACCTTCTCTCTTACAACTGGCTCAGAGTCTTGAGCTGATGTTCTACTAATCTCAGACACAGCTCCATCTGAGGACATTTTGGAATGTTCCATGTTAGCAGTTGGAGGGGAGGATTTAGTTATCCTGGGAGACACAGACGTCCCCTCTGTTACTTTTCCAGTTCCACATTGAGTTTGGGGTGCTTTCACCTCACCAGTGAAAACAGATGTGCTCTCACTTCCATCAATGCACTCAAGTCGCTCTTGTAACTCTGCAAACGTGTTACATTTTAAATGGTCCCTGTCTGATCTGGGAGCCTCTTTTGCACGTTTTTTGTTCAGTGAAGGAATAATGGGAACAAAAGCAGGAGGGCCCTCATTATCGCTGAGTTCACGGTCAGAAACAGTTGCTCCTCCAGGCCCCACGTATATAACAGTATCACAGGAGTGCTCACTGCTAGAGGAGTAGTCTGGGTCACTGGACAGATGTGATAGGTGGTCAGGGTCTAGAGCCACTGTTCTAGGATGGAAGGGTCTCAAATGTGTTGGTCGTCGGATTTGTCCCTCCTCGCAAGAGCTCTCCCCTCCTGAAGAACTGGAGGTATACTGTAGGACAAAAATAAAAGCAGGATATTAAAGGCATCAAAACATTACATACCTTATTTTCTATGCACAGACAATTTAGTTCCTCTGTAATTACTTGTCAGTATCAGCGAGGTTAAAAGTGTACTGCAAAAGGAGAGACAAATATTAATGCCACATGATGCTAGCTTGTTGCACTCCCGAATGGCTTTATACAATTTATAAGATATTTAAAAAGCTTTCAACGGCTGCTTACACGTTAGAAATATGAATCTGTAATCTGAATGCCAGAGTTACACCCCCCTTGGGAGCAGCAGCATTGATTGGATTGCGAAATTCTCTCCACAAATAAATGTTTTAACAGCTGCCCTTTCATAAAGACCATAAACAATGTAAATTGCTACAGCAGTGTCTCTTAGAAATCAACTGGACACATTTAAGTGATAATTACAAGCAAAAGAATTGACATGAATGACAATTTAGATGAATAATTGATAAAAAAAAATACATTTATTCGCCTGTTTCATTGAACGTGTGACATTTGAAAGGCCAAACGAAAGCAGGTTCAAAAGAAAAACTAGCAGATAAAGGAGGATCATGCCTTGGACTTCTTCTTCCTCATGCGGTGGATTCTGGAGGCTAGCTGAACAGTGGAGAGCGACTCGCTGTAATGAGCGGGCGAATCAGAGATGTGGGCGATCATGGTGGTTCTACAGTTGATGTTGCCCAGTGACTCCCTCAGGAGCATGGTGAGCTTGCTGTCCCTGAATTATACATTAAAAAATCCTTTCATTAGCAAAACAAAAAAGGATCGGAAAGCCATTCCTTTTTCACCAAGATCACAGAAAGCTGATACGGTCATGGAGAGGAAACTAAGAATTCCCCACTTAACAGGATTTCCCTTATTAATGCTTAGCCATGCTGTTCACTGACAGCGCAAACTATTCTTTAAAATGTAGGAGGAGATGGAAGAAGATGTGTTGTTACTGGCAGGAGTTTATTTCAGGGAATTTGTTTACACTGTAATATAATGTATATTGCATAATGTATATTTTTGTATAATGTATATTTTGTTAATAAGACAACAGATTTGCTTTTTTCACCATCCAAAAATCTTTCATTTGTCTTATTCAATAAATGTCCCCAATGATTCCCTGAAACAGAATCCTTTCATCAACACCCCACCACTATCCATTTCGTCCTGCAGCTAAAACCCTCTTTCTTCCAAGGCAGGTAATTAGCTTTATTGATCAAAAAAGGATAAGAACTGAAGTCCTGTGTATGTATATCTGCACAGCCCTACTAAAGTGAAAGCGACAACTTGTCATTGTGAATACACAGCACAACACTCAGTGACCCACAATGAAATGCTGCCTCTGCATTTAACCCATACACACATGTGCAGCACTGGGCCGCTATTAAAAGTGCCCAGGGAGCAGTGAAGCTGACGGTATCTTGCTCAAAGTTACCTGGGGGCAACCAACTGTTCTTGGACTGGTCTGATCTGTACTATTGCACATACAAATCATTGTGCCTGTCATACTCCTTTGCTTTCTTTCGAATAATCACAGCTTGTTAATTAAGGCCTACCTGTAAGGAACATGCTTGGCACCATTGGCCAGAGCAAGGATGACATTTCCAAGAGCAGCAAGAGAGAGACACTGGCCTCCTCCTCCATCTCTTGTCTGGCTGAGGTCAGGTTCACAGCTGCCCAGGTCTAGGAGATGCAGACGACTTCGACCCTCAGACACTAGAAAGAAGACACCGAACGTATTCAAAAAAGCCGCATACAAGGGGTCCTTCTCAAAGAGGTTTTAATCCTAGTCTGGAATTGTTTTGGCCATTTTGCTTAACCTTTTATAAGTAATTATGCCTCACAGCAAGTTGCAGAAGTTTGCAATAATTACATTTATATTCTGTATTAGCACATTTCTGTCTGCAAATGTATTTAGTAAAAAAAAAAAAAAGACTCATGTAAATAACACAAATCTTGACAGTTATGCACTTTAACAATGCTTGTAACAGAATTTATACTAATTGTTCCAAGCTTTTTTCACTGCAGTAACCATGAAAAAAATGGGAATGGGAACCTAAAAATGGGAGCCATAGTAACAAACAATTAAACAGCAGTGGATTTTTAGAACTGTAACCAACTGGTGCAGCCTCACACGCATAAAGTACAGCAGCTATTCATTCGAATCGGGTGTCTTTATAAAGTCAGATTATATTCCCATGTAGGTCACTAGCCTAAAACCCATTCAATATCAATAAAAGACAGTCATGATGCCCTTATTTCACATAGAGGAGGAGACCATTAACCTTGCGTCAGCAAGATTTAGATAGTCAGGCACCCACACCAACAAGCCTCTGTGGAGCAGAGAATGCAAACTAGCCTCTCACTCATGCCAAGATCTATAAACATCCCAGAAGAAGAGGCTTTAACCTCATTATGTATTGAAATTTATTCTGGCAGTGGCCAGAGCCTGGCCCACACCCCAGCAATGGGAGTGAAATTTTAATGATAAGCCGAACATTGATAGATGAGCACGATATGGATGCAGTACCAAGAAAGTCAGCTAGCACTATTTGTTTGCATTCTTCTTATAGAGTTATTATCAGCAAAGATAAGTTTAGCTCATTTTTGTGTATGTGGGAGGAAAAGATAGCGGGAGACACATAGTCCATGTGTTCATGAACTGAAAAATAAGGATGTCGATGATTAAAAAAAAGAAATGATGTGCGTTACATTTTGAGGGAAAGTTTTTACTTAAGCTTAAATATTTTTAAACACTGTAAATATCTATATGCAATTTCCCAGCTATGCTTTAATATAATGAGATGTGAAAACTGTGGTACAAAGCCCTAAGATGTGGGAAAGCCTCACTGATTCAGATGTAAATTGAATGAAACCAAGTTTCGAGTTAAACTGATGGCGCTTTCTCTTCACCACTGCCGATTTACTACGAACAACTTCTTAATTTCTAAGATTCCACGTTGTGCTGTCATGTGTTGTGAGTCAGACCTCCAATCTGCACTTAAAATGCCAATTCCCTAATTTATCACTGTGGTTATATACACTGATTCTATTAGAAATATCCCCAGGCTGCATCGGAAACTATTATTATATATATATTTTTTTCCATTTGTTGTTGTTGCTATTATTGTTGTTGTTGTTTTTGTTGTCATTATTACAGAAATGGTTTTAACTATTTGCTGATGGATGGTCAAAACAGTCACACATACAAACATGCAAAAAAGCAAACGAGGCCGTACTTCCTCCCTTGGCGCTCTTCTCCATGCGATACTGGGTGACATGTAAGGTGAAGAGCATGTGGGAGTTGCACCGCTGTTCTTCTTCACATTCGGGTGTGTTGATGCTTCGCGCTGCTAAAGCTGAGTCCAGGAAAAATGCAGCCCGTTCAGCCGAACCAGCCCGCAGCTCACTCTGATTCTGCAACTGCAGACAGAATAATCAATTAGACAAAGCATTAAAGAAGAAATGCAAATAATGCACTTAAGTAAAGTGAAGGGTAATGCTAAACCCAGTATTAAATTTTAGTCATTTAGAAATTATGTAGATTTAAGTCCTTTCTGTGCCACTTTTTTCAGTGTTTAAAGATGCAGAAGAAGATAAAAGTTCTGGGGTTGAGCTAAACTAAAGTAGGTTGCTCAGTGACTGGACTGTGAAAAATAACCTTTCTTGCTAATGGTGCATGGCCCAAGAGTGATAAAAGCCCTATCACCACAACAGCAGAGGAGGGTTGGGAAAGGGTAGCAGAAAAAGAAAGAAGCTGGTCTAAACAACTGAGCTAAGCACCCAGGGAACAGTGATGGTGGTGGTACCATGCTCAAGGGGACCTCATGGCAACCTACTGGTCTGAGATTTGAATCCATTACCCTCTGATCCTGGGAGCAACTCCCTAACCACTAGGCCACCAAGCAGAGTTTTGTCTGCTAATTTAATCATTTTCAGCAATGTTTGTGTTATACATTAATATAATTATTTGTCATATAATTCATTCAATTAACGTTACATTTTAAAAGCAGATGCAATATTTTTTAGCTTAAATAAGGAAAGAAACCATGCAAGCAGGCACCTGGGATCCAGAGACAGGATCCTCTCGCAGGTAAACCCCCATCCCCTGGCTGCTCTGGGCTGTGGCTGGAGAGAAGTCAGCTAGAAGATCTGTCAAGACCTCCTCCCTGCCGCTGATCTCCACAGCTGAAACACGAACAGAGAATCGCACCCCAGCCTTCTCCTTTCGCTCCTCAATCAGCTTGAAGAGCCAGGAGATTGCACAGGGGGCCATGCCCAAACTCTGGGTGGAGCTGTCTCGGCCAATCATGGTGTAGGTTTTGCCTGAGAAGAACAGGACAGACTGAAGAATACAGTATCGACCAGAGCCAAGCTTGTAGAAATTAATACAGAGAAGATGCTGAGCTTTATGCTCTACAATAACACAAATAAACATGTGTTTTCATGTGTTTAAAACTTGAACAAAACTCCGTTTTTTTAGTTTTTGTTGACATTCTCTTTATACTGGATGCTGTCTTATTAACAGTCTTACTGATGAAAGTTTAATAATCATGAGAACTCTTAGTTTACTCTTTTCCTCAGTTCTTAGTTTCACTTTCACTTTCACTTCTCCTATCAATAAGCATGTGATAAAAGACATCAAATCCATCCATCCATTATCTAAGCAGACAGATTAAAGTGGGGGGTGCTGAAGCCTATCAGTGCTTATGTCCCACATGCTGACTCATTTTACTGATTGTTCAGCAGGATCAAACTACTCTCAGTTAGATTTGATTTATTTTAAGGGGACAAAAATGGTTTTCCAGTAGGACTTTTGGTTTTGCAACGGAATATTTCCATTTTTCAAATACCTGCATTGGTCTGACCAAAATGAATTCTTGCTTGATTCAATCACATGTAATAGTAAGAAACCATTCAATAAAAAATGCTTTTACAGGAGAAGGAACTTCCAGTGTGCAATGTAGGAAGATTCAAAGTCATTTCTTTTGGTCTGCTCATCATGAGAGGAATTTTGAGAGGAAATTAAGCAGTGTTATCAAGAAAGTTTTTAAAGAATAATAAAAAAGACAAAAATGGAGGAAACAGGTTTTGTACCAACTGCACTAATTCCATTAATGACCCGTAATTAAACTGTAAATGTAACAGGGATGTAATCGGATTTGTGATAATTAAAAAGATACTGAATGACAGTGGCCACAGAAACAAAGCAGTTAGGAAATAAGCAGTTAAACTGACTGTGGAGGATTGGTGCTGCACAGCAGGAGGCAGACAGCCTCACAGTCAGGGAGTGAACAAAGTGAAAAGAATGAAAGAGAGACTGCAGCGATTTTCAAATAGCAAGCCAGAAACTTTGGGTTCAACAAGTCTATTTACTAATTACTAATTTCTTATTTCTAATTACTAATTAAACCCATTATTTAACACATCCAGCTCGACTCATGTGAATGTAAGCGAAAGTGAGTGACATGCTGTCTTTGTGCAGGGAAGTTCAGTAATGGAGAAATGTTCACTGCAGTAATTCAACTCCGGGCTGATACTAAGTACAACACTACATACACTACGTATGTGTATATATATATATATATAGTCAGTCAGTCATTTTCTGCCGCTTGTCCCAAGCGGGGTCGCGGGGGGATGCTGGAGTCCATCCCAGCTCACACAGGGCGAAGGACGGGGGACACACCCTGGACAGGTCGCCAGCCCATTGCAGGGAGGAGCGTGACGGGGACGGCACCTTGCTCAAGGGTACCTCAGGGCAACCCACTGGGAAGAGGTTTGAACCCCCGATCATCCGGCCAAAGCCCTAACCACTAGGCCTCCGCTGCCCCTATATATATATATATATATACTCTCTCTCTAAACTGATCATCTGTTGGTTTGGGATAAACAAAAAGAAGTGGGAGCTCACCAAGGTTGGCATGTCCAAAACAGAAAATGCAGCCATCTGCCCCGTTGACTACGGACTGAATGACCTCAGCCACGGTTCCTGAACACACTTCAGCCTGCGGAGACAAAGTGAAGTGAAGTGAAAGCAACTACATGTAATTGTGATCACACACTGAGAATCAAAACAAAACACATCCTCTACATTTAAACAATACACACCATGTAGCGATGGGTAACACATGCAGTGCCTGGGGAGCAGCGATGGGTACGGTACCTTGCACAAGGGTACCTCAGGGCAACATACTGGTTTGGGATTCAAACCCATGACCGTCTGATCCTTGGGCCTAGTCTCTAGCCACTAGGCCATAACTGCCCCCAAAAGGACTCAGAGACACACATGCAAACGCCACCGCTCAGTTAAACCTTAATTTCCATTTTAACCTCTACACTGTATTTGATCATGTGTTGTCTCATGAGGACATCTGACGAATGTCATCATGACTATGCAGCGTGTTATGTGGTATGACTATAGTGCATAATGTAAGTAATGTAACCAGTAATGTAAGCCTGCAACAATCTAATAAACTGCAAACCTTTTAGACCTAATTCCACTGGAAAATGATGAAACTGTGTAAACAAGTATGTTTATATAAAGTTGTCGAAAATGAATAGAGAGTTTAAGAGGGCCTGCAACAGATCATAAGTCATAAGGCATTTCCATACATTGCATCATATGTCCTCAGGCTATTGGCTTTCTAGTAACTACTTCTGTTTCTCAAAAGCAATTTTGGTCTTGCAAAGCTTCAGTGTTTCTATTTATACTGTTATAGTTATATTTTCTATCAGTGTTTCTATATATATAACAATGCTTTTGTTACATAACAGTCTAGTCAACCAGGTGATAATGGACTTCACCTTCAGGGTGAAAGAGCTATAATGATATTATGAAGGCTCACCAATGAAGTTTTCAAGTTATTAAATTGCGTGTGTGCGCATGTCGGTCAGAGTAAAGCTTTGAAAGGGTGCTACTACGAAATGCCTCTGATCTCAGCCTCTTCAAAGCCTTCCCTTCTTTGAACGATGTGGGCTGGGCATTGATCATCAGAACTGATGTTGCTGAGACAGGAAACCCTGTAACTCCCTGTAGCGTGCGGAGGGATGCAGAGAAGAGATGCTGCTGTAGGCCTACGCTTTCCTACAACAGTGTACAGAAATAACCCTGCAGCTTGAGGTGGTAACCTCCTGGCTTACACAGGAACTCCCCATTTCCTCCAAACACTCTCTGTCTTCTTTGAGATCTCTGCTTTGATCATATCTTGGGTATCCTACTTTTACAACATGCTTTTATCCAGAGTGAAACTTCTCAAGTTATACACTTGTCAAAGAAGCTCTTTTGCTCTTCTGTGATGTTTTTGGATGGTTTAATGAAAAGAGACATTATTGTAAATAAGACATGAGAAGTAAGAACATGAGTTAAAAGAAAGGCCCTGAACCTAATGTTACTTTACTTTGTTTTCCCTGAAACTCCAAGAATCATCCAGAGCTAATCAGAGTCTAGAGTTTAGAGCCCCTCTGAATGCCACAGAACTCTCAAAGGACCCTGGTACTGGTCTTTCAAGAAAAAAATGGGAACCCTTTATTGAAGAGCAGGACAAGATAATATGACACTTACAAGAGCCTTTCATGCATCCTAGAAGCGTCAGATGTTGGAAAGTCTCCCTTTATTCATTTTGATGTCATTTCTCCTCAGCCAGCGCTATGACAACTGATACTTCTTGGAACAAGCCTTTATGTATGTAGATTTAGCCTTATGAATCCTGCTTTTCAGTGAAGTATTACAGGAAAACCACAGGAATAGAATATTTAAGCCCTGTGAAAGGTTCGAAAAGCTTTATATAGGTAGCTCATACACCTTATATCCAACGATCATTCCATTGCCTCTGTTTAACTCCGTTATCAGATAAATAAGAAGACTGATGGCTCTGTGTGTGAAATGTGAGTCAGTGTTGAGCTGTTAGTTAGCAATGAATGGTCAACAGAAAGAAATGAGAGCCGTCTGCTGTGAGAGTTACTCACACTTGTCCACAAAAAAGATCATATAAAATGGTAAGCATGAAAAGCATGATCTGGCAAAATAAAAGGAACACTATACTACAGTAAGTGAAAGTGACTTTTGTCATAGTGACAAAACATGGCACAGCACACCGTGAACCACAAAAAAATGCAGCCTCATGAACACATGTGCAGCAGGGGGCAGCTATTTAAATCACCTGGGGAACGGTGATGGGGACGGTCTCTTGCTCAAGGGCAACCTACTGTTCTGGGACTGGTCTGATCTGTACTATTGCGCTCATACAAATCATTGTGCCTGTCATACTCCTTTGCTTACTCAACATATATATAAATAAGGCACACCTGTAAGAAGAGCCTGGCACCACTGGCCAGAGAAAGGATGACATTTCCAGTACCTTGCTCAAGAGTGCCTTTGGGCAACCTTCTGGTCTAGGATTCGAACCCATGACCTTCTGATCCTGGGACCTACTCCCTAGCCGCTAGGCCATCACTGCTCCACACATTAGAAAGCTTCCTCAACCAGGAAGGCAAAAAATACCTTGCAAAATACCTCCAATTTCCATCACAGAAACATATGCAACTCACGCCACTGTCGTCATGCATATTTCAAATAACGGATGTCCAAAAGAGATGAAAAGCGCCTTTTATATCAGGACAAT
The DNA here is from genome assembly GCA_017165825.1 of Hepsetus odoe. Taxonomy (NCBI): domain Eukaryota; kingdom Metazoa; phylum Chordata; class Actinopteri; order Characiformes; family Hepsetidae; genus Hepsetus; species Hepsetus odoe. The sequence continues at coordinate 23,450,207 of CM029370.1, read as the reverse complement.
TAAACTGACAGAGAGCTTAAAAGATGGGAAATAAAACAACTTTTTATTCATTAGAGAGCATTACAACACCCCAAAAATAAAACAAAACCATAAGAACTTACTTGTGAGGCATCCTGGGTGAAGACTGCATCAAAGTTAAACGTCTTAGGGGCACTGGTGGAAGAAAAGCGCTTCTGGCCTCCATTGGAATGAGTGCTCATGGGAGGTTCACAAAACGTCAGCTGTTTCTTATGAGCATCTACCTTCAGGAAGGACATGGACTCGGATGTGTCCCATGCTCCTTTGGCGGGACGTATGCGCACCATTACTTTAACCTGTAGAAAACACAAGTACACAGTAAGTGAGAAATCAGACAAACAATGCATAAATAATAATGATGCTAAATACAATCATACTGCTTCCATTGTAATGCTACATCTGTCTCTTAAAGACCAGTACAGCATGAAGCAACCGTTCAGAACACAACATGCAACACTAATGGGCTTCAGCTCCTTTGCCAGGGATTACCCTCACATCACCAGCACTTGGAAAGGCTGCATCTTGGCAGCAGATGGGAGGACATTAACTTATTCCACATTCCAGGATGTCATGCTGTAAGAAGGGGACCTTTCACAATTTTCCAACGCTAGGGCAAGACTATGGCTGGCATTTCTTAAGAAATTTGTCCAAAAGCAGAAAACGCCTCTCATAAAACAGATTCCTTATGGTGTGGGAGAAACGTATTTAACCACTCAGACATGAGGAGCACCCATGTGAATTCCACACGTTTTCAGTGCAGTCACTAAATGCACACTATGTTCCATCAACAAGAAGAGTCCTTCCTGCCATAATGTGCTTTAACATGCAATAAAATACTTTCTAGTGCACTTTTTATTTTACCTGTGGGCTTCAGGACATAAATCATTTGGGAAAAAAAGATATTTACACTGTTTTGATTGAACTGTGAAAAGCTAGCTGACATTTCCGCTTCTCAGCCACCAATCAAAAAGTGACAGATTCGGCATTTCACTCTCCAGCAGGTGAAGGTGATATTAATGTCTCCAAAGCCTTCCAGCAAGCACAGATTTTGTCATGAATGAAAGGTAACTTATTGCTTTAGGAATGGCTAGATATGTACTGATAGGTTTTAAACTGAATTTCCGCAACTGAATGGACTTTAAGGCATTAATTATTTTCCAAACCTCTCCTTGCCTGGAGGCCAATAGCAATCCAAGTTTTTAAAATGTGAAAGTGAAAGTGACTATCACCTCAAACGCACTGCACTGAACACAGGGAGCAAAATGCTTCTTCTCCATTTAACCCGCCATACATCCAGTGCCCATGGAGCAGTGATGGGGATGGTACCTTGCTCAAGGATACCTCAGTGCAATCTAATGTTCCAGGATTTGAATCCATGACCTTCTGATTATGGGGTCTAGTCTTTAACTACTAGGCCACCACTCCCCCGAAATGGATGCATTCCATTGTGGCACCTTCTTTGATAAGTTACATGGCAAGATATTTTATGGATAATTCGCAAGATAAAAAATTCGCAAAAAAAAAAAACAAGTGACATGAAAGTGCCAAATCCAGCTGGAGATGCAGTATGGGAACACTGTGTAGTTAAGGAATCCCTATAGAACAGAGGGTACAGCTGCAGCTTGGCTTGGAGAATAGCTCCCAGAGTATGACGTACAAAAAGAACACAGAGCTGTCCTCACCCAAAAATGGCATTCCCATCTGTGGCCACTCTTTGCTAGGCACAGGTGTCAATTTGTGCACACATCCATCCACTCTCTTTGTCACGCAAAGCTCAATAGCACCCTTACATCACTCCAGTCATGATTCAGATATAATAAATAAAAAGAAAAACAAACAAGCAAGTTATCCAACCTGAATCATACATATCTGATCCTTCAGTTGCATCTTCTTCAGAGTATCAACTGGTTCCAGTATATGTAGGTCAAGCTGATAAGAGTCTCCAGCTGAGACTGCATTTCTAACGTGTTGCATTTCTATTACTTAATGTTCCTGGAACTTTATTCGCAGGCAATCCAGTTAAGATATTTTCCTCATAACCTCAGGACTGGATTTAAGATTAGAACAGAAAACTCTTCAAAGCCATGCTCACCCTTGCAGACGTGAAAAAACTTCCAAAAACAAGCCCAACTCCCTCCTCCTCATTAAAATGATTTACTTCACTCTTCACTAATCTCAGGAGCTGAATTTCAGCAGACTTCACGCGTCCTCCAGTGCGAATGTGCATTTTCACCTCGACTGACTATCTCAGCACATTTGGTGGACAGCTCTTCAGGAAAAGTCTTCACTCGACCAAGAGGCCATACTGAGGTCTCTGGCTGGCAGGCCATGCATTAGCAGGCCATGCTGGATGACTAATATGCCACAGAGTAAGAGGCCATGCTGAAGCTACTGGGACTTCTGGGAAATCCCAGCTTTAGAACTGTCTGAATGTACCAAGCCTTTAGCATGAAATTCAGGTGCAAGATGCATTTTTCTCCTTGCACTTTGTTCTAATGAATGTAAATTGCATTTTCCAGTTTCAATTCCTCTCTTAAATCTATTTTTGATTTAGTTTGATTTCTTTTTTTTAATCTAATGTTTTATGTTAGTACATCTTAATTTCTACTCCCTTTTATCTTTTAATTGCCTTGCATTTTGTATTTGTTCATTAGTAATGCATTCTAAATGACTGATGTTTATATAAATAAAGTGTTTCTTGCCATGCCTTTAGTTATGTATGAAACTGTTGCAGAGATGGAACGCTTGGAGCTGATTAGAACATCAACCGCAGTGGCCAGTTGTCCAGCAATTTTCCACTGTTTACACTAAATATTATTAAACTGCTTTAGGGTCCAAGAGTGGAAAGGCCATGATAAGCCTTAAGACAGAGGCATGACCCTCAAACACAAATGTTTGCACTAAATTAAAGTCTGCACTATTTTTACACTTGCCGTTTAATCTCTTAGTATCATGTTTTGCGTTTCCTGATTACTTTTATTTCACTGTGCTATTTAAAACCATCAGAGTTTTTTTTTTCCTTTTAATTGTATATTCTCTTTCCCTGAGGTGTATTTTAAGGTTTGTCTGGCTGACTGAATATTTTCCCATCTTTCTTTGTCCTTTAGAATTAAGACTGAACCATGTCCATGAGCTCTGTTCTGATTGGTTTCTGTTTTTTCATGAGCCTCATTCAAAAAAGAGTCCTGGTTTAACACTCTTTATAACGTCAACAAGAAACTTACAGTGCTAGTTTCCTGTAAGATGAAAAGGCAAATATATGTTAATGTGTCTATTTTTGTGACATCACAAAGGAATACAAGTCAGTTCCAAATAGTCAGTTTTTGCTTTTATTTGCATAAACTGACTGTCTGGACTGGGGACTGGATGATACATGTTGTACATTTATCATATCAAACTCTTTCATATCAAAAATGGAGGAAATGTGGTTTTCTGCGATATGGGCTCTTAAAATTCTGGAGCATTGAGGGCTCACATTACAGTTGAATCAAGGCACCTGTGCTCAGATGAACATCTGCTGCTGTAATTTTAAATCTTACACCATTGATGTTCCAATTTTCGAGGTGCATTAGTACTTTGAAACCATGTTAAGGTGATGTGTTGCCATAGCAACTTTTGGAAATTGAGCATTGTAATTGGGCACTTGGTATAAAAAACAGTATTTGGTTATGTGGCAACTCTAGCCTTAATCCCAGTGCACAGCAATATTCCTACCCCCATCATCCCCAGAAATAATGTTACCATTTCCACACTTCACCCCCTGTAGGCTAATCCTCCAACAAAAGTCTGTTCTACCTATAAATAAGTGCTTACCTACTCACATCCACTCCTCTATGTTTCAGCAGGCTCTGCAGTTCATTGAGCCATTGTGCAAATGTACCACAGCACAGTGGACCTCATTAGAACTCCACCGCTTTTTTGATGTAAATCTAATTAAAATCTTGCAGCTGTTCACCTGTGTTGTTTATTGTGCATTTCTAAGACAATCTTTGTGTTTGAAGCAGGAGCTTGAGTGATTATGAAAGTAAGCTCTATGGACCTTGCTTTAAAGGGGATGTGAGGACAAACCTGCTTGAGGGATTTGAGGAGTCCTGAGAGGTCTCCTCAGTGGAGTTAATCTAAGGTGTCTGATGTCATTGCCCTTTGTACAATGGTTGTGAGAAACCATCTCCCAGTAGGCTGCAGGGTGCAATAGACAAGCACCATCTGGTAGTGTTTATGAATCAACTGGTCTTTTACTCCACACTCTTCAGGGATGCTGATGCCAGGAACATTGTATCTTTATCTGCTCAATAGGAACACACTTCAATGACTATCCTTAGAGATAATTCCCAATTTATGGGGCAGAGATAACTTAGAAGTAAGGCATTGGGCCTAATGATCAGAAGGTTACAGGTCAAAGTCCCAGACCAGTAGGTTTCCACGAGGCATCTTTGAGCAAGTTACCATCCCCATCAGTGCACCCTGGGCGTCGTATAAGTGACTGCTCTGCATGATGGGTAAAAATGCAAAGAAAGAATTGCGTTGTGTTTCAATGTGTTCTTTTCTGTATGTTCACAATGAACATATAGAAAAGTAGTCACTTTCACTTTTTTACTTTAATAAACTTACATGTGGTGTATCATGTGTACATTTACTGGGGGGTTTTGGGATCCGCATAGACTGTGCAAGCTCACAAAACCTCCATGGGGGCAGGAGCATGTTGCTAACCCAACTTAGAGGTACTTAAGTAGGGTTTAAGCTTGTAATAATGCTTGTCAGTCAAGTTGTTTGAAGACGTTTGAAGATATCACACAAAGATGGATAGCATGTATCACACAAACAACTCTTCAGGGCATTCGCTGTGAGGTTTCTATTATAAACAGACAAGCAGATGTCTTGTCAATGTCATCCACACAGCCAGTGAACAGGAAGTGTGGATGAAGAAGATGATGACTAGCTGAGCTACATTAGGACTGTGTCTAATGCACTTCAGTTCTCCTCACTCATTTATTGTGTGACATCGCCTTGCCCTAAGATTAAACACCAAGGCTTGGCACACAAAGGGCTGGTGTATAGAGTAAGTTAAATTGATAATATTTATTACCATTGCCATTTATTACCATTGAAAATGAAAGTGACCATTGTCATTGTGAACCACGGCACAGCACACAGTGAAACACAACGAAATTAGACCTCTGCATGTTACCCACACACACGTGCAGCCAGGGGCAGCTATTGAAAGTGCCCGGGGAGCAGTGATGGGGATGGTACCTTGCTCAAGGGTGACTCATGGCAACCTACTGGTAAGAGATTCAAAGATTCATACCCACAATCTTCTGAACTTGGGGCCAACTCCCTAACCACTAGGCCACGGCTGCCCCAAAGAAACACAGCACCGTCCCTGGGTGAGTATATGGACTCAATATGAGTACTGAATATTACTTGCAAACTTGGTAATTGTAGCTACATTTACATTCCTGCATTTTCCAGACATTAATATCTAAAACTACCTGTAATTTTGATGCTTTCCCAGACAGGGAATTAAATTACAACCAAATAGGGGCAGCAATGAAGCAAGTGTTTACAACATAAATAGCCTGCAGAGTAAGACTGTCACTGCTTTGAAGATCTTCTTCAGAACTTTGACCAAAAGGAGGTCAGAGGTCACATTTCTCTGGCTTCTTCAGAGAAAGGTAAAGAAGGCAGCTGTAGAGTGTTTCAACTGAGACATGTGGAGAAAGCGTTTTTCAGATGGAGGAGTCACATAAAACAGATCTGCCAACAAATCCTAAACGAAAACAAAGTTTTCAAAGTAGAAACGAAGAATTATGGGGTGCTGTGGTTTAATGTGGAGCTTCTTGCATGATCCTCCTCAAAAACATCGGTTGTTTTTCCCAGCTTAGTTTTACTGCAGCTACCATATCAGTTATATTAAGACTTTCTACTGAATAATCAACATGAGTTTATTAATAACTGATTATCAAGCCTGAAGTTTAAAGTGTTCTTCAGATGATCATGATAACTAAGTAAGTACACAAGCATGGCACAGGAACTTTACTAACAATTTATCTGACATGATGTCATGTTAGGGCATGTCAAGTATGCTATTGCATATCTGTGTGTCTGATTGTGTGCCTATGAGTCATAATCATAAGACAATGTGATCTTATTGTGATTAATAGATTTTTCTTCCAAGACAGTGTTTCCATTAACTCAGCCTCCTTGACTGCCGCACTCATACAGAGATCCATTCTGAGAGAGAACTTCCTCTTTCATCCACTGGTCCTCCGATATGACCTTTTGACTGGATTGTTCACTTTCCCACTCCCACTAGCTGTTAGAAGCTCAGAGACAGAAATGTGTCTGGTATTCCAAAGGAGCTTCTTGGAATTCCAGTAGCCTGGGAATGGGGACAAGTGGTCTGTCCTGAAGTGTCAGACACAGCCTGCTTTGATACTAACTTGACAACTGGCCAAATTCAATGCTCTTACAGAGCATTCTTGAGCTGCAATAATGAGACAAAGCAGTAGATTGTTGTCACCCAAAGAAAATGTTGAAGTAAGCTTCATGATAAATAACAGTACATTGTTGTCTTCTAAATGTCACGGAAAAACCACACAGTTTGAACCATTAGCTTTGGAATATGGCTGTACCTTTCCCATCCCGGGGCTGTCCTTGACCTTTGAGCCGGCCCTGAGCAGGCATGGTGGGACAGGTGGCGGGGAGACCTGCAGGGTGGCACTGAAACCCTCGGTATAGAAGAACGGCTCGTCCGGGTCGGGTGGGGAGGGGGGTGGAGGGAGGTGCGGTTTCTTCCGCTTGGAGAGGTTTAGCTTCTGAGCAGCCCTGTAAAAAGGAACGCAAGAAACAACAACAAATTTACTCAACTGACTGATTCAATTTAGTTCAAGTTAAGTAAGTCAATTGTGTGTTCTTTTTATTTGGATCTTTGCAGAAACTCTCAGCATCCTGCCATCTTTGGATTTTGGATTTTTGCCATGGTCTCATCACACAAACACTGACCACAACTAAACACTGGAGATAATCAGATACTGTGCTTTCGTCTGCTGACAGTTCCCAAGATCAGAATCATGGCTGCAAGAGGAGAACATTTTCATTAAACAATTCAGGAAATGGAAAATTCATCAGATATCAGCATTAGCTATCGATGTGTTTTATGGATGTCACAATTACTACACATTTTTTCTTCTCGACAAATATCTTTCACCGTTTCATCAGTAAACAGTTCATTTTTGAGCCCACGCTTAGCAGTCTGAAGATCTCCCACAAGAGGGAGTCTCACCTTTATCTGATCTACTGTTGATCAGATCTGGAGACATAGAGGTCTGAGAGGACTTTGGGTTTCTTAGAGGCAGTTGATATTGAAGTAAGCTGAAAACGTCTTTTAAATCTTTGTGTCTTTAAGGTGTTTTCTTTGTGATTCAAAGCTTATTCGTGCGCTTTACTAAACATGTGTCGAAGAACTTTAACTGAAAAATGTATTTCAGTAGATACGCATTTTAGTATCAATGACTTGGCAAATAATTTTAGTGTTTAAAATTCCAATAACATTTTGTAGTATATATGAACCAGTGAGAGTGGTTAATTAGCCTGTTAACCCTTTGTTTTCCACTTTATTCTCAGTCCCTCAGTTTAAGTTACATAAAAAAGACGAGTGAGTGAGAAACAACCAACATATCTTATTTTGTCCAACCTACTGCCACAGCAATCACACCTACTTCCAATCTGAAACATAACTAGCTACACTTGGGTGCTCCCAACTAAAGCTGTCCATAAGCTCTGACTGACACTTCTTTCCATAAATCCATCCCAAACATAAGTCAAAACTAAAAACATGCTGCATCAGCACATCCTGTACACAAACCGCCATATTACATCACCAATCAAACAGTCTGAAACTTCAGCACATCTTTCTTCAGTTTGTAGTTTGTAGTCCTTGACATCCTTACATGCCTCTTTAAAGCCTTATTGGTCATTTTGCATATCAGAAACAAGTACAGACACAGAAATCATATGGAAAGGAGGGATCTCTTAGAATGGAGAAAAAGTTTCCAAAACAAATGTAAAAAATGAGTTGAAGATTGGAAAAATGTAACCTCATTAACGAGATCTGCTAAAAAAAACACTCTCACAGATTTGAAAAAACAAGTGTTTCCATCCAGGAAAGTCCAGACAGAAGAACATCTGCACAAAAACCCCCAAACTGGACATCTGAGGAAGGTTTTGTGGACTGGTGAGACTCAATATTTTATAAGGATTCAACTGAAATGCATCCAACTTCTAAGAGACCGGAGAACTCAGCAACAGAATTCTGCTAAATGCAGAACGAATGAAATGAATAAGACTGTCTAAGGTGAACCTCTGCCTTTCAACCTATGGGACAGGCTCCTCCAACAGACTCTGGTTAGTAAGTGGATTGATGGATTAAAAAAAGAGGAACTTTATCATAAAAGGGATAAAATGACTGTCTATTAAATACATGACAGCACTGCATATGAAATATATATGGAATATATAGTATATAGCTACAGACAGAATTGTGCAAAAGTCAAAGGCCAGTAGGATCACTGTGTGTATTTTCCTATGCCCCCCTCCTTTTCTCTCTCCCTCCTTTATCAGCCCACTTCCCTCATTGCAGTTTCTTCAGGGGTGCAAAATCACAGAATACACTGTGTAATTACAGCCTCCGTGAAGGACGCAGAGAAAGGCCCTCATGAGACCGCGCGTGTGTGTGTGTGTGTGTGTGCAAACATGAACGTGAGAGGAAAAAAGAGAAAGAAGAAAAAGAGAGGGAATAAACGCTAGATTACATGTAGTATATGTGTGAAAAGACTGGTAGAGAGTTTGTGAGAGAAAGCAATAGACAGAGAAAAAGAACCGAGGCAGAGAAAGGAAAGAGAGAGTTTGACAGAAACAATGACAGAGAAACAGAGAGAGAGAGAGAGAGAGAGAGAGAAATGATAAGTGAGAGAGAGAGCAGCAACACATTAAATTCTGCAAAAATTCTGAGAACCTGCAGCCTTTATCATGGTATTAATATTTGGGGAGTTGAGGTTTCATACAGTCACATTAAAAATGCAATAATCAAATGGAGAGAGACACATCCTGGCATGAATCTCCTGAATGCCAGTTTTATTCTCCCAGGCAGAAATATTGAATTTCCATGAGAGGTGTGAATGAGGGCGGCAGGCTGAGAAGGAGGGAGGGAGTTCAGATGAAAACAAGGGCAGAATGAAAAGCAAAGGGAGAGTAGGCGGGTTTTCTTGCCCCAGACCCACCTCTAGAGACAAAGCCTTCCCTGCGTGAAAGCTCACCTTGCTCATGCACACACACACACACACACACACACACACACACACACACACACACACACACACAGGTACTCCACCATAAAGAGAAGGATCCACACCCACTCACTGGACTGAGCCGGCAGAACAGTGCGCTCTATATTCTCTCCAAGTAGAACTCTAATACACCCCATAAAGCAAGCAGCTCTGACACATGAACACACCAAATTGAGATATCAGAATCCAGCAGGGTTCACTGACCCATGTGGGTTAAAAGCAAACACCATGCTAGACTGAGCTCAGACATGCTAGACTAGGCTTTGATGCAGCCACCTGTTAAATCCCCCTCCCGTGCTTCATCATGCAGCAGCGCAGGGGGACTATCAGAAGCAACATCTGTAACATTTTACTGCAAAGTTACAGCAAGAACAACCAAAGTCCAAATTAAAAGAATCGACTGATGCTTTCAGGTCAGCCTATAAGGCACTTGAAGAAACAAGACAGAGGGAGAAGTGGAGTATTAGAATGGGAGCAGATGGGACATGCACCTAACATCAAATGAAGCCCACAAATGAGTGTACTTACAGTTCTCTCCAGTCCATTGTCCCTTCTTAGAGTTCATAATAGCGCAACAACTGAGGGAGATGGCTTCATCTTCATCTGTCCCTCACCTTCACCAAAGCACTCCATGTCCTTATTACACATCCAAGGCAGAGTCAAGCAGAGGAAAAGAGTCGGCTGAGTCAGGGGTGCCAGGGGTGGGGGTGAAAGATGGGCACTGGAGGATCGGGCTCTCATCAGCACCTCAGGTAACTGAAGTAGGAAGTAGATTGAGAGACCAAACTGCAGCATGGGAAAAAATAAAGCAGCAACCGGTCTGTAAAGTTCATCATGAACCTGGAAAAGTTTCCCAGTGTGAAGAATGATCTAGCAGAGATGCATCTTCTATGTTAGCAACACTTGGGTCCGGCAAATTGTTACAGGTGATGGGAAAAGCGTAAATGAAGAATTTCCCAAAGATTTCCCAGGGCTCTTTTTTGCCTTTCCGTTTATCCACCTGTCTTGACTTGTGTGTCCCAGTGGCCCTATTTGTGATCCCTTACTGTAACTATCTGCTCAAGTCAATTTCTTCTCTCTGACTTTCCCCTTTTCTCTCCTTTTTTCTGTTTCTAACTCTCTAACCCCATTTTCTCCCCACTATGTACAGTGTCAGCAGGAAACTATGCTATGATATAATGCAAAAATGCAATGTAGTACAATAGGCAGTATTCTAATGCACTACAATACTATGCTAAACTATACCACACCATTTTTCTAACCCTCGATCTACTTTTTCTCTCTTCTGTCATCACTTTCTGTCTTTTTCCTCTCTTTCCCCTTCTCTGGAACCCTCAGTCCAGCCCTCTGCAGAGACTCAGTTCAGCAGGGGCGCGCCTCCCTTCTCCTCTGCTCTGCTCCGCTCCCTCGCTTCCCTCTCTCTCCTCTCGCTGAAGGATGACAGGAGTCCAGGAGGGTGGAAAATCCCACAGCGGAACAGCAGGTCCACCAGGAGGTGGGAAAAGGAGGCAACTCCTGCTGCCGCTGTTGCTGGGAAACCCTGGCAGAGGTCCAACGGTCCCTCCTCTCCCTCTCTCTTCGCTCCCTTTCTCCGCTCCACGTCTTCCTCAATCTGCGCGTCGCTCTCACCTCTCTCTCTCTCTCTCTCTCTCTCTCTATCTTGCACGCTATTTCTCCTCCCAGCCCTGCCCCCTTCCTTCCCACTCACTTCTCAGCCGCAGCAGTGATGCACAACTGCTGCGCAAAGCCACTCTGAAGGCAGCATGCATACACTCACATGTGCTTTCCGTCTCGCACCTGCATACGCACACTCTTTCCCACTTTTCTCTCAACCCTCCAAACACACTTCAGTCACATATATGGCACATACTCCCGCACACACCCTCATTTCATATGACATGAATACTTCATGAGCACAGAGGAGCCCCCTCTGCTCATTCTGCTGGACTTCAAAGAGATTTGGTTAGTGCATGTGTGTGTGTGTGTGTGTGTGTGTGTACTCACTAGCATGTATATCTACTTTCGTACTTTTTACAGTCAGAACAAAAACAGCAGTCCTGGACATTAGACAGCAATGAAGCAGTATCTAAAGATAACAAAGAAAGCTTGAGTAGTCCACACATTAAATCTGCTAAGATGGATGGGAGGATGATTACGGCAGAATGGATAGCAGGGCTGATGGATAAATCGATGTGTGGACACAGCAGACAAAGAGCGTATATGGATTAGAGGAACAGGTGAGTTATGACATGTTAATCAGGGCATGAGCCACCAAGCCAAGACACGGAATAGAGATCCTAATAATAGTTTTTTATATCATCCCATTGGCTTAATTCACCAAAACATTACTCCTACCACTTTGAATTGTAGTGTTTTAAGGCCTGTTCTAATGACACAACTTCTTCATTAATTCATTACGGTAAAAGTCATTTTCGTTCTACTTCCACTCTGTCAACAGATCAGTGACTCGGTTTTAATGTCGAGAAGTGACAAAGCCATGACAAAAACAGAAAGATTCACCTTAATTCATATATATTACATCATCATGCTGGTGATGCGAAAAAGCTGGCAAAGCAGTGATTAAAGCAGTGATTAATCAATCAATTGAAATTCGGCATCATCAAGCACAAAGGAATGACTGGGACCCTGCAGCCATGAAGGCACCCAGGAAGGAATTCTGGTCCAGCCATTGTCATCATTGACTCTTGCTCTAATGAGGCTGTTGGTCATCTTGACAGTGCTTAGACTGCTTAGTTAGCTTACACTGAATTAAAATCTCTTAGAAAAAATTTTATACACCACATTGCGGCTCACTTTTTTGTGACTCAGATTTTATAATAAAAATAACTAAAACTTCCAGCACTGCACATTCACCACACTCACAGTTTCAGAAAGATTTTCAATCTCAGATTTTCTTACAAGCCCGTTGACATCTTTGTGTAACACTTATTTTTTTGTTCCTTTTCAAAGAAAGGGGCTTTCTCTCCCCCTGCAATGTACTTTTTTGTTATCATTTTATGTATTTCTTCAACATTATTTAATATTTTCAACAGTATCCTCTATCATGTGGCATTCTTAAACTTGTGGGCTTACAAACTTTTTTTCATAGATACACTGAATTCATCTTTGAAGAATTTCATCTGACACTACTGTAGTTTATCTGAACTCTGTCTGAAGAAAGTATTTCCTGTTTTTCTGACAACGTTCCATTTTTATTAAGGCCGGTCATGCAAGTCCACAAAAACTGGAACAAGAAAGATTAAGGCAAAGACAGAGGATGACAGTTAACTGAGGCTCAAACAAATGTCCACTCGCTCTTGGTCAAGGCGAGGGGTGGTGGTGGTCTAGTGGTAGGATATTTGCCTATGGTCCTATGGCTCAAGAGGTCCCAGGTTCAAATCCTACCTCCAGCACTACCACCACTGGGTCCCTGAGCAAGACCCTTAACCCTGAGTTGCTCCAGGGGGACTGTCCCTGTAATTAGGACATGGAAGTCGCTCTGGATAAGAGCGTCTGTTAAATGCCGTAAATGTAAATGTTTGTCAAATTAGTGCAGGACATTTGTCCTGAAGGTCTCTACGTGAAATCATCATTAGCTTGTCTTGTTTCTCTGAAGAACCTTTTAATGAACAGTATAAGAAAAGTACAGGGAGGCAAATCTGACTTCTTGTTTATGGAAACTGTCTACATCAGAGGGATGCAGCAGACCTCTTCAGACCTCATTTTTGGCCTTGACATTTTTGGGGCAGTGGTGGTCTAGTGGATTGGGTTTTGGCACCGGAAGGTTGCCCTGAGGTAACTTTGAGCAAGGTACAGTCCCCATCACTGCTCCCCGGGCTGCCCCCTGCTGCACGTGTTTGTATGTGTGTGGGTAAAATGCAGAGGTGTAATTTTGTTGTGGTTCACTGTGTGCTGTGCCGTGTTCTCACAACGACAAGAATGGTCACTTTCACTTTCACATGGTGGACTCTCTGGCTTGCCCCCCAGAAAGGTCAGCAGCAGTAGGGGCTTACTGCAACCTTAAGCCCTTAACTGGCATGGAAGGAGCTATTTCAAAAAGCAGAATTTAATCAGACAACTGTGGCTTAAAACAGGTGCTTAAAGCAACAGGAGGATTGACTGTCTGATAAGAGGTCGTATGTCAGATTTCCAGAAGGGAGGCTTAAATAGAAAATGGATCCAATCCAGCTCCATGAATGAGAGTGAGATGAATGGTTCAGGTGCAATAATGTACATCATTGTGAGGGATGTTGGGCTTGACAGCAGTAAAAAGGATGGATGGTTAAGTCCCTCTTTTTGATTAGAACTAGATATTCTATTTCCTGTTTGTTCTAAGCCCACCCGACAGCTTTAAAATGGGGTGGGGGGTGTGGGGGGGGGTCCTGTCTCCATCCACTTCGGTTCTTGAGGGTGCTTCAGTAGAGCTATAGCTGGGAAGATATGCTTGCACTAGTTCAGCGAGTAGTCTAGCATGTGAGTGGGGTAATGAGGTACAGAACAAAGCCCCATAAGTGAAGCCCCATTATGTCAAGCTTTAAATCTGCAAGAATAAATAAAAACTTGAAAACAAAATCAGGAGTTTGAAAAGAATCTAAAGTTCAGCTTGGTTGAAGGGTGGGGTTGAATGTTTGATGAGAAGATTCAGCTGTAAGCTCCATATTCCTCTATCAATCTCTTCAAAAGATGTTCTTTATAGATGATGGATGAACTAAGATTTTGGCCTTCAACAGGAGACCTAACAGCTTTTTTGTAGATTATATTCTAGAAATCTTCAGATCGGATGCTTAGCAATACTGTAAATATTAGCCATTGCTTATTTAGGATCAAGTTAAACCCAACATTTCCTTTGTGGTTGGATTACCTCATGATATCATTCAGACACTAAGCCTTTCATGTTGCTCCCTCCTGTCCATCTTTCCCTGTTAAAGCACCCGCCTTAAATTATAAAGCCTTCTAAATCATGGAGTCTCTTGCTAGGTCAATCAATCCATGATCTCTTTCATTTGTCCTGAGTGCCTCCTGCCAGTAAGAAAGCCAATAATGTGTCCATGAGTCGGCCTCAGGCAACGGAGCCTTAGGCTCAGTGCACTCAAATAAACAGCATGGGGGCTCGATAGTTGTGACTAAACTCTGACTGACATGCCCAAAACAACACTTCTTTGCCTAACCTGTCTAAATGATCGTAACCTGCTGGGTGGCCATTTTCATTATTTCTAAGCTCTTTGTCTTTATCCTGGCTGACAGGTACTTCTGGTGACATCATGGGGTCAAGGCTGCCTGACTTATTGAAGGATGCTTCATGTGTGGGGCCATGTTGTGTGGGGCCTTTGTTGTGCAGTGCCAGGGGGCAGCAGCACCATGCCCAGGCTCAGCTTCTCACAGCATACTAGCATGTCTGGTTTTGCCAGTGACAATCAACACTCAGTGGGTCAGTCTGACCCCACTGTGGGGCACCTTGCTGCTCTGTGGCACAACTCAGGCTTTGAAGAAAGCCTCCCCATGGTGTTACTGATCAGGCTGGACTTAGCTAGAGGCCAAGCATGGAGCTAGTACTAATCATACATTAACAGTAATGCGACCACCCACAGGTTGAGCAGTAGTGATGGTGGTGATCTGCAGAGGCTTGGATGGTAGAAGAAGGAGACAGATCTGTTATTGAGCTAACTTATGCTATTCCTCCTCAGCTACATGATGGTTTGAACTGGCAGAAGCCCATCAAACCCCAGCACTCATTTTTTATAGAAACTCCAAACCGGAAAACATCAAACACCTCGGCTCAGAGTCTCCAGAGCAGTCACCCATCGACTCTGTCAATATCTGGATGAGGAGTGCTCCTTTATCGTTCCCCATCTCTTTTTATCAACCTGACCCTCTTGAATGAGAATCTACTGTACACATGTTTTTTTCATGTGGCTAACCCCCTGATAAAAGGTTAAAATGAATGAGGGGGGCTTTTTAAAAATGAAAAGCAGGTAATCTCCAGTGATCTTATTAGCATTCATCTGTGACAGCGTGGAGTGTGAAATGAGAGAGGTAGGATTAGGCGAGTGGGGGGAAGCTAAGTTAGGAGGGCGGGGTGTTCAGGAAGAAATGGGGGGACTAGAGAGTACTGGAGGTATGCAGAGTATTTCTGGCAGATAGCCAGCTTGAAACCCGATAAATTACGATCTGAATAAATTTCAAAGTGAAATGATCGCAGAAGCCACACTGGACTTGTTTCGGAGAGCCTTCAATTCCCAGGGTGATGGCTCTCTGTTGGCATAAAATAAATTAAACTGTTATATGCTAAATGAGAAGTATTCACATTTTGAATAATGTAGTCTGAAACAAAACATTGCACAAAGGGAGGATGAGGCACTAAATAGCTACAACTAAGCCATTAGGCCGCCATTCATCACCACTCGATAGAAATAATGCCTGTTTCCCCATTTTAGTTGCTACCGAAATCTAGACCGTTTCTATGTTATCCGGTTCTTTGGTCTTATCAAGACCCTTAAAGCATGACCATGTCAGTGAATAAATATTCAGTAAATGTCAGTAGACAGACATTCACTAACTAAACCCAAAGAGCAATACATACAAGAACGGGGTGTGAAATGATTGAGGCACAGTATTTAGGGCTGGGTACAATCACATGGGCTAAGCCTAAGCCTGCCGGTAGTTGATTCTAAGACTAGGCTTAGCCCATGTGATAGAATCAACTAGCGGCAGGCTATCAGTCCGAGTCTGAAGCCCTTGGTTTCAGACACTTGTGAGCAGCTCAGCTGATATCTTTTACCAATTAAACTGCTAACTATATTGATTTTGTAACTTCCATTCTAACTGGCTGGTCTCACAACTCGGCACAGTGGGGTTTATCTGTCTGACAGGAAACACAAGCTGTCAAGACTGAGCCTCTCATGAAAGCTACTGGAGCAGGGGAAAAAAGTTAGTGAGATTGCGGCATCTTCACATCTTTATTCAAAAGTTTTCATAAAAATAAAATAATGTTTGCTTGTTTCAACCTAACATTGTTTCAGAGTTTGTTGAATTGATGGGTCACGCTGAGACACTAAATGTCAGGGTAAAACAGCAATCTGTGATTGGTTGCTGTAAATGTAAATTTCTTTGTTAATTTTGCATATGGCTACATGGTCTATACCTACTATTGACCGTGTTTGAAACAAATTCACTAATAACTCCAACAAGTTGACATTGTAAAAGTCTGTGATTCAATTAAAGCAGTTCTTACCGCTGAAACATTTCATGTGGTTAGATCAGAATAAAATGCATCAAAATAAATTGACGTCCTTCATATTGCAGCTTCTCATTTGTGAAGTTACACATTCAGAGCAGCTTTTGTCAGTGTAGCATCTGAAGAGAGCTATTAATCCACTAATGAAACACCATGCATGTGCTGGAGACCATGTGATCCTCTCGGGCTCATAGCCGTCTCTCCTGTGTCATTTTCATCCCAGGGAGAATAGGGGTCTGTGCACACAGGCTAAAAATAATTCGTGCTCACTCGCTTCTTCTAACCCATCTCTGATGCTGTTTGACAGGTGACTAGGTAGAAACTGTTTTCCTCCTTTACTTTTTTCATTCTGCAGCGGCATCTCTGTGGTTTACATCTCACTGACACTGATAAGCTCAAGTGCTGCTACTGCCTACTTCACCTGATTACTCCTCTCACTTTCTGTCTATGACTTTCTATCTTTCTCTTCCTTTCACTTTCTGTCATTCTTTCTCCCTGTCACTTTCTTACTCTTTCTCCATCTTCTCTCTCTCTCTCTCTCTATAATGTGATTATGCCTTACACCCCTTTGGGTCAACCAAGTACATAAACAGTACACACACACACACACGGACACCTTTGCAGCACACACACGCACACACACACTGAAAAGAGTGAGAGCAGTCGTGACAGCGATTATCTGAGAGGGTGCTCAAAGGTAGCACATGGCTAGGTATCTCTCCTTTTGAACAGCATGTTCAACACTTTTCATCATGAGCTTAGCAGCAAATAGGAAGGGCAAAAAGGACTAAAGCAAAGAGCGCTGCATAGATTTTATATTTATTTAAGTGTTTCTTTATTTCGCCTTCGGTAATACATGCTCACACTCAGGCAGGAAGAGGCTGGGGTGAGAAAGAGCAGCACTGTTTCTGAAGGAGAAAAGGAGATTAAACGGCTGGAAATGGCTTTATCAGCCAGCAACACTTACAGTGTCGAGAACAAAAAGTGACTGATGCTCTGCACACAGTGTCACACAGTGTGAGTTAACCCTTAGAAGTCTCTGCAGCATGGGGTGTTCATTATGAAACATTTCTTACATGTAGTTAAATGAAACAAGCTAAGAAATTCAGAGCAGATTCAATTCATACCACAGTTATGTAACAGCACAGAATAATCATCGCAGTTACTCAGAAAAATAGTAAGAAAGATTAGCTTCTCTAGTGTAACCTCTTAACTTGTCGTCTTATTCGTCTTGGGCTATTATCAGCAGTACAAGAAAAACAGTGTGAAATTGACTGTGAGTAATTTTTCGATGTGTGAATAATGCAAGCCTGGGCTCAACTGAGGTCATTTAAAGGGAGTGTTCGGAAATTTGAAGGTTGCTGAATTTCTGCGTTGGAAGGGATGAGGATGGACAGGGGATTGGAATGAAGCAAATAAAGGAGCATATTACAGGTTGGACAGTTTGGAACCAGAGTCAGAAAATGAATTATGTTGGATTTGAATCGTGCAGATGAGAGACAAGGATCATTTTGGGAGAAGGATTTTGAGAGAATTGGGAGAATGGAGATGCCAGGAAAGAGAAGAAGAGGACATCGAGGACATGCAGACAGTTGGGGCAAAACAGGAAGATGCAGAGGGCTGGAGGATATGAAGGCAGATGAACCATTGGGGCACTTATAGTAGGAGCAGTGAAAGTAGTGACTATTCTTGTCATTGTGAGTACACAGTACAGCACACAGTGAACCCCACTGAAATTACCTCTGCATTTACCCACACTCAGCAGGGGGCAGCTATTAAGCACCAGGGCAGTGTCAGGGACCGTATCTTGCTCAAGGGCAACCTAATGGTCTGTCAGGCAATAGAAATAAGTAAAAGAAGGAAGAAAATCTGAAGAGACTGAAAGTTTGTTGATTAGAAAAAGCTGAAACTTTACTCAGCTCTTCTAAATCCTTCATGTCATTCCATAAAATGCAATTTATGTCAAACCATTTTTTCCCCAATTAGAAGAGATTTACTATATATACATATATATATATATATATATATATATATATATATATATATATATATATATATATATATATATATATATACTCTATATATATATATATATATATATATATAAAGCTAAAATTCGTTTCAGGTTTATATATATATATATATATATATATATATATATATATATGATCGCCCCCCCCTTTATTTTTCCATAAGACTTTTATTAAACTAAGTAAAGGGTTTCGTGGAGGATGGAATTATAATAGAGATTAAAATGTTCGTATTAAACTTAGACTGCCCCAGAATCAAACATGTATTATATGTGTGGGAGAGGTTCTATGACAACACACCATTACACCATTTTTTAATCCCAAAGGCCACTTGGCAGACAGTATGGTGCCAGAGAAAGAGCTCTGCTCCCAAGAGATGTGATACAGGTGGTACAAGCATGAGCTAAAAATAACATTAAACATAAAGAAGACAGATTTTAAACAGGTGAAGTGAAAGTGATAGATGTCACATGTTCTACTGAATGCTTACATGATTAAATAGACCAAATCATCAAACCATATAACATAGCATTGGTGGCCTAGTGGTTAGGGCATTAGCCGGAGGATCGGGGGTTCGAACCCCTTCCTAATAGGTTGCCCTGAGGTACCCTAGAGCAAGGTGCTGTCCCTGTCACTGCTCCCTGGGCGCTTTCAATAGCTGCCCACTGCTGCACGGTGTTTGAGTGTGCATGGGTTAAATGCAGAGTCCAATTTCGTTGTGGTTCACTGTCTGCTGTGCTTTGACCTTGCAATGACAAGGGTTGTCACTTTCACTTTCATAAGGAAGATACATACATTCAAAGCAGCACTTTGAGCAAAATGTGATCTGCTGAATGCACATAATGAATATTAATACAGGCCTGAATTCAATGACGCACAGCATTTCAGTGGTTAAATGATGAAAATGGTAAAAAAAAAAACTTTTTAAAAAGAGCGGATTTCTGAAATATGAGAAAACTGCAAATGATTCTCAGAAAACAAAAACATTTGAAAGCACTGCGTGGTTATAAAAGTGTTGCAGTGTTCACCTAATTGGCTGACAGAGTGTTTCGTTATCGTGTTCTGTAGTGTCTAACCATGTTATCGGCGAGAAATTATGATCCCATGAGGATTTCAGCAAGTCCAGCTCTTTCGCTGGGTGATCTACCATACAGTAGCTAACAGGTTTGCATGATGTAAACCTGCATCCAGGTCTAACTCGTTCAGCAATTTTCTGAACTAAACAGAAGCATTTGTAAAAAGAAAATACAGCAGAGGTGTCAGGTGAGGGTCAGCAAAAAGTCTTGTCTTGCCTCATCATGTTATAGATGATAAAGTCATGTAACAGATTCCTGGATTAGTGCATAGCAACAAGTATTTGTTTCAAAGAGCCATTCATTCTCCGATATAATTCTTCTTTATGTGCATTATGTTCAGTCTCTATATTTCCAGATAAAGTTGTGCTGAATAATGTTGCAAAAGCCACAAACACTTGCTAAAAGCATGTAGCTGCAACTGGACATTTGGTGACATCCATTACATGAAAGATGTGCACCTCTACATCATTTCTGACATTTACTGGGATTGTATGTAATTTCGCTCCAAAGGAACAGGCAGAACTACGGTGCATCCATATGAATAATTCATTGCGGCTCATGGAGAGAGAAAACTATTCAAACACCAAAATCATTCCTTTACATACAGATTACAGAACTGAGAATGAGGAGAGAAGATAGAGAGAGAGAGAAAAAAAACCTATAGAGAAACTACCAAGCACACGAGAGGCTCTTCAGCCAGGGAATAACATCAAAGCCTCCACGGCCAGACCTATCGCTAGACAGAGAGAAGCCACTCTCCTTTTATCTGTAAATCTTTGAAGGCAAGATTATGGCCGACCCTCCATCGTAAAAGCCCACTTGCTCCCAGCACCTGATTTTTGCACACTCCTGCAAAATCTTGTGCCACACCAGGGCGATGGCCTTCTCTGGAATGTAATATGAGGCACGCTGTATGTTGCATCTAACATATAAATGCCAGACATGAAGCATTTAGGTGTCCAGGCTACATATCACACTAATGCAGTGCTCCCCTCTAAGGTCAAAGGAGAACTTCGGTAGATACCACCTGATGATGAGAAGCTGATTTAGATGGTAATAAACCTGATAATGTGGTATGTAACATTGGGCATATTAGCTAAACCCACTAAACGTGATTTTTTTTGCTAATATATTTAAATACAACCATGACTAGAGCTGCTACTGTTAATGATCTAACACAAACCCATTGATAAGACCCATTAAAAATCTTTTATATTTAGCCTATGACTTTTCTAGAGTCTCAAGAAAGCCTAAAGTACTGATTTTTGACTAAATTGGTCCCAGACATCCAGTGCCTAAAGGCTTAACCCATAGCCAAGCTTGCTTAACTACACATAACTAGATACATCACTGAAAAAGGCCATGTTGTGAGGTCTTATGAGGAAGGCTGTATGCTGTATCTAATATATAAATGCCAGATTTAAAGTGTGTATGTATTTATGCTTTCATTTTCAGTTGTAAACTCAAAATAAACATATAAATGCCAGATATGAAGCAATTAAATAATAGTAGAGCTTTTGAATTGATTAATTGAATTTGATTAAATTCAAACATTTTACGAAAATCAACAACAAAAAAAAACTTTAGTAAAACTAAATCATTAGCCATTCTCTGAAGGGCTTCTGAAGTTTATCTCATAATAACAATAACAATACTACTACTACTACTACTAATAATAATAATAATAATAATAATATTATTCGTCTTCTTTTTCTTTCGGCTGCTCCTAGGGGTCGCCACAGCGGATCAACTTTCTCCATTTCTTACGGTCCTCTGCATCTTCCTGCTTCAACAATAATAATAATAATAATAATAACGCATTTAATTTGCAATGAACAAATCATTGCAGTGTTGAGATCTCAGGTATTAAAAATAATGTACATAAAAGAATAAAATAAAAGAATAAAATGAGTATCATAGCACTAAAAATGCCAGTACTGAAGCCTCCGATTGTCAGGAAGGACACAGGGGGGCTTCAGGGGTCAAGAAATAAAGGATGGAGATAACATACACCAGCCGATAATGAGCTGGGAAAAAAAAAGCTCTACAAAAAGAGAGCACGCTATGTATGTCACTTTTGTGTGTTTGTTTTTTGTGCATCTTTTCACTCCTCTGGGCTTGTTTACTCGCCTGTCAAATCTTAACAGAGTGAAAAGGAACCTGTCACAACAGCCCATCCGTTCCCAAACACTGTTTGGTCAACCACTGGGATCAAAGGTCACTGAAGCACAGCATGCCACTTGAGGAGGCAGGTTGCATGTTGATGGCACCATGATTCACACCGACAGGCTCTGCCAGCTCTGGGAGAGGGCATTAGGCACTGGAGACATGAAGCTTAAGCAAACAGCAGTTGTGAAGAGCAAAACTGGGCTTTGCTGTCACTGATCTTACACGACATCATCCTTTCTCTCACTTTATGAATACCAAAAGGCACAAGCACATTTCTTTTAAAGGGGAATAAACCAGCGAATTTTCAAAACGTTCTGCATAACTATATAGATAAAAAAACAAAACAAAACAAAAAAAGCTTCAGAGTCATTTACAAAGTCATTCAGAGTTGCTGATGGGAAAGCGTCCCGAGGCAGAACTGTTTGCAGCGATGGGGATAAGAATCGGGGATAAGAATTTAACCGTTATTAAAGTTAGTAAAGATAAATCAAATGGTCCTACTGCCTGATGCTTGAGACATTTTACAGTAGATTTACGAGAGGGTTTTATCCTAAAATGGGTTTTTTTGCATACATTTTGAATACAATATGGCCAATAAGTATATGCCGAGTATAGTTTGTCAAAATAGTAACCCAAAGTTAAATATTTGTGTACTTTTTGATTAACATTTGACAAGTCAGAGGACACGTGCAGTTTCTCTGGTTATTTTGCACAGTAGATAAGATAGCTATATTTGTTTTTTACCACTGTGTTTCTGTACAATCCACAGTTTGATACCAAATCACCATAACATTGCTTAAAGCTCAACCACTAAATTGTGCAAAATATTCCATAAAACACACCTACAAGCTGCAACAAGTCATTATATATTATTCCTCCTGCATGTGGTGTCTGACACTGTTGTTGTCTGTGGGCGTTTTTAGGATACGCAGTAGTTTAGCTGTATTTCTAGTAGGAGTAACAGTGTTCTTGACAGCCCTTGTGTCCATTTATATCTATAACAGTGTGTTGTGTTGTGCTAGAAATCACATACACAAGTTGGGATTGTTTAACAATTGGACATGTTTTGATTTAAGTGATTTAAGGATGCAGTAAAAAACAACTACAAGTAAAAAAAATAAATAATAATTTAACTTCAGGTAACATGTATAGACTGAAGGTTTAAATCTGGGGGAGAGCAACACTGAGTAACTGTAAAACCAGGTTTTGGCCAGGTTTAAGTAAGAGTGAGCCTATGCCCCATAACAAGCGAGTGTCCAAAATGACACGCTGCTTTTCACTCTCTCCTTGCCTTTCTCCAATTCTTTCTTTTTTCTGCTGCTCCCTTTACAACTGTGCAACCATGGCAACTTACTGTTGGAGACCTTGGACAAGGTGTGCATGTGTGCCTACTGAAAGTCAAGGCCAAAGTGAGGGCACTGGATTTACCAGACAATAGAGCTGCTCTCTTTCCCCGCCCAGTCTGAACCATCGGAAAACATTTCTCTGGATATGTCTAAAGGCCACAGGCGATCTGTTGAGCAATATTTAAAACAGTGTGCATTTGTTTGAGGTGTTCCATTTGCATAATGATACGCGCTTTACTTCAAAGGATTGTTGAATAAGTCAATGTACAAAGCAATATCTATTTCAACAAAAGACAAATGAGTGCAGGCCACAGGACATTCCCTACCTTGTCTGTCAACCTAAACCACACCTTGCAATGACATGTGAGTTTGCCGATACACAGAAAGGTTCATTCTCTTTCATATGGGGAGACAATACGCATGCAGGGCAATATGCATGTCAAGCATGTTTTTCACTGTTCTATTAAAAACACCTAATGATATTTTAAACCTAAACACACCTAATGATATTTTTAGACATGATATGTCTAAAAAAAGTGATTTGTTTACTGAAGGAATTTAGGCATATTTCATAATCTGTCCTGCACTGTTCCAACACCAGTCCCCTTCAGGATTGTGGGAACCTTGATGTGTTCTGGGAAACCAACCTGCATTTTGCCAAATTGCTATAATTAAGAATTTATCGATACATCGATAACATAGATGGAGGAGGTGCTATGTGACAGAAACAAAGAGAAGGACACGCCCACCAATGTCACCATGGTTACTGTTGGAAAAAACAACAATTTTTGCTTCTAGGTAGGAACCAGGTTTTCATGTTGCAAACCAATTTTTGTCAAAAAAACAAAAACATTATATATTTTTTATTTAATGCTTGTGGAAATAGGGCTGTAAGAAGTCAGCCTATCTGAACTTAATTGTAGTGGAACTCTGATTTGAAAAAATTACATCAGTCTCATTCATTAAGTCAGTCAGTCATTTTCTGGGCCACTTGTCCTAATTAGGGTCGTGGGGGGGGTGCTGGAGTCCATCCCAGCTCACACAGGACGAAGGAGGGGGACACACCCTGGACAGGTCACCAGCCTATCACAGGGAGGAGCGAACCGACGGGGACGGCACCTTGCTCAAGGGTACCTCAGGGCAACCCACCAGTAAGGGGTTTGAACCCGTTCCGATCCGGGGTCGACTCCCTAACCACTAGGCCACCGCTGCCCCTCATTCATTAAGTGTAGTTTAAAATCCTTCACTACTATTCCACATTTCCTGCCAGGGTTGCCAGTTTGGTAAAGCACCCCTGGATTAGCACTTTAAGGTCATTTTTGTTTATTATTGCATATTCTATTAGCTGCCCTGCAATGGGTTGGCGACCTGTCCAGGCTGTTCCCTCCCCTTTTGCCTGTAGGAGCTGGGATAGGTGCCAGCATCGCCCTTGACCTTAATGAGGACGAGCGGCTACGAAAATGAATGAAAACTCTGTTAGCCTATTCATTAATCCACCTATCAATTATCTTAACCTCTTTTCCTAAACCGGGTCACAGGGTCACAGCACTCATGTGAACAAACACTCTAGACAGATCGCCTGTCCATCGCAGAGCAGACACATGGACAAACACTCTCGTACACATAGCCTTAAATCGGAGGTTAATTTAGCATCTCCATTCCACCTGTCTATTCAAGGCAATCTTTAAAAGAATATTAGAATATGAAAATATTTATCAGATCTTTAAATATGGCTTCAGTTATAATTCAAGAATTTAATGATGCATAGCAGTAAAAATAAAAAACAAATGGCAGCCAGAGGAAATAAATACAGGTTCTCTCACTATCTGCAGTCCAGCTAACAGATGATTGTGCTGTCCCAGTGTGTTTTTCACATCTTAATGACCACAGTGATTTACTGCAGACAGTGGTGAAGACGGTTTACCTCTGCATGCTAGTCAGAAAAGCACCTGTCACCAATAAGCTAATTGCATGCATGGTCACACAGCAATTAGTGTCCAACACTTCTAAGCAATTCATTCTATTCATGGACACACAGCCTCATCCTTCAACACACGCACATCCCCAGTCTCTGTGTATATGAGCAATTGTCAGACCTTTAACAGTTCATTTGGTCGTAAATGAAGGCATTGGCAAATGTGATCTATTATAATTTAAAACTGCTCCATCTTTTTTGGGTGAAAAGTAAATTGGCAAAAATCCAGAGTCACCATGTCTGAAAAGACAACTGACATGTAAGAAACGAAACCTTATTGGCTTAATCAGAAACACATTTTCTTCAATTTGCAATATTTTTGGGCCAAAATTCAAAATCAAAGTGAAATCTTTCTTTTCATTCATTTGATGATTCTCTATGATCCTGGGCTATATGTCCACCAAGAAGGGGGTGTTCTCATATCTCTAATTCAGCCAATACAGCAATATTGACCATAACACAAGACCTATCAAGATAAAAAAAAAATCATTAATAAATGTCTTAGTCATAACAGTAAAAAGATTATGAGACTTAACATTTCTGAGTAAACCCTCATCTTCTACAAAACAGAACATAGCTATCTTCAGAAGTGTTGTTACCTTACCTTAGTGATATCACTGCATGATGCATTACCATAAAGTGTTTTCCTGTAGGGCATCGTTTTGCTGCTGTGTCCAACTGAGCGCAGTCTTCACCCATTTGGATTTTGCACACCATAAGACGATTAAGCCCAGACATTGATCGATGACATTTTACCACATAACACTGGGCTGCTTTACACGCCTCTGCAGCCTCAATGGGCAGTGAGAACACTATGTGCTGACAGGACTGCCAGAGGCTAGCCACAGCAGGTTTGTTGGGAGAGAGCGGCCGAGGGAGAACCTAAAGGACTGTGACACGGTGTCAGGAGCCATGCAACATGGCCCAGGCTGAATCAATGACTGCCTCCTGGACATGCATGCTCTAAACACATGCACTGAAGACAATGCAAGAGTTGGGCTTACCTGAGGAAGAAGGATGCTGCTGAGCTGCCTTGAGATGAGGGTGGAGTTATTGGTTGGCTGTGGTGGACATGCCCATGTCCTGCTGGAGATATCGCCTGGGTGGACCTGAGAGCTTCCAAGGTCAAATTGTCCTTGCTTGCAGCCAGATCCTGTAGGAAAAAATGAACAAGGGAACAGAATTTATTCGCTGTTATTTAACATTACGTTTTGTCTACAATGCTGAATTTTCATTATTATAATTATTAACAGCTTTAAACGGTCTCATCTAATCAGATTTAAGAACAGCAGCCATGAAAGTGTCAAGATGTTTGTGTTAGTGCCATTTAAGAAATGTCTGCGATCCTGCTACAGGCATGGCAGAGACAACCTTCTTTTGGACCATTTGAGGCAGGGGGAAATGTAAATGTGAACGCTGCTTCAAGACATTTTCTATTCAACATCAAACATTTTGCACGTTAAGTGTCATAAAAGAAATTTTCCCAGTAAAAGCAAGACACATCAAGTGCGGCACAGCCTAGAGCAAATGGCAGATGCCCTTAGTCAAAGAGCAGGAGAAGATGGAGGCCAATCTGATCCAGCTGTTTGAGAAACATGCCTGGTCGTACTATGAACCTCGGGGAATACCTGTTAAACTGGCAGGAACAGAGGAGGCAATGATCTGTGCAGGCTCACCGGGCCCATCTCAGCATCTGCAGCAACCTTGTGCTTTCTTCCCTCACAACCCGTACGTGAAAGGGCATACAATGTTGTTTGTTACTGAGCCACACTTTTTATTTCGCTGGTAAGGTGCTAAATCCTGTATTTGCCTGCTTAACCCTCTTCCATTGTAGAGAAAAAATATAATGCCTGCCTGTTTTGGAGGTTCTCCGTTGAACTATATATTTTAGTTATTCAGTAGAGTCAATGGTCTATATTTTTATGGAAAAAACAGAAACTAACTAGATGTAGGTGAAAGAGCAAGCCAACATGTATTAAAGTATATTTACCAGCCTGAACCATTGATACAAGACAGGATGGATCCTTGCATTCATGTTGTTGACACCAAATTCGGACCTACCATACCATCAGACCAGACAACAATTTCCAATCTTCAATCATCCATTTTTTTTTTTGTGAGCAAATGCGAATTGCAGCTTCAGTTGCCTGTTCTTAGCTGGCAGGACTGGCACCCGGTGTGATCTCCTGCTGCGGCCCATCTCCTGAAAGG
Organism: Hepsetus odoe; assembly: GCA_017165825.1. Lineage (NCBI taxonomy): Eukaryota > Metazoa > Chordata > Actinopteri > Characiformes > Hepsetidae > Hepsetus > Hepsetus odoe. The sequence goes on along the minus strand of CM029370.1, from coordinate 23,422,801 downwards.
TTTGATCTGTTGTGCCTTCAGAGTTGCTGTTCTGTGTTTCTCAGTTGTACCAAATGTTTTTTGAGTTAGTGTTCTGTAAGCCTTTCTATCAGCTCAAACCAGTCTGGTCAATCTCCTCTAATCTCTGCCATCAACGAGGCATTGTCCAGAGAACTCCCACTAGATATGTTCCCTTTTTTTGGATCATTCTTTGTAAACCCTAAAGGTTTCAGAATTTCTGAAACACTCAGCTAGCCCATCAGACACCAAAAACCAAGCCATGTTCAAAGGGCAGTGGTGGCCTAGTGGTTAGGGAGTTGCCCCTGCATCGGAAGATTGTGGGTTGAGCTGTAGGTTGCCCTGAGGTACCCTTGAGCAAGGTACCGTCCCTGTCACTGCTCCCCGGGCGCTTTCAATAGCTGCCCACTGCTGCACGGTGTTTGCATGGGTTAAATGCAGAGGTCAGGGGCAGCGGTGGCTTAGCGGTTAGGGCGTTAGCCGCATGATCGGAGGATCGGGGTTCAAACCCCTTCCCAATAGGTTGCGCTGAGGTACCCTTGAGCAACATAACTGCTCCCCGGGCGCTTTCAATAGCTGCCCACTGCTGCATGGGTTTGAGTGTGCATGGGTTAAATGCAGAGGTCCAATTTCGTTGTGGTTCACGTGTGCTGTGCCGTGACCTCGCAATGACAAGGGTTGTCACTTTCACTTTTTTTCACTTTCACTAAAGTTACTGAAGTCATCTTTCTTTTTTTCACCATTCTGACGCTCAGTTTGAACTTCAGCAGGATGTTATAACATTGTTTTAATGCCAGAATTTTGCCATTTGATTGGCAAAGATACTAACGAGCAGTAAAACAATAAAAAGTGGTCCGTGTGGGATTCAAACTTATGAACTTCAGAAAATGTAGGTGCGGTAATTGGAATGCAAGCATACTGTCAAAGTCAGTCCGTCATTTTCTGCCGCTTGTCCCAAGTGGGGTCGCAGGAGTCCATCCCAGCTCACACAGGGCGAAGGACGGGGGACACACCCTGGACAGGTCGCCAGCCCATCGCAGGGAGGAGCGTGATGGGGAAAGCACCTTGCTCAAGGGTACCTCAGGGCAATCCGATCATGCAGCCAACGCCCTAACCACTAGGCCACTGCTGCCCCTTACTGTCAAAGTCTACTATCAAATTTCTTAAATTGTCCTTCTTTATATCACTTGTTAGTAGCCAGCGAAAGGCACTGTACATCCCGTATAGAATGATGAACCCTCAGAGGATGTAATATCTTCCTGCAGACTTTTATGATTCAGAAAAGCTCTGGTTTTTATAGACTCTGAGCTGTCAGTGCAGGCTCTCCCTGTGGTTAAATGATGCACATTAAAGTCAGAATGGTTTGCAATAAAAGGAGCATGCAAACATGAACACACACAAGCCGTGAAGCATGACTGTTGCATCTCTGTGGCAAGGAAATGGTGGAAATATAAGCTGGAACAAGGGGGGCGTGGGAATAAAAAAAATAGACAGGCTGTGATCTGCTTACAGCCTGACAGAGAGATAACGAGTGTAGAAGAATCTCACTCACATGCACTCAGTGGTAGAAATAGGACCGCTGGCTCATGAGAGCAGCAGCTCTAACACCCAGCACAGCTGTAAGCACTAATCTATGTCCCATCACACTCACAGTAATTACATCCTCATGTCAGAGTCCACCATTAGGGCCCAGCAGGGATGCAGGGATAGACATTTCCAGTTCAAAATGGAAGGCTCTCTTTTTTCTCCTAATTAAGCTGAACTTCTGTTAAAGTGCCTCGGAAAGCCCATGCACAAGACCACCAATGTAGATCGATAAAGGCGAGGCCCGGTAGGGTGGATATTAATTTCAATTAGCATCAATAAGGGTGCATTTTCATTACTGAGCACACACAAACAGCATCCTTAAGCCACAGCTGTGCTCCAGAAGAGGGGAACGTGAGGAAAACTTACTGGCGACCTGAAGCCACTGGCAAAAAAATGCCAGTGAATGAAGATGGGAAGGCCAAAAGGTGACAAAGGAAAGGGTTGTTTGTGTGAGTCCTACAAAGAACCATTTGGTTGCATCATCAATTTCTGCAAGAGAATTCTAATGGACTGGACTGTAAATAAATTAGCAAAATGAAAGAACTTAAAGTCTTTTGAACTCCATGAGTCATGGAAACTCTTCATTTTTGAGTCCTTTCAGTATGTGAGCGTTCTTTGCAATCACATGTCATATGTAAAAATATGATCCTTTGGTTCTCCTGTTGTTCAGAATACCTTTGAATCTCTTTTTTGAAAGTGTGTTGAGGTTTCAGAGAGAGCAAACATCAGAAGAAGCATCCAAAGATGCAGTAATAAACATCCATTTGCAGGTAAAGAGTGCTTATCTGGCTCACATCATTTAAATCTTCGAACAGCAATCTCCTGGCCAAAAAGTAAAGAAAAAGTTTTCTGATTATGGGTGTTATCAGGTTCCTCTGTTTCCTGTGTTTTTTCCATGTCCATCTGCCATGTCCTTGTGTTTTGGTCCTTTGCCTCACCCTAGCCCCGCCCTAGCCCCGCCCCGGCCCTAGCCCCGCCCCTTCACACCTGATTCCTGTTCACGTCTCCACACTTGTCCCACTTGGTGTTGAGTGTCTGTTTTCATTATAAATACCCATGTTTTGCAGTCTTTGCTGATTCTTGTCATTCTTGTTGTTCTTGGTTGTAATTGTGTTTTCCCTGCTGTTCTGTTGTTTTGTTGTTTAATAAAGTTGTTAACATATTAATAATGTACCTGCATCCTGTTCCAAAGTCCTTTGTCTTTTAGTCCCAGGGTATTTCTTTTATGTCTTTGGTCCAGCAAAGAATGAAAATCTTTCTGTATATTGTACTTTATTGCTGTAACACAACATCACATATGGATATCATAATGAAGTTTTTTAGAAAACAAAATCCAGATCCCTAATAAGGGATGATAGTGGCTAGTATTTAGCAGGCTGAAACTATTCAGGCAATTCAGAGAGTCGAATTCAGAGAAGCACAGGAGGATCACTGTGTCCTTCACAGGATTAGAGCAGCGCCGGGTTAAGAGAGCAGCACAGCACGACTCTGTGTGTGCTGTCAAGCAGACAACTGCCCCAGATGGACGTCAGGTGCCATTTTTTTACCCTGGGTGAGGCTGCAGTCCCATCTGTTGACAATTTGCAGTTTTGGCTCCCTTCACACCTTCAAACCAGGCTTGGCTCTGGCTCTTTGGTGGCCTAAATTAGACAGGCTGCCAGAGGAGGCCCATTAGATGACTGCAGGTGACATGCAGATTTGAGGATGAATAGAGAAGGCTTGTCCTTAAAGTCAAGCCACCAGGACCTGCATTCTTCTGTCAGTTTACGAGATGAACTTAAATTACTAGTCTGGAAAAAAAAAGAAATTTACACAGCTGTTCTCTTACTCCAAATGTAGTCGACCAGCCAAAATAAGACAAGGTTACTCCTTCAGGGATGCAATTGATCTGCAAGACTACTAGAGCCAAGTAACAATGGAATATCCCAGCAGGCTAACACTACGAACTACGTGCATAAATTATCACACCCTTTAGAGCTGCAGAGCTCTAACTTACTACGGGTATAACAGGCAATAGTTCTTCAAACCGAACATTTTGTACACAAGAGCAACTAGAATATTTTTAACCCTAGTCTCTGGTCTGCCACTGTGTATGGCTGTTTTGCTAATAAATAGGCACAAGGTGTACTCCACATGCATATGCCAAACATGTGCACACGCCTCAACACACAAACTCAGACAAGCTCACACTCCAAAGGATTGCTTCATTGCAAATTCATTGGTGTCACACCTCCAGACAACATTCTACTGGGCCAAAGAATTCTCCAAGGTTGAAATAACTCTGTTTTGTGGAGGCTGTGCTTCTCAAGGTCTAATTGCTTTTCAGTCCCTGTGAGATGGGGGCAAGAGAGCAGTCATTTTCTGCCTTTGATGCGAAGCCGATCGACTTGGCTTTGCCCGAGCACTGTCTCAGTCCCTCCCAACCAGCAAAAGGCTGCTTCCATCTGGACACTTGTTGCCTTCAGACAGGACGAGAGGTGGTGACTGTTTCCCTGCACCAAGAGATGGAACTGTGATAGACATGCTGCCAGAGATCCTTTGAAAATCTGTGATTTTAACTTTAGTCTGATAACTACATAACGGATTGTATAACAGATTGCATAGATGTATAAGCTGCAATACAAAAGAAGATATATGAAAAATGAACCCCTTGCAAATTTTCCACCCATGAGAAACCTCCTTATGTTAGAAATATAAAGGCAATGTAATTTGCCTGATTAGCCACTATTGCTACATCACAACTAAGTTGCCTAACTCCTGAATTATATTATTATAATTAATAATATATTATAATAGAATAAGATTAATATTATCACAGGCTTATGCAAATGTAATTTGTTCGTTCATTCATTCATTCATTCGTTTTCAAAACTGCTGTCAGCCCACACGTCCCTTTACCTGGCCACATCTACTAGCTCCTCCTGGGGGATCCTGAGGAGCTCCCAGGCCAGCTGAGATATATAATCTTCCCAGCTTGTCCTGGGTCTGCCCCATGGCCTTCTCCCAGTTGGTCATGCCCAGAGAGGCATCCTAACCAGATGCCTGAAGCACCTCAACTGGCCCCTTTCAGCCACCCTATGGAGGAAACGTATTTCCGCCGCTTGTATCCACGATCTTATTCTTTCAGTCACTACCCAGATTTCATGACCATAGGTGAGGATTGGAACAAAGATCGACTGGTAAATTGAGAGCTCTGCCTTTTGGGTCAACTCCCTCTTCACCTTTTTCCAGTGGAGCACCATAGCAACAGATTTGGAGGTGCTGATCCTCATCCCTACCATTTCACATCCAGCTGCAAACTGCCCAAGTGCATACTGGAGGCATGATGAAGCCAACAGAACTACATCATCCACTAAAAGCAAAGATGCAACCCTTCGTCCCAGGACTGCACCTTGAAATCCTGACCATGAAACAGGATTGGGGACAAGGGGCAGCCCTATCTGAGTCCAACACTCACAGAGAAAGGGATTGACTTACTGCCAAGAATATGGACACAGCTCTAACTGCGTTTATACAGGGACTGAAAGGATCACAGAAGCATTCCTGGTGCCCCCTTCTTCAGATCTACAAAGCCCATATAGACACAGAGATGGAGTAATTTGTTGTAATCTCAGTTATATGTGCTGTTTTGTTATAACTGTAGTTTACAACTCTAAATAAAATGACAGTTATATTTCCGTAGCCGTATTATGGTATACATTATAGACACCTACAGTAAAAGAGTCAACATATAGTACTTTACAGACAGCTAAGATGAACAAATAATTTTAATTACCTCAAGGGGACAGTTTACAGTAATGTTTTCATCACTGAATCTTTCATTCAACTGTGAACATTGCACTTAAACTGGACTAGGAACAAACTCTCACGTCTAAAGTTTGCTCAACCTTAACCATCGCAGTTAGCGTCAGGGATAATGCATTGCTCCCTCAAGGCAATGAGGTCAGACAGCCATCCCAGTGCTAATGTAGAACCATTATGCATCAGAGTGACTTAGCGCATTATTTCCGCAAAGGAAGGTCAAGTAGCCACAAGAAGGCCAATGATACAGCAACATAAAGAGGCAAATTTACTAAATAATGATCCATAGCTAATGCCAAGTCTGTGCCCCCAAGAAATGTCTTTCATTAAAGACAATATGCTTTAAGCCATGGGAGCCTTTTCCATTTTGAAGAATAACGCCATCTAAAAGAAGGGGCAATGGCAGCTCCTCCATTAAATGCTTGAAAATTGCCATTTAAGCCCTTCTAATCATTTTAATCAAGACCACATTCTGGATTTAGGAATTCAAGTAGGTCTTGCCTTCTATCTGGGTCAATTACACTTGGACATTTATTGTCAGTATTGGACATCCTCTAGCAATCTTGTTTTCTGCCTTCCAACTTGTCTTTTGTCTTAAATTTAAGAATGCCTTTTAAGAACGCCTAAAGTATTAAGGTGGCAGGAGGAGTTCTCATGATGAAAACTAGTAAAGATGTACAGAGAATAATAATTCAAGTGAGATCTTTTTGAATTATGTATCCATACGCAAGACCTCGGGATGAAATGTTCATGTACACAACAAACAAAAAGACGCATTTCTTCATACACTATGAATTCAATTAGAACTGAGGTAAAACACCTTGACCAGGATTTCATTCTTTAGCTTTTAGCTATCACATTCTTATAGTTTTGGAAGGGCATACATCATAGAGCCGTTAGTTTTGTTTCGTTGCTTGTACACGTCTGAACAGACGGTACATCACTCACAATTTGAGGTCTTAAATGTGTGCAGTGTTAGCAGTATGGCCTTAGTAATACTTGAGACTTGACCCTGAGCTGGGATAGAGTGCTACTACATGATTATATTCAGTCCCATTAAACTTTTGATGAGGGTCTGCCTCACGAAAACTACTGCTGAACTCCACTCTGGATGGAACCATAAGCCGAACGTCTGACTCATACTCAAGGGGACAGGAAACATGAACAGAATGATGAGCCATCAGTCGCTGATGTGAGGAACTAAAAAGGCCTTGGTAAAATATGAGGCTTTATTAAGGCTCAGATTCACCTGGGGTCACGGCCCAAGTCTTATAAACACAAATCTAAAATCATTTTCTCTTTCTGTCTGTCTCTTTCTCTACTTGCCCTTTCTGTCTCTTTGTTATTTTCTTGCAATCGTAATTCTAAAAAAAGCCATTATATAAGACCGGAGTTAAAAACATACTGTGTGTATGCACGTATATTAGGAGAATTTCAAGATTTGACATAAACCTCACAACACAGGGGCATCTAGTGGCGCACTGGTGACTGAGGTCGTGAGAAAACTGTCTTCTTAAAGACCTTCCCACCCCATAGTGTGTCAATTAGTCAAAACGCTGAGAACACAAACCTTTCCGACTATACAGGTTATAAAGGTTACAGAAGTAAATTAGTATCAATAGTGGTATTAATAACATTTACATTATCGCATTTAGTATGAGTCTTATCAGTCATCAATATATTATCAACATTTAACAGATTTAAATAAAGCATATTCATTTATTACACACAGGCCAAATATTAGCTATAATATGTCGTTTTTAAGCAGGCAGCCAATAAATCTATAAATCTATAAAGCATGAAAAATGTGACGGTATGTATTTAGAGGTGCTATCCCTCAGCTTCCTGCAGCAGTCTGTCTTTCTGACCTTTACCTGTGTTTGCTGATGGACTCTGCTGACTCTTGTCACACTCCACACACCCTCCAGATAGTGCTGTGCGTGGAAAGGTAGGGGAGTGACTGTGGCAAGGCAGGTTGGTTTGTAGCCTGTTCCAGAAGCCTCGCTCTTGATCCAGCCCATGTCTTTGCGCTTTACAAAAGCTGCTGGCTCTTCGCGGGACCTGAAGGGGTGTCGGCTGGCTGTGGGCTGGGGATTCTGATTCGGCCAGCCACAGAATGGGCGAGCTGAAAGCGCGCTGTGGCCAGCAGGATGCACAGTCAACAAGCCAGAAAAATGCCCAGGCTGTAGGTCAGGGACATCTTCCAATGCCAGCCCAAGAGCAGAATGCAGGGCCAGGCGCCTCAGCTGGTGCAGAGGAGTCCCACACACCTCACAGCAGCTCTCCGCACCACGGCCTTGTGGAGGCCATTCCACAGCCTGGAGCTTGTCGAGCAGGAAGGTTGCAAAGCCAGGGTCCTGCAAAGAGGAGAGAGAAATTCGATTCCAAATGACAAGGAATGAAAGCACAAGCCAAACCAAATCACTGACAGAAATTGCTGGCAATATTGACTAGCAAGCAATGAGTGTGCTTTCTGCAGGACAATTATACTGGATTATAGCAATATAATGATTTAGTCTTATTTTGTAAAATTGGGGTATTTATGTATTTAATCCATTGCCTACTTTTATCTACAACTGAGTTTGGATGTTTCAGGTGATTTTTATGCAGACGATGTGAAAAATCTAAAGCGCTCAGAAACTTCCATGCCCCACAATAACTTTAGCAGACCCTAACATTTTTACATCATCTTATTTGTAGGCCCAATATAATATGCTGTAGCTTGACTAGTTATGTGTTGGGTAACCCATCTCTCAACCCTTTGCAAAAATGCTGACTAACACCAGAGCTAAAAGATTTGTTTAAAAAAAAATCCAATCCAATATTTAAAAACAAAATTTTAACTTTAAATAAAATATTCTCTTTTTTTTCTTGTAATCTTTTTCTTGAACAGTCTGTGTTAAAATGAATTAAACATCGGAATTAAAAACTTTTAAATACAACTAAATATTTCAAGCAAATACAAAATGTAAATCTTTCTAAATCTAAACTCTAGTTGTTTGTATTCTATCATTTGTATTGTTATTTTGAATAAGTCTCTCTCTCTCTCTCTCTCTGTCTCTCTCTCTCCCAAGTGAAATATGTATCTTATCTATGTGTGTAAAGAATGCTGATGAGATATGAAACAGTCATCAATACGCTGCTGCCAACTGAATCGTGAACAAGCTCCTCTTTAGGTTCATATGTTTGTAAATCTGACTCTAAAGGAGTCGGTGCCTCACCAGCCATCGACCTCACTGCACACCACTGGTAGAGTCAATAATTAAAGCAGGGAAAAGGTAGCCAAATGTTATTTAAGGTGGGAGGAAAATCATGAGTAAACTCAGCAGCAAAAAATGAAGCCAGCACAGGCTCAACAAATCGTTCAGAAAGCTGCCTGAATTCTCAAGCGAACAGTCAGATCCTATCGTTTCCTTGCAAATGTTTCAAGCTCTAATGAGAATATGAACTTAAAAGCTGCCTGAAGATAGAAGAAGCTGGAAGATCTACTGCACTTGTGGTAGTAAATCATTTACTGCCATTTCTTGTTGGGCTATGTACAAAGCAGGTATCTCCTAGTAGGTCAGTTTTTGTTTTATTTGAACGCTAGTGTTGTATGCAATGCTGCAATGACTGGCATTAAGGCATCAGACACCATCTGGAAACTAAGCATCGAAAGTGTTTTAGAAGTCAGCAGCTCCCAGACAAACAGGGATTTCCAAGCTTTTTTTTTTTTTAAGGTATATAGTATATTTAGATACTGTGCTGTGCAGATATCTACAGAGACCTCTAGAGGATTAAATTGATCCTAATGTTGCAGGAAGGAGCAGATTTAAAGCTGAAAGCTAAGAGAGAGAGAGAGAGAGAGAGAGAGAGAGAGAGAGAGAGAGAGAGAGAGAGAGAGAGAGAAGTAATGTATCTACTAGAGAGAGGGGAATTGAGCACCCATCAGGTATTGCACAGGCCCTCCAGTAAAGATTTTCACTGTCAGCTTGAGCTTGATGGGGAAAGTCAGATAGCTACAAAAGCAAACACACATTTGTATGAAGGCAGTGAGGAGAAATGGACATCTCACAAATGTCCTTTTAAATGCATGTCCAGTGAAGTATGAAGATAAACTTGTAGAGGTAAGAACATTTCAAATTCCTTTCAGTATCATCATAACATTAGACACTGGAGCAGTATATACAATATTCCCACTAAGTAAATATGTTCTGTAATATATTGAAGACCCTAAAACCTAAAAACCTATCAATTAATGGTTTTTTCACAACCCAGTCACATGTGATAGAATAAGTGGCATTAAACCATCACCCAGCAAATGTTTTGTAATTAAGCAGCTCCCGAACAAACCTGCATTTCCGAGCTTGTTTTCAGGTCATGCTTTGATTTCTTTTTATAAGCTGCATTCAGCACAGGCCTAGACTAGTCTTCTGTAGAACCTCTTTATTTTTGTATTTTTTAGAATAATAATAGAAATCTATTTAAAGCTATTTATCTATTTAAATCTATTTAAAAAAATAAATAAATAAAAACAGAGAGAAAATAAAAATAAAAGTGTGAATTTAAAACACTTTGACATTAAAATGTATTTGTAGGCACTCATTTCCATCCCAGCTGCTCCACTTATATATCCTAAATCACTGCCTAGACAACGAGTACAGTATGATTTAGAGCTTGTAATAAACCACTTTTTTCTTGGCCCCGCTGTTGTGCCCTCACTCACTGTGAGGCATAACGTTGGGGTAACCTTTGTATTTGTGTTTTGTGTGCTGGACTGCAGTGCAGGGTCAGGGAGTGAACCCTCCTCCTCTCTGTGATTGAGTGCTTTTGTCTGAGGCCAGAGGACCGCTAGAGAGAGTTCGCTACGGGGGGCTCAGACTGAGCCAGCACGCCAGATGTCTGCAATCTGCTTCAGACATACCGGCATGCGTGCAGCATCACAACCTGTTCGAGCTGCACGTTCAGCCTGACTTCACCCCAGACATGCTGCCCACTGTGTGCGCCTGGTAAGAATCAATATCTATTCACAGAAAGGGCTTCTCTAATGCAGCTTATTGGTATAAAGGTACCGTGAAGTGGCTTGATGAATTGAGTCGGTGTTATTTCAAAGTACAGTATATGGAGTTCAAGTCAGTTTTACACCGTCGACAGGTATGGGGGAAGGCAAGCAACACGCACAAGCAATCAAATGGGTCACAAATGGGTCTGTTTGTCCAGAAGTCACACAATGAAGAATTATCTTGATTCAAATGAATAGCATCATTAACACATGAAGAAGTTATGTTACATCAGCTAAATTGCTCTGTATACTAACTTTCTCATTTACAGAGCGAGTGAGTTCAATATTTTTATTGCATGTATGGTGATGATGGTGATTCTTCTTCTAAGCTGATAAAAACATTGTAAAAACAAGTGGTTTAGTTTTCAGAGAGATAAACCATCACAGCAGCAGTTACAAGTGCAATTACAAGTGATCATTGAGCACCAATACTACACACAGTTCTAATACAGATGCAGCGACGTTTTCAGTGTGACAGCGGAGAATAAAAGTAGCATCAGACTAGAACACACATGAATAGGTGCAGAGCTTGTGCAAATCCATCCAAGCACTGGAAGGCAAACAATAGGCACTTGCACAGCATTGTGCCTCCCTTCATGCTTTTGGCTTTAAAAAAGTTTAATAGCTAAGGTGTCGTCTGCTTCCTGCTGGAGCTGCTGGAGCCCAACAGACAAACGCTGAGAGGTCATCAACCCATTACTCTTGAGCCACTGGCTTTCAATGTGCTGGCACCGCCAGAGTACCGCCCCAAGTGTGTCTCTATTGGTGTCTGTATTCTAATAGACCAGGGCATGAACATCTAGGCACACTTTCAGGGTGCTTTTACTTGAAAATTCAACAGCCAGCAGAGTGGAGCGGAAACTTACCCTCGTCCTCCACTTTCTGTCGCCACAAGTACACAATGGAATGGGTGGACTGTGCATAACTGTTGATATACTGTCCCATATGTGTGTGTGAATAAATATCACAGAATAGTTTTAGGCTTCATACCAAAAATCTCATAAAAGATATAAAAGATTTGTGTATTTGGATCATTTGGTTAAGCCTAATAAACCATACAGAACCACAAATAAATACAGATATGGAATCCATCCCTCAGTTGCCTTGTCCATGCTCTAAAGAAAGGAAAATTACATGCAAATTATAATTTGCTTTCCTGTTAGGCCAGTCAGGATGCAGAGATTGAAATAAAGTGATGGGTTTATAATGGGCAGGAAGCAGGAAGTTAAATAAGTATTCGCATTCACGGGAAAGCAGAATAATAAAAACAAAAAGATGTAAGAGATGAATGCAGGATGATGGGGGAGACCATTACGTTTAGTGTCTGACTATAAAAACACAAAATGTGAGCTTTCAACATAAAAGAAACAACACATGTCTGTTTCATCCTATTAAGCTGCTCATGATTAATCACACTCAAACAAGGGTGTCTAAACGTTGGCCCAAGTCTACATGCAAAAACACCTGACTTGAAAGATACCTGTACTCCCTCAGCCAATGAGGGGACAACTGATGAATGTACAAAACTAAAACAATGTAAAAAGAAAAAAAAAACCCTTGACACCACCAGTTATCACTGATTGCAATGCATTTGTAACAACATGTAAGTCTGCGCTTTTTTCTTTTTTTACTCTTAGAAAATATTCAGTCATTTATTATTTCAACCACTTATCCTGAGCTTGGTTCTGGCTGGAGCTGGAGCCTGTCCCAGGGTATGTGGGGCAAGAGGCAAAGAAACACCCTGGATCGGTCACCAGTCCGTCACAAGGATGCCATATAGTATTATAATACATAACATAAGTGAAAACCCTTGTCATTGCGAGGTCACAGCACAGCACTCAGTGAACCACAATGAAACTGGACCTCTGCATTTAACCCATGCAGCAATGGGCAGCTATTTAAAGTGCCCAGGGAGCAGTGACGGGGACAGTACCTTGCTCAAGGGTACCTCAGGGCAACCTATTGGGAAGGGAATTGAACCAACAACCTTCCGATGCAGGGGCAACTCCCTAACCACTAGGCCACCGCTGCCCCTAAAATAAGATAAAATAAGATAAAATGCTTTATATACAAATCTTTGAACAGCCTTGATTTTGTGCTGAGTGCTATTTTGAACTGAATATCCTGCCGTTTCCTATCAACTAGACTGGCATGCAGACAAACAAATTAACAGCACAAGCTTCAATGTCGCCTACTGACTTTTACTGCGCAAGTGTCCACTACACAAAAAAGCTAATAAGTTATTTAAGTAATTCAAATGGGTAAAAATAATACACTACTATAATCGCTGAAGCTGAAATGACAAAAAATACAGACAAAACCTTTTACCTTGTCATTATAGAATTTCCATTCAAATGAATGGAACAGCAGACTGCAAAATTGAACTCTTCTTTATCAGTTTAAGTCCTCTTAGCCTGAGCTGCTGGTTTGCTACCAAAAGCACAACTGAGTGGGGTAAGACTGCACTCGGTCTTCTTATGCAGCAATAACATAAATCACCTAACACAATAAATAGTCTATTGCCTTTACAGGCACAGCAGCAGATGGAGTATTTTGGGGAGAGGGGAGGGGGACTTAAAGTTAATGTCTGAATTTGCTTGGAGTGAGACAATGTGAGAAATTCTAGTGGATAACCAGACAATTATGACAATTATGAATTACTAATCTGCAGCCTTTATCTTTTCCACAAGACCACAGAAAAGGATGATTTTTGTAGTCTACTTGGTGCTTGCTTCATCAACTGTATTGCTATAGCAATACCCCCCATAAACCCACAGGTGGCAGGGATTTTTCTCAGAGCTAAGGAGTGATCTCAAGCGCAATGATGTCATGAGAGGGTCTCTTGATTTTGGAGAACCTTGCTGTGAGAATGGGAGAACGAGGACGTTGAAGATGGAGCTGCCAGGAAAGAGGAGAAGAGGAAGACTAAAGAGGAGGTTTATGGATGTGGTGAGAGAAGACATGCAGGTGGTCGGTTTGAAGCAGGAAGATGCAGAGGACCAGATGAAATGGAGACAGTTGATCCGCTGTGGCGACCCGCTGTGGATCCGCTGTGGTGATTTAAGGTGCTGATGAATGATTGGTCCAGGCTGCTCCAGAGAGATTGATCCTGTTAACAGTGCTTTTCTTTAGATGTTACACTAGAACAGTGTACAAAACTGAACCAGTTTCAGCAAAAGGTGCACTTTAAAGCAACCACATTTATGAACTTAATGACTTAAACCTGTTGGACATAATCTAAATTCAGTAAAGTATATTTTTACAGTGGAGGAACGAAGGAAGGACGCAAGGAAGATACCAAGATAGACAAGATTAGCTTACTAATTAAAGGTCTCAATATTTCTGACTACAAACAACTTGAAGGCAATGACTTTTTTAATTACTACTAGAAGCAAGATACAGGACTTTATAAACACACTAAGGCGAATCATCCAATTTGGAAGATATCATGTATGGATGGGCAATTTCCAATCCTAGTGCCATAACACCGAACATTTTTACACACTCCCCGCTGTAATACACCTGCTTCGGCTTGCCAGGAGCATGTTAATTGGGTGATGATATGAATCAGGTGTGCTAGAGCAAGAAGAGAACTGAGCTGTATGTAGGTGCTGCGGTTTGATGGGAACATTTTCAGAAATGACACTTCTCATCCTAGTGTCTGCCTGACTTATCCACCCTTGAAGTCCACAATCTTATTTGTAGTCAGCACAAGACCTCGGCCCAGAGCCGTTCCCCAAAAGAGCTTCCCTCACAGTTAAAATATGCCTGGTGCATATTCATGCTGCCAGCAGCTGCCTAATGAAAACACCCATGTGTATCCCCTAGCAGAGAAACTAGACACAAGCCTCAATGGGAGTGTACTTCACTGGTCCTTGGAAGTCTTGAGAAACACATTGAGAATACATTAAATAACACAAAGCACCAGCCAATAAGTGGAGTCAGGGATAATGAAAGTAAATGTTTCAGAAACTACCCAAAAGTACAGTCTTAGAGTCCGTTTGAACTGGCCATGAATGAATGGGATAGATTTAACACAACTACCCAGATGTAACTAATCAGCTGAGACATGCTGGGTATTCACAATGAGGGTGACATTGCCACCAAATAGTCAATAGTCAGCTAAATATTTTCAATAAAATCATTCCCAACACTTCTTATGACCCAATCGAACTGCATGTGACTTACTGACTGACTTTGAACTATAAAAATCCGCTGTGTAGATGAACACTTAACAGGCAAGCTTCTTACAGAAAACCAGGAAATCTTTCCACTGCTTCTGTCCTCCACTTCCCTTCCTCATCTCCTGTCCACCTCCGGAGTGTGGAGAAATACAGGCAAGGAGGCAGGGGAAATGAAGAGAACGAGTAGGAATTTGAGAAGTGAACCGCTGAACATCATCATCATTTAATTTGACTACTGAGCTAATCCCAATTTTATTAGAACAGTCAGTTCTATTTCCTAAAATCCTACACAGAATGTTTTTAACCCACATCAGAAACAAAATATGCAAAATAAAATGGAATATGAAAACATAACCAAAGAATTTCATTTGACATCAAGTTGGATTCCTCTGAGTTATCTGTCATCTCTGGGCAAACATGCAGTGATGTCAATCTAAAATATTTATAAGACGTTCTGGATAGTGTGCACAACATCCTGCACTGGAAGCTACTCCAGCAGGTGTTTGGAGAGGCTTTTTCTCCTCCTCCAATTCCAAATCAGATCTTATCTGTCTAAAAGTTCTTATCTGACTACATCTAGGGTAAGCAGAAAACTGTAAATTAGACTTTCCATCGAACCATTCCTTTAATGCTGAGGTATCTGATTAAGCATTTTGAAAAATGGAAAAGAGCCCTGAGCTAGGGAACACTGGAAGAAACTTAAAGCCATGATGAGAACACATCATGGAGTTCATTCTTTCTTAGTTACCATCCATTTAAAAAGGGAAAATGGTTTCCATGATGCTTTATTCACTTCTACCCTCATTCCTCTACTCATACCTTTCATCCTTTGCATATACATGAAAGTGCATTCGAAATGATATCATGTTCTGTATGTCAATGATCTAAAGGACTTCATTCAGCATACATCACCTATGATCACTTGGAAAAGGTTTAACATATGATTACATCAATCTTTTCTGCCACCATGTCATTTAGTTTTGCATGCCTACAACACCACACTATGCCATACCACACACACCATACTCAACCATACCATAATCTTACCTTACCAAGTCATTCCACACATACCATACTCTACTATACCATACCATACCGTACCCTACCAAATCTTACCTTACCAAGTCATACCACACATACCATACTCTACTGTACTATACCATACCGTACCCTACCAAATCTTACCTTACCAAGTCATACCACACATACCATACTCTACTATACCGTACCCTACCAAATCTTACCTTACCAAGTCATACCACACATACTATTCTCTACTATATCATACCATGCCGTACCCTACCAAATCTTACCCTACCAAATCATACCACACATACCATTCTCTACTATATCATACCATACTGTAACATACCGTACCCTACCAAATCATACCATATCCTACCATACATTACCAAATCAAACCTTACCCTACCAAATCATACCACACATACCATACTCTACTATATCATACAATACCATACTATTCCAAACATACCAGAGTTACATATATTGCCTAATGACAGTGAATGTCTCCTTGGAACTTCATGGGGTTATGGGGCCTTGCTCAGGGCTCAAACAAAGTGTCAAAATAATATCATATCATATAATTTTGTACCACACGCTCCATATCATACCATACCCTACCGCATTATACCATACCCTACTAAACCCTAATCTACCATACCAGAGTTATATACATTGCAGAAATTGCACACGGAAAGTCACCTTTCCCTTCTTCATGGGGTTATGAGGTCATGCTCAGGGCTCAAACGAAGCTATAGGATAGACCCAGGGTCAAAACCATACCATATCACATATCTGATCTTAAATCATATTATGGATTATTACATTGCATTATCACATCACATCCATTATTCCAGAATATAGTTTTTCATATCTTTTAAACCACATTTAAAGTGCTGCTTTTGTTTTATATCCAAGTGTCCTGTTGGTGGAGTTTTTCACTTTTACAAAAGGTAAAAAATGTTGATAAGTGACCAATGTCTTTCTCTCCAGGCAGTGAGGAGTTTCTTACCAGCTGCATACATCTGACAACACCAAAGATAACGATGTTAATGACACGGGCATAATTGACTATGAGATGTGGGGAGATATTATAATGGAGGCTCTTAATAGAGCAATTATACTCGATTACGATCACATCCCAAACGATAGGCTCCCATTATAGCCAGCAAGCGGGCACTTGATGGCAGCTTTTGATGACATGTGGTTACATTTTGCATTCAAGGGTCCATGTTCAGAACTGCACTTATCAATGATTTACATAATCAGTGAAGTGGAAATTCCACCAACATAGCATTGCACTAATTTAATGGAAATATGCAAACAAATAAATAATGGCAGTGGAATAAATGAAAGTAACATCATATTCTACACTGGAAACTTGTAGCCAATATGGCAGCAATGGAATGTAATCTGTCAATTTTTATAACATGCATAAAAGCATGAATTTGAAAATTAACCTCTATGTGAAAATATTGACAAATAATCCAAACTGTGACTGCTGTGCATGCTCAGTCTTTAATCAACATGCAGCCTTACACAGTTTCAATCTGAATGATGGGCTCCGTTGACACACAGCAGGGAATAATGGCAGCACATCATAAAGCCTGCTGTAAAGAATGTGAACTGGTGCAACTAACAAGTACAATTCATCACTGATGCAGAGTAAACAGTTATCTCAGTAAAACTACTGTACAGGAGTCTGGAAAAAATCAAAGATTACAAACTAGAATTAAAATTTAAAACAGGCTTTTTAAGGTTCCCTCCTTTGTTGCCTTTTGTTGAAACTTATTTTGTTGTCAAAAAGCAAATTGATTCTTTTATTTTCTCCTCCTGATAAGTTACTATTTTCGAGATACAGGGTTTTAGGAAAATATCTGACAGTGGAAGCACACCGCCAGTCCTGAGCCACAAAGTCTTGTTTATCCCGCACTGCTCTTGCCTTTCGGGACATATATATCAAAGCTAAGGGCCTGTCACTTTAATGAGACGGTTACGTAACCATGACAGGCCTCGTGTCACTAAGAAAACCCTGCATATACCTGGTTGCATAACAACTGTAGATGTGCTTTAAGATTTTGCAAGTCAATTTGTGGCCAATTGCGGAAACCGCAAATCAGGGGTAAACCTGAGCACCAGGACTGTTCATTGCCTACACAATTAAAGATAGAAATCTCATGTACATATCTGAGCATGAGTGCCTGTATTGCTGATTAATGCACGGTTCTGTCTCCTCCAGTAATAAATGTAAGGCATCTATGCCACCCTGTGCTGTAAAACCAAGCGCTCTCTCAAGAATCATTAGTGTTCTGCAGCTGCACATTAGCCAGGCTAATTAGGTAGATGATTAATATAATCACTCAGCAGAATGAGTCAAGTGAAAAATTCAATTTCTTAGATTGCAGTAAAATACTTTCCTCCTACACACTTGACAATTACTTCATTCCCTTATGCCCCTTTGCTAGAATTTATTTCCACAGAATCCCAAGGGTGCTGTAATGTTTTCTGTGAAGAGAATATTAGAAAATATTAGCTGAATAAAAGAGAAAGAGAGAAGAGAGTCCACTCAATCAAACCAGGAAAAAAGATTTGAATTTTAGGCTTGATCTGGATTTTTTCCTTGCAACATTTTTAAAAGTTAGAAACATGGAAATAAAGTTAAGATTAAAAAAATACAGATTTTATTTGGTATTTCCTCACCTTTCTACCAGTAAGACCAGGAGATAAATCCCTTCATAACACTGAGTTTCCATTCTCATTTTCTCTGTTCATTGTAGGCAAAGAGTCTTTTTCGTTGCACAAAACATTCTCGAGAGAAACATTCTCCTAACTGCAAGGTCATCTCCAGGCTTCAATTCACAGAAATGTTCATCATTCTACCAGGAAGCTTAATACAGCAGAATTTTTACAGTTCTTAAAGTAATGATAAAATCTATAATTATGTTCCTCAATTGGACTGGAGCTCGACAGAGTGCTCCCAGCCATGAGCATCACTAAAGACTTACTCGACTGAGAATGTTTGCTGATGGACATGTGGATGTTTAAATGTTGTAATGGGATAAAAAGGGGTTGATTTGTGTCTACAAGACAGACATTATTGGTAATGCAAGAGAACCCGTTCTTCTATTTTCATCATCTCCTTTTCTTAGCAGCAGCACTCAGTTTTTTGCTATAAAAATAAAAGCTGTCAAGTTTTGTCTTGCATCTGTAGCAACGCCGCTAATTGCAAGAGAGAAGATTCTTTAGATGTCATTAGCATATACACAGACATCACTTGCACACCACATCAAATAGCACTGTCTTCAAAAATAAAAGTAGCTGCTCGCTCCTCATTAATATTCACAGGGCGTGCTTCTGAGGCACAGTAAGCTCCCATCAGTGAAGAGCGTTGTTGTCATTTTTTTGTACCTATTTGTGTTTTCACTGATAATTAGTGGAATGTGTAATTAACATGCTTTGTCTTACCCCCACCTGTCATTTATGTTGCTCCATTTACTTGCATTAATATAAGCAAAGCATCTGTCTGAGCTTACCTGTCAGGAAGCTTCAAGCAGTGGATACAAGACTGAATTTGCCAACTGGCTGAAGAACAATCAAGCTTTTGCCACACCAATTAAGCTCCATTTCTTTTCAAATCAACTGCGATGACAAAGTGTATGCATTCATGGTTAAAAAGCTAAAACACAGAAAGCAGATTCAGTATAACTGCGGGAGATCGGAACGGTCAGAAAATCTCCCAAAGTGATTATTATCAAACGGCCAGACATCAGGGTGAGACATGCAACCTTAGAGCAGGTCATGCTCCTCCCAAAATCCATATCTGCTCTGGCCTGTGCCGAAAACAGGCGGCCCAGGTAGACTAACATTTCAACAGTGCAGCAGCGGAGAGCATGATTACATGTTCCATGTCAACAAGGCAATGAAAACTTCCTATTTTAGACACCTCGCCCCAGGTTTCAAGCTTTATGGCTCTGTTTTTTAAATCAAGGTCAATGCCAAACATTCCCGACCTCCAGCCGACCAACATCAAAAACACTTTTCCACTCCGCCCTTTGTCCTCCTGTCATTTCCTGTTTTGACAGGAAACGGCAACTCCTTTTTAAGATAACAAATCGTCAAAGCTAATTTAACTTTACTGGTTTTTACATCTGTGCCCTGTCATGTAACATATAGATCAACTTTCTCTAAACACCTGTAGCCAGTCTCACACGCACACATCTCTCTGAACCACTTACACTGATTGCAGCCAGTGATGTGAACTCCCCTTCCCTGTCTGGTCTTCTGCTCCTCACATTTACACTCTTAACAACAAAGGGTTCCACACTTTGAGCAATGCCATAGAACTATTTTAGGGCCCTAACAAGCAGTTTTGTAAGGGATGTACAGCACCATGTAACTGGACTATAAAAACAAACAAGTAATCTGAACAAATCCATCCATTATCTGCCGCTTGTCCCAAATGGGGTCGCGGGGTCGCGCTGGTGTCCAACCCAGCGCACACAGGGCGAGGACGGGGGACGCACCCTGGACAGGTCGCCAGCCCATCGCAGGGAGGAGCAGGACAGGAACGGCACCTAGCTCAAGGGTACCTCAGGGCAACCTATTGGGAAGGGGTTCGAACCCCCGCTCCGCCGATCATGAGGCCAACGCCCTAACCACTAGGCCACCATCTGAACAAATCTGAATACTTAAATGTCTTTTCCCTGTGTTTTGTTAGGTCAATTTCCAATCTCTTGTTACGTTTCCCCCAAATCCCACAATCCAAAACCCTTAACTCTTTAGTCACTGAAGATCCTTCCTTAAGAATCTGTGATGTTCTGCCTTGTGGTCTCATAACAAGCCTTACAATTAAGGAGAGGTTAAACACATTAAACAGGGAATCTAAAGCAGCTCAACAGTCACCATGGTTACACCAAAGGACAGAAAGGTCATAAGGATCGCTGTAAAATAACCTGACAAAACCTGTAACCTCACAAGGTGCTGCTGACCTCTTCCCCAGTCTTGTAACTTTTCTGAGGACATTCTTGGTCTCAGAGAAATGTGTTAAGAGTGCTTTATTGATGGCACCACAGTGAAAGAGTTAGAATAAACAAGACCTTTAATACGAACTCATGACATACCCCTGAATGCTTTTACAAGTTCATCATGCCAGCCACCCCTTGTAAACTCTAGAAGAATGCCTATAGAGCCGAGAGCCGGATCTCTCATGTTTCACAACATAAATTGTCTCGATTGACATGCCTTTGTAAGTTCAACACCTCACGGACAGCCTAAGTTTATAGTCAAACTGAGCTCACTTCCTCTGCCAGACTAGGAGGCGAGTGTGTACGGCGCTGATATGTGTTTCCTGGTCAGGACTGTGCAGAAACTTTGTAAGCAAGCCAAGACCAAATGTTTGGGGTCATTTAGGGTGTAAGCCTCAGCTGTGCGTGGCAAGCTGAGTGTGATGGCAAAGGCAGAAAAGCATTTTCCAAATATAGAAGGCAGTCACTCACATGGCCGCTCTTAAAAAAAAAAAAAAAAGTTCTTCAAAGGTTCATTAGTAAAAGAAACAGATATATATAGAAACATGACATCTTGGAGATCTGTCTGAATTCATAAAGTGATTCTCACAGGTCTGAGAATCATTCTTTTCATGTTCTGAATGCTCTAAAGTAGGCCCTAACTTAATGCCTTCTCCTTTGCATTAATTATTAGAAGTATTACTATTTTTATTCTTATTGGTAGTAGTAGTAATATAATTATTACTAGTAGTAGTCATAGTAAAAGTAATAGTGGTTGAATAGTAATAGAAGCTGAAGTAATGGCAGGATTAATAGCAGCAGTGTTGCGGGATTCTTATTATGAACAGTGACTTTAATAGAGAACCTATTATGTAGGTATCTTTAGAGAACCATTAAAATATATTTCTCTCCAGCTGAGCCGTTAACCATCATATCAAAAAGATACCGAAGCTTAAATTAGGCTACATTATTTAACGTTTTAAATTCGGAATTAAAACCTAATGGCCCGAGTTAACCAAGCGCATCCAGACAAAGAGAGACAAACATTAGGTTAATGTGACAGACCAGTGAGAAATTGTTGAGAGAATCCTGAGCACTCTGTCAGTCTAGACAGTCAGCTCTTTTTCTGAACATCACAATGACTGCATTTGGTCAGTGTATTCAATCACTCATTCTCTCATTCATTTTCTAAGCCGCTTGTCATGAGTGCAATTGTGGGGGGTGCTGGAGCCTATCCCAACTCACAGGGCATAAGGCTGGGAAACACCCTGGAGAGGTCACCGGTCCATCGGAGGGCAGACACACAGGCTAAAACACTCACACTCAGACCTAGGGGGCAATTAAGCATCTCCAGTCCATCTGATATGCACGCACTTGCATGGAGGGAGGGAACAGGAGCATCTGGAGGAAACCTGCATAGACACAGGGAGAACATGCAAACACACAGAAAGAACCAAGAAAGGGATCAAAACCCATGACCTTCTCGCTGTGAGACAACAGCGCTACCCACTGCACCGGCATGATACCCTCAGTGTATTTAAATAGAATTCCAAATTGATATCTTAATATTTTCCACAAATACTGTACAGTATTAGATTTTCATAGGAAATTGAAGTTGCCCATTTAACAGATTATCTATCAATTTATTAAATCCACTTATTTTAACCTATGTTTAAAAACTTTTTCTTACATATCTTACATAAAACTTCATTTTCAAGTCACCTTCACACACTAAGTTTACACCAGTTTCATGGCATAAATGTCTATCCTTGCCCAGTGCTCCTTCTACCAGACGTCCACATCTTGCATCACAATCTTGGACCTATCACAAGTGACAACTAATCTAAAGGTGCCAGCGTCAAACAGGCTGTAGTGTGTCGGAGAGATAAGGAAGTTGAAAGTCAAATTCTGATAACCAGTAGCATTGAAAGAGGACGATGATGCATGGAAGTGACTCTATCATACAGGAGCTCGCACACAGGAAGTTCAAAGTAGTCAAAATGGTTTTATGTGTACCGCAAGACTCGCAGCTGATCAATACCTTTGACAGTTCGCAGTGAATTTTACCCCAACACAGAGGCCTGCTGAGGAGCTGCCAACACTAAACCTGCAGCTTTACTGCTCCAGTGGCCAGCCACTGTCAGTCTGGTGGGGGTTGTAAAGCTTGACTGAGTTTAAGTGCTTCTGCTTTGACAGGGCATGTGGGGCCTCTTAGGGCAAGCTACCATGTAAAACCCCCGCCGCACTGTAATAAAACACACTCTTCAGCATCCCTCACAAAACGGTAAGTAATTCTGCAAAGTGCTAACACTCCCAGGATCACTGTGTTCAGGAGAATAAAACTGTTTGAGAGGGATGTTTATTTCATATTTAGTCGATGTAAATTCAGTTAACACTTCTAAAGAACAGCAGTGAACAAAAGAATATAATGGCTGGGACAGATATTCACTTCATTGTGGGTCACATCGGGTCATGTTCATGATGGTTTAGTGACACCATTCAAGTCAAGGCAAGTCAAGTAGGATTTTATTGTCATTTCAGCCATATACACAGTATACAGTGAAACCACATAACGTTCCTCCAGGACCCTGGAGCTACACATATGACAACAAGCGAAGCAGCGTTATCAGTATGGTAGAGTGCGATGTGCAATAAAGTAAAAGATAATAAATAGTTATTTTTTTATTTTTTAGTTCTTTTTTTTATAATAGTTAGTTCTGTGAATAGATATATGGATGGAACAGTAATACTTGTGAGGATATTGTCAGTTTAAAAGTCTGATGGCCAGGGGAAGAAGCTATTTCCCATCCTGGTAGTGGAGGCCCGCATGCTGCGGAAATTCAGATGACCTAATCAGTGCTAGGAGGCCTGGAACACAACATGGTGAGCACCAGGGTTTGCTTTTTTCTCATTCCCTTCTTTTTTCATTCAAACGATTCTCTAAAGGTGTCATGGTTCTACATACAACAGCGAACTGGTTTATGCTTAATGGGACGCTGAATGTTTCTTCTCCAAATAGAACGAAAGGGTACTGTTACATTTCTGTGCGCCGGTGACTGATGTAAAGGTTTACAAATAAACTAGTACTTTCACTTTTCTTTAATTAACATTTATATACAGTACTGTGCAAAGGTTTTAGGCAGGTGTGAAAAAATGCTGTAAACAAAGACCAATTTTCCCAAACAGGTGCTGATGATCATCAATGTCACACGGAGGTCAAAACACGGTCATGTTTGGAACAACCGACCAGCCGAGTTCCTTCAAAAACTGTGTGCAAGTGTACCTAGAAGAATTGATGCTGTTTTGAAGGCAAAGGGTGGTCACACCAAATACTGATTTGATTTAGATTTCTCTTTTGTTCATTCACTGCATTTTGCTGATTGATGAAAATAAATGATGAACACTTCCATTTCTGAAAGCATTCTTTGTTTACAGCCTTTTTTCCGCATCTGCCTAAAACTTTTGCACAGTAATGTATATATATATCTGCGATGGGCTGGCGACCTGTCCAGGGTGCGTCCCCCGTCCTCGCCCTGTGTGCGCTGGGTTGGACGCCGGCACTCCCCCGCGACCCCGTTTGGGACAAGCGGCAGATAATGGATGGATGGATGTATATATATATATATATATATATATATATATATCACAGTATATAAATTTATATTTATATACTGTATATATATATATAAAGATTAGCTAACCCAGTTTAATATGAACAAACTAAAAGATTTATTTTTATTTTTATTAAATTAGCAAATAGAATGCCATTTATTATTTATTTATCTTATTGAAAATTTTCATTTGAACATACAGTATTTTTAACTCACTGAAACTTTAGGTTCTTCTATTTGTATCGTAAGCACAATCACTACTGGTCCATTTTGCTTTCTGAAATGTGTGTCTACCTTAGAAAGAAACGCTTTGAAACTGTAACGTTAGTGCCACCTGGAAGAGAAAAGGCTGTTTTGTTTGATGGTGTGGATATTCACAATGCCCATCACAGTGACAGGACCTGAGCCGAGCGGCGGGTGATGGAGGTGTTGACTCAGTGACAGACTTGAATTAAAGTTAGCAAAACCACAGCATTGATCTGCTGCATGGCTCACTTAGCCTGTCATTCAATCTTTTCCTCAGCTTATCTTTCCCGTAGCCTCACTGATTCAATCCCCCTCTACCCCCACCAAGTCTCCTCGTCTCCCCCCGGGCCATGACATCCTCACTCAGAGCCCCATTCCCTCAGGTTAATGACAGGCACTGATGGTAGCAATTACACAACTCTCTATCTCCTTTGGAACTGTCTCTCTGTTCCTCTGCTCCCTTTTGCTGTCTCTTCTCTCTCCTCCGCACTCTATCTCTATCGCTGTTTTCTGACCCTACAGGATTTCTCTGCTCTAAGGCAGTCATTCCAGGCTGTTTCATTCTTTCGTCTCTGGGTGTTTTCTTTTTTGCTGATCCCCTCCCTCTTCCATCAAGCCATGTCTCAAGGTCTTAAGTGAAAAGAGATATGTCTTTGAAAGGTGAAGTGAGGAACTCTGGGAGAGTTGCTGCAAAGCCTGTGCTAGGATCCGCTGAAGGTCTGACAGCGCTGCGGGCAAACGAATTTACCACTAATTTACAACATCGCCCCTTTTTCAACCCTGATCTTGAAAACTGTTCTTGAAAAAGCTGTCATGTCCAAATTCTGCAACAGATATGTGTTTCTGATTCATTTTCATGTGCAATGTTTCAACTTCTACTAATCAGATTATATTTCAAAATTATATGATTTCCACCTTTGTGCAAATAAACTATTGCTGTCAGAATAAAACCTCTGAAAAATTCAATAATCGAGAATGTGAATCAGTGTAAAAATATTGTGTTCTTGTGTCATTCTAGAGCATTGTTACTCATCTATTCATGATATTATACTCATAATAAGATACTTAAACAGAAAGGATAGATCATATTTACTATATATTATATATATATATATATATATATATATATATATATATATATATATATCCCACCTGCCACCTTTATGGCATCTACTACTATATAAATTTTTTTTTCATTCATATGTTTTTTATGCATGAATCATGCGTGTCATTCGCATTCTTGGTTTCTTGGCCCTGATTTGTACTCTCTCTGACCATGGTACACTAAACACTTGATCAGCTGCTGGGTCTATTACACAGCCCACTTCCTTCACGTGTCTCCTCTCCACACACTCATCAGTCATCGTATGTTAGAGGGCTCCTGCTCAAAAGTGATTAATGCAAATTGTGGGCTGATCTCAGCCCCAGTTGCAGAACAGCTGCCGGAGAGCTTCCACTCTTTTCACTCTCCCTCACAGATTCCACACCTGAATCAAAGGTTACTCTCATTAGCTTGGCTTCATTAGAAGTTTTGCTGCACAGTGGCCTTTAAAAAGCCATGGCATTATATATCAGGTACCTCAGAATGCTGTGTTGAGACCTCTAGTACATCAATTCTTTGTAAAATACAAATTTCATGCTTTGATGTTAAAAGTAAAACCAATTACCACTACATGGACCAAACTTAAATATGGCATTTTCCAGTAGTTACAGCCAATAATTAATTTTTTTGTTGTTGCTTGGTTTAAAATATAGTGGAAAAAATTAAAGCATCACTAACATTTTACACAGGCCACATTCACACTTTATTCTTCTTTCCAATCTTTCAATTTAGCAGATAAACGGTAACTGTTCATTATAATGTGCAGAAATGGTTTGTCTGTGGAGGATGTAGGATGATTGGCTGCTATTGTCACTCAGAAAATAAGGGTTACAGTTGTTTTTCGGTTCATGGGTGTTTCCTTTTAGACTGATTGTTTAAACTATCAGTAGTTCTGAATATCTGGTTTAAATGATCAACAGACACTGAAATAGTCCGTTAAGGAAAACAAGAGCTAATTACAGACAAACTGTTTGGAAAAATCCAAACACAAGAGCTGGTGATTGTATGAACAACTTCCACAGGGCTGGGCTGGACAAATCATAAACAGCTGCAAATTATAATAAAATACTTTCACAATCAAATACTTTCACTTCACAAAAATATAGATAAATATAGATGAATACTCGTCGGCAGTGAGAATCTGGAAAAAAGATAAGTCCCAACGTTTCTGGAACAAAGTTTTATGTACAGATGAGCAATTCTACCAACTGAACTGGTATCAAAGTGATAGAAAAGCAAAAGTGTAGAGAAAAGATATGCTAATAATCTAAAGTATACAAGATCATCTGTAAAGCATGGGGGGGGTATGACTATGGTGGTGGGGCTTGTGCTTTTGGCTCGCATGGGTGTTTCTACAACAGGCTGAATAAAACTTTACTGATTGAAACTTTATTTATTGTAACTCACGATGGTATAAATAAATGAATTGTGAAGTCTATAGATCTCTGCCAGTGTACAGAGGAATGCATCCAAACCAATTAGGAGGATGCAAGACAATAATCAAAGCCAAGTTAACAAAGTTCACACTGCCAAGTTAACAAATGACTTTATTGGAAAAAAAAAAAAGTGGAATGTTTTCAACTGGCAAACACCAAATCTTAACCCAGCTGAACATGTAGTTCAACTTCAAGCAGACTGAATAGAGAACCCCCTAATTTAATCACATTTTTTAGGGGGTGGGGGAGTGGATGCCATGGGAACCATGGATGGATGCTAAGATGGATGAATATTACAAGACCTAAGAAATTCACAACCATTCGCTGTAAAGTTCTTCTTTTCACTGTCCTTCGTTCAAGTTGCCTTGACAACAAGCATCCCATCACCTTTATAGGCTGATCAGTGATGGACAACTTGTGACCCCTCAGGGCAAGATGTAATCAGTACAAGGAGAAGTGGATTCAGACAGGGCTGTGGCACCTCGCTTCTCAAAATAACATTACCAGTCCATTGAGATTATCAGGTCTATTCTGGGTCATTTTTAAGCCTCAAATATCTAGTTAAATACAGCAAGCCCTTTGATTTCCTAATCCCCTACAATTATTGACAGATAAAATTCTCTTTACTCAGCTTCTTCACTCAAGGTAGGCAAGCAGGGAAAGATGTGGACTTCATTTTTAAAGGACCATCTACTTTTCTTCTTACTCTACAAAAAGTATGTTTTAGCACATTGCAGGATAGCCAGACGACCAAGGTCACTTGCTAGCATGGGTAAAACACAGCAGGCTTGGAGAGAATCAGAGAGAGAGAGAGAGAGAGATAGAGAGAGAGAGAGAGAGAGAGAGAGAGACTCTTGTGAAGGTGTTGGCAACATAAGGAGGAAGGCATAGTTTCCCTGAGAGAGTTCTCCACTTCCATCCCCCATAAACCCCAGTTACGCTCTGTGAGCAGCAAGCTGAGACAGCAGAGACACAGACAGGTTTAAATTCTCATCACACGGACCAGTAACATTAGCCCCTTCCCAGTTTATTTCTCACAAATTATTTTCAACTTGAAAAATCTATGAAATCCCTTTGAGACCCTTTGCTCAAAGAATTTGATACTGGTTATTTCTTATGAATTCTGGAAAAACCAGCACCAGTGCACTCTGTCCAGCACCTCAGCTAATCCCAGTAGATTTATTCAAATATTTTTTTTACCAAAATGGCAGCGGTGGCCTAGTGGTTAGGGAGTTGGCCACAGGATCGGAAGATTGTGGGTTCAAACCCCTTACCAGTAGGTTGGCCTGACGTAGCCTTGAGCAAGGTATCGTCCCCGTCACTGCTCCCTGGGCGCTTTCATAGCTGGCCCCTGCTGCATGGGTTAAACGCAGAGGTCAAATTTTATTGTGGTTCACTGTGTGCTGTGCTGTTACCTCGCAATGACGAGAATAGTCTTTTCTGAAAAAGTCATAATTTGCTACATTTTAAATGAAGTCTCTGGGCTTAGCTGGAGCTTACTGTTCGCTGTTACATTTGTAGTTTGCTGCTTGTTGATTTATTCATAACTTTGATCCAAGCATTGAGCAGTACAGCCTGATGATGGTGCAGGAAATATTGCTTTATATTGCTATTGAATTAAAGGAGCGTAGATTCAATCATAGCAATATACAGCATGTGAGCAACTGGGATTCAGAACTACAGGTGGTCAGAATAAGAAAGTGTATTAAAATCAATCAAAAAGTAAAATTGTGGCATATGCATTATCCTGATGCATTATAACAGAATTAACATCCCTAGATCCTTTATTTATTTCTTCAAACAGAGACCATTAATAACTGTGACTGCTTTTCAGTGGAATGTATACAAGACTTATGTTCTTTGGCCTCAAGGGAAAAGTATGCAATGCCCTAACAAAAGATGCTTTGATGGGTGAACAAAGTTTCAAATTCTCAACAGTGAGAGCAATTTTGACTTTGTGTTCCAACCAATGAGCTTATACATCACATATATTATTTGGACAATCAGAGGTTCGTCAAAGGAAAGTTGTTTCGTTTCACTGTGTGCTGTGTACATGGTTGAAATGAAACCTACTTGACTTGACTTGATATTAACTTGTAGTGATCAGCAAACTCTTTAAGTCAGTTTCTGACCTCTGTCATACAGCAAGGCTAATAAATACACGTGCCACATTATCATCATTGGGATGTTACCGGATACTCTTCTGTGTATGTATAAATAAAACTGAGACTATACCCTATTAACAATGTGCGCTTAGATTTGGAAATCTCATCTATTGCAGCACAACACCAGAACTCAGATACTTACCAAACCTAGAACTTGAGGCTGGAGGACCAACTGTGATGAATTTAGAAATATTATTACCATTGTTTGTTTTCAGGTTTATAATCTCTCACATATATGAAATATTATGGCAAAGTGAACCAGCATCTGAAGCATCTGCTCCAGCTCTGACTGTGCAACTGCTAAACTAAAGCTGACAGTCCCTTAATGCATAGCATCTTCATCCATGACTAGTCATTCCAGTGCTTCTCACTTCATATTGGAATTATATTCTATTGATTGTTTAGCTTTGTGCAAGATTTTTGGGCATGATGATGTAAAAAAAGAAAAATACAGTTTGCAACACAACAATAATTATCATTATTGTGTTGAAATTTGTTATAAAATCTTTTCTGAGCGCATTGTGAAATGGCCAGTTGAAGAATTCTGGGCATCTGAATATTTTATTTACAAGAAGTGCTAATTAGTCCTTTTTAATGCAGTGCAGTTTGTGAGATGTTAATGAAAAACATTGCATTCATGTTGTGGGACTACTGTTTAAACCTATTAGATAATAAATAAATATCACAACATATGGGGTACCGTGAACATTTTTTGAAGCATCAAGATATTTCCATATAGGCCACGCCTACACCCACTTCTTTCAACCTTTTAGTGGAACATCATGGACCATATCTCCTGCTACGTGGGTGGTCAGCGCTGGCTTCACTACTTATCTGAATCGGAATTTGTTATTAGGAATAGCTCAGCACACGGCTCCCTGTTTATTGTCTATTTATTATGTTTCTGTCGTTCCCCTTGTACTTTGTTTTATGAACTGACCTTGCTGTATGTTGTCTTGCTCCATGGAGAAATGTTTTCTCATTTCACTTTGTACATAGTGAGTTAATGATGACAATAACGTGAAAGCTTTTAATGACCATAATTCAATAAACTGCTTTTCCATATTATGTAGGATAGATGGGTTTACGAAAAAAAAAAACATCAGATTAAATTAAACATCAATTCAAAAGTTTCAATTAAACATCAGAAGCCAAACAGATAAAGTGGACTAAGGCGTTTCTACAATTCTACAAGGAGCATTTCACTCTCTGCTATAAGATACACTGGACAGAGCTAAACTGTCTGTCAGTTTACACAATCAGATTTAAGCCCAGCCAGCTAGACAGAACACTTTACCACTTTAAGATGTCTGTGTGATAGCAGTCTTTAACAAAAGCAGGGTGAAGGATGTCCTGCCACTTTACCACACAAAGATGTCATTACAAGACACCAGAATTTCCCTCTATTTTCTACAGACACTAAAGATGAAGTTTAAAAGGAACACTGCTGGGCAAGAGCTGTTCAGCTGCTGGACTAGAGAAGCAAATAAAATAATTAAAATGACAATGTTTATTTATATATATATATATATATATATATATATATTTATTTATTTATTTTATTTTATTTATTTTCCCTGCTGTTTAGTTTCAAACTGAAACGATCTGCTGATTGATCATTATGTTCTTTAACGCTGCACCATTTTGAGAAAATACTGTGGAGAAGATGCATGAGTTTTGGTAAAAATGTAGGTTTTTAAAGTAATAATATTGAATAATATTTCACTTTTCATCCATATTTTAAGAGGGTATTTATTTTCCTTCGTGGCCCCGGGGACTGATATATTAGGTTTTTCTGCTCCCACTCATGAGGTGATGAAGGTGTAGATTAGTTCAGTCAGGTATAAACAGTATTAACTGTGTAAATAGTGCGAGAAGTCAAACTGAGAATAAATATGATTAAATACAGATGCCACCACTTTTTTTATAATCCTTACCAGAAACATGTTGAAATTAACTTAAAGGGCTAGTCCAAAGTTTTTACCTAATCCCCATCCTC
Source organism: Hepsetus odoe (assembly GCA_017165825.1). Lineage (NCBI taxonomy): Eukaryota > Metazoa > Chordata > Actinopteri > Characiformes > Hepsetidae > Hepsetus > Hepsetus odoe. The sequence goes on along the minus strand of CM029370.1, from coordinate 23,391,606 downwards.
AGTCTCTGGTCACTTAGCACGGACAATAATATCAATGTGCTTTTCTGTTTGTTGGCAGGTGTTTTGACGCAACAGGATTTATTGTTCTGTTAAAGAAATACTGGAGCCTTCTTTTCATAAACTCAGCCTGTAAAGCAAATCACAGAACACAGGACCTTCAATAAAACAGGACGTTACCATATGGACAACACCAGGATGTCTTATAGGCGGCAAACGTGAGGGACTGCACAGTTTCTGGTGATCTGAGGAAATGAACGATAAAACTTACAGGAAGTCACTTTCATTTAGCTGTAGAAGGTTAGGTAGCTTTATTTCCTACTTGGATGCCAACATATAAATTGTTTTCTTAAACACAATGAACTCAAATGTTGCTGCATACAAGCATGTGGAAACAAATGGACTTACATTTAGCATCCCTGCACAATCATGGCACTGTGGACACAGGAAACTAAGCTGCAATACAGGAAACACTATATGGGTCAATTCTGAATTAATGGGACAGAAGTTTACCTCCTGACAAGTATTTGGAGCAACAAGGCAAAAACCATATCTGTTTTAGGTTTAATTTATTAATTTAATTCATTTTACCTTTTTTTTTCAACAAATAAAATAAAATATATGGTGTTCCCATACCCCATCATGGAAGTCCAGGTAGTGCAACCTGCTATGAGGCTGGATAGTGGATCATTTTGACTTGAGATTTCATTGGCCAACTTTAGTAAAGATGGAAATGTAAATGCAACCTCTGTAGATTAACTGTTTTATTTTGTTTGTTTGCTAATGTATTTCGAGTGGTTGTTAGGAGGCATTGCTATGCTTTATGTTCGCAGAGGGGCTGTTTCTTTAGTTCTTGTATCTTGGTTCATTCTTTGTTCTGAAGAAACATTTGCCCTGTCTTCTGTAACAATATCTGAACGTTAATAGTAGTACTCTCTGGGTAATGTTGTAAACGTCGTAAAGATTCAATATAAATTAATGTTTTTTACATATAACTAGACATTCAAGCCTAGAATCATTTAGGAACTCTTTTTTTTTTTTTTTTTTTTATCTTCCAAAATTTAACAAGACAGAGTTAGGCAGTGGTGGTCCAGTGGTTAGGGACTAGGCCCCAGGATCAGAAGGTCATTGATTCAAATCCCAGACCAGTAAATTACCTTGAGGCAGCCCTGAGCAAGGTACCGTGCCCATCACAGCTCCCCGGGTGCTGCACTGTGCATATGGATTAAACGCAGAGGATGGATTTTGTTGTGGTTGTGCTGTGCTGTGTTTCACACTGACACAGTCACTTTTACTTCACTTTCACTTAGATTGGTATGTATACCTGACATGTTGTCTTCTAACGACCACTCAACATGCTATTAGTACCGGAGTTTCCTGCATTTGCAATACTGTAAATCCGCTAGACATTTTTACTTTATAGTCAAGGGAGATGAGTCTATACGGAGTCGGCAGGCCGTCTCTCAACACTATGGATATGGCATCCCATAATCAGGATGGCTATCGTTTATGACACGCCTGACTTCTTACATTTCTGTCTCTCAGCACTTCTTTTCTTGAATATGGCCATTCAAAAATGAGTCATCGCTCACTATTCATAGGTTCATAAAATCCTGCTGAGTAGGTCACCTCTGCTCGCTCAGAATGTATGTGTAACACGTACCACTCTGCTACCCTTACAAAACGCTTCCCATAAACAGTGGTGGGACTCGGAAAAGGCCCTGTAAATGTCCCATATTTACAGTGATAAATCTTCCACATAGACAGATGAGTAGAGTTACGCTTCCCTTACCTACTTAAAACTGGCTCTCTCACTTCAGGCATTCATAGAGGAAAACACTCAGAGCTGAATTAACTCAAAGTGTTTACGTCCAGACACACCCCCTGCCTCCCCCCACAGACCCTCTTCAGTGTCCTGACACTTTTGACCACCTTGATAGTAAGTGAGTTTTCACTTTTTTGCTACACTGTGGTTGTCAGTCTGTATTGTCATTCAGTTTTAGTAGGACTGTGTTGTGAGTGATGATCTTGGCTGAGTGTTGCTGCTCACTTTCCCGAGCCCGTTTCCTCCTCCCTGACACCCTGTCTGTACTGGCAGCTCAGTTGCTGCTCTTCTTGCAGCTCAGCGTTGTGGAGGTAGTTGTGTTCTTTGGAGGTACCCTGCATCGGTCCAAGGTGTCAACTTCAGACCCCTGTGCCCTGACCCTGAACCAGGTGGTGCTTCTTCTGACACACTAACCATTCCAGTGTCCACTGTACATTAACTGTGTATAGTGACCTTGGGTTTGAAAGGTACTATATGAATCTATTTGACTAAATCTTTTATTACTATTTTCATTATTATTCTTAGTAGTAATAGTAGCAGGAGTAGCATTGTTGTTGTTGTTGTTGTTGTTGTGGTTATTGTTATTAATAAAGGATTTGTGCGAATGATTAAAAAACGTGTCCGTCAAGTGTAGTTTCCGATAAAGCTCGTCCAGCCTTTAGTTCTGTAAAGCTCGTCCAGCCTAGCAACCGTTGCTAAGGGAGTGGAAACATCAGTATTTATAGTAGTAATAGTTCTTTTGCCCATTATCTTTTTAATGTTTCTACATGTGCAAAATACTAAACCTCACAATGAAAAAAAAAATTGTATTAATGGTTTTTTTTTAATATTCACCCGGAAATAGACTGGTGAACCTTCCGAGTTGTTTCTGCGCCTTAAGCTGAATGCTGGGATGAGTGTTGGGATGAGCTCCTGCATTCTCCCCATCCATGCAAGTGATGAGCTCAGATATTGGACGGGTGGATGAATAGTGAATATTCACTGCACACATCTGTAAACCTCGACTGTATGTGTGTGTGTGATTTGTAGGATTTTGTTGTTGCTTTTAATGGAATCTGAGTTCCTATCTGCCGATCAGTCTGTATGCTTATCCGTCTACTTATCTATCTAGTTAATTCAGCAGAGCACTCACATACATGCCCAACATTTACAGACAATGAATCCATTACTAAGAGAAATATCAAGTCAAAAAGAAATCATTTTGTGCGGAAGAGATCTGGCTGGAGTGCTGTCACTGTGAGCAAAAAGTTCTAGTATAGAGATGCAGAGAGCTCCTTAAGCATTAGAGACAGTGGTATTAACATGTCCAAAGCCTTCATCATCAAATGCTCCACACTCGCAAATTTTCTGGATTTACCAGGACTGTGTTAAGAAATAGAGTCCTACTTCCTCTCCTACACGTATCAATAAGACCTCCAGAATGGTTCTTGGATTTTAATTGATAAAGAACTTCAGATCATGTGATGATTTAAGTAGGATCTTCATAATCCTATATCTCAGAATAGTTTGTTCAGGGTTTCTTCAGGGTCATTCAGTGGCATCACTCCAAAATTGCAAATTGCAAGAAGGCTACATTTGAACTTCCTAAAACAAATACACACATTACATACAACAAATACAGACATTAAGAACTAGAAAGCTCCTCTGAGACTGATGGGAGCTGTGCTTCCCTGCTAGACAATTAGGTTTGGCTGTATTTAAAACTGTTTCATCAGCATCACTGTCATTCCCTTTATGCGGTCCCCTGCACTGAAGCCCTGCACACTTTAGTGTTGTCTCACCCCCAAAGCGCACATTGGATCTGCATGAAGGGCTTTTTAATGAGCTGATTAGGTGAGTCAGGTGTGTTGGGAGCAGGGGCAGCCTTTAAACCTTCCATGTAAAGCTACTCAAGGACTGAGAAAGCACTGCTTTAATGGATGTGCTGGGTCTTGGTGAGTTAATAACTTGGATAAGTGCACGAACCTTTGTTGTTCCCGGCTCAGCCAACTCCAGCGCCTGTTTGTGCAGCTCGGCTGAGATCAGCTGGCATCTCTGGCACAGACCGGCCCCTCTGCCCTCCGGGTTTGGCCTCTGGCCCCACTGCAGCTCTTCAGCTGAGTGAAGCCTCTTCTTGGGACAGAGCCCACCGCAGTGCATGGGCTCTGTACCAGCCGAGCCTTCAACGAACTGAATAAAAGCAGTGAGGTTATTATTTAGTCTGTACATACGTTCACACTTATTTAGTTGTCTGCTGGGATCTGATGTGAATTTGGGGTCATTTGTTGTGAGCAGCATCCAGAGAAATAGACATGTTGCACTTGCCACTTAAAAATTAAAGACATAAATATTCTGCCATGGCACAGAAGAGTCAAAAGCCCTTAACCTTAATGAATAAACCAAGTGTTACTTTTCAAATCATCTTTAAAAAGATCATTAAAATGACACATGCAGAACTTTTGACCATTTACTCTGAACAAAGCACACCTAACTGCAACACCTAAGAAAACTTTAGGTGCATCAACACATCCTGCCTTCTGCATCTCTCAGTCTTACCGTGAACCTCCTGTAGTCCATTCTACGTCTTCCAGCACGATTTGTGTGCATGATTCTGGTCAGATTTCTCCTAAACTGCCTGTTAACTCAAAGTTTGCCATTAGTGAGGGGATGCGTTGGTTTCTCAGGGTGGTCTTCCATTACTCTGAGGTTAAATACTCTTTAGCTCACTAAGCTTCCAGCCAGGTGAGGAGAATAGATCACACGTGTCCTGAGCTCTGCAGAAGGACAAGATTGAAGTTTCTGCTTTAAAGTTGCTCGGGTGTCAAAATCGGGACACTGAGGGGCGGAGAATAATCCTACACTTTTCACCCGGCCGCCCACACTGCGATTGGCCAGAGTAAACTAATGCCCGATTTGCTGCACGGTGATTGGCTGGGAGTTTATTATAGGCGCCAATTCCAGCGCTTCACTGGTCAATCACAGATAGTGTGGGCGGGGCTTGTCATAATATTGGGGGGTTGTATTTTTTACTTCTTTTTGTTGTCTTTGAAGAAAGTAAAAAGGCTGCTTTTTTTAATTTGTCTTTTTTCTGGACTCATTTCCAAAACATTCACTGGAGCAAAATAAAGCAAAAACACACACAACGCTTCAGAGGCATTCTCCAGTGGACAGGCCGGACCGTCCCGCCGCCGTTACTCTGGCGCCCCCTGACGGCCAGACTCAAGAACTGACAGAAAGCCTAGAAGACCTGGATTTTTAAAAGTTATCTTCATGACTCAGTAGTGAAAGTGAGTCAATGTGTTGTTGAAAGTGAATTAATATGGGAGGTAGGGTCATAGGGACACACTAAAATCCATTTAGCCCAATTTAATTAAATCTCTTTTTTTCTAATTATCTATTTATCTAATTAGATCTCTTTTTTTACTGAATGAGCTGCTGATGTAGAAATAGACCATAGTGGAGTAACCAATACTCCCTTCTCTCTCTCTCTCTCTCTCTCTCTCTCTCTCTCTCTCTCTCTCTCTCTCTCTCTCTCTCATGTTAAGTTTATCTAATTTGTCAGCTCTGGTCCTAAAGTCTAAAGTAAACACACACACACACACACACACATTCACACCTTCACACAACATACATATGCACACACACACACACACACACACAGAGGACCAGTTTTTGACCAGGCTTGCAGTGAGTGGTCAGACTGCAGGGTGTGTGGACTATGTAATTATATATTGGTTTGCACTGGTGTCATGAACTTCTCTGAAGCATCTCCGCTACATGCAGCATCCTCTTCTCCTCCGCTTTCCTCACTTTAAGCAGGACCTCCTTTCTTTCATTCTCATCCCTGTCCTGTGTTGTAATTTTAAATGCAATGCAAGAACCACAAGAGGCATCTCTGAAACATGGCAGTGGCTGTTTGATTGCATTCAGCCACAAGTGCACCAGCTACTGACACTGGAGGACTGCTGCATCCTGAATGTTACAGGACTTATTACAAAACAGTTCCTACCTTTTGCTTCCTTTTCAGAAGGTGACTGGTGAACCCAAATATCCCATCAGCTTCCATAAGGCACATGCTAAACTCCACAGGTGTTGGGATTTTTGATGCATCCTCACATTTGTGTGTCAAGTCTTGTAAAGCCATTTGAAGCCGTTTCCTCTCTTAACCTCTCTTCACCTGAAGGCAGATCACTCTCTTTCTCTCTCTTTCAGTTTAGTCCTGTGTTCTCATCAAAGAACAAATTTCATCTCGCATATCCTCCTCTGCATTCCAAAGTCCCCTGGGATCACCTGCTCTCCTCACATCCCAAACGCAACAAGCAATACTCCAGTCTCTCCTGCTCCTCCCTCTACTTTCTTCATCTGCTCCTCCTCCTTCAATCACTCCACCTCCACTACAGTCCCTCTTTCACATCCACCCCAAAAAGCCCAAGCCCTTCTCCTTCTTTGTCTTTTGGTCCACTTACTGATGGTGCTGATGTTTTTTTTAGATGTTGTGTTCAGTGATGCACTCCTTTGATTGAAGGTGACCGTGTCCTCCTTCTTCTCGTTCCTCTTTCTCCATCTTATTCCTTTCCTCCTTCACACTAGGAATCTCCTTTCCCTCCTTCATCTTCACTTCTGTGCTTGTGGTAGCAGATACAAATCTGGTGGTTTCTAAAGGTGAAGGAGCTTTGGCAGTACGGAAATCCGTAATTGTACACACTGAATTCTCAAAATGAAATAAGGATCCACAATGAACGCTGGACACAGATGAACACTGTGTTTATGGACTGAACTCTTGGAGGGTGCCAACAGCATTAACTCCCCCACTTTGAAATGTAAACCTCTGACAGCGAATGGCTACATAATCTTTGGAGAACCTATTGACCAGCGACTGTCAAGACCCCCTCACCCGCAAGATAAAGAGAAAAACATTAAGCCCACGGTGCAGCTCTTTTTGTAAAGAGAAAAAGGAAAAACCCACAAGTCACTTTGAGCACAAAGTCTAATTGGGTTGTTAGTCTATTATTCTTCTTGTAGTGTTTAAGGTGAAATGTAGGCCTGAACCTCAGCCTCGCCACAATAATCTTATCAGGGCCACACAGAGGCGCTCGTTTCAGATAAGCAGAGCACATTACTGACCTCAGCACAGTCATTCATGTCAAAGCCTTGGCGATGCGGCTGCAAACACACGTTCTACAGGCCTGGATCTGCTCACTCCATTTCCTCTTCTTTATTAGCTTTCATGAAGTCCGGCGAACAAATCCCTCCGTTTATGCGTTTGTGCTCCATCACTTCATTTTGTTCACAATTCTTCCAGAAGACTCATTTGTAGGGTGTTCTTTCTTTCTTTCTGTTCATTTCTTTCTTTCGTACTTTTCTTACTATCTATCTATCTATCTATCTATATATCTTTCTTTCTTTCTTTCTGGAACTCAGTTTGTTTCTTTCTTTATTAGATTTTATTGTTTATTTCTTCTGTTTATCTTTTTTCTTTCTCTTTCTTTCTTAGATATTTTTCTTCTTTATATTTCTCTCTTTCTTTCTTTCTACTACTGAATTTGTTTTTTTTTTTATTTGTTTTTTTTCTTCTTTTTCTTTTTTCTTTCGTTCTTTTTGCAATTCAATTTGTTTCTTTCCTTCTTATGTTTTATTTTTTCTTTCTTCTGTTGATCTTTTCTTTCTTTCTTTCTTTCTTAGATATTTTTCTTCTTTTAATTTTTTTCTTTTTCTTTCTTTCTTTCTTTCTTAGATATTTTTCTTCTTTTAATTGTTTTCTTTTTCTTTCTTTCTTTCTTTCTTTTATTAGTCTGAGCGTGAATGTTCTTTTTATTTGATAGCCTGACTCCATTTCTCTTCCTTCATCCCCCTACGATCTACCATCCTAGACCTAAAGGACTGATGAAAAAATCTCATCACCACTCTGACAGCAGTGTCACTGATGCCTCATGGGAAATGTGGTCAGCCAAACGCAATCCGTCGGTCTAATAAGCCGACGATGTGTTGCCTGCTCATCATCAAGATGTCTCTGTCAGTTATATGTGTAGGAGAAGTGACTTCACTCAGTGGGTGTTATGAGTCCTGTATTATATCTTTTCATCAGAAAGCACTCTAATCAGCTCCTCACTGTAAGCAGGGGAGAACATGTCTGTCATTTTGAGGTGAGATTTCGTTTGTGACAGATTATCAGGGTCCAGAGGTCAATCATTATAATCCATTGTGAAGTGATTTGTAACTTGTCTCTTAGACACGAACAAGGCCTGCCCTGAATCCCTGTGGGACTCCCTCAGCTGTTTTCGACCCGTGTAATCTCACTGTGGACAGCTTGCCCTTAATGAGGGCACGAGGACAATATATATCCACATCATCACCATGCATATTCACCATTATTCACTCCTGGATTTACAGTCTCACAGAGATAAACCACTTCTTACTGTACTACGTCCATTAAGGCAGACAGCATATCGGACTTCTAGGAAGTCTGGTGCAGTTATTTGCATGTTAGTTAGTGGAGTTTTCTACTAAGATAAATACATTTAATTCACTGGAATTAAGGTTGGATTTAAGGAAAAGCAGACTATGACATTGTATGAATTGAATTTTATTCTCCTTTTACAAAAATCATTTACAAAAGGATAGAACATTTCATATGTTTAGTGGTCACATGGACGTATATTAGCCAAAAGATCTATAGATAGTAGAGAAAATCATATTGACCAGAAGACATTAGTGGTGCTTCTTCCAGTGGACACACTACAGGACTGTAGACAGGCAGATAAAAAAAGACAGCAATTGGAGGCAATCATGCACCATTGTGCATGTCAGTAGTTTAATCCACACCATCATCATTTGCCAGTCATGGAGCTTTGCGGCCCCCCACCCGCCACCCCTAAATCCCTTATTTCCCTTTTAACATTCAGAACCCTTGGGCATGGTTAGTCTGTTCCAAGGTTGGCCCTCAAAGAACATTAGAAAGAATAGCCTGGATGTACATGGCTGCCGCGCTGTATGACGCTTTCATTTTTCTGTCTTTTCTTGTGAGATCACCATCAAAATAGACTTACAAACAACAAGCACAAGCATAAGAACAAGAACCACTCAAAAGTGTACGGGATAGACCTTAACAGCACAGTAGCCCAAGTTCAGAAAAATACAAATAATGAAAATAATGCTAATATAAATTTCAATAAATAAAAGGCCAAGACTGCTGTTCTGTAATGGGCTAATTGTCAGAACTGGCTGACTCAAGTTAATAATCACCAAGAAAAGTAATCCCTGTATTCAGTCCATCAGCTTCTCCTGAAGAAAGGTCAGGACCACAGAAAGCATCACAATAAAATAATACAATATCATTTAAAAAAACATCACACTCCTCAGACTGAAACCATTTTATACATATCTTTGAAACATGCGCAAGCTCACATACTCACTCACACACACACACACACACACACACACACGCATCATGGTCAAATATATCGGACTGATTCATTCACAACAAGATGCATAAAAATTAATCCACAGTCCAGTATAATCAGTTTAAAAAGTCACCCAGTTGTCTTCAGTCCAATCCAACCATCAGGATGCTCGTCCATGGAACAGATGATTCTTTCCACAGTCTGCCCAAGTGGTCCTAAACATTTCACAATTTTAGCAAAGAACTGTTGAACTGTTAAGAACCACTTGACCAAAGAGGGAGTCAAATGGCATCAAATGGCAGCGTTTACCAAACTGTAGCTCCATCTGCAAGTGGATTCTTCCTCCTCTCAGTTTAACACTAGTAAAAAAATAGGACCTATTTTGGCTCTGAAACAGAAACAGATGAGCCATCCAAGCCCAACTGCTCTGTTGCTGTGTCTCTGGTGCTTATATATATCTCCAGACAGGGGCAGGAAAGAAGCTGTTTGCTGAGGATTGGTAACAGGTTTTGCTGGTCAGGGGGGTTTCTTTTTAATGCATGAGCTTGAAGAAGAAGGAGCAACTTTCAGCAATCCTGCTAGACTGGAATTCAGGCAGAGGCCAAAGTTAACATTTACATATGAAAGAGAAGCAATAAAATGGATTAAATAAGCAAAGTTATTAAGAAGTAAGATGTAAGTTAACTGAAAAACATAAAGGTTAATGTTATTTCTCCTTCTTGTTGAAACTGTGTAAGTAAATAAAATAGATGTTTCAAAATATCCAGGCGTTAATTAGTGAATTCAGTCACACAGGTTATTCCACGTTCCATGTGCATGACGTTAATTGAAAGCAGAGTCATTAGAATGATACGCTCAGGAGTCGGCACACAGTTTACACTGTGTCCAGTGTAAAACTCCACATAGAGAGACAGAAATTCCCCTAGTGTTGAGAAGTGGGCCAGAAAGATGGAGAACCATCCCAGTTTGTGATCCAGAGCTAATCACTTAACATCACTACCTGACCTCCCTACTGCTCTCATGGCTGAATGCAATCAAATCATCATAGCAACATTCCAACATATAGTACAGTCTGCTCAGAGACGCAGAAGCCAGTACTGCAGAAAATCATTCATTAACACCTGTGAGTTCAGAATAAATGCTCTCTTCAGACACTTGTCGCAGCGTTGTGGAAGACAATGGGGCAGTGTTGGCCTAGTGGTGAGAGACTAGGTCGCAGGATTGGAAGGTTATGGGTTTAAATCCCTTACCAGTAGGGTGCCCTGAGATACACTTGAGCAAGGTACCTTTCCCCATCACTGCTCCCTGAGCGCTTTCAGTAGCTGCACGTGTGTGTATGGGTTTAATGCAGAAGTTGAATTTTGTTGTGTCTCACGGTGTGCTGTGCTGTGTTTAACAATGACAATAGTCACTTTCACTTTGTAGAGTAAACTGTGTCAATTATTTTTCAAGTTCCAGTCAGAGCGCAGAGGCCCACTTTGTCTCGTCTCCTACCATGTTTTCTTTTTGACAAGGAAGAATTAAGGCATTTTCAAAACTCCTGTTCTCTCTTTTTTCTTCGGTCTTCACTGGATTAGAGTTTTATACAGCTGTTCCAGGAAAGGTAGAATCTCACTTTTACACATGCACACACACACACACACACATACACACTCTATGTACAAAATGCTAGCAGGCAGTAGCAGAAAATCTTTTAATTAGATTGGCCGGTGATGCCATTTGGACCATTTGTGTTTGTAAGTGAAGTGTCACGAAAATGTAAAGACGCAAAGAAAGTTTGCATAAAGTTTGCAAAGAGACTCTTTACTAATGTAAATATTTTCTAATAATGATTCTGGATTCAGTAGAACCACTTTAAACTTTTAAAGGTTTCTTCTCATATCCCATTTTTTCACATTTTTTCCACTAAAAGGTGGGATTTTTTTTTTGTATGCTTTCTTATGAGCAGTTTCCACTTGGGGTGTCTTGCAAAAGCTATTTTAAGAAGGTATGTTCGGCATTCTGCAGTTAAGATGCAATCCATTAGCATGTGCAGTATGGGCTGATTCTATCTTCTGCCACCCCACACACACCGGCCAAACCTGATTCCTTAGTCACGAGTGGACCTGGCTTCTGGCATTCTGCCGCTGAGAGAGAGAGAGAGAGAGAGAGAGAGAGAGAGAGAGAGAGAATAACCAGAGATCATCTATCATTGCAAAACTTCGTAAAATAAAACTAATCATGTTCAGTTTACAAACCTAGGGCTGTCTCATCTGAGGGCCATTTTCCAGCTCTGATGTTTAGTGTTCCATTTAATCCTATAAGCATACTTTTAAGATTGTTAAACACAGTTGTGATGCCGTGTTAAGTATACACATAGCTGGCTGATCTGAGTATTCATGTGAACCTACTGCTGCCATAGGCTTTTCCTGGAGGGGTATGAAGCCCCCCAACATTGGGTAGTGGAATTGTGGAAGTGAAGGAGTGATGAAGCTCTACCCAACACCTTTGGGATGAACTGAAATGGGAGTTTTTGATCCAGAGAGAAAATCCTCCCAGCAGAATGATCCAGTATCTTGTGTGAAGGTAGAAAATTAGAGGCTTTTACAGTTTTCAAATCAAATTTTTGTATTTGATCCTACAGTGAGGTGAGCAAGATTTTGATATGGTGGTTATAGTGAAAATATCATCAAGCCTTAAGACGTTAGTCCAATAATCAATATTCTGTACACTAAAAGGGGAAAAATAAGCATAAAGTACAAAACGTGTATCTGTTTCATTCTATGTGTGTGTGTGTGTGTGTGTGTGAGTCTAGATCTAATGTTAAAGGTAAAGGTGCATGTGATCATAAAATGAGTTTGCGTGTCTGACAGTTGGTACTTCCGGCCTAAACCTGCTGGCACTGTTTAGCCAGTTGCATTAGCACCATCCCACTCCCTCCAGATCATAACTCTGGTATGGGGAACATGCATTTTCAAGCTCTGAGCATTCATGCCTTCCACTCCCACCTACTGCATTATTGCCTAATTCGACACCGTCTAACCAATAAGGCTTTTAGCTAAAGTCTGTCACAGTGTAAACCCTGTAAAGTTAGTAGCTGCATTGGATGAACAATGAAACTTTTTCATTTCACTAATTTCTGGGCTTCTCTGTAATCACAGTATCAGTATACTGTGCAGCATGATTACTGCGATCAAAGGCGACTTCAGAACTGTTTCTGTACTGCCCCAGAAACAAGAATCAAAGCACCCAAAAGTCTCCAGTCTAATCTCCTTCACACTGTGTGCACAACTATAAGGCCAGTGAGTATTTTGAGGGTTAATTTAAATCTGGAACAAATCCAGTGCTATCAGTGAGTCCAAAATGTAAAAAATCCTGAAACCTGAATATTTTACAAAGGAAATGTGAGTGTGAACATTATCACCTTATTTTATTCATTATTACCTAATAAACAATTACTAGGCAACTGTTACTGTACAGAATTGTTGTGCAACTAAATGAAAAATTAAAAATGTCTTATCTCTTGTTTATCTGTCGAGAATAATGAACAAAAAACTCTGATATTTAAATCTGACATTTATTAAAAAAAAAACAATTCAGCAGCAGCAGCCACAGGCTCATTCTTTGGCAGTTCATTTGCGTCTCTTTTTCTCAACACGTTCTTTGCGACCCTGGTGACTGTTTGCAATAAGCCGTTTGATGGTTCTGTGCTCACATCTCAGTATCTTAGCAAGTTCAAGAGAGCTGCTTTAATAACATTTTATAAATGTACTTATCTTAAGAAATTTAAAAAATGAAAGAAGCTTTTTTTAGAGAAAACAAGAAGTTTAAGTAAATCAGTATTAAACGGTTTTGGCGTAAACAAGACTCTGACAAGACAGCTGGTGCTTAGCTTTTTACTTTTCTTCACTCAACCCAGTTAATGAATTTCAGATTGTGATTTATGGTTCGCAACCCAACTGTCCTGCAAGCTGTTGGGTCAGTTTCTCTCTGCAGACCAAGGCTGCACTGCCAGTTCTGCAGCCTGATCCACACTCAGGGACTCCACCGACAGCAGGAAATCGATTGGTATGTTCTTTGTCTCGGGATTCCAGAAACCAACAGGATATTCGCATGCATACTGACAGAGAAAACTATACACAGCTAGTGCTTCCTTCATTCTTTAAATGTGTCTTTCAATTGCTGCGTGCATTTAACACTTTTCATGATGTCATGATGACTTTCTTGTGATTTTATGGAATGATGAAGCACCAGACAAGCAGGCCTGACAGCATAACGCTGATGATACACCACTCATGCTCCCTGTACTTTGAGTTTCGTTTTTTTCTGGCACGATTAAAAGTTAATTCTTTGCCAGAGTTTCCTCAAGAACATAGACCCATATTTAAATAAAGTATTGCTGTGAGCTGACTGTATCAACAAAGCACTCGGGTTCATTTGTGATGTCTGAACACTTTTTTCCTCGACTCTTAATTTAAACACATCTTTGTTTATGCTCATTAATATAAGCCTCGCGCTCAGATTTATAAATACATTACGTGTCTGAATGTAAAGTGGCTAAGCACCGGACGTTAATGAAACAAAAGAAATTAAATGGTGTTTATTTACTTAATTCAGTCCATGATGTTTTATTCAGTGAATGGAAATGAACCTCGCTGCTGCTGCTGAGGTGCAATCATTGTCCTTCACGTTGGTCCTCGTCCTTCTGCCAGCAGAGAAATCCACATAACTCACCGCGACAAGGTAATCACCAATCACCATCCTGCACAGGAGTTCATTACCATTCACGAATACAGATTCAAGCAGGCCATCTCCAACAATAAACTTCTATTCATGTCAATTACAGAGGGGTTCACCTCCGGGGAAGGGCGATTCAAAGTAGTCCTGGTCAAGTAAAATGGATGGTATTTTGTTATTAATTGATTCATTAATGTATTTATTTCTTTATTTATGTTTAATTAACTATCTAGATTACAATTGAGATCCTATAGCTCGGACATGTTTGATGACGCTCGGTTGTTTCTTTGCACTTGCAAACCCCTATCTGACAGCTTCAGAGCAAAGGGCTGATCCGCAGCCGAAGGAAGGGGAAGCAGAACCAGTACGTTAAACTGATTATCTGCTGTGGCACATTTAACATCTAATTGAAAATCTTCTGCTGAAATAATCAGATGAATGCTTTCTTTCATTCTGCTAATAAATGCCATTAGCATTTCCAGGAAGCAGGCCAATCACAAAGCCTCAAACAAGGTAGGCTAGAGTGCACATTTCTCCCAATCCACAGACCACCAAAAACGTCTCTCTTCGTACACCGTCTGCATATGTATGGAAATCAGTATAGAGATTTTTCATGTTATGTCTGAAGAGGCATATTTGATGCCCTGCTTCATATATTATCTGATTGATGCATTAATCACACAATTGGGAGCATAACCAGATCCTCCTGAATTAAACAGGACCACATGGCCGTATTTAATGCAATGGTATCTCCATCTTCTACACATCAGCCTCACTGTCACTGGTCTAAAGCAAGCTGGTTCCTTTCAGTGGCGCTGATATGTTTAGGTTTACCTCATGTTAACCCTTTCCTCCCCTGAAGTATTGTTCAGTTGTTGTTTTTCAGTTAGATTATTCAGTAATTGCTATGAGATTAAAATGAGAGTAAATTATGGAAGTGAGGCCCCACCCACGGCTCCTTTCAGTTAAATGAATAAAAAAAAAAAACACGTTTATTACTTTGCCTGTTGAGCCGCTGGCTCTAATGAGCTGAAGGGAAATGCAATTTTCCAGCAGCATGAATGATCAGACATACGCCTGGTCTGAGCACTCCTGCCCAGTCTTCGTTGTGACAATGAATGAGGGTTAAAGTACATTTAAAAAATAGAATAATAACAAAATAAAATTGCATCAGCCTGTAATCACAGCCCAGTATCTGTTGCCGATTATTTTACTGCATATTGTTTAAATGTATATTTGTTCTGGGTTTTTATTTATTTGTGTTATATATTATGTTGATGGATTATATCCAGTCATATAACTGGTAAAAGAAAGTGTCACATGCTCATTTAAAGTCAAGGCATCTGTGAAGACAGTTACTGCGAATACTAACATGATATTATTACATTAATGGACATAAACTGTCATATGACATTTGCATTGACATGTTTATGACACAGTTACATCAGTGTCGGGTAGCAGGCTCCAATTAAAATGTTCTATAAGTTTTAATCAGACATAATTAGACTAAGCTTGAACTAAACAGACACCTTTCCAGTCAGAGGGGAGTGTGAGGTGGCATATGTGTTCATTAGGTTCTGTTCCTAAATATGTTTGTGCTCAAAGTGAATAGAGAGTAAAGCAAATTTTTTCTGATATGACTTCAGAGAGCTGCTTTATTACTCTCTGCGGAGCAAAGTGAGCTCAGTAGAGCTCTGACACTGATGTGATTTGAAATGATGAAGCTACCAAAGGGGGATGATACAACACTGGCTCCACCTTGGGTGTAATTAGGCATCTTCATTTTCGGGCACTTTTGCCCTTGTGTGTTGAGGTAACTCTTGAGTTTGTTATAATAAACAGCTTTTGAAATGCTAAGAGAGTGAAATGTTGATGTAATGAGATCCCAGTGAGCCCACAGATCAACTCCCAGTATCTGCTCTGGGATCCCCAGCTCAAATCATGAACTTTTTCACCAGTCAAAACTTTTTGATTTCCAGAGTATCCCCCTGAGGTCCTTCTTTTTGAATCATTAAGCCACAGAAAAGGACGCTGAGACGTAAAGTATCTACAGTAGTTTTTAAGACTCAATATTTTTTGGCATCCTAAAGTAGAAAGAAAGTGAAAGTGACAACCCTTGTCATTGCAAGGTCACAGCACAGCAAGCGTGAACCACAACGAAATTGGACCTCTGCTTTTAACCCATGCACACAAACACCGTGCAGCAGTGGGCAGCTATCGAAAGCGCCCGGGGAGCAGTGACGGGGACGGTACCTTGCTCAGGGGTACCTCAGGGCAACCTACTTGTGAGGGAATTGAACCCACAATCTTCCGATGCAGGGCAAACTCTCTAACCACTAGACCACCGCTGCCCTGAATAAAAAATAAAAGTAAGAAAGAAAGAAATAAAGAAAGAAAGATTATTAATCTTAATAGTCATTGTTGTTATTCAATTATATTACTGTACTTCTGTTCTCCTGTACTTGTTCCTGTTCCTCTTTCTCTATATCTTTATATATATTTTTTCTTTCTGTACACCTGTCTTTTTTATAAGAGCCCTGTAACGCCCTAATTTCCCATTCGTGGGATAATGAAAGATCACTCTACTCTACTGTTCTCCTTGTTCCACATGGTGGCGATAGAGCTGAGGCAAAATTCAGAAATGTTTGACTTCTGGTCTCTGCTCACAGGCTGGCAGTTCTTGGTGCCACTGAATAAAGAATAAAAGTAAGAATGAAGTCGTGTCAACTTCTAAATATTTGAATCCAAGTAATTAAGTGCTGAGTTCATACAGCAGAAGAAATACAGGAAGTCCGTACTTCGAGTTTGGTACTGAAGATGCATTAGAGGTCAAGGTGCTGTTTAGTATGGCTGTGTAAATGTGTGCAGTATCTTTAATCAGGTCTGTCCATCTGTCTATCTATCTATCTCTCTATCTATCTATCTATCTATCTATCTATCTATCTATCTATCTATCTATCTGTCCATCTATCTATCTATCTATCTATCTATCTATCTATCTATCTATCTATCTATCT
>CM029370.1:23179944-23369777 GCA_017165825.1 Hepsetus odoe | reverse complement strand
ATCTATCTATCTATCTATCTATCTGTCCATCTGTCTATCTATCTATCTATCTATCTGTCCATCTGTCTATCTATCTATCTCTCTATCTATCTATCTGTCCTTCTGTCTATCTATCTATCTATCTATCTATCTATCTATCTATCTATCTATCTATCTATATATCTATATATCTGTCCATCTGTCTATCTATCTATCTATCTATCTATCTATCTATCTATCTATATATATATCTATATATCTGTCCATCTGTCTATCTATCTATCTATCTATCTATCTATCTATCTATCGTTCGGTCGGGCCAAATTGTGAAAATGACAGGTGCTCAATGACAGTGTGAGGTGCTCCAGGTATACAGGGGTTATTACAAGGGCATGCAAAAGTTTGGTTAATAATTATAAAAATAATTAAAAACTATAAAAAATTATACAAATAAATAATAATAATAATGTTAGTAATTGTGAAAATGTAAGTGATCAGAAGTCAAGTCAAGTCAAGTCAAGTAGGATTTTATTGTCATTTCAGCCATATACACAGTACACAGTGAAACGAAATAACGTTCCTCCAGGACCCTGGTGCTACACACCAGACAAGACACAAGACAAACACAAGACAACATAAGACACAACACGGGGCAGATGATCGAAGATGATCGAAACAGCAAAAGGCATAAAGTTAAAGAAAAGCAGAGACATCATTTTAAGTCGAGACCCCAGTTAGAATCTTTGGGATGTGCTGGAGAAGACTTTAGGCAGTTACTTTTCCATCATCAGTACAAGATCTTGAGGAAAACTGAATGCGGATCTGTATTGAAATCTATTGATTTTATATTGTATTAATCTAAACTCTGCGTCCAATCAAGCAGTAGACTTTTCTGTCTAGGCAGTGTAAACTCAACAACAACCTCCTCACGTCCACTTTAATGAGCCCCTCTGTCTGTGGAGAAAACATAAAAAAAGGTCTTAGGAGAGTTTCACCCACCACCCCACCCCTGGAGCCTGTGCAGTCCTTTTGGGCCTTCTTTTAAAACAGGGCTTTAAAACAGAGACATCAGGCAAGCATGATCTCGGTGAACTCCAGCAGCAGTTTCATCCCCCTCTCCGTGGACTTCTCCCACCCTGAAGACTACTTCATCTACGCCTTCCACATCCTCTTCGCCATGTGTGCCTCACTGATGGCCGGATCAGTGCTTTTGGGCATCCTGAGGACCAAAGTCCTGCGTTCTCAGAACAGGTTCCTGTTCATGATCAACACGAGCATCAGCGACACCCTGACGAGCCTGTCCGTCTTCTACCTGGGCCTGTTCGATGTGCAGGAGGGCTACCCGTCCAGGAACGCCACCTTCTACATCCTGCCTTCCCTGATGGGGGTGAACATCTTCACCTTCATGTTCGCCCAGTTTGACCGCTACTGCGCCGTGTGCCACCCGTTCTTCTACACGCGCCACGTCTCCAGGCAGCTGGTGATCTCCGTGTGCGTCTACTGCTGGCTCCACATCTACACACAAGTGCTCGTGACCAACTCCTTGCCCGTGGCCACAGCGGCCAAGCTCCACGCCTTCAGCGTGGCGAGCCTGCAGGTCGTGGTGCTGGTCAAGGTGCTCATGACCGTCAAGCTGTACGTGGTGGCGCAGTCGCAGCTGAAGCGCGAGCCGCCGGGACCCGAAACCGACAGCAAGCGCGAGTCTCTGCGCCTCATCATCGTGGTGGTCGTGTGCTTCCTGTGCCTGTGGGGGCCGTCCTTCGTCAACATCGTGGTGAAGCAAGTGAGCAACCAAGGGCTGTTCTTCAGGAACGAAGCCACCAACCTCTTCGCCATCATGGCGCGCGGGAACGCGCTCAGCACGCCCGTGCTCTACCTGTGGAGCAGCCCGGCGCTGCGCGCGGCCGCGTGGCGCGTGGGCTGGAACAGAGTCCTGCCCACCTGGACCAGGTGCCCATCGTGCCCACCATGCCCACCATGCCCACTCCCCACTCACCATGCTCTAACGAAATGAGAAGAAAGAAAGAAAGAAAGAAAGAAAGAAAGAAAGAAAGAAAGAAAGAAAGAAAGAAAGAAAGAAAGAAAGAAAGAAATGCATTGATTAGTACACATGCACACAAGAACTGGCCAAAGTCTGCAAAATGAAACATGAGGCTGTGCTGATGCAATACTCTGTCTATAAAATTCATTTAATATCCGTGTTTTTTACTCTGTCTATCTATCTATCTATCTATCTATCTATCTATCTATCTATCTATCTATCTATCTATCTATCTATCTATCTATCTATCTATCTATCTATCTATCTATCTATCTATCTCTCGCTCTCTCTCTCTCTCTCTCTCTCTCTCTCTCTCTCTCTCTCTCTATAGGACTCACCAGAAAAAGGTCTTCAAGCTCCAGAAGGTAATCTGACAGTGAGCCCTGCATCAGTGTTAGACTAAACCTTTGACCTCTGAAGTGACCCCTGTTAGATCAGACAGCTTGTCTGTTTCTCCAGATGCTGCTACAGTCTGATTTTGAACTGATTCTGAAATGTGAGCTGGATTTAATTGTCACTATGAGTTTAAACTCAATTCAAACTCACAAAATAACCCCCTCAGTCCTGCCCGTCCGCTTTAGTGAACGGCCAGACGGTAATGTCTGATGTATCTCAGCGTCCTCATTCTTTGTTTTCCCATTTTCCCTCCAACACATCAGGCTTAAACACTCAGTGAAAGCAAAAGGTATCACCGTGCAATATACACACAAAGGAAAATGATCTTGATGTTTTGATTATATATATTTTTACAAATAAGAATAAGATAATATATTCTTCGGAGAACACACTTTTCAAATGTGACGTTTTAGTGTCCGCTATAGAGTGTTTATATCCTCAGATTAACACATTAAAATATAATGTACTAAATGAAACATAACAAATGTAACAATATTTTCAATTCAATCATTAAACAGTAACTGTTCAAATAAACCTGTCAAAGCAAATACACTTTTAAAAATAAATTTTTAAAAATTAAGAAAGAAAGTTTCATGATCTTGTCCTAATCCTGGGAGGAGGGACAAAGGCCATAACTCTGGGTATGTATGGATAGATAGATAGATAGATAGATAGATAGATAGACAGATAGATAGATAGATAGATAGATAGATAGATAGATAGATAGATAGATAGATAGATAGATAGACCAACAGACAGATAGACAGATAGATAGATAGATAGATAGATAGATAGATAGATAGATAGATAGATAGATAGATAGATAGATAATTAGATATTTAGATAGATAGACAGACAGATAGATAGATAGATAGACAGACAGTCAGATAGACAGACAGACAGATAGACAGAGAGATAGATAGATAGACAGACAGACAGACAGATAGATAGATAGATAGATAGATAGATAGATAGATAGATAGATAGATAGATAGATAGATGGATAGATAGATAGATAGAAATTTCTATACATCTTATCGCTGTGGCTGACACTCACATTTTGCTCAGTTGGCTTGAACATTGGCCAATCAGTCCCACAAGGTGGCGTCTAGGACACGGATGTCTAGGCTGTTGAGACGTGGGCTCATGAAAATTTAAAACATAATTTTTAACTCTATATCTATATCTATATCTAAGTCCTTTCTGAACTGAACTATGTTTCTGTGATTTTGTTTTGAATGTGAATAAACTCCAAACTCCAGAAGATCTGAAGAATGTTTAAATCATTGAATATTTATAACAAACTGATAAAAAAGGGAATTTCATTGATTTTCAAAGATCATATTGTAATGGTGAGGATGGAAACAAAGTAATTCAGACAGGTGTGATGTAAAATCCTCCATTCTAGAGAAAGTCTGAGTTTTTACACTGTGGCAATGACAGGAATCAGACATGAAGAGTTTAATAGTTCTAAAAGTTAAATCCCAGAAAGTTATTTAATAAAATGGTTATGCAAACAGTACTGTAGTGTAGACGTCTTGCACCCCCCTCATGTATTAATGATTTCCTTCTAAAGAGCCAGACTTTCTTGTATTTTAACGTATTGTTGAGGAAAAGTTCTCCAAGCTTCATGCTGGACAAAGTTTTTGTTTCTCACTTTCAGTGCAGTCCCTGTACCATCAGACCAGACCATCAGATTGTTTTTTGTTTGTTTATTTTTGTGGGTAAGCCACACATTGACCTATGCATGAATCCTTCAAGCAGAACAAAGCCGTCCTACTTGAGACATGAAGCAATGAAGAAATCAGATGATTCCAGATGATCAGTCGGGTGATTAGTTTACTGGTGATACTGGGTGGTTGGAGCTGTATATTTACTTTGCAGCCAAGTAACACTCATTTCTTTGATGTAAACTGCTCAGTATCTCAAAGTTAAGACATTTCAAAAGTGATAAAATAACATATTTTATATAAATAATTTTTGGACATTTTTTTATTGTACTTTTTGCTATATAATAACATTTTTATGCTATATAATATTATGCTGTATTGCCTTAAAGATAAAGCTGCACATTAACCATGCTGTGATTCACTGCACCATTTCAAATCTCCTGCGTTGCGTATTAGAGTGAAAACAACAAGGGCGTGTCTTTGTCCATCGAAAGAGCGTTAAAAAGAACTCTGATATCATTACTGATGTTCTTTTCTTCCCGTGTGTTTAACTGGATTGATTTGCAAGGAGCAGAGTTCAAAATGTTAGAACAATGTGGTTACAGCTGTTGATCTTCTGCTAGAAAGAATTCTGAACACTGAACAGAAAGGATAAAGTTAAGTGAAAGTGACTACCCTTGTCATTGTGAAACGCAGCACAGCACAACATAACAAAAGTCACCTCTGCGTTTCATCCATACACACATGTGCAGCAGGGGGCAGCTGTTGAAAGTGCCCTGGGAGCAGTGATGGGGACGGTACCTTGCTCAAGGGTACCTCAGGACAATCTACTGGTGAGGAAATCGAGCCCACAATTTTCCGACCCGGGGCAACTCCCTAACCACTAGGCCACCGCTGCCCCAGTTCAGGTCAAACTGAGAGTCTGGAAGTTTTGTTAATTAATCTGATAAAATTCTTGATGTATTAAGTGATGGTGATCATATATGGCTTGGCAACTTGATTTAAATCTTGATGTAAAATATTATAAATCTAAACCAGTCAAGGGCCTCCTAGTGGCTGTGCCTGAGTGTGACTCGGATTCATGAGGAACACACAATACATTAAGTGGATATGGAAAGTCATTTTTACTGCAGTGAATGTTTCTATTTATAAATAGAAGTATTATAGACAATAAATGATTCACTGAAAAAGTTATGATACACTGTGATGAATTGGGCCTGAGAGACCCTTTCCAATTCGAGCTCATTTCTTTAGCTGTGGTCAAGTATGTTGCTGTTGATGAATACAGTTTGGATTTACTGACATAATTATCATAGCCTGATTATTAGGGAATCGCCAAAACCCAATTGGTTCCTGTGTGATGTGCTGAGATTGGTGCAGACAACCCAGGGGGTGTTTCATTAAATCCTGAGGATAAGTGGATTACAGCCAGGGTCAGGACGAAGCTCTGAGGAAAGTCACTGTTCCTCATATGTCTCTGCTCCCACCTGACCTTAATGCAGAATGACAATCAATAAAAAAGACATGAACAACTTTGGAAGTCATACACGTGCAGCTATGCTCTTCAGAGGACAATGCTAACCCTGGGGAAGTGAAGGTAAGAGCCTCTTTCTCATGAATAAGAGCTTATGTACTCAACTTATTTTCATTTCTGCTTCACCTAGTTTCCCTTGGATCTGTATTGTCAATAAAGTGCCTCTTATATAATATAGGAACCAGACAGCTGAGAGCTTAAGACATGATCCAACAAAGGATGTGTTCTTGCTTAATGAAATAGTTCATCCGTGTATCTATCTGAAGGTTAATGTCTTAAATAAGGCATGAAATATGTTCAGTATATCACTGAGTAATATTTCTTCAGTCAAATAGGCCTGTATGGCCTGTGTGCCAATCAACACCCAATGCTGGTTTTATTTTCAGTTGTATTAACGTATTAATAGTGTATTTATGTATATGAATAGCATGAATGTATATGAATTTTGCATGAATGAATTCTATGCTGAAAGTACTTTTACCCTTGTGTCTTCCTCTGTCTTGGTTTTAAGGTACCTGCTGTAGCTGAGGCCATCATCCAGTGTAAAAATATCCCAACTAAGCTGCTTATGGAGCCTGTGGTGTAGCCTCTACTGTCTTCCACTGTCCTTCCTTCTCCCTGCTGACCACATTTCCACCCTTTCCCCTTAGACCCACTGCCCTGACATCTCACTCTCATCCTATCCGGCTTCAATAAGTAACTGACCATCCTTAAATGGCGGTTTTAAAGGTGACTTTCACAAAGACCAACAGGGACAAACTAGCCCAAGTGTTATGGGTCTTGAACTGGATTTCTGTGATAACAGGCACCATCCTCTTCAGCCTTGGCCTGTTCTTGAAAGTGGAGATTCAGAAGAGGAGCGAGCTCATGTCTGATGAGATCCACTCAGTACCCAACATG
This sequence comes from Hepsetus odoe, assembly GCA_017165825.1. Taxonomy (NCBI): domain Eukaryota; kingdom Metazoa; phylum Chordata; class Actinopteri; order Characiformes; family Hepsetidae; genus Hepsetus; species Hepsetus odoe. The sequence continues at coordinate 23,363,257 of CM029370.1, read as the reverse complement.
CTCATTGCCGTGGGTTTGGTTGCTTGTGGTATCAACTTCCTAGGGAGTAAGATCTGCTACGAGTGTGTGGATACGATTAAGTTCCTGCGCTGGAAGCTGCTACTACTCCCCTACATTATATGTACTTTTTTCTTCACCTTCTGCATTCTGGTGGGGGCTTTAATGTGCTACACAATGCGCAACAATCTGGAAGAGTCACTATTCCTTGGCCTGCAGGATGCCATGCGGTACTACAAGGACACGGACACGCCAGGTCGCTGTTACATCAAGCGCACCATCGACCTGCTGCAAATCCAGTTCCAGTGCTGCGGCAATGATGGCTACAAAGATTGGTTCCACATTCAGTGGATTAGTCAACGCTACCTGGACATGTCCAGCAATGAGGTGGCTGGGTAAGTAGAGCTGAGATCCATAGGTTTATCAAAACAAGTAGAATTTTTGGGAATTAAAATTGGGTCCTAAATTGCCAGTCTTGTTCTTTGATACTCTATGTGTACAATCCAGAGACAGAGGTCACAGAGACTGTGGTTGTAAGTTAAGCAAGCTAGTGCACTAATTGAGCTTGAACTAGATTACAACAGGGTTGGAATTAGACTTTTTTTGTTATCCAGTGTCAGCCAGAGGCCAGAGGAGGGTGAATTCCCCTTCTGCAGTCTTGGTTGCTCCCAAGTTTTCTTTCATTGAACAGCTTTTTCCATTCCACTATCAAGGGGCAGCGGTGGCCTAGTGGTTAGGGAGTCGACCCCAGGATTGGAAGATTGTGGGTTTGAATCTCTTACAGTAGGTTGCCCTAAGGTACCATCCCCATCACTGCTCCCTTGGGGCTTTGAATAGCTGCCCTCTGCTGCATGGTTTGTGAGTGTATGAGTAAAATGCTGTGTGTGCTGTGGTTTACAATGGCAATAATAGTCACTTTCACTTCACTTTTTGTGTTCAGTCTGCCCACTAGGGGCTCAGACGCTAGTCTTTGTGATGACGACAGTTTTAAAAAGTAAACTGATGATAAAATTTAAATTCTTCTTTCAGATTTTCCATGGGGACAGTCTTAAAGTCCCTGGAGATCAAACACCCTTCAAAGTGTCACTGCACACCTGGTCTAATTGACCATCTAATTGATAAGCTTATTCTTAATTAAATGAGGTATGCAAGCACAGGGAAAATAATACAATGTGCAGAAAGGGGTGCTTCAGTACAGGGTTCAGAAACTATTATTTAATTTCCTTAAAATATCTGATTATGCCATTTCCTGTCACATTTTTCTTCCTGTCCATCACCTCAGTCGCTTGCGAAGTAACGTGGAGGGGAAGTACCTTGTGGATGGTGTTCCCTTCAGCTGCTGTAACTTATACTCGCCGAGACCTTGTATCCAGCATCAAATTACGAATAATTCCGCTCATTACAACTACGACTACCAGGAAGAGGAGCTGAACCTGAATCTGAAGGGTTGCAGACAAGCTCTGTTGGAGTACTACACACAAATCATGCGGTCCATCGGCCTCATCGTGCTCATCATCTGGCTCTTTGAGGTCAGAACACATCAAATTTACATTAATCAGTGATCTATTTAATACATGACAGGATCTTCAATGATTGGGTCAAATATTTCTTGTTTAACCCTCGGATACAGTCCCTGGGTCACCCCTGACCCGAGGGTGGTTTTTTTGTCTGTATCTCCCATGTGCTGAGGATTTTTTTGGTGCTTTAGGTATTCCTCAAGAAACCATTTTCAAGCAAATTCATACATTTTGTTTGCAAAAATTATGTGTGTATATGGTGCTGCAAGCCGGGAAAGAAATAAGGGTGAATCTCAATACCTGCCGAATACCCGCCCTTTGCTTTATAGCAGCACATGCACGCAGTCCTTGCGCATCTATAACAACTATAACAACTTTACTGAACTTTACTTCTAACTAATACGCTTCAGCTGCCTAGCGTTGTAATTCACGTTGTAAATAACCGGAAAAGAAACTTTTATTTCTGAAATTTTACTGTTTTTTTTCTAATAAACACCCAATTTTAGCAAACGTCATTGAAGTGGGATGCCTATACTGATAGTTTTGTGTAAGCTGTTCACTTAAATAAAGTAAATGTTTGCTCTAATACTAACTTTTACCACGTTTTCTGGTGTTTCAGGGGTCACCCGGGGGTTCTGTATAGTTGTCAGTCAATTTACGTACTGTATCCGAGGGTTAAGCCTCTCCATTCCTCACTCACAACTCAAAAAGATTTCATGCTTTCCATGTAGGAAATGAAGAACATATCTTATGACGTGGACATCCATTCCTTCATTTTGTAATGTTTGTCTTTTATCTTCAGCTTTCTGTGCTGACTGGAGTGAGGTACCTACAGACCTCCATGGAGAACGTGCTTAGGTTAGGAGATCCTGAATCTGAGTCTGACGGCTGGCTTCTGGAGAACAGTATTGCTGAGACGGCCCGCTATAACTTCAACATCATCAAGAACCTGGGCAAGTGCTACCAGGTAGATGACGACCCCAATATCGATGTACCCAGCACCAGCCAGCAAACACAGGAGAACCTACCACATCGACAAATTCCTTTGGCCAACTAGCTTTACATAGGACTGAACCCAACATCTGGGTGACATTAGGCCCAACTGTTATACCATGGCAGCCTCATAAAGGTGGATAAAGCTCGGCGTTTCAACCTTAAATTCGGCTGTGCACAAAGATGCAGTCTACCCTGCAAATTGTGAGAGTGTGCACTTGTTGGTCTCCCAGAGAGTCTCTGTGAAATGGGAGCAAAAGTGATCTCAGTCTAAAAGCCACTAAGTGCCGTAACAAAAAAATGGGCTGGATGGTTTAGACATACCATAAAGAAAGGAGAACAATGGCAAAGGCCGGTGTTCCAAACACACAGCTGAAGAAAGCTCAGTAGCCTTTTTTTCTAACAGCACACAGGAGGGGACTGTGTTAATATAAAAAAGGACAAAATGAATATGACATATTTTCATGGCTGGAGATGTGGAGACATGCTGGCATCTGATCAGGTCATTATAAGTGCTGATGTAAGTTTTAACATCCAGTGCCTCTGCTCCAAAGAAAGTGCTGCATGGAATTTACTTGATTAAAATGTACATGTGATTTCCATCTTATTAAAAATAAAGTGTGTAATTTTACCTAATTCTGGCAATAAATGAGTTGATGAATTTTCCAAAACAGCAATAGCATGTATTCTTTCCGTCCAGTTTGTCTCAGTGCACTCACAAAGTTGTTTATGGCCCCACAGGGGTAGTAAATTTAGTCTGCCCATAATTGTTCCCTATAAAAAAACAATGAAGTCCAGTCATAGCAATGGAGGGGGGTTTTACACAAAGCAAGATTTCTCAGTTAACCCTGATACCTTAAACCCAAAGTCAAGCCTGTCTAATTAAAAAGAGCTGAGGGACATTCCTATTGGGCAGTTCTGAACTTTTGGTTTAAGTTATTAGTTTGACTGAGTATTCGTGTTTTTGATACCCCCCGGTTCTCCATTCCATGCACTATGAGCTACATATGACAATCAAATATCAGCACTTCAGTTATACTGCACAGACCTGAGTATGTATGCAAGAGAAGCTTAAGCTGAGGTTAAACATGGCCACACATGGATCCACAGACAGAAATTTAGAAATGGGTATTCTCACCAAAAACTTTTAAGTCATATTGTTTTTTTTTTAATTATTTTAAAACATTGTATTAACTTTTAATGTACCAAAAATAGAAAAAGTGAAAAACATCTATATTTAAAGGTTTGTTTATGTCCATAATATATTTTTGAATAAATTTAAATGCAAATTTAATTTAAAACTTTTTATGCTTTTATTGAGAAGGGGTGAGAGCAGACAGAAAATTCAGGGTTTATTTTTATTTTTTTTTTTGGTTTAACAACTATGGACAAGCACGTACTTAAATACTTGCAAATGTCTGGAGCCACCCCTCATTCATATTTCACTCATATTTCATATATTGCCTTACATTTTTGCCTGTGTATATATTAATGCGTTGTTGAGGAAGGTTCTCCAGGCTTTCTGACGTTTTTGACTCTCATATTCAGTCCAGTCCCTGAACCTGACCAGTTTCAGAGGATTGTTTATTGCCGGTTACATGAGACAGTGAGCTATGTATGAATTCTTCATGCAGAACTAAGCCGTCTAACTTAAAGCATAAAGCAGTGCAGAAACAGCAGCAGATGATTACAGGCGGTTTACTGGTGATGCTGAAGAGTGATTGATTGGAACCCCTTTATCTAGACATGTTGTATCTTTAGGCAATTTTCAGCCAGTCACAGTAAAACAGTAAAACATTTCTTCCCATTTGCCAAACACTTGCCAGTTTGATAATAGTATTTTTTGCACCAACAAGGTGATTGCCAAGCAAAATATACAAAAAAAGGGGTTGCTCAAGTTTTTTGCAAAGTACTACTTTGGGAAAGTCATTTTTACATCATGAGCACTAAAATGAGCTCTAGTGACCCTTATTGGCTCACCCAGTCTGTCACCATGCCATTGTGCCACTTTGCTGCCCATTTCCCATCATTTCACATTCCAGATTCACCCGTGCAAAAAGTGGAAGTGAAACACAGCACAGCACAACAAAATTCAACCTCTGTGTTTCACCCATACACACACATGCAGCAGGGGGCAGCTATTGAAAGCGCCCAGGGAGCAGTGACGGGGACGGTACCTTGCTCAAGGGTATCTCAGGGCAACCTACTGGTGAAGGAATTAAACCCACAATTTCCCAGTCTGGGGCAACTAAAGGACCATTATGCCGTCTCTGCCCCAATGTGACTATTTGTCATTGTGAAGACACCACAGCACAAAGCGAACCACAAAAAAAAGCTGTCTCTGCATTTAACCCATATGTACAGTAGAGCAGCCATACATACAGCGTCCAGGAGCATTCATGGGAACGGTACCTTGCTCAAGAGCACCTCTGGGAAACCTTCGGTCCAGGGCTCGAACCTACAACCTTACAATCATGGGGCCTGGTCCCAAACCACTAGGCAGTCGCGCCCTTTATAGCTGCACAGTGTGATTATATCTACACATGAGTGATACGTGCTTTTGACATGGATGAACCATTTGGAACTCTGCTTTGGTAATGAGGAGGGTTGTCCTGTTATCGAAAGGAAAGCAGGCTCTGAGGCACGATTGGCTGATGGTCATCTGAGCTCCGCCTCCTGTGCTGAGATTGGCTAGAATGACGAAGAGCCTGTCACCTTGACTACCAGCCACTCACAGCGCAGGGGGCGGGGCTTGTCAGATAACGGTTGGGGAAAACACGTAACGTTTAGTAAACAGATCCTCTCGGTCGACCTGAAGGACCCGCGTCTCTGACGGACGGTCAAAGCCTGAACCCGGTCAGCGCTCCTGCCGCGGAAAACTGTGAGTCCAGCATGACTGCCGTGTTCTTCTTCAGCGGGTCAGTCCTTCAGATCACTGCTGCTCGAGAGCTGAGCAGGCCTGCAGTGTTTATGATCCACCGACAGACATCATTGTGGATTTATTATCTTCTTACAGTCAGAAAGACACACCACACACGCTGCCAGGGTCTATGATCTACAAGAAACACTAATAATAATCTTATTATTCCTGTGTTGTTGATTTATTACGTTATGATATTAGCAGTATTAGTGTTACTGCTGTTGGTGACGTGTTTTATCATTTATTTGTATTATTATTAGTAGTAGTAATAAAACTAGTAATAGCATTTTTGTAGTTTATTATTATTAATAATAATAATAATAATAATAGTAGTAGTAGTAGTAGTAGAAGTCGTTTATGTTATTGTTGTTGTTGTTTATTATTTGTTATTATTATTATTAGGTGTAGTAGAGGTCATTTATAGAATCGTTGTTGTTTTTATGTCATTATATCCACTACTAATCATCCAATACTTTAGTGAAATCAGGCCCTGTAGTCCCGCAGCACTGTTTTCTCAGGATCTGCCAGGACCTTTGGTTTGGTAAACAGTAAAATTGATGACTCTTGTGTTCTGATGTCCCGTGTCTGACTGTATATGTTGAGAGGACTGTGCTGTCCTACCTTTCAAAGCTGTTATGTACTAGGAATTAAATGTTAGGGTGCAAATAATTATTGCACATGTGTTTTTGTTGAAAAATGTGTTTCTCTGAATACATCTGATTTGAATTAACTGGATATTCCTCATTTTTCTGTGCAAGATGAACCTACTTTACTAAAAGGTGGATTTTGGTTGATTTTTGGGGCAGCGGTGGCCTAGTGGTTTGAGCGTTGGCCACAGGATCAGAAGATTGTGGGTTCAAACCTCTTACCAGTAGGTTGCCCTGAGGTACCCTTGAGCAAGGTACTGTCCCTGTCACTGCTCCCTGGCCACTTTCAATAGCTGCCCCCTGCTGCACGGTATTTGCATGGGTTAAATGCAGAGGTCCAATTTTGTTGTGTTTCACTGTGTGCTGTGCTGTGACCTCGCAATGACAAGAATAGTCACTTTCACTTTGTGCCAAAAATATGTTTGAACATAAATATTGGTCATGAAAATATATATAGTGGCAGTCATTTATTGATTCAGGCATCATTTACTTTAAGCCTGAATATTCACTGGCTTCATCGTTGTCTTTATAAAGCGATGTGTACATGATTCGAAACTGAGCCGAGCAGCATTTATCCTTTATGGACTTTCCCGTCTTCAGTGAGTTTCAGATTTTGTCGGTCAGGGACACTTTACCGGGATGGTCTTCTTGAATTTCAGTGACTAACCTGTAGCAGCAGCAACCTCCTGTATTCCTCAGTCGTGTCGGGTGAGTTCTGGGGCCTGTGTCTTGTCAGAGAAATGAAAAAGTAATTGGCTTTCATTTGTAATCTACATTGGGAAAGTGAGAGGTACTTAAGGATGGATCCTCCAGGAGTTTGTTTGTTTAAATGTTTCCATGAAAAACACACCTTCATTGTGTTTTTCTGTGTCAGTTAACTGGTGAACAGTTAAACTCGTTCATCTGTAATGTCATTAATAGATATTTGCTCCCTGCCATTGTTGCAGTCTTAACATTTGATGCTGAAGTGTGAGATTCTGTAATTCTGTATGCCATATTTTAGGGTAATAAGCAATAAGCTGTGGGTGATAATAAATGTTTTAATGGAAGTTTGATGGAGGAAATATTTAAATACAAAATTACATCAAGAAGAAAAAAAAAGTAAAATACTGTCAACAGCAAGTAATTTGGTATAAGTGACTTAAACTGTAAATGACTACAGTTCACCTACTGTTACATCTATGGGATGTTGTACATTTTCTCTAGTTGATGGCTGGTGTGCACAAAGTAAGTAACTTCAGCTTCCTTTACTGAGCAGCAGTCATCAGAGGAATAGGGCCAATTAACATCCTTGTTAAATCCATTTCCTGTAGCCTCTAGACTCTTGACGTCTGTTCTCTGCTACACTATATAACACTGAGCACCACACACTGATCAGGCACCTTGTTAGAAACACAAACCGTGCGTTTCCTGTAACTGGTCTGGTACATACATTGAAACAATTCTAAAAAAAAATAAGAGAAATTTAATGATATTAATTAATCCAAATAATATTGAAAAAAATGATAGAAAATTTCTATGCATTGTAACAGACCGGTAAAAAACATTCATCTTCAGGCGCTCGTTGTTGATGCCAATTATTTTATTTTTATGATGTCAAGTCTTAGTCAGGATTAAGATTTGATTAGTTGAGCCGCTCCACTATATTGTACCCAGCCTGTCGGAGGTTAGTTTCTGAGCACAGGGACACTGGTGATCAGGTATTATTTGGTTGGGGGACCAACACATCACATGGTGCTCATGCAAAGTATTTTTTATACACAATGTCAGTGTCACAATTAGTTTGGGAGTTTACTTCACTAAACATCAGGTGATGAAGAGCAACATTAACAGACTCTAACAGACTCTAACAGACTCTAGCGAGGTGGACATGGTTCAAATGGTCAGTGAGTGTGGGTTACTAACTGTTTTCGTGTAAAAGTACGGAACAAATGAATACTCTAACCTTGACTCTCCAAAACCACTAAGTAAGATCTTGTGTTTATACTTTGTTTGTTAACAGAAGCTGAGGAGATGGACATCATCTCTGTCTTCATCAGCATCTCCTTACTTGCTGCCAGCAGCCAGGGACAGACACAAATCACTGACATCCAGGAAGCAGCAGGCCGGAGTGCAGAATTTGCCACAGCATTGTACCGCAAGATTGCCAGCGGTAGCGATGACAATGTTGTCATCTCTCCTCTTGCAGCCACCTTAGGTCTAGCCTCACTGGCAGCTGGTGCCGGGGAGGACACACGTAAGGAGTTGCTACAAGGCTTAGGCCTGGCCCCAATGGAGCGGGATGGACAGCCAGACAGGATCCCACTGTTGCTCCAGCAGCTTCGAGAGACAGCAGCGCAAATGATGGCAACAGGCCTATTCCCCAGCCAGCAGGTCCAGGTGGAGTCCAGTTTCAGCAGCCAGATCAAGACGTTCTACGGTGCTGATGTGCGAAATGTGGATTTTGCGAATGCGCAGGCAGCTAAAGCGAACATCAACAGCTTTATCACAGGTGACACAGGGAACAAGATAAGGGAGGTGGTTGATACTGTGGATCCGCAAAGCCAGCTGATGCTGATCAGCGCTGCATACTTCACTGGTGAGAAATCCTTTCACAGATAATCTTCATGAAGTGCCAAGACATAGATATCAAGGAACTGGAGAACAGACCCCTGCTGCAATTCTTTTTCCACGTATCCATCTTTTTGTAGTTTTATCTATTAGAAATATTCAGAATTTATTTTACATTGTTCTCCAATCTTGGCTTTTCCCTTAGAAATAGGCGGGCTATCTTTTTTAGTGCATTTGACATTGATATTGTGTCATTTGAATAGGGGGTGGTGGTGGTCTAGTGGCAGGGTACCTATGGATCAAAGAGGTCACAGGTTCCAATCCCACCTCTGGCACTATCACCACTGGGTCCCTGAGCAAGACCCTTAACCCTGAATTGCTCCAGGGGGACTGTCCCTGTAATCAGGACGTGGAAGTCACTCTGGATAAGAGCGTCTGCTAAATGCTGTAAATGTAAAATGTAAATGAATCCAACATTTGTGCTGAAACTCTCATTACAGCTTTGTCTTGAATGGTTAGGGCCAAACTGCTGCAGGTTTGGAATGGTTAATTTATGTGTATTGGACAGGCTGTAGCTAAAATTGCACTGTATGTACCTGAAAAAGTTTTCTGATCATTTATATATATATATATATATGCACTAGCCAATCGAGTCCTCTCTGCTTTACCTCTCCAGGAGAGTGGCAGCTCCTGTTCAATGACAGCTTCACTCAGGAAGAGCGTTTCTATGTTGATAAGTACCACATAGTCCAGGTACCCATGATGCTCCGCTCTGACAAATACTACCTGGCCTACGATCCATTGCTGAAGGTGGGTATTCTGAAGCTGCCATGTACGGATGGCACTGCCATGCTTGTCCTTCTTCCCGATGAAGATGTGGATTACATCTCTATTGATGAAGCCCTGACCAATGAAGTATTCCTCTCATGGGTCTCAAAGCTAAAGAAGACGTAAGTCCATGCCATTTTTTTTTTTATTAGTGAATCATTCATATTACCTTTGTAAACATAATATTACTTCACAGTGTTTTTTTAAAAATAAGGTGTTCCTCTGCCACAGTTTAATATACTGTAAAATGTGAACTCTCCACAGGAAGTTAGAGGTTCAGCTACCCAGGTTCTCCCTAGACCAGACCGTTTCACTGAAGCAAAGCCTGTCCAGTCTGGGCATTTCTAAGATCTTTGAGAGTGGTGCAGATCTGTCTGGCATCAGCAGCTCCCAAGGCCTGAAGCTCTCTGAGGTACAGCATCCTCAGCTCTGATCGTTACCACAGTGACACTTTAGTGTTGCATATTTTCAGAACTGAACCTTCACGGTTTTCCGATATAAGCGCAGAGCACACTGATGCAATGTTCTTCAGCAAACCCAAACATCAGGGTGGTGTTAAATATACCTTTGTTTTAGGAGTCTCTAGAGTGTTCTGCTCTTAGTCCTTCTTAACGCTGCCACTCATTCACACTGATGCAGTATTGTTCTCCATTTAGACAGATATAGAATGCTCTCATTTACACTTGTCTAGAATATTGTCCCCCCAAAAAACTGCTCTAGAATGTTCTTTCATCATTCACACTGCTCTAGAACATAGCCCTATTCATACTGCCCTAAAACTTTGTCTCACATTCATGTGGATCTAGAACATTGCCCAAATTCATACTGCTCTAGAGCATTGTCCCCCATTCACACTACTCTAGAAGGCATTTTCACCCACAAAAAACTGCTCTAGAACATTGTACCCAATTCACATTTTCCTGTAATGTTCTACAGCACTCACCCCAGGGGGCATCAGGGCTGGCGGAAAGCTTTTATTTTATTTTTTGCACCTTTGGTTCATCAGCATGTTGAGATGTTCCTTTAAATCTACTTCAATCTTGCTTGCATTTCCTACTTTACCTGTTTTGTGGTCCGATTTAATTTATTCTGAATGATGTTACAGTATGCCGCAACTTATCTGAAATTAACTTTGAATTAATATACTGTAGATTGTGTTAAAACTGCAGATGATTGGTTTGGCTGTGAGGTCATTATGCTGGCTTAGCACTGGGTTCTGAGTGTGATTCCCAGCTGGGCCGTCCCGGGTCCTTCGTGTGTGCAGTTTGGATGTTTTTCCTGTGTCTGCACGGGTTTCCTTTGGGTGCTTCAGTTTTCTCCACCATTCCAAAGGCATGCCAGGTGGACTGGAGACCCTATATTGTCCACTGGGTTTGACCATGTATGTGAGTGTGTCTGCCCTGTGATGGACTGGAGACCTGTCCATGGACCTTTTCTGCCTTTCACCCTATTAGCTCTGCATTTAAGCTCCTGCGATCCTGATTCCTTTGATCCAGGCACATTTTATTTGCCTCATCAGCTCCTTGCCTAGAAAAATACATTGGTTGTTTGTTAGGGAATCTTGAGTCAGTGTGCTATGGTCTTCAAGGTCATTGACACATTCATTTTTATGCTGTTTCACTTCAAAAAACAATACCCTCTTCTAAGAGGCTACAGGTGTATACAAATTCAGGCCTACATGATATAGTCAGGAGAATAGAGCAGCATAGAAACCAAAGAAAATTTGTCATTGTACAATGTAACTCTTAGAAGGTTCTTGTCATGTTGGCTTCAGCATGTATTTACAGATGTATTTACTTCTTTCAGGCAATCCAGAAGGTCTTCATAAAGGTGGATGAAAGGGGAGACTCAGCTGCCCTTCCTACAGATAGTCCATTCATGGCCACCCTTCCTCCAAGGCTTACGTTCAATCGGCCTTTCCTCTTCCTTATCTACCATGAAGCCACCAAATGTCTGCTACACATGGGCAGGGTGGTCGACCCCACTAAGAAGTAGTCGCACTGCGGAGAAACTAGTAATCACAAGCTTGTCCTGACCTGCACAGTCTAAATACTTTTTATCATTCCTTCACCATCTTCTGTATTTAATTTGATCTGTTTTACAAAAGCCTTTAGGTCTGTATGTTCTGTTGGCAATAGTAATATAAACGCTGTTGAGCAATAGACTTAACTGTTTATAAAAGGAGATAATTAATTATAATAAGATGTTGATTAATGGCTAAAGTGTACTCTACATTCTTCACTGCCTTGGTGTAGATACTGACGTCTTTTGACTTGTTCAGTGACAGAGCTTATAAGTATGTTACTGGCAAATAGTCGATCGACAGTTGCCAGTTTTTTACGTAGGGTACAGGAATGAAGAACAGATGTGGACTACGAAGCACTGATAAACATCGCTCTGGATAAGAGAATCTGCTAAATACTTTAAATTTAATTGAATTGTCACTTTAATGTAAATGTACCTTTAGATATAACCATCTGGTAGACTCATACCTTCCACTTTATACAGTCATTTCAAAGCTCTACATTTGTACAGACCGTGCTGAAAAGGTGTTATTTTTAACATGGGCTTTATTGATTGGGTTCTGACGGTTGGCATGAATCACTCAGGTGCTATGATGCACCAGGCACAATGTCACTGGATGGAGAGTCCCAGAACTCTTAAAGGTGGTGCTCAGTCATAAAAATACATACTGCATTTCTTTTCATTGCCGTTTGGAAAATATAAAACAGATATTTCGCAAAGCATGCTATAATACAAGAAACAAAGGAATGAACCAATAAATTAAATACATCATACTACTTCTCCACTCTTGTTTTGATAAATGGTGCAAATTTTAGTGTGGAATAAGGCAGAAATGGATCAATGTTTACTTTCATTCATGTGAGAAAAATCCTGGGGCCCCTTTCATCCTCAATAGCCTGAGCAAGGGAGTTCAACTGTTCCTGCTACAGAGGAAGAATAAGGGTTGGACACAGCAAAGGGCAGATGACATCTCCTGGCTGGACACAGAGTCCTCCAGGTTCCAAATGCCAGGGGATGGGGGTCACGTCACAGCAGTCAGTATGCTTCTAATAAGTCCTCTCAGCTGAGTGACTGTCACTCCCTTCCAGACTGCATGCCAAAAGAATTGGACTTCCTTTGTCTAGTGGACAAACAATAAAAAGAATTTCAGACATGCAAATGAATTTACACTAATGCACTTTTCAAATTCATTATCAACAGAAACATGAAAGTAAAAGTGTCAACCCTGCGAGGTCACAGCACAGCAAGCGTGAACCGCAACGAAATTGGACCTCTGCTTTTAACCCATGCACACAAACACCGTGCAGCAGTGGGCAGCTATTGAAAGTGCCTGGGGAGCAGTGACGGTACCTTGCTCAGGGGTACCTCAGGGCAACATACTTGTGAGGGAATTGAACCCACAATCTTCCGATGCGGGGCAACTCCCTAACCACTAGGCCACCGCTGCCCTACACTACCTGCACTACCGGTCTAAAGTTTATACAGGCCTACTCATTAAGTGCTTTAGTTTAGTTATTTAGTTGTTTTTTTTAGGCTTTAGTTGTTTATTTGTACTAATTTTAGCCATCAAAAATAAAATAAATATTTTCTTTCAGATTCTTAAAAGTATCCGTTAGGTTAGCAGAAGATCCATATATGCTGAGACCTTGCAGGACTACTTTTTGAGAGCAACTGAAAATTGAAAATTGTGTAAGCAAATGTATACATAAGCAAAGATGTACTGCAATTTATTTGAACAAAGTCCTTAGATTAAAATGACTTTAAAATAAATCAAAACCTAGATTGAAGCATGATATGTTTTTGAACTGGTAATGGTGCCCTCTTGTGGACTGTTCTGTAAGTTAAACACTAGTAAGAGTTACAAGATCATTGGGCTATCAGATGGGAGATGAGATTTAAATTTGAATGAAAAAGGTACTTGTGTGGTGATATTGATCACCCTTGAAGTATAAATGACCAGAGTAACTTCAGTAACAATCACTAAATCTGTACATCTGAGTAAATCAGAACAACAGTCAGACATACATGGTAAGTTTTCTGGACTGTGTGTCTTTGCTGCCGTTGCTCCGATGGTCTACAGAGCTGGTTGTGTTGCTGCGGATCAAGACGGGCATGGAGGAGGTAGAGGGAGTTGGAGACAATGAGGAGGATGAAGAGGCCATGTTGAAATGATGGGACCGCAGGGCATCATCTAGATGACATGGCATTTCAGACACATGGAAAGAAAAAACGGCTGCTTTTACGACGGTAGCAGGGGGAAGAGTGCTTTTAAAGGAATTCTGATAATACTGTCATACACTCTGACACACATAACTCAGTAATAGAAAAAAATAATACAATGGAAAAACAAAATAAAAACCAGCTCTGAGTGAATCTTGAAAAGTGTTTTATTGCTTTAAAAATTGAACTAAAACTGAGACGTTATTGCTAAAACACTATGAGAAGATCAAAAGTGTTTCATTTTAGCTTATTTTAAAAAATCCATTTTAATAACCAGTAACCTGTGCCCTTTTTCTTTTACTCAGTCACTAAATTCATTTTAATCTAATATGAAACTCAATAAAGTTCATGTATACAAATTCAACAATGATTTAAACCATCAATATCATCCAGGAGTATTACTATATAAGAGCTACATAAGGAAAAACAATTCTTATTTACCACTGATTGGAATTATGGAGCTTTTCCCTGATCCAGGACAATTTCCTGATTCCTTTACTTTTCTGAAGAAGAAAAACAAGTGTATTAAACAAGCATATTAAATATTCCAAGACTTGATAACATTCATTATAGTTCTGCAATATTTTTCTAATCCAGTCTGATCCTTTATTTCATCCATCATACTCTTCAAAAGCTCAACATTGTGTATCAAATCAGGGTTCAAATTTAACAGGTTCAGCGTTTTAAGGGTATGTTAGGAGGGCAAGTTAGCAAGTTACATTTTAAGTTCTATGATCAGACCTATAACTATAGTATAAATCTATAACGATTTTAAATGTACATGAACTTACTTTTGAAATTGCAATGTTCTTATAGTTCGAATTGGTTGAAATTTTACAACACTATGAAAAGAGTTTGCTACTCACAGTGTTTTGTCAGAGTTTGCCACTTTAGGCGTGCTGGGATGGCTACTGAGGGAACGACTGCGAGCCAGTTTGGCTCTCCGCATTTCCTTACCTGAAATCAAAATGATTAACATGGCAGTCAAACTCAAGTTCTTCTCTTACCCCTTATTAAAAATACAGCAAATGATGTTTCCATGCATATCTGTTAGTTCCACACTAACCAGCAGATGTGGACAGAGTGGCTCCAGATGTAGACCCTGACATGCCTTTGCTACCAGAAAGCCCTGCTTTGCTGTCTCTTCCTGCATAGAACATTATGTAAGCATTACTGTTAAATGTATCATGTTTAGTGAAGTGAAGGTGACTGTCATTGTGAGCACACAGCACAGCACATGCATCCTCTCCATTTCACCCCTGTAAAGTAGGGGGCAGCCATATCCAGCACCTGGGGAGCCGTGATGGGGACAGTACCTTGCTCAAGGGCAACCTACTGTTTGAAATTCAAACCCACAACCTTCCATTAATGCACCACTATGCCCTGCTGCCCCATTTGATCAAAACAAACAAACAAACAAACAAACAAACAAACAAACAAACAACTACAAAGCAGATACTCACAGCACTCCACTGCTTTGTTTCACTTTGTTAGCTTTCATAAAGCTCCTTATTCATTGTGTGTGCCAGCAGTTATGGCATGGAAATGCTGTGCTATGGCTTTATTGGACAGATAGAGCTGTATAAGGGGCAATTAGTGTATAAATATGTTCGCTACTTACGCTTCTTCTCGGTGTGCTTCTCTCCAGCCAGTTTGGCCTCATTCTGCTGCCGTTCTAGCAATTCCTGTGTTTGAAAATGGAGCCCCAACAATCTGATATTTATCAATGCTGATTATAAAAGGTCAAGTGTGAACACTTCAAAAAGAAGGTGGGCTTTCATTACAAATGCTTCTTTCAGCCAGTTAAAATGTTAAAAATATAATTCAATCTCTTGATCTCCAATTTAAAAATCCAGAAATTAATGGAATAAAATACATATGAATGACTTCAGGCAACCACAACAATCATTACTCACCATTTCAAGCAACAAAGTTTCCTCCTTCTCCTTCTTTTGGTCCAGCAGGTCTCTTTCATGCCTTTTATGATACTGCAGTAACAAACATTGCTTAGGGAAATCTCAAATCCATCTTTACAGTCAAAATAAAATTTACCCCACACTCAGATACAACAAACAGCATGAACATATTAGTGAAAACCATATATTAGTACCGGTTCTGTGATGTCCATTTTGTCCAGTTCCAAGACTGTCTGAGGAAAAAACAAATTTTAAATTTTTCAAATATTTTATCTGAACTGAAACTGGTACATCTTTTTGAACCACTGTTAACACAATGTAAATTCAAAACGACGCAAGGCAATACGCATCAGCAGGTATCAAACTCATGATCTTCTGATGACAAGGCTAATACTTAAGTACTTAAATTAAAATTAAGTACTTAAGTGTTGAATTAAGTACCTAATTCAGCTTGCTGTTCTTCCTTTGACTTACAAGAGAGCAATAATTTACATCACCCCTCACCTTCCGCACTGTGGCCACCACATCCTTGTCTTTTTCTCTGCAGAGCAGTTTTCTAACACAGAACTCCAGCTGCTGAAGCAGATGTTTGTCAGCAGGCAACCTGATGGTGGACCTTAACCTGGGCATCATGTGGCACAGCTTATATCTGCCAAAACCAAAGGTAGAGGTCTATAGCAAACCTGCTTCATCGAACGTGCCAATAATTTTAGAATACATGCTCAACTGCAAGCAGAGACAGCAGTAATTAAATGACCACACTAAAGATAGCGGAAGAATTTGTAGATCTCACCTGACATTGGCCACGGGGTCATTGACAAGTTCAAGTGCCTGAATAAGGAAGTGTTTGCAGAAGTAGGATTTTGAGAAAAGATCTATGGCAATCTCACACAGGTCCAAAAACCGCAATCTGTTCCAGTAGCTTCTACCTTGAGCAAGCTCTAAAAAAGTATGAAAAAACAAGCAGATAAGATTAGCAGATAAGACATTTCCAGGTATTAATCCAAAAAATGCATACATTATTTCTAAATTGCCTCCCCTACCCTGCATTATTTTGCCGATGATCTCTTGCCGTTGCTCCTGCTTACGATTGTAGCGTAAAAACATGCACAATGTTCGAGCAGCTTCTCTTTGGACTGGCAGAACATTCTAGGAACATTATAAAAAAGGTTGTAAATGAGTAAAGGATGTGTGTATGGTAAGTGTAAAAGTGTATATCTATGAGCGTGTGTGTACATTTGTGGTGATGATGCTAAACATTCTCTGCAGGAACCGGAAGTAGATCTGGTCTCCGGAGATGACACGGGGCAAGCAGGAGTAGCGCTGAAGGAGTTTCTCATGGACCCTCCAGCGTAGTGAGGATGCAGCCTTCTGCTCGGCTGCCACCAAGGCAGGCACCAGATCGGGTACATTCACCTGCTGAGATAAAGAAAATAAAGAAATGTTGGTCAAAAAAGGATACATTTGTTCTTATTTATCTTCATAAATTGGCAATTGTTTTATTTTAGAAAGTAAAACAAATTTGGGGTGTTTTCCTTTGCAAAAGTACAGAACAGTGCAAGACCAATTTTAGAGTTGTTCATCCAGTGGATCTCACAACAAAGAAAGAACACAAAAATCTGTTTGGCCAACAGAGAAAGCTACTGCTCCAGCCCATCCTTCTTACCCGAACACATTACACTTGTACCTTACTCTCAGGCCCTGCACCTTCTCCTCTTGATGTTGCCAGCTCCAAAGTCTCCTGAAGATGAGAGAGCAGGGCATCCAGTACCTGGCAGAAAGCAGTGAGAAATACTCAAAATGAAAAACATCTACAAAGCCCCAGCTTAACATATTTTAAACAATTATGAGGTCCGTTCATTTAATTTGTTAAGCTCCTTTTATGTTTTTTTTTTTCACATAAACTGAAAACAACAGATGTTTTTACTGTGTGAAAATGTAATGACAAATGAACTAAAAGAAATGGTGCAAAATGACTTAAAATATCGTTACATTAACTTGCATCCAATTATTTTGGCTTATTTGTTACTGCATGTCCCTAGCAAAATCATTCAGTCTATAGAAAATCAGGAATACCAAGCTGTGCAGGAGTGAGAGTTGCTCACCCCTACTCAAGATGATGCCTACCATTGGGCATGCTGATACTGGGTTAATGTGGAGATGCACCATAGTGTCCTATTCTACCACCAATGTTTCCCTAAGGAGATTGTTTAAGACTTGAATTTAATACTTGAAAAAATATAAAAGCCATAAACATGAGTGCATTCTCATATGAACTGTAGTATTGCTGCAAAGAAATTTTAATGATCAACAATGCAATAATCCTACTGGTTCACAGATTTAGCAAGGCCATAGTTTTGTCAGCACAATTTAGATTTAGGCTGTTCTTCAGTTAATGCACTGTATTTGATTTATGCATAAAGAATTCATTATTTATTTAATGGAAAATAAACAGAAACACACCTTTCGATCGCCCACAAGCCCATCCACCAACCTTTGTATTATTTTTACTGTACAGCTATAGTATCAGCTAAAGAACGTTAGAAAAGTAGGGCTTTAATTTTCACAGCACCTGGAAGAATAATCAATGGCTCACCTCAGTAATAACTAGTGTCAGTAGCCTTAGGCAGCTGTTCTGTATACTTGGCACAGCAGTGAATGCTAATATTTTGTGTGACTAATAACCCTCTAGTAATCGGCACAGAACAAACAATGGCATGCTACTAACGTCAGCTACAGAGAAGTAGTGCATTCACTCATCCCACACAGACTGTGGTATGGAACTGCCACAACAGACCCCCCGCACATACAGAGGGTATTAAGATTTACTCCTGTCTTAGTTCACTGCTGAAAAATTCAAATAGTTAACTGTATTAAGCCATCATCTAACTTAAAACGCTGGCCAAAATAAAAGAAATACATATATATTGTACATATACTGTAGAAGACCCTTGAGCTTCTCAAGTGGAGAGCACAATGTCAGATTATGAG
Source organism: Hepsetus odoe (assembly GCA_017165825.1). Classification (NCBI taxonomy): domain Eukaryota; kingdom Metazoa; phylum Chordata; class Actinopteri; order Characiformes; family Hepsetidae; genus Hepsetus; species Hepsetus odoe. The sequence continues at coordinate 23,344,653 of CM029370.1, read as the reverse complement.
AACAACAAATTATCAAATTAGGTAGACACCTTAATTCCCATTCAGGCATTACTGACCATATAATAGGTTCCCAATTATTGTCCAATTATAATAAGCTAATGGACAAAACTGCCACCTACATAAAATCATGAATTCATAAAGGAGAGTCAGAGATACTAAGAAATACAATAAAGTATTTCCACCCAAACACAGAAAACAAATTAAGAAAAACTCCAACACTGCACCTATGAAGGCCTATGTCAGCAAAAGCAAGTAAAATGATCAAGTAATGAGATTAGCCAAAAAGTGTTCTGCGCCCAAAAGATTATCTGCTGTCACGGTTTAAGTAGAGATCATCCCAGAACACAGTTGAGCTCTGAGTGAGTAGAGTGTCACCAATTTGTACACAACTCCATGTGCCAAGCGATTAACAGCACTCAATTGCACATCACAGCTGTAGACTCTCTGTTAGTCACATATCCACCCACCTATATACATATGAAGCACAAATATGCATCTTCTCAGACAGAAGCACACACACGGGTCCCACCTCTAATGAATCATCCTGCAGCAAGGTGATCAGCTCTTTGTGTACATAGTGCACATTTAGACCCAGAAGTTTAATCACCTGAACCAGAGAACAGAAAGATAATGTAGTTAATAATGAGCATTTTAGTTACTTAAAATCAGATTTTATAAACAGACATTGTCTACATAAGGCAAAAACAGTTACATTAAATCTACAGAATAACAGGGCGACAGTCTCTGGTAATGAGAAAATGTTACTGTTTACATCTAGAACATCAGGTAGGAACCCAATTTTCACTTTCTCCCCACTTAATTCTTCACGCACATCCATGCTATTCAAACTGCATATAATAGTTATGCCAAGTAACAGCAAGAAATAATATCTAATTGGTTAGTAAGTGGTTATAAACCTCTAAAACCTTTAGCTAAAAACACTGGCTTTTGTACTCAAATAAGAGGGAGCATGCAAATTAAGTTTCTTTACATAGATAAGCAAGTCTTATGTTGTAAATTTCCTAAATACTTAGAAGAGGTTTACAGTTAGTACCTCGTGGAAACCCTCAGCCGCTGTCCGCCGGACTGAGATTTCAGGGTCGTGACACAGGCTTGAGAAGGTCCGGTACAACTCAGACAGAAAGTGGTTTGGATCAGCAAATAACACCATGGCCTGAAGGAACATGTTTGAAAAAAAGGGATTGATCTGATAAAATACTTATCAGTGACCATAAATAAAAGTGGTCGAGTTTGTAGGAAGTGAGTCTAAGCCATGTCCAGTCTTATCCTCAAATGCCCAGAGGCAAAGTAGAAGCTAATAAACACTTTTTAGAACACTGAAACCAGCCCAGCACTGGCTTTCATTATTCACAGCCAAGTTGTGCAGTGTGAACCATTATGAATTTATAATTTTATTCAGCTTTCAACAACTCCTGTAACGGCTCATCTTATGCCAAATCCATTAAAAATTACATGAAAAAAGCAGTCAGATTATGAGTGGGATAACTCATCCCGAGCAGAATCCAATCTGAATAGAATTGTTTTTAAATAAAATTAAAGTCATGTATGTTATTATGGCACAGAAGATCAAAATATGGAATTTATTAGTGAGGCTTAAAGGTAAATGTTGTGTACAAGAATGCCTTTTAGACAGTGTGGTAATAACTTTGATTGTCAATAAAGTAGTTCCTGCCAAGGGGTGTGATATCATGCAGCAATTGAACAGTCTCTTCTTGAAGCCTAAGAATGAACAACTGAAACACAACTGAAAACAGAAATCCGGACATAAACTGAAGAACGGGCAAATTATGAGGGGTTGATGTTTAGGTTCGAGCATCCCCAAAACACCAGTATGAAGAAATGTCAACGATGATAGGGTCATGGTTGCCTAAGGCTCATTGGTTCTCATGACATGGTGGGGTGGCGGTGGTCTAGTGGTAGGGTACTTGCAGGTTTGAATCCCACCTCTGGTACTACCACCACTGGGTCCCTGAGCAAGACCCTTAACCCTGAGTGTCTCCAGGGGGGACTGTCCCTGTAATCAGGACATGGAAGTCACTCTGGATAAGAGCATCTGCTAAATGCCGTAAATGTAAATGAAAAATGAAGACCATCGTGTCTGATTAATTCCCACAGATGAACTTTTAAGGCACAAATTACTGAAAAAAATATATGGCAGATATGACCGAAAAAAAATCAGACTTGTTGAGTATGGGGCAGTGTTGCTGCAGAGCAGAGTGCCCATGCTGACCCATGCCCATGTCCAATGCTGAGAGCATCTACAAGTAGGTCAGAACTACACATTAGAGCAATGAAACAAAGTGGATGGTCTAGTGAATATCTTTTTTCTTTTTTTTTTTTTTTTTTACACATGTGGTTAGCCAGGTGTGCAGGCAACTTACGGGTGTACAGGTGACAACAGGATGACCTAAAAGAGGGCACTGGGCAATATTTTGCTGGGAAACCTTGGGTATTGGCATTTGTGTGGAGCAAGTTGTTCGATCAGAGACCAGAAAGTGATCATTCTTTAATCTTTTGGAATGTTGTAAAGAAATGTTGCGTTACCTTTAATTGAATACGCAGCATGCGTGATGTGAATACTTGATTGCATTTACATGTCTTGAAATCATAAATGATATTCTAAGCTACTAAAATGAGCTATTATGAAATCGCCTGAGCCTACTTTAACGTTACATACAGTCATCATGATGCATAACTTTCAGCTGCTTTATACTCAAAGTGCTCCCAGAAAGCACAAACATATGCAAAGTGGCCGTCTCTATTTATAACCAGCATGGTAAGTACAGAATCGCAACAGTAGAGGCAGATGGAACATTAACAGGTTTAATTTCCTCAAACAAGCCCCAAGATCAAAGATCTCCCTTACCATATTTTCTACATTTAAATGTACAACATTCATATCTTCAATGTTTTATGAAAATGTTCTGGTATGAATAAAACATGAACATGACCTCTCAAACAACTATTCAATTATCCATCTTTTCATACCTTTACTGGTCTTGGGTTCTTATACATATAAGTAAGACAATAACCAGAATCAATTTCTATTTAGCTATCTTAGCGCATATGAGAATGCAAAATGCTTTTATGTAAGGCTGAAGCAGTAGTGCTGTCTGTCACTCACAGGGAAATTGTAGGCGCAATTCCTTCGCACCAGTGCATACTTGTTCTCTAGCTCCAGGGGGTAAGGCTGGCTCTCGCAGTGGCCATTCTCATGCTGCAGTCCCAGACAGCACAGCTTCTTATAAAACTCTAGAAACCAGAGGTGCTGTTCATCTGTGAAAGATGCTGTTTGGGAATAAGACGTCATCACAGTCGGGATAAGCATGGATAAGTTATGCAGGGGGCACTGAACATTTCATCTTATATGCAATCATAGACAGAAGGGGCATTTGAGAAAGATCATAAGAAGTCCATTGGCATCTGAATAAACAACTGCTAGCTTTTGACAGAGAGGCCAGTTTGTGCCAGGGCAAGCCAAAGCTCAGATGGTGCACTTAGCATTGCGCTTGAAGCAGAGAGAGCAATGGGAATCTGCACCATGAGTCATCAGCAATTAGTTATGAAATTACAGCTTCATTAAGATACAGGGCCTCTATTCATCATCATTATTGACATCACACAACTCCCCTTCATCCACAGATCAGTATGTTGCGAAGTTATCTTTAATAACGTAAATAATGCATGCTATGAAATTCATCTCATGAAAGTTATTAATTAACTATAACTGTATATAGAGCATCTGGCTATACACTATGCTACAAGCTAGTAGGTTCAGCACAAAAAAGGGCTGGTAGCCTTAGAATAGCTCAGAAACTGCTGAAGACCGCTGGTCAACACTGACTTACTCTGCTTAAATAAAACTGTAGAACAGGCTGTTTCAGAACTAGCAAAGATTGCATTTCGAGTATAATTACCAGAGTTTTTGGGTCAATTTAATCCGAATGGAATTATAAAACAAGAGCTGATAAAATAAATTATTAACATTTATCTTTCTCCAATAAAGTCTATGAATACTTAATTTTTGCAGCTTTTGTTCATTTGAATTACTGAGCAACTGTAACCAAGAAGGACAGTATTTCAGATATCATGAATTCTAGTGCTTCATCAACTTCCTAATTGCAAACTTTAACAGTAGCTCAGGTGTGAGTACGATTCAGACACCCACCCGAGAGGCCATGACACAGCTTGCCATATTGGAAAGACAGGGAGGCCAGCACTGCCTCATCAGCCTTAAAGCACTTCTCACAGAATGTCTTCACTAGGGGAAATATAACACGTGTCCTGTCATCTGTAGAGAAAGGGTGAGAGGAAGTCAGAGAGACTGTGTGAGACTGATGTCCAGACTCTAGTCAGCATAGCAACCATCACTGCTCATCTATTTCTGTATCTAATGTCCAAGTGTGTCTGATATACAGCTTCAGATGTCAGAAAGAAGAAATCTATCATGCAGGGATGTTAAGTGATGGATGGCAGCTCGGCGAGAGCAAGGAATGTTTACATAAACATCAAAATATTTTTTCTAAAAATAGTTCTCTTGATAAATCTGCTTTAGGGCAAACAACTAGTCTCTGAATGGGGAGAAAATAACTAAAATCACAACATACTACAGCTGTAGTAGTAGTATTGGTCTGACAATAAAATACTAAGGACTAATGTTTTTACATTCTAATGTAGAGAAGGACATTTCTGTAAGTCTGCAATTGCTCACTAATTATTAAGTACAGCAGAAAGAATGTCCGTGCCTATGAACCTAGACATCTAATAGCACGTGAGACTATCATACTAGTTATATAGTTGGTTTAATGAGAATTGATACATTACTAATATACTCAAACAGCTCACCAGTGTCAAACATCTCTAGAAGGTTGATGATGGTGTCGAAGGCCGCTAGTCTCACAGTGCTGCCCTCGTCTCGAGCCAGCTCCACCAATTCTGGCAGCACCACAGCTTTTGTATGATCAAGCCTGGGCCAAAAAAGGAACATGATATATATATATATATATATATATGAAAAAATCTTTTTAAAATACTGTACCCATGTCAACATTCTGACATATCCACATACTGCTTAGACATCCATGCAAGGAATAATTTAACATGCATCTTCCAGTTGAAAACTGGAAACTGAAAAAACTGGAAAAAAAGAAAACTGGAAAAAACTAGTAAGATAAAATATCAGAAGTCAGTCTCTCACAGTATAATGCTGTGCTTTTTAGCATGCAGTCAGTCGATTTCTAATACTTTGATGAAGCATTGGTAAATTCTGATTTACTGAGCAAACCACTAATGTGAACATACAAGCAGTCTGCATTTAATCTTTTCAGTTCCAATTTACAATGTGGTGATAATTATTACTGCAATACAGTCGACCCTCGTTTATCGTGGTTAATCGGTCCAGACTCTACCGCGATAGGTGAATTTCCGCGAAGTAGGATGCAGGTGAATTTCCGCGAAGTAGGATGCAGGTGAATTTCCGCGAAGTAGGATTCTTTATTATAAATCAAATATTTTCGTATTTAGAGCACAGAAAACCTGTTCACGACCTAAATACGCTTTTGATTAAACATTATTAGAGTTTATAGACATGAAATAACACCCTTTAGTCACCATTACACTCGTATTACCAAATATATATATATATATATATATATGACAAAATAAGACATTTTAGACGTTACAAATATCCTATTATTGTACGTAATAGATTTGCGGGGATGCTCGAACACATAGGCCTACAGTCCATACAAGCAGTCATTTTTATTTTCATTGTAATACAGGGGTGTATAATTGACTCAGGCAACAGAGCGCATCTGTATCATTTTCACCGTATTGATCAAATTTTTAATGAATATATCTGAAAAAACGCGATAGAGTGAAGCCGTGAGAGTCGAAGCGCGAAGTGGTGAGGGACGACTGTATATTACTGACTGTATATTACTGACAAACAGAATCAGTCACGTCAAAATCCAAGAACTTAAGCAGAACAAAAATTTTAATTCTTTCAGCCTCTAATAGTCAGTTAAAAAAATACATGTACAACAGTTGTGTACTGATCAGCAGCAACATCAAAACAACCTGCCTAATGTTGCGTAGTTCGCGCTTGTGCCACTGAAACAGCTCTGACTCATCCAGGTATATACTATACAAGATGTCAGGGATGTGTTGTGGTCTCTGGCACTAATGCAGTATGTTAGGTCTTTAAGGTCATTTTAGTTGAGAAGTGCTGTCTTCATCGATTGGATTGAAAATATGATTCATCAGAACAGGTCATTGCTTCATTACCCAGTTCTAATGCTCACATCCCTGTTGTAGATGCTTTCAGTGGTGGACATTGGTCAGCAGTGGCACTGTGGTCTGTGACTTCAGACACTGCAATCAGTGATGCACTGTGCGTTCTGACACCTTTCAAGCACCATTAGTATTTTAATTTCATGCAAATTGGGCTACAGCAGCTGTAATGTGGGATTATACCAAACAAGTTTCATACTGCTTCACCCGCTACAATAAGCCTGGAACCATCGGCTGTCCTTTGGACAACTTCTTTAGGCACTAAAGCATCACATAGGTATGTAGCCATCACTTGCCCCTTTCAAAAAGTCACTCAGATTCTTGTACTTCGCCACATTTCCTGTTTCAACTTCCAGAACTGACTCTTGACTTGCTGTCAAGAAAATCCCAACCCTTAGCTGACGCACTGTACAGAGATATTTCATTTTATACACTTCACCTTTCAGTGGTTTTAACATTGTGGCTGATAATACATATCACATTAGACACACCCAGAGGTTCAAAACTAGAAAAAAAGGGTCATCCAGATCCACTTCTAAAACAGCTCTCACTGTCACTGATTTGTCCATACACTATGAGGCAGTCTGAAGTCCTGTAAAGACCATTCAAACTTAAGAAAGACCCAAATCTTTTGTGGCATTCTCTTTCTCTTTTGCTTTTTACCCAATTCCCCTGGCGATGCTCTCCAGCTGGCGACACATGCAGGAGCGCACCTCGTACTCTACGTCCTGACACAACGACCTGACCAGAGGCAGCAGGTCCTTCTTCACTCTGCCACAACAAACAGACAGATAATTTCAAGCAGCAGGAAAACGTACAGTCTTGTCTGGAAAGGGCTGTCATGTGATGTTTTATACTTATCAGCGGTCTAAAAAGCTGAAGACGTTAAACATCTCTCCTCTTAACCCTTAACATCATATAGATGTTTGTAAACATTTGTAAACATCAAAGAAAGCAAATATTACCTACCGCACATTAATTTGAAACATTCAATGAAGGCAGTTGAGAATGATTACAAATAGTCATTGACATGTCTGAGTTTAGAAATGCAATATATAATTTTATTCTAGAATGCAGGCACTTCTGATTATTCCGTTGCTGTGTGTAAGCGTGGAACAAGGTACTACGGATAAGAGGTCAGCTTAGTGGACATTTGCCAGCATACCTGCCTTATTAGCAGAAAAATTCAAATTTTGGCAAACTCACACTGATGACTCAAACTTGGCAGCAACCTTTCCAAGGATGCGACAGCTGGCCAGACGGGCCGGAACAGACTGGGAGAGCTGAGCTTTAGATACCAGTGGACTTAGAATCTGGAAACATAATCAGGTCACAGCAAAAGAGTTTCATTTCATTTCTTTTTTGTACTCCTTCCTTATTTTACAGACTGTTAAACCATATATTCCTAAAATAATTGGAAAATACAAAACGCTTTTATTACCTCCTGTCTAATGGTTTCTTTTGGTAAAGCATCAATGGCTGATAGCAATGTCTCTAGCCAAGCGCTGCCGACCACTGTTGAAAATGCAACAAAGATTTTTAAAAAAGCTGAATCTAGGCCTCAGATGAAAATGCAGGCTTCAATCTGGCTTTTTCTGCATAAAACATTTTAAATTAGGTTAAATTATGTTAATTAATTAACATCATGTGTTACATGTTAACAACAATGTTAAGACATTGGAACCAGATGTTCAGTTTACTTTTAGCACTTCAGGATTACAAATAGACCTTCCATTACTAAGAAGAAACGTGGTCTTTCAAAGACTACTGACCTGTGTCCCGGTGGTCTAGGTTGAGGAGAACTATCTGCAGGATTGAGTGGGTGTGTGTCTGGATGAGGACAATGTCGTCCTGGAGAATGGTCAAGAAAGAACCTGCTGCGGCAAGCTGCATGTCAGCCCCAGCTACGTGCAGCACCTCCTGTGAGGGGGTGGAAAAAGCTCTGGATGATCACTTAGTAAATGCTCTGTCGCATTTTCTGATCTCAGGGATAAAAAGAAGGATAAGGAGCAGAATTTGGCTTACCCTGACTTTTGGCACCACCCTCCGGAACGTCTCTGCTGGGTTCTGACGCACCAGGTTTGGCAAGTTGACGATCACACTGGCTCGCTGGACATCCTGACCAGAGCTGGAAAGAAACATAAAACACAAACAGAGAACTTCAAAGTCCAATAAAAGCACAGTGTTATCTAGTGTCTGGTTTTCTGTAATCTCCCATTCCTTTCATCAGTTTGACAGCTAAATGTTGATCATCATACTGCATCTAGAAATAGCAGCAACATTTCTTTGAGAACATGATTATGGTTCTTGAAAACGTTGCATGGAGACACAGTTGTGACATACTTTAAAATAGACATTTTCATTGTAGGCTTTAATTAATCATTAAAGTAAGTGCATTTACACTTTTTGATTGAATGGGATAATGGAGAGAGAGTTTCAGCATTAACTACCACTGGGTTTTGAAGCTTTGCAACAAAAAATTCCAAAAGCTATTATTTCTTCTATATCCTTTATCAATCTCTCAATCTCTGTTTTTTCATGTTCTCCATTGCACATTTATATCTTTGAGAATCTAAGGTCTTTCATCAAAAAACAAGAAACAAAACAAAGTTTCTGCAGTGGAGTTGGGAAATAGAATGGTGATAAGATGTTCTACATGATTTAAATGATGCCAGTTTTTAAAAAGATTACATGATACAAAAATTTCTATTCTATATCTATCTAACAAATAGCAACTTTGCTCTAAGATACAAGGTTTTACTGTCTGCCTGCCATTGGCAGTATTGTTACTATACAGGATACATATTTAAAAACATTCTTTCTGTCTCACCAGAGCCAGCTGCTTGACTTTGATTTCAAAGACTTTTTATTGTCTACACTTGATTCCGCAGAATACCACTTAGTCAAAACCAAGCCATTGCTAAGTGAAACTGACTATCACTGACAGTGAAGTGAAACTGACTATCATTGTGAGCACACACCATGGCACACAGTGCACCACAATGAAATGCATCCAATGCATTAAACTATACACACAGTGTGCAGCACTAGGGTAGCCAAATCTTGTGCCCAGGGAGCAGAGATGGGGACAGTACCTTGCTTACGGTTACCCCCGGACATTCAAACCCACAAACGTCCCATCCTGGGGTCAAGTATCTAACCACTAGGCCACTTCTGCACTTGATAGTAAATGTACTACTGTCTGGCTCTGTAATCTCTTTGCTAAGCTAATGTTTAGTAAAGCCTGCTGTCACCAAACACCATGGAACAGGTATCATTTTGCATTTCTGCTCTTCCAATATCAGTTGCTCAACTATACTCCATCTGATCTAAGCCATTACCACCAACATAATAAGCCAGTATCAGACTTGTTCTGTGCTAAGCAGAGTAGTAATGAAGCTAGTTAAACACCAATTAACATTTAGCTATTGCTGTTGGATAGATGGTTAGGCATTTATGGAATGACGTATTGAAAGTTGTGGCCTATATACATTTATCTGGTAAACATTTATTGTTCATATTTTATCATAACAATGCATAAGTAATACACATATTCTACATCAACACTTTTTTTCCCACCCCCGGTTAATACTTAATATGTTGTGGTAGTTCTTGAAGATGATGTGAAAAACACAGCATGTCTTAAAACTTTAAACTCAATGTGTTTAAAAACACTAATGAAACATAAACAACATGTCTATATGGACATTTTGTGCTAGAAAGTCTAGAGTGATATTCTTAATGATTTAGAAATATATATATTATTTTATAGAATTTTTTTTTTTTTTTTTTTTTTTTTTTTTTACTTTGAATTAAACTCAGTTTCTTCTTGCCCGACATCTTGTCGGTCAGTCTGCTATGTGCTGTTTCTCTAAATTATGTATCTTAAACAGGTATTCATTACTTTTTCAGAGGTAGGTTGTCCTCCAGTGGCTTTTGTGGTAGAAGGTTATTTAATAACTATAAAAGGGCTTTGCCCAGTGCCAAGTCTGCTGAAGAAGAACATAATGTGGTCATGGTAGGTGAACAACCTGAATATAGGCAGTAACGTTCAGCACCTTGGCAATAGGTTTGTTTATGGGCTAGTCGACAGAGGCACTACACAGGGAGCAGAGCAGCTGGTATCTAAGGGGAGAGGAGTGACTTAATCAGCTAAAGTCCATGTGATGAGGGCGAATGTAACACAATCCAAGTACTTAGACATACACTTTGATCTGACTCTGAATGCTTGGGCCTTGTCCTTCCTGGAGAGCAGTCAGAAAGTAAAAAGAGCCACATTCGCCTTTGTAATTAGATTTGACTGTCGAGTGAGGGATGAACAGGAGACTTGGGTTTCAAATACAAACAAAGCCTGCCCAGCAAGGCTGTAGATGCTTAAACTTTTGCTCAGGCAGTACATCATGTGTGACTAGCCCTGTGCTGGGAAAGCTGACATACTGTAAAAGTACTTCATGCTATGCTGAATTCACTCGTGTGAGAAATCAGAATCAGTAATGAATAACTGCATTTTTTCCCTGCTCCAAATGATGTTAGGTTGAAGTGGTTGAGGGATAAAACCAATATGCATTAAAAAAAAAAATTATATATATATATATTTATATGTGTGTGTGTGTGTCTTACAACTAACAGTTTGAAAATCCAACAAGACATTTTAAAATCCAAAATGACATTTTACACTTGGATAGGGAGTGTAAACTGTAGTAACAACAGCAATAACAATAATAATCATCTTCATCATAATTCATATAGTGGGACTGTGCTTGAGCTCCATCTGGCAATAGTAAACATGGCAGCAGATTAAAATTCAACATAGTACATGTCTGCTGATGCTGTGTTGAATGGGTTTCATGGGTGTTGGGACAGCAACTTTAACTCTTATTAAATGGTCACTCCTCTCTTTGCTTGTTATCTCTGAATTGTTTCTACAACAATCATTTACTGCTGACAGTGGAACTTTAAATGTGCACCACTGAGAGCTAATAAAGCAGCAAATCCTCCTTTACACAGTGACCAGCTTGCATATCTCACACCCCATGGCACATGCATGTGACACCAAATTTAGTAAATTAGCATTTTTACTGACTTTACTCAACGCTGTGAAATTCTTAATTCTAACACGATTAATTCTAAAGTGACGAAGGATGAACCAAAACCAAGCGCTTGAAATGCAGGCCAGCCTTAAGAGGAAACATTACAGTTTTGTTTTCATAATTCATCAGATGTCTGCAGATGAAGGACTCCCGCTTCCTCTGCTCATCCTTCCAACTGCTCATCCAAAACTTAACAAGCACCCGCTTCTTTGTCAACTCACATTTGCTGGCACCCTGCTTTTAAGCGCCAAGTGACAGCCAACAGGGGCAATTAAACTCTTCTCAGAACTAGTTTGCTGCCCGAGGGACCCGAGGTGTGGAATGACTCTGCCACTTAATTAGCTCAGAGAAGGAGTGTTACGTACTTTTATAGGTTGAAGAGGGACACAGAGAATGAGCTCCTCCAATAAAATGAATAAAGCTTAATGTTTGGGCCTGTGTCAAAGTTCAGTTATGATCATTTGACTTTGGGTACCTTAATATTCTGAGAAATTCAGAAAACATTATTTATTCTGAGGGAAGTGGCCTAAATATTCATTTTGATACTGAAAAAGTTGTGTAGCTGTGAGGCATAGTCCATAAAAACGTTACTCTCCTGCAGACTGGGATTTGAGGGACTGCACAGGCTAGCACATGGCAAAACAGCTTGGGCAAGACTTCTAAACACTTCATTTACTTACAACTTTAACATGATGAAATTCAAAGTTTCTCTGAATATGAGTATCTGCCAAATGCATAAAAGTAAAGTAAATTAAAAAATTCTGTCCCAAATTAAATGCAAAAATGTAAACACAAAAACTTCTAAGTGAGACGAATCAATCTAGTTTCCATCGTACTGTTACATTCCTAGTATGTAACACAGGTGTCTTAAAAAAACAATGGTTACACACTCCAGCAGTTCCAGCAGCGGAACCATTATTAGGAGAAAAAAAATTCATTAATGCGTACGTGGACTAAACACTGGTGCTCTATTTTTCACCCGACAGCCAACAGTATTGTAACCCATATTGATATTGGGCTACTGCACTTTGAGCTTGAAAACTAGGCCTTACTATATCTGTGTCAGAAAAACTGGGCCTAGAATGACTACAGAGTAAGAAGACAAGTCTGCCTTTAAGTTATTTCTCAACACGATAATGTGACAGAGCAGGAAAAATTATGAACTTGCAAAACAAACTGTTGAACAAGGCATCTGATGTATTGCAATCTCAAAATAAAGCCATTCATCTAAGATGGGTTAAAAGAAAACCCCTGGTGTGCTTGAATTCTGAAGAATAAGCACAGTCTTTTAGGTAATCAGAACCTACTCATTCAACTTTAATAAGCTTAAATCTACCATCAGACAGTGATCCATCACAGCTCCACCTGTGCGTTTGAGTGTCAGTAACGCAAAGGATTAAGATCAATGTCCCCCAGAAGTCAGGTCCTCCAAAAACTAGCATGCATTGCCAGAGGCATCGATCAAAGGCCATTCACTAGCTGCATTATGCATGAGGTTCGTACATCAGCGACGACATCAACCTGCCCAGACCTGCTGAGCTAAACACTCTTGGTCAAGCAGCAGGCGACGAGAAGTCCTGAAGCGCTCGGTTCAACCCAGATTCACCTTTTCACAAGGAGTTCTCACTAACCACACAGTCACCAAGCAAGTGTCAGGTAGGAGGAATAACCAATCGGTTAAACTGATATAAACAGTCCAGAAAATGCAGTGGACTAATAAGTGTCAAAAAATAGGGTGGAATAATCTTTTTAACAAGTTTAAAACAGTAGTCAGAAAAAAGACCAGTGAATTCTCTGGAATGTCTGAGTTTCTATATATAAGTAATTGTGGGATAACTGGATATTTTTCCAAGTCAAAATAATAAGAATTAAACTGTATTAATCCTGAAGGAAAATAAAGAATAAATATAAAAGAAACAAAGAAAGTGAATAACAATTTTCATATAATATTATAAATTAATATAAAGCAACCAACACAACATTTCTCATCGGTGCCTCATCTTTATTGAAAAAGTGGCTTAAAAATAAAAGTTATTATGAAACCTAACTGGTTTCAAGCTGGTAAAATCACATTGTGTGTACAAGCTAAACTTAACAACTTTCACTAAACTGGCCTGGAGAGAAGCAAGCCAGCACACTTTCAACTTTTCTACAACAACTTAAAGATGCTAAAACATGAAAGGGAAAATTCTTGTCATTGTGAGAGCACACAGCACAGCACACTGTGAACCACAACGAAATTGGACTTCAGCATTTAACCCATGCACACAAACATACACCGTGCAGTGGGGGGCAGCTATGAAAGCGCCCGGGGAGCAGTGACGGGCAGTGACCTTGCTCAAGGGTACCTCAGGCAACCTACTGGTAAGGGGTTTGAACCCACAATCTTCCGATCTTGTGGCCGACTCCCTAACCACTAGGCCACCACTTATAACATTGGCGTATAACATTGTCCCAAAAGTTTGTGGATTCATAAACACATAACATAATAACAAATTAAGTATCACTGCTGTTCAGAAAGAAAAGCTGCTTCTAGTCCTCACATACAAGTTGACATCAATCAACACTCATATAAACACTCAACTGATATCCATGGTACCTTTTTCCAACACCTTGGCTCAGCTCAGCAAGTAATATGGTAATGCCCCACAGAAGCCTATTAAAACCTGAGAAAATATACACACTCATGTTCCTGAAGCTTGCAGGTTCACTTGTAGGTTAAATAATCTAAAGATTCATTATTTTCCTAAAAAAAAATCAATCCTAAGCAGAAATCCAGCAAGAAAACTAAGAAATAATGGAACTAGACATAAATGAATACTAAATTAAATGAAAGGTTTAGTCAGTTTCGGTGTTTATCAGTGTTTTAAAAATGAAACATCACACTTGAATAAACATCACCAAACTGAATTGGTCATGTCTGACATTATATATCTCATTATAACATTAGCTAAATGGATGTTTGACTAGAACTAGTGTGGCCTCCTTATTTAAATTATTTAAACTTAAATAAATGCATAAATAAATGAATGAATTGATTCAATGCATTTTATACATAAATATACTATATAATACTAATTAAATTGGCAGAATCTATTGATTATTGCTTAGTTAAAAAAAAAAAAAAAAAAAAAAAAAAAAAAAAATAGGCTGCACCTTAACATAAATCCAGAAAGTTCTCACACAACTATACGGATAAATAAAGTCTTTGAATTGTATTACTGATTATCAGTGACTGATGAGTATACAAGGAGTGGTGATCCAAAAGCTTCAACCAAGCAGCATTTGTTACTGTATAATTTGCCATTACCTGAGGAGGTAGACTGCCCGTTCTATGTCATTCAGATCTTCATCTACAGTTAATTTGTCAATTTCTTCTGCAGTCTGGAAAATGGCAAAACAAAAATAATGAACAAGTTATTAAAAATGAACAAATAAATCACTAAAATAAATCAACAGTCCTTTCATATGGCAATTTAATAAAACTGATTTTCCAAAAACGTGTTTACGTGAGTGTCATTCAGAATATTTCTGGAGGTAGACACGCTGATGAAGATAAATTATGGAATCAATATGTACACACAGGTTGATTCCCAAGGTTCCCTAGATCAAAATGCAAGGAATATTAAATGAAAATCTTCGAGCCTTATATGAAAGAGGTAAATGGACAGCAAGTGATTCCATTAGTGCTTAAAGATGACTCAGCCAAAATGTGTGAGGGGGTTTGCAGCGAGGCAGGATGTGAAGCACGATGGACTGCGTGGGAAGAAAGTGTGGGGGACGGGAGCCATGTGGGTGACGAGTCTATTACTTCAGGGCTTCTCTCATTAGCCGAAAAGCTTTTCTTTGGAAACTCCCTACAAAAAGCACGGGCAGAAATCACCCGCCTCCCCTTGTACGCGACAAATTTCTTTCATATAGCACATATGCCTACTCGAGAAAGGAGGGGGAGACCAGAGTAACTTCACCCTATTTCTGAAGCTGACTTCTTAAATCCTCTGTGGAAGGTTAATGTGTGCAACATGGTCACAGAAATGTAGGTTTTCTGAAAACGAGAACGCTGTCAGGGTAGAAATCCCCTATATGGTAGACGTACCGCAGTGGAGTGGAGTGGAGGAGGCGAGGCAGGGATGCGCACAGCTGACGAAACTGCGTCACTCACTAAAGCGATGTGGGCAACCCCCAGCCTCCCTACCAGCCGTGTCTCGCCTCTTCCACTCTAACTCCTCACACACTGGGCTTCTCACTGAGCAACGGAAAAACCTGAAATCTGTGCAGGAGGACACAAGCAACACGACCAAATCCACAAGTTGGACATAAAGATAGCAAGAAAGGGCATCGCATATTTTACAACGAGATTAATATACAAATGCAATGCCTTCACAATAAACCCATCTGTGTAGGTGGCAGACCTTCAAAAATACTACCACTTCACCTTCTCCCTTACACATAATCTCAGGCATCTCTCCCCTGAAGATGAAGAAATGTAACACACACCTTCAGGCTCCTACGGATGGGTCTCTCGATGAACGTGAGGTCTTGCAGGTCATCTATCTGCCCAAACAGTCCGGACTGACTGAGAGTCATTTTGCCAACATACATCTGGCCCCAGGTGTCTTCTTTTAGGAGGTGATGAAGAAGTTGTTACAGCCCTGTCATGATGGGAGCGACGACTGCTTGGAGGAGATGTTCCTCCCACGATCAAAAAGATGCCTCCTCCAGGATCCCCGGGCTCTGATGACTGAAACTCATTCAAATGCGTTCAGAAGCCTCAGATCACCTCCAGTCGGGAAGGAACAAGCCGGGCTGGGATTACCGCGGGTGATGATAAACTTTGGGATGATTATTGGCTGTATCGAGGCCAGGCTTCCCATTGCCGCAGCTGTCACACACACACGCACGCGCGCGCGCGCGCGCACGCACAGGGAATGGCTGGCTGCTCTCACACAGACAGCCTTCCCGGACGGACGGACTGACGGACGGACTGACTGCAGCAGCTAACTAACCGACCGTGCAGGCTAGCAAGCTAAATGCTCGCACTTCAAACGCAGCACCACAAAGTCACGCCACACTACCCAACGTTACATTTAGACCCGGGAGAGGGAAAATGTCGTACAGACCTACACAGTCCTCGACTAACCGTAAACTAGCGGGCGACGGCCACTACTGTTCACACCAACTCGTCGACATTTTGTCCAGCTAACCGGCTAACGTCGAAGCACCGCGGAGAGTTTGAGGTAAAACTCTCGCCAGTTAAGCTCGCGCTGCCGAACCTAAGCCGAAGGTGAGGAGACAGCCGCCGTCCATGTCTTCTCCGAAGAGCTGTGAGTAAAATTGTGCACCCGGAGCGAGCCGCTCACGCAAACGCACTGCACCAACTCCAGCGGTTGCCATGGAGACCGCATGCCACCGTAGCGACGAGCAGGGAGCGAGAGCGTCACGGCGTTCGGACCGGCGTTCGTCATCAGCCGATTTCCCACAGAGTCGGAGAGCAGGCAGACCGAAAAACACGCGTCAGAGCCACGCAGGTGTGAGCTCAACCTCACAACAGCTCCAAACACCGTCCTTACATCCCAACACCGAGGGGGTGCTTCATTAAGCACGTTACTCTGGGATATTTTAAGCCATGGCTGAGGACTGACCAATCACTGACTAAACTGATCAGTCATTGATCAACCCCTGACCAGTCAATAACTAGTCAAATCAATCGCTGAACAATCACTGACACTGCCCTGCCATGTCACTGTCTAAACCAATCACTGCCACATCACTGACTAATCACTGACTAAACTAATCAATCACTGACCAACCACTGCCACATCAGTTACCAATCACTGACTAAACCAGTCAGTTACTGTCCATCCACTACCACATCACTGACTAATCACTGACTAAACCAATCAATCACTGACCAAACACTGCCACATCACTGACCAACTACTGACTAAACAAATCACCAACCAACCACTGACATATCACTGATCACTCAATGACCAATCACTGATTAAACGGATCAGCCATTGATCTGTCACTGAGATATTACTGACCAAACACTGTGCAGTCACTGACCAGTCTATTAAATTAATGATCAATTGATGAGCAACCAGTGATCAGCCACTGACCAATCACTGTCACTCTCCTGTTATTGTACAGTATTTGGATTAGTCCTGTGTGTGGTTTTATGAGTCGTCAGGATTTTGAGGGGTTCCAGAAACTGTATTTTTAACCAATCAAAACGCATCTTTGTAATCAGTCGCATCAGCACTGATCTGGCAGTATGAGCATCTCTTTCCTGCACTGACGGGTTTTTAATTTAACTTTCAGCTTTTTATATTATTATTATTATTATTATTTTAAAATAGGCATGCCCCTTAAACCTGGCTTATTTAGTTTCAAATGCAGTGTGTAATAGCGCCACCTACTGTTCTATAGCTAACCCCATATTATTATTATTATTATTATTGTTATTATTATTATTATTATTATACTGCATACATTAATCAGCAATTCAAATCCCTGGTTAATACTATAAAAAGAGACAGTCATTCAGAGAGGCTTAATGTGAAATAGATAGACAGACAGACAGACAAATAGACAAATAGACAGATAGATAGATAGATAGATAGATAGATAGATAGAACTTTTAAAAACTTTTTTTTAATTCCAGTTAGTTGAAAGCAGAATTCCACTTTAATGCTTTGATGTTTTCGGGACATGGGTGCAGATCATGCCTGGGTCTATACTGCCCCCTGCTGTTTGAGTGTATGAACATTGGGTCATGTGTGGCTGGATCAGTGCTGGGAACCTCTGTGGCAGCATTTCTAAAACCAGGCCTTGGTGTGGTCCTACACAGTTTTGATCAAATTGATCCAATTTTATGTTCACTAAACATATGTTTTCTTTCTAAAAGCATCTCAAAATGTCCTCCAACTTTACTCATGCTTTTGTGGAGGAATCCAACAAATCCACATGACAATATTGCAACGTCAAGTGTAAAGCCATCCCAGAAGAGTAGGAGCTGTTACTGCAGCAAAGAGGGTCACACTCCATATAAACACCCGTTTTCAGGATAATATTGGGTGAGAATATTTCCTCAAACCTTTGGACGTACAGTACTTGTGTAAGTACAGTAAGCGCCTCATCTGTAACTAGCTGGACACTTCTCAGAGAGGCATGTTTATTTAAAGCCTGCAAAACACCATCCAGTCAAGTCATATGGCATGTTTTGTAAACTCATACCCTGCTTACCACGCAAATCACACCAGTGTAAAATCCGTGTGCGTGTCTTTAGCACAGTGCCTTTTTGAAACCTGTACTTTCTCCAGCCTTCCCCCAAGTCACTCTCTTCAAAGTGAGAAAAGAGGACAGTCATCATTTTGTGTGTCACCGAGACCATTTGACAAATATTCCATAAACGTGTAGGGAATGCTGAGGGAGAAGAGAGGTGGTCCATGTTCAAGGGTGAAAGTCTCTAAGTCAGGTTGAGGTAAACTACAGTGCAGACAGTACGTCAGGCAGTGGCAAAAGTCTTCTGAAAACTGGAGATTGAGAAACTCTGAGAAACTCATCTACAGAGGTAGTATGCAGGAGACTCAGAGCATGTTTCAGTGACTAATGATAATATTTGCATGAAAAAGCATGGTTTCATGCAAATGATAGACAACTGATACATCAGTTTGAAGTTTGCAGAATGGTATATTAATGTTAACATTAATCTTCAAATGACTCAAAAATCATGTTAAATGTAATACTTTTATCTATACATTTTATTCTGGTTGAATAGATTTTGCTACAAAAGTGTATTTTAATAACTGGTTTTGATGAGATAACATTTACTGTTTTAAGTATCTGTAAATACTAGCTCACCCCTCTGACAATTTTCATTATTAAAAAACGTATTCATTTAGCCATTATTTCTTTCTTTGGGAATATGAGCATTATCAGAAGAGCTAACAGAAAAATACATCATTTTATGTATATGCTGCTTTTATGGTTTTTGTGCAGTGCATGACAATTGAAAGTTTGATGTTGATAGAGGGATTTACATTCAAGCAGTCAATTTATATTTAAAAAGTGAAAGTGACTATTCTTGTCATTGTGAAATGCAACACAGCACAACACAACGAAACCTCTGCGTTTCACCCATACACACACATGCAGTAGAGGGCGGCTATTGAAAGCACCCAGGGAGCAGTGATGGGGACGATACCTTGCTCAAGGGTACCTCAGGGCAAACTACTGGTGAGGGAATCAAACCCACAGTCTTCCGATCCAGGATCTTATCCAGAGCGACTTCCATGTCCTAATTACAGGGACAGTCCCCCAGAGCAATTCAGGGTTGAGGGTCTTGCTCAGGGACCCAGTGGTGGTAGTGCCAATGGAGAGATTTGAACTTGGGACCTCTTGAGCCATAGGACCAT
The DNA here is from genome assembly GCA_017165825.1 of Hepsetus odoe. NCBI lineage: Eukaryota > Metazoa > Chordata > Actinopteri > Characiformes > Hepsetidae > Hepsetus > Hepsetus odoe. The sequence goes on along the minus strand of CM029370.1, from coordinate 23,324,831 downwards.
AGGCAAGTACCCTAGCACTAGACCACCACCACCCCAGTAGCATTACAGTAGAAGGCAAAAGCATCTACTTAAATTTCTAAAATTTCTACTAGAAATTTTGTTACTGTAAAGAACTACTGAAATATGTTTGAGGGTCAGTAGTAATGCTCTTTTCCATTAATTATGTATATAATTTGTTTATGGTGTCCCATGAGTGTCAAACTTTACCTCCCAGAGCATGAGTGTTGCTGAGGATGGCGCACATGAAGGACTGTCTGAGCAGCAGCTGGCAGTGGAGCAGAGGTTGGAGGATGCTCAGGTGGCCCGTGATTTAGTGGGCTTCCCAGGATTCCCTCAAAGCTATCCTTGGACCGCCCCTCCCTATTGGGGCACTCCCTGCCCTGTCTCCGCAACTGCCAACTTTCAAGGGTAAGTCCTGCAGCAGGTGTGTGTAGGATAGAAACAAATCTGTCCGTCTATTGACATAGCAGGTTAGATAATCATTCATACGGTGGTGTGTTACTCTGTGAGTTTACTGGTTCTTTTTGCCTGCTGTAGTGGATGTTAGATTGTTAGATTGTGGATGGTATGAAAAACAAGTGCACTGAAAGACACCTGTTGCATTGATCTTTAAACATTACTAATAATAACTGCCTGGGACTTTCTAATCATTTAATCAAGGAACCATTTTTTGTGTTTCATGTTTTAGTATTTAAATGTATGCCTATGACCTTTTCCAGAGCAACTTACAATTCATAATGTTACAGATGCATGCAAGCTCATCCCATCCCGGTTTAGAGTAGTGTGCCCTTCGGGAGAAGGAAATGGAGCTCATTCTGATGTGTGGAGGACAGTAATGTTACCAGCTTCCTCACATCAGCTGATAAAACATATTCCTTTAATGTAAGCTACACATAGCAGTGTCATAACAGTACACTGTTACTGTGTTTGAACTCCATTTGAACTATATACCACGGCTCTTTAGTGTTCTAGTGGCAGGGCACCAACATTTATAGTGGCACAATGTCTGTCTGCTACACAGATGTTCACACTGATGAAATACAGTGCTCTAAATACTGCACCCACAAGCAGAGCTGGTTTGTTTTAGCTGGCATAGTGACCAATGTCATTTACAATAAGATGGCACCCTTATCTGACCCAGAATACACCACATATTCAGGCACCTGTTCTGTCCTGCCATAATAAAAGTTGTGACCATTCTAAGTCGTCTCTCTGATGGCACTGGGCTTTGTCTTAGGCTATAACAGTTACCTGGAAAATAATCGAGAATAAAGCTCCAAATCCAAGCTGGTCTCCTTTAGACTCTTTGAGTTGGAATGAACAGGAATATTCTTGTTTCTTGCCTGTAAGACATAATTGTGTATACTGAATAAAACTCAAAACTAAATTTGTTAAAAGCTATCTTACGCAATGATTTTCTATCGTTTTCTTTCTTTTTTTAAAATGGTCTATTATTAGGCATGTTGAATTCCCTTCAGTATGCCCTAAACCTATGTCCTAAGTTTAAGCTGAGTCCAAGAAACCAGTCCTAAGAAGCCTATACCTAAGAAATGAGCATTGTATGCTCTGAGTGTCACCTTTGATTTTCAGGGAGAACGAAAGCCCACTGATCCAAGCAATAAAGGATGGTGACTCAAGGGAAGTGAGGAATTTATTGACATCTGTTTCAACTCCAAGCAGCTTAATGGAACCAAATGAGGAGGGTTGGACTGCACTGCATGAAGCTGCATATTATGGTCAGACTGATTGCTTGAGCATATTGCTTGCAGGTGAGGAACAGTTTTAGCTGAAATTGATAACTCAGATTATTTAGAGTGTTGGGTTGAGCTCAGGTGTGTTAGAGCAGAGAAAATGTACAACACATTGTCATTGCTCACAGGATTAGAGATGGTTAGCGATTGTACAGCTAGCCATGTGTGACATTTGGTACCAAGTACCAGACCTTCTATTTGGGAAGCCCTCATTGGCTAAACAACGTGATACTTTTATCTCTGCAACTTTTCAGCTGCTCCACTGATGATTAACTGTAAAACCCTTAAAGATCAGACACCCCTTATTCTGGCTGTATCCCGTGGACACTTAGCTTGCATGAAGGATCTTTTGGAGAAAGGAGCAGACCCCAAAATCCCGACAAAGTCCAATGAGACGCCTCTATATGAAGGTGACCCATCTGTCTATGGAATATTCAGGCTTATTATAGTCTAATGGATAGATAGGATTCAGTGAAGAACAAATAAGAACTATGTTGTTTTTTCTTTTCTCCCTACAGCTTGTTCAACAGTGAACATTCCAATGGTTCTGCTTTTATTGCGATACGGTGCAGATGTCAATCAGAAATGTTTGAATGGATGGACTGTTCTCCATGAGGCAGTATTACAAAACCATCTGAAAATCTGTGAGATCCTGGTTGATTATGGAGCTACAGTCTGTTCTCCAAACCTCTATGGAGTGACCCCTCTGTTCCTGGCGGCCCAGTGTGGATGTTTTGAGGTTCTACAGTTCCTGCTGAATAAAGGTTTGTGAATTTGTTCAGGTTATTATTATTAACTTAATTTAATATGTGACACATTTTCATTTAGTCAAGTAAGTTGAAGTCTGCATACACAGACGTTGTCAGTGTTGGAACAAAATATTGGGTTTTTTTTTCATATTTTATACAATTATACGACTATACAATTTTACAATTTATACAATCACCTTTTACTCTCTGTCAACATTTCATATTATTTCCTAATAAGGAAATTTTATTTATCACATCTCATTTACCACCATAAATGAGATAAGAGATACTTGAAATGGTAATAAAATCTCTTTCCATTAATTATGCTGAACATTTTGAAAGGTTCTTCTCCTGAGGTTTTAAGCTGAATCCAAATGTAAAATGCAGGTATATAAATAAAAAAATGTGATATAAATATATTTTATATCATATACAGTGCCTTGCAAAAGTATTCACCCCCCTTGGCTTTTTACCTATTTTGTTACATTCCAACCTGTAAGTTTAATCTTATTTTATGTGATGGATCTGAACAAAATAGTATATGTTGGTGAAGTGAAATGAGAAAAAAAAAAAAATAATAATCATTAAAAACTGAAAATTGGTATGTGCATATGTATTCACCCCCTTGTCATGAAGTCCCTAAAAAGTCCTGGTGCAAACTATGACCTTCAAAAGTCACATAATTAGTGAAATGAAGTCCACCTGTGTGCAATTTAAGTGTCACATGATCTGTCAGTATTAACACACCTTTTCTGAAAGGCCCCAGAGGCTGCAACACCACTAAACAAGAGGCATCACAACATGAAGACCAAGGAGCTCCAAACAAGTCAGGGACAAAGTTGTTGAGAAGTACAAGTCAGGGTTGGGTTATAAAAACATATCCAAATCTTTGATGATCCCCATAGCACCATGGAAAGAACATGGTTCCACAACAAACCTGCCAAGAGAGGGCCACCCACCAAAACTCACAGACTGGGCAAGGAGGGCATTAATCAGAGAGGCAGCACAGAGACCAAAGGTAACCCTGAAAGAGTTGCAGAGTTCCACAGCAGAGACTGGAGTATCTGTCCATAGGACTACAATAAGCCGTACACTCCATAGAGCTGGGCTTTATGGAAGAGGGGCCAGAAAAAAGCCATTACTTAACGTTAAAAATAAGAAGGCACGTTTTGAGTTTACCAAAAAGCATGTGGGTGACTCCCCAAATGTATGGAGGAAGGTGCTGTAATTGCTGCAAAAGGTGGCCCTACAAAGTACTGACTGTGTGAACAGATATACACGCTGAAGTTTTCTGTTATTTTGTCCTATTTGTTGTTTGCTTCACAATAAAAAAAATATATATCTTCATCTTGTAGGCATGTTCTGTAAATGAAATGGTGCAAGCTCTCAAACAATCAATTTTAATTCCAGTTTGTGAGGCAACAAAATGCCAAGGGGGGTGAAAACCTTTGCAAGCACTATATATATATATATATATATATATTAAGGAACAACTTTTCTTGGTAGTTTTTTTATTTGGAGTGTAAGGACAACATGTTGGTTGGCCTTCAGTTCTGAAGAATCTGTTGTGTACGCTTGTTTAAAGGTGCTGACATAAACAGTGAAGCAGAAGATGGATCTACAGCTTTATATGAAGCCTGCAAGAATGGTCACACAGACATTGTGAAGTTTCTCTTGTCTAAACATGCTGATGCTGATAGGCATGGAAAGGATGGACTTTTGCCTCTTCACATGGCTGCGAAGAGTGGAAATTATAGGTAGATCATTAGTAATTATTAATTAGTCAATCAGTTTGTCTTGCTTCATCTCTTTCCCTGAGGATCTGCTGCTTCTCCTCTTTCAGGATTGTGTCCATGCTCATTCCTACCACTAGCAGGGCTCAAATACAGTGCAGTGGTATCAGCCCCCTCCACCTGGCAGCTGAGCATGAAAAAGACAATGTTGTGGAGCTCCTAATCCAGGCTGCATTTGAAGTGAATTTTCTCCTGTCTCCAAAACGTTCCTGCATGTACGAAGACCGCCGTATTACTGTGCTCTACTTTGCTGTTGACAGTGGCAACCTTGAAGCTACAGCCATGCTTCTGGAGGCTGGTGCTAATCCTAACTTAGACCCATTCAACCCACTTTTGCTGGCAATAAGAAAGGATCATGTAGAGATAGTAAACTTGCTAATGGAGCATGGAGCCAACATCAATGCCTCCATTCCCACACATCCCACTGCCTTCCCAGCCTCCGTCATGCTGGGTGTGAGGAACCTTACTATGCTGAAATGTCTATTGGACCATGGCAGTGATGCTGCTGCATGCTTTCTCTGTGAATATGGCATCAACCAGCATCCGAATATGGACTTCATGTGCACTAGCTGTGAGTTAGAGTATAGGCCTTGGATAGCTATACACCCCTGTTTGCAGGTAGGAAAGACTGAGGAACCTGAGGTCAAATTAAACCTGCACAGTTGCAAATTGTGGTCAAATGTATCATAGGTGTTTTATTTACATTTACCATAGAATTTAACACAAACACTTTGCATGAGTAGAGGCAGCGGTGGCCTAGTGGTTAGGGAGTCGGCCCCGGATCAGAAGGTGGTGGGTTCGAACCCCTTCCAGGTGGGTTGCCCTGAGGTACCCTTGGTGACCTGTCCAGGGTGTGTCCCCATCTTTCGCCCTGTGTGTGAGCTCGGATGGACCCACACAACACACAGTAAACTGCATCCTCTGCATTTAACCCATACACACATGCAGCAGGAGGCACCTATTGAAAGCACCCAGGGAGCAGTGATGGGGATGGTGCCTTGCTCACTGGTACCTCAGGGCAACCTACTGGTCTGGGATTCTAACCCATGACCTTTGGATTGTAGGCCAACTCTTTAACTAATAGGCCTCTGCTGCCTCAAAGTCAATCTGCCTTAAATACATTAGTGTAGAATTTAAAACTTATTTCATTTCAGCACTTATATCATGCCATGCACAATTTTTCAAGCCAAGCCAAATTTGTAATCAGTGGTCAAATTTCTGACCACAGCACCACATTGGAGCAGATATCATTTAGTTAGTGGATCATTATCAATAGTACAGTGACACTGAAAGTAGTGGTATGTTAATAATATGTTAATGTATTTTTGTTGCTGCTATGAGTGTATCACTCAAATAATAAGTGCTTATCAAATGATAATTGATAAGAGAATGATAAATACAATTTTTTCATAGCAACAAAATGAAAAAAAATCACAAATGGATAGTAGTTAAATTAATAGTAAAATGTTATTTTCAATATATTTAGAAAATATGAATATTTTTAATAAATATTTTGTTAAAAAACAAGTGATTTTAAATTGGTCTCTCTTTTGTCTTTTTTACCTACAGTTCTGTGAGATGGTCTCCCATCCTAGAGTGTGTCACCTGGCAGGACCCATCATAGACATGCTGCTGGACTATGTAGGTCAGGCAAAACTCTGTTCTAGGCTCAGTGAACATCTGGAAGGCCATGACTCATGGGCCCATATAAAGAAGAAATTAAGTGAGTATAACCAAACTGACCAAACAGGATTTATACATTATACATTACAGGATTTATACATTTATACATTAACACAGCTGACTAATGCTTTCTGTTTTCTGACTGATACTGTTTTCATATTCCCTTCATCTTTAGAGCTACCAAAGTGTCTAAAGCAGCTCTGCAGACTCAGGATCCGGCAGCTAGTAGGCCTGAATTACATCAGTGCACTGGCCCTTCCAGAAAGACTAATCAAGTACCTGAAATATGAGCAATAGACAGATACACTGTTAGCACTTGCATGACTTTTGATTAGATAAATAAATAAAATATATACAGTACTGTGCAAAAGTTTTAGGCAGGTGTGCAAAAAATGCTGTAAACAGAATGCTTTCAGAAATATAAATAATGATTGTTTATTTTGATCGATTTACAAAATGCAAAGTGAGCGAACAAAAGAAAAATCTAAATCAGATCAATATTTGGTGTTACGACCTTTTGCCTTCAAACCAGCATCAGTTCTTCTGGCCCCCACAGAGCCCTGATCTCAACATCATCCAGTGCGTCTGGATCACATGAAGAGACAGAAGGATGTGAGGAAGCCTACATCCACAGAAGATCTGTGGTTAGTTCTCCAAGATGTTTGGAACAACCTACCAGCAGAGTTCCTTCAAAAACTGCGTGCAAGCGTACCTAGAAGAATTGATGCTGTTTTGAAGGCAAAGGGTGGTCACACCAAATATTGATTTGATTTAGATTCTCTTTTGTTTGTTCACTGCATTTTGTTGATTGATGAAAATAAATGATTAACACTTCCATTTTTGAAAGCATTCTTTGTTCACAGCATTTTTTCCACACCTGCCTAAAACTTTTGCACAGTACTGTACATTATATGTTGTAGCCACATAGAAAATGCTGTAAATATAAAACCCCAACTTAACATGTAACATAACTGTTTAGCCAATTTACTTTCACTGTACAAACCCAATTACAGTACTTGTGTCGTAACTCAGGTCAAGATATCAATGAGGACCTACTACGGGAGGAATATTTGGCAAAGGATATCTCTGCTTTCTTTCACTTTCACATGCTTTGCAGTGTGTACTTTCTCAGCTGCTGATGTACTGTATGATTTATAATGTGATTCTTTGCTCCCTACGAAAGTGATTTATTTTTTTTCAATGGGGCAATGTGTTCAAGGTGAAAGGTGACATTTAATTTAGTACATTAACCCTAATAATAAAGAAATAAAAGAAGTTCTAAAAAAGGTTGAAGTAACCATCTGCACTCTGCAGAACATTATGTGTTCATGTCTTTATATGGCTTTCAAAGACCAAAGGACATCCTGTGGACATCCTGTCTCTAGCTTCCATTGTGATGCCTGCAGATTCACTGCTTTGGGAGTTTATGAGGTTAAGAATGAAATAATAGACTGTGTAAGGGACAACTATGAATTTCTACAAACCAGGTGTTCTCTGGACAAAAACAGGAAATTACTTTTGCCCTGTTAATACAGTACCTTCACTTCCAGAAGCCATTACAAGGATTAGTGCATCTGCTAAACTGCCTTATATAAATTCAAGCAATGAAAACTTACAACCTTCAAAGTGGGCCAACACTTGACTTACTTATTGATCACAGTTTATAAAGATTCAGTTACAAATATTCAGTTATGAGTAAACTGTTACCATAAATACATGAACGATCACAACAGTTGCTTGCAGTGTTAATGTCCTCTAAGCTGACTTAGACATGATAAATTGGGTTCAATAAAGAACCATGAATATTGTCTGTCCGTGTTCTGTATTGTAACGCTGGGGTGGTGTGGGTAGGATGTAAACACTGAGCCAGGGATCTGTGACTGGACTTTATTAACAGAACTGAACATGACAAAGAACTAAAACACCAACGCTGAGATTACCCGTGTTAATGACGCCCTGCTCTGACACTTTGGGGCTTAAATAGCCAGCCCCAAATGAAGCACACCTGTGCCCTGATGAGCCCAGGTGTGCTCAGTCAGAGGAGAGCACCATCTGCCATGACACATATATTGCACAATATTTTCAGATTTTTAAAAAAAAGTTGGTTTACCTTTAAAAAACTTCACACAAAGTTCCCTGATATGCAAAACAATACAGGGGTGCAGGGTCACTCAAACAATCAATAAATTAATAATGCAGTATATAAACATTTACTGGAAGTTTTATGCAATTATTTAGATACAAAAGACATGTTATCTACTTCAATAAGTATGCATTTGCATACTGAAATATAAGTAAAATATTAAATAATACACGTTACATTACCTTGAAAAATGAAACATTTAATTGGGAACACAAAATGATTTTACAGAACAAGCAATACACTGGGAAATCTTTCTATAAAATCTTTCAGAAAATGATAAAGAATGAACAAGGAAGATGTTGTAGAAGCTGAGATGTTTGGTTCTGACTGTAGTGAAAAGATCATTCACAATTATAAGAACTATTCAGAACTACTTTGCCCAGAGAACTCTCAGCAAACATGCATGCTTTGTGTGAATGTTGTCATTAGTACAAAGGAAAGAGATACAAATGGACATTGCAGTTAGATTCAACAGGAAACGGGCTTTTATTTGAGATAGTCAGACCCTCATTGAAGTAGCTCACACTTACTCATTAACCGAACCACTTATCCCAACTTGGGTCACAGGTATCAAAGTTGTTACATTTTTGGAAAGCGTTGAGTGTGAGGGATGGGAATTTTTTTCCTATCCAATAATTTTATGGGATTTTTTTCTTCCAGGTTATTTTTTCATTTTAATCATTTTTTACTTTGCAAAATGGTTGGGGGGACCAAAATCATCAGTCTGTTTACTCACATGTAAATATTGCTGGCATGACTTTAGTTCCCAGCACAGCTCCCCCACACTCCTATTGCTAATTATACCCCTAATATCCAGGTCAGACAAGCTTTAATGTATCATGTGAAAGCCAAGTAAAGATATCTGTGAGGTCACAGATTTGTTTATACCATGAAATCAAACACTGTGTCGCTGCAGAACTTAAGGAATGTACACAGAGCCCTGGAGAGCATTCGAAGGGAGGCTTCATAAAGCGCAGGACTTTCAAAAAACATCTGCACCACTGTGCTGCTTATTCAGTTTGATATTTAGGAAGGTAGGTTGGCAATTTAATGGCATTGCCATTTGGCATACAAAATAAACTATGCTGACTGCAGTTCCTGAAATGAAAATAATAGCATTGTGGAATTTCTCTCCAACTCTCAAATTCAGTGTCTGAAAATTACAAATGTTTTGCAGCTCAGTTTGTAACAATGTAAAAGCATATTTATTTGATTGCATGCAAAGCTGCTGTGCATGGGCTTATCAACATTTGAATGCATTTCAGTAGACTGGTGGGTGTTAAAAATCCTTTTTCATGGCATAACATAAATAAAACTCATTGGACACTGAACTGTGGATACACTGAAAAAAAAATATTTTAGGTGACTACACGCAAAAATCAATGCTAAGGTTTGCTTGTTTTGGCAAGAATTATGTTGATATATGTATATATATGCGTGTGTGTGTGTAGTTGGTACATTTAAATCATGTCAATTAAAATCACACTTTTTTCTGTTTATGGTTCACCCCAGTTTCTTCAGTGCAGTTAAATTAGTAGATGGAAGATTTTATTAATCCAAAACCAAATTCTATCATTTTATTTCACTTTTTATTTTTGATGTAAGTAATTAATATTCTTGTTATTCAGCCAGTGGTTGTTACCCTTTCATTTTCTGACTCTAATACTGCACATGAACGTTTAAATATATGGAGTGATGTGATACATTTTTCAGCCACTCTGCTTCCTCAGGTTGATCATGGCAGCAGCCAGGGTATCAGTGCCTGGCTTGAGCTCAGAAGTTGTGGATGCTGAAGACTACAGTGCCTATGCGAACATGCCTGATGATCAACTCTTGCAGTTGGCTATTGAGAAAAGTCTAGCTGAAGCTAATTTGACATCCAGACAGAATCAGGCATTTCGCTCCAACACGCTGCCACTGGATCGCTGTTCACGTGTCCGGCAACCTCAGAATGTCCCTCCGCCTGTAAACCCACCCTGTAGCCAGCCTTCACACCCAGCAGCCCAGCTTTCTGCAAACCCTTCAAAGTAACTTTGCACAATAAACATAGACTGATAAACATAAAGCACATTGGTTTGCTTTAAGTGGAAGAATATTGTAATGGAATTATTGTCTTTACAGTGAGAAACAATGCAACAAAATCAACAGAGATGCTCAAAATCATTACTTCAGTAAAGAGAAGGATCAAGTGATTGCTTGGACAAGGCACAATGGATTCCTGAGGGTAACTGTGCAACCTGTAAAGTGAGTGCAGACAGATCAGGGCTTAAAAACTGCAAGAAATCTTAAACCTGAGCTAAAAGAACACCAGCATTTTTTCTAACCTTTCAGCAACATTTAGGTAGTCTTTGACTGAATGTCCTTCAAAATTTAATTATAGGTTTGGTTGGGTTAGTGTGGTTTGGTTGATCTTTCCAAGCACCATTTACAAAAGTTTCATTTGTCTTTCAGGAATTTAGACCCTTTTCTCTCAGCTCTCTGGAAGGGTGACGCCAAGGCTTTAAGAGAGATTATATTACTAAAATCTAGAAATCTCACAGAAGCCAATAAAGATGGATGGATACCCCTCCATGAGTCTGCTTACTATGGCCATGTTGAATGTCTAAAGCTTTTGCTAAGAGGTGAGAACTCATAAATCACTGCAACAGTCAACAACTGAAGGATGTTAATCAGTGTTTCATTTGCATTTGTGTCCCATGTCTTCTTCAGCTGAGCCGCAGACTATTAACTGTCGCACTCTCAAGAACCAGACCCCCCTGCTTCTGGCCGTGACCCGCAAGAATTTACCTTGTGTGGATTACCTCTTAGAGAAGGGTGCTGATCCCAATCTTGCAAACAACCAGTGGGAGACTCCATTATTCAAAGGTAAATATAGGGTGGCGGTGGTCTAGTGGTAGGGCGCTTGCCTTTTGACCTAGAGGTCCCCGGTTCGAATCCCACCTCCAGCACTACCACCACTGGGTCCCTGAGCTGCTCCAGGGGGACTGTCCCTGTAATTAGCACATGTAAGTCGCTCTGGATAAGAGCGTCTGCTAAATGCCGTAAATGTAAATATGTCTGGAGACACTGTTAACCATAGTAGTTACAATTTATATTTTGCAAATCATTGTAGTGAGCAGTCGTTGTTAAGCTTTGCCAACATTATGCTTGTCTTCCTAGCTTGTGAAAAAAATTTTGAAGAAGCCGTAGGTCTTCTCATCAGATATGGTGCATCAACAGCAAAGTCCTGTGTGCAAGGGGGAACACCTCTACATGAAGCAGTGAGGCACAAAAGCCTAGAGATGTGCAAAATGTTACTACAAGCAGGGGCAAAGTTGATGGCTAGAAACATCTACGGTATAGACCCCCTGTTTACAGCAGCTCAAGGCGGCGCTCATGAAGTGCTGAGTTTCCTACTTATGAAAGGTAGGTACTATTTGCGAGAAAAGGACCTGTACAGTGAGTCAAAGTTATGAAACTGCCAGTTTCTGAGATTTAATTTGGAAAGTTGTTTTCTAGGGGCAGACGTCAACACTCAAGCTAACGACAGTGCCTCTGCCTTGTTCGAAGCCTCTAAAAATGGTCATGGTGAAGCTGTGGAGATTCTCCTGTCAAGACGGGCTGATGTTAACAAATGTAATAAAGCCGGACTGCTTCCTATACATGTTGCTGCTAAGAATGGACATGATGGGTTAGTATTGTTACATTTAGCAAAATGTGGTAAAATGTTTCCAAATTAAATTTGGACTTTTTTTGATCATGCAAAACTGTTAATTTGGTTTCATTCTCAGAATTGTTGCCATGTTAATACCAAGAACTAGCCAGGCGAAAATTAGACGCTGTGGCATCAGTCCTCTTCATCTAGCAGCAGACCGCAACCGGGATGATGTCATTGAGACCTTGATCGATGCTGGCTATGATGTCAATGCCATGCTATCAGAAGACTGGTCTAAGATGTATGAAGATCGTCGCAGCACAGCTCTGTACTGTGCTGTGGCCAATAGTAACATTGAGGCAACTGCAATGCTACTGGAGGCCGGTGCTAATCCAAACTTAGACATCTTCAACCCTTTGCTTGTTGCTGTGAGAAAGGGTTGTATGGAAATGGTCAAGCTGCTTGTCAAACATGGTGCAAATGTTAATGCTATACTCCCAACACACCCCACCAACTTTCCGGCTGCTTTGCTTTTCTGTACAAAGTATCTGGCCATGTTAAAGTACTTAATGGACAATGGCTGCGATGCCCTGTCATGTTTTCAGTGCAAGTACGGCAGCAATCCTCATCCACCCATCAAAACCAGAAGTGGAAGGGAGCGGATATATTATCTGATGGATGAACTTTCAGAAGGAGCTTTACAGGTAAAATAATCCATTTGCTTTTTATAATGACTATTGTCCAAAGAATATTATCTCTTTTTTGGCACCAACATTTCCAAACAGTGTCTTTTTCTACTGAAACCAACAGTTTTGTGAGATGATCTCTAGCCCCTCAATAAGCTGTTGGGCTGGGCCCATCATAGATGTTCTGCTAGACTATGTGGGTCATGTGAAACTATGCTCCAGACTCAATGATCATCTAGAGAGTTACAGTGAGTGGGCCCAAATCAAAGAGAAATCAAGTATGTATGCCACCAGTTCTTGATTGCTGCAATCAATGTCTGAAGTTTTGTAATATAATTTAAACCATTTTTGTGCTTCTAGAACCACCTCGCTCCTTGATGCATCTCTGCAGGCTAAAGATTCGTCTGGGGATACATAGAATAAGTCAAATCAACAGTCTTCCTCTACCTGGCAGACTGATAAAATTCTTAAGGCACGAGCGGGAGTCATTTGAGAACATTTTATAAGCAACTTTTTAGTCCCCTTTGTCAATAGTAAGCATCACAGCACATCTCTCTCTTTCTCTCTCTCTCTCTCTCTCTCTCTCTCTCTCTCTTTCTCTCTCTCTCTCTCTCTCTTTCTCTCTCTCTCTCTCTCTCTCTCTCTCTCTCTCTCTCTCTCTCTCACTCTCTGTCTGTCACTCGTATCACTTTTGATGCAAGCCAACATTGGCATCTGTTGCTGATGTAAAATAATTAACAGTCAGCCTTCTTGCTCCATAGGCCCCAGTTTTAGAAGCGCTGATCTAAAAGGACTTCACATTTATCAAATAGTCTTTTCTTTACTGTATTCATTACGTTATTACACTTCATAATTGACTAAAATGATCCTTGCAGTGACCGTAATTTGAAGAATTATGCTTTCAGTATGAGGACAATTCACTAGAAGTATGATTTTACCTTTCAGCTCGACATTTGATGCTGAATGAATGAATTGCACATATGAAAAGTTAAAACAAGGTACAACAAAACTGCTCTTTGTTAGATTACAAATGTACAGAAAAGAATTGTGAATGCTTAGATGATGGAATTCTTTATTATAGTTTGTTTTAATATTGCATATAATAGTGTTATTGTGTTATATTCTATTATATTTAAATAATAAAAGAAAATAAAGGACTCTGGTTTATGCATCCAATTATTTCACTTTAATTAGTTCATTGACCAACAATTTTTATCTTGTCTCATTTCATAGTAACATAAACATAAATGCCAAGACCCACAGCTTCCCAGCAGTACATTCCCCAGAGCATCACACTTCCTCTACCAGCTTGCTTTCTTCCCATAATGCAATGGGTGCTTATGCACATACACTCACCCGTTCACATGATACAAAAGAGAATGTGATTCATAGCATTCACAGCAGTCCAGAGCACCCTTTCCCATTGCTGATTTTCACATTGCAGACACTTTTGTGAAGCATTAGAAGTTAGCATGGGCACTCTGACTGGTCTGTAGCTCAGCAGCTCCATACACAGAAACCTGTGATACACACTGTTCTAACATGGCCAGCATGACCTTTCTCTTTTTGTGGTGCAATAGCTCTTCTGTGGGATTAGATGGGTGAGCCTTCACTCCTCATTGATGAGTCCCATGACCATGTCACCACCACAGAATTCTTACCTTGAACCAATGAAACAATAAAACACTACATACAATATGCACTGCACAAGACCAGTCGCTTTAAAGGTGCCCTGAGCCAGTTGTCTAGCCATCCCAGTTTGACCCCTGTCAGAGCTGCCTGACCACTTTTCCTGCTTCCAGCTCAATAAACTGACAGTTCACTCCCTGTTTTGACAGGTGCCACTGGAACAGGATAATCAATGTTATTCACCGTCCAGTGGTTTTACAGTTGTGTGAAAGTGACTGTTTTATCATTGTGAAGCACAGCACACAGTGAGACACATCGAAATGCTTCCTCTGCATTTCACCCACACACACGTGCAGCAGGTAGCAGCTATTTAAAGCACCCGGGGAACAGTGACAGTACATTACATTTACAGCATTTCAGCAGATGCTCTAATTTCCTGATTATGATGACAGTCCCACTAGAGCAACTCTGGGTTAAGGGTCTTGTTCAGGAAACCAAGGTGTTAGTGCTGGAGGTGGGATTCGAACCAGCGACCTCTTGGTCCACAGGTCTATAAGCAAGCGACCTATGACTAGACCACCACCACCCTTTACTCATTATGACCTACTGGTCTGGGATTCAAACCCATGTTCTTCTGATACTGGGGCATAATCCCTAACCACTAATTTAAACCACTAAATTAAATTTACTTACTTTACATTTACAGCTACTTGGGGTTCAGGGCCTTTCTTAAGGTCTCAAATGCTGCTCGAAAGTATATTCTCTTGGTCTGCAGCTGAGTATCCTAAATCTAGGCTATGTAGACTACCACCACCTCCAATATTATGCAGTTTAAGAAATGTAAATAAGGATTTCTTATGGGTTGCATAAAAAAGTGTTATAAAATCAATACATTTTAGGGATGTTTATATGTCCACCCAGTTAACTCATACACTGTAAACAGACTCTGGTCATCATAACATATTAATTTGATGACTTGTTTGATTGCGAAACATGGCTTCCAGAAAAATCCTTTAGGGATCTATTACATTGACCTGCATGACACCATTGAAACGCGAGCTGTCTGAGTGTGTGCGGGCCTGCTATTTTTCGGTTGCTTAGATCAAAGCTGTCTAAGTTTCTGAGAAACTGATAATCACTAAGAGATTGATGGGTTTTTCTCTCCTGTAGGAAAATATGTTCAAATCTTTTTTTTCTGATGTGCTTTTAATTGCATCTTTTAACCAACAACCACTTCAGAAAGTGGATATGTTGATCTCTAAAGGTCTGTGTATTTTTGCTGTGGGGTTGAAGGTGCTCTAAAATAAACTAGGTCATAATTTAATACAGACAGTTGGCTAGGTTGTGTACTAAAAAGATAGCCACCCTTGTTATTTTATTGTGATGCTCTGAAAATTGTCGTTGTTTTGTGGAAAGTGGATTTTATACATGTTAAGAATGCAGCTATAAATACTCATCGAGATTTTCCACTATTGTTCATATGGAATCATAATGTCGATTTTACCTGTTAAGACTGCCAACAAACAACATCCTCACATAAGTGTCCTCACATGTTGATGGAGTCCAAGAGTGTAGTACCAGAGGACAATGCAGTGGAGATCTAACTGAACTGAATGTGGTCCATTATGTGAAGTTAGGAGGGTTTCAGATGACCCAGGACCAAGCGCTTGGTTAGGATGGAGGTAGATACAACAGGCCAGAAATCAGACTTGTTGCTGCAGTAGACTTGCTTCTTGCAGAAACAATGATGGCTCTTTTCAGGCATTTAGGAACAACTCACTTGGTCCGTGACAGGAAAGTAAATACTCTGGCTAGTTGTTTATTGCAGGACTGCAGAGCACTTCCTAGGATGCCATCAGGATCTTCTACTTTCTGCAGGTTTACCCTTTAAAGCAAGGCAAGCACATCATTTTATAGAGAGTCAGAAATGATGGTCAAACTTGGCATTATTAGTTGGTGTGGCAGTGATCATTTGTGACACATGTGATCGGGGTCTGCATTATTCAAAAGGTTCTCATTGTGCAGTTTGGACTTGGATGCTTTGTTTCAGGTTGGCCCTGGAGACCTGAAGGCTTCTTTATCAACTGATCTAAAAGCATTCTCATGCCTCCAGCAGCAAGCAGCTCTCACTACTGATGGTTTTCTTCACTTACCTTTTGAGTGTATATCATGTTTTAATGTAGTTTTAAACAGATGAAGTATACAAATGTGTGTGTGTGTGTTTGTTCAAGCTGTTACTGTAGTGCAGTATTAGCAGTCTCTGGCCACATTTCATTGATCTGTGTTGTTGATGTCTCACATCTGATGATAGGGTACACCCTTTTCATCAAATGTGAGAAATCAGCAACACAGCTTGGGGAGCAGAAACAAAGAAAGGTGGTCAGATTGTCCAGGTGGGGGTCTTTTGTGTAGATATGGTTTATGGTATTGTGCCCTCTGGTAAGAAAGAAGATATTTTGACCTTTAGATTTAAGTCTGGAAAGCACAAGTTTCATGTTGCAAAGATTACAATTTCCAGCGATCATTAAGACCCCCTCTGGTTAGGTTGTTATTTGTTTACTTATGGCACATAGAATCCTTCCAATGCTAGCTTAGCATTAGTGTCCGGTGATATAAAGACAGCTGCTATGATGTAGATGTAAATCCTGTGGGCAGGTAAAATGGTCTGCACTTTTTCAAGAGCTCTAGATAAACACAACATTATCTGATAGCTGTAGTCTGTGCACAAGTGTTTGTTACTAGCATTTCAGAAACCTTCACCTTTGCCTTTACCAGTATGCCCTGCCTGTCCATCACAACTAAGAAGGCTCAGCATATATCAGCCAAGATAATAAAAATTCCAATGACGGAGACGGCAGGGTCCTCTGGGGTCACCTGCTTGTGGTTTAATGGCAAGATGAAGCAACTTTAAAGTGAATATTTATAGTAAACCTTTATATTTATGATGTCTTTCTAGTTTACTTAATCTTTTTATTGACCTAGAAAGACCCATCCCCTCTTAAATGACAGCAATTGATTTTGTCGTTTAAATTAAGGCTGCTGTAAGTACTACATGCATCTGTAAACAAAGAATAAGAGTTCATAAACGTACTCATAGCCTCTTCCACAGCTGTAGCATGTTAGGTCGGTCTATAAATAAATAAGGAGCAAGTATTCACACTATTTCTAATCTCTCTTGTCTTATAGCTTTAACTCTTCTGTAACTTGACACAATGAAAGCAGCCAAACAATCACTTTAGCTTTGAACTCTTGGTTGGCTGCCATGGGATTTCCATATGAACTAACATCGTAGCGGCGTCGGTCCTTGCAGTTCCTCTTTAAATTCTATGCCAGCTATCTCTCAAGAGCAACCCGAGCTTAGTGGCTGGCGAATGCCCTCCTGGATCATGTGCACTCTCTAGACATGTAGCCTATTATAAACAGTCAGGGAGGCCACAGGGAAAGGGGCCTCTTTTGGTAGAGGAGTACAGCAGGCTTAACTAAAGAAAGTTTCAAAGCGCCTTCTTTCATTTTCCTTTTTGAAAAGTAAGCAGCACTTTTAAAGTAGGTAAGTGTAAAGTTTTTTTTTTTTGTGTGCAAACTGTAGTATAGTATCTTCTCTGCCATGTTTTGCTTTCATTCAGCTCGCTCCATGTTCATGTGCAGTGTAATATTGTGAAATCAATTATACCCTTATTATTTCTTTCACTGGTCCACATGTGAGTGGCATTGGTATATTTTTCATAGGCACAATTTATTTCAACACCTTTGGAGAAAGCAAGTTATTTGGATCACATGTATGATTTTAGTTTTTGCTCTTTTCTACTTTACTTGCACCTAATTTTTTTTATTCTACTGTTTTTTTGTCTTTTATAGTGTTTTAAATACTGTTATAGTGTATTAGCTGGGCCAAAATGTTATTTATATGCTGTAGGGTAGATAAGCACATGCAGACCTGACCTCAACACTCCTTCAGCCAGACAGCTAGGTCAGACCCAGTACTGCACACTCAGCTTGCGAAATCACATTTCAGAATCACCATGACCTCCTGCCCTTCAGGGAGCTCCACGCACAACAACAGCAAAGAGTATTTTTTAAGACAAATGAGCACACTTCAATAATAGTAGACAATAAATATAATATAGTCCTAACATGTTTTATGGATTATCATCAGTATTTGTCTGATATGATCTATGCTGGACCTCTGGGGTATGTTTTTGAGGCTACTTTTTCTGGTCAGGTATACCACTTGCTTGTGATGTCTATATTGTATAAGGCTAACAGTCCATGATTCTGCTGCCTCACAATTTGTCATTTAAAAATGATGAATCTATGCTGCTCACACAAATGAACCCTTTCACAGCAACTTTTGCAAGGGTGGACAAGGCTTATGCAGATCAGTTCAGAGTCAACAATGCTTTTTTTCCCATCTAAAATAGATAAATGTTATGGCAGCTGCCAGTGTTTCTATGCCAGGGTCTATGGACTCCAGTCTGGGTTTTGATGACTACAGTCTCTACAGTAACCTGTCTGATGATGAGCTCATGCAGCTGGCAATTGAGCGCAGCCTCACAGATTCCCAAAGCTCAACCACTGGGCCTGAGAACACAAAGGCATCCATTACCATGACCAGGCCAACTCCAGTGATTACACCCCCAAATCCACCACCACGCCCAGTAGTTCAGCAGCCATCTTCCCCGAAGCCATGCCCTGCCAACCCGCCCAGGTACAATGGGGTTCACACACTTTGTGATAAAAATCTGCATAAATGCTACTCTTGCTCTTATAAAGAAAAAAAATTAAAAACCAATGTTCTTACTATAATGCTAATCAAAGATTTAACTCATTTAATTGACATGTAACAGTAGTCCCTGCCCAGGATATCACTTCCAGTAGCAAATTCCTACTTAAATTTAGCCAAATTAACCTTATTTCAAACAATTTTAAGCAAGTCATTTTAGCAAGCACACCTTCATTATGTGATAATAATATATATAATAGTAGTGTTGCCTTGTTGCTTATGTGCTGTATGTCTTTTCACCACAAATCCATTGTTTTAAGGAGCAGAAAACTGAACACACAGAGTGACTCCACCTCTGTTTCATTGCAAGAGGCAGAGTCAGAATGTTTTTTACAAAGTAAAATATTTATAGACGTAATGCACTCTCAGAAAATAAGGCTCTATTTATTTCCAGACCAATGCCGTTTGACTTGTTACAATAGTGGGACATCTCTGGCACTACAAAGGACCACTGTCTGCACGGATTCTTCATAGAACCACACATAACTGTTTCGCCAATATAAAGAAGTACCATTTAACCATGCAAGGAACAAGCAAAATCTATTTTAATCAAAATAGTTGTCATGGGCAGTGGTGGCCTAGTGGTTAGGGCGTTGGCCACTTGATCGGAGGATCGGGGGTTCAAACCCCTTCCCAATAGATTGCCCTGAGGTACCCTTGAGCAAGGTGCCGTCCCCGTCCCGCTCCTCCCTGCGCTGGGTTGGACGCCAGCCCTCCCCCGCGACCCTGTTTGGGACAAGCGGCAGATAATGGATGGATGGATAGTTGTCATGGTTCTATACATATGCATTACTTTTACTTCAAAACCCATAAAAGGGCCCTTTTTAATGTTAGCGAATAAATGTAATTAATACATTAACAATTACATGAATGTTTAACCTTGCCCTTGGGATTTAATGGACTTTTAGTTTATTCCATAAATCAAAAATTAGAGTTTAAATATTGGCTATTGTTGCCTATTTCATAGAATTACTGTTTATTCATAGACTTTTAATACTAAAAACAGGTCAAAATGAAGAACTTTATGGAGCATCTTTTCTATGCAAGGAAAAGTGACTCTGCACTTGTTTCTCCATCACATGTTTACTAATGCTACTCTCACTTATCCAATAAATGCTCTCTTGAAAAAAAATGTGTCACTTACAGACATCCGACTCCTGCTACACTGACTGGACCACAGCAGGGCATGTGCACTGCACCTGTCACAGCACATCCTGGGTAACAGACCCCCAACAACCAACACAAAATAGTTCGCTTGGACCAATCAAGCCATGCCACCCAGGAGAAAAATGGAAGCCCAACCTTCTTCTTAATCCCTTTGATTGGAACTTCATTGCGTTTAAAGCACACTTTAAGTAACGCTATATCAAAGCCTTTAAAATCCTTGAGTATTGCCTCAGATACGTCCTGTTTCTTTACTGCAAAGCTCTGTTTAAATGCAAATTAAATAAATACACATTATAGCAAGTGAGGAAGTTTATAAGGTGCCTAGCATTTCACATTCACCCTCAGAAATGAGAATTCTGACTTCTCCAAGAATTTATATATGCTACTAACAGCACAGCTATACTTACTGAGCAAGTATAGCTCAGAACTGAATGTAGCAGTAGCAGTTTTTAGCCTGATTTTAGACATGGCATTCATTAGAACAGTTGACATAGACCTACATTAATGCTAATGAAGTTTATTTTGACAGACATTACATGTCGTATAATCTTTCCAAATTTTCATCCCAGAAAGCATACTGGCACTAAATGCTTGTTGGAAAATCTTCATTAATAATAATGTAGGTATAAACACCAGCCTTTGGTAAAGTGTTAAGCATCCAGTCATACTGCCAGCATATTTTTGTAGTTTCAGTATTATTTTGTATAAAGTGCATGTGCAGTAATACAATGTTGAATGCTTTAAATTCCTTTCATGATTTCGTCCTTTAAAACTAAAAGAACATAAACCGAAATAAGAGCAAAGCTGCACCTTGTAAGAATTCCTTGAACAGTTATGAGATATTGTATATATTTTGGACTGTATTTTGCAGATACAATTATCAGTCGCGCATTGCAACATGGATTACAAAGCAGAAACCGTATGTCATGTGAAAACTGTTTTTCTCTTTTTAGGGACATATTTAGCCAACAGTCTCCTCTCATAGTTAGTCACTTTATCACTGGCAATGGCAAACGAATGGTGGCATATCGCAGATTTGATGGTACACTTGTAGATGTCAAGCCAGAGGCTGAAATGTGAGTATACAGGGCTCAGAAGTCATAATGCCTACCCCATCCCAACACAATGAACATCCTCATGAATAACTGCCTGAATCGAGATCCTTTTTTCTGCTTGATATAGATATTCATGGGCCTGTGCTGCAAATCAGTTTTCATCATGTCACTTGTTTTATGTATTGAATGTTGTGTGATAGAGAACAGGATCCGCTGGTGAAGGCAATTCAGGATGGAGATGTTGGAACTTTACGACAAATCATCAGAAAGCCCGACTGTAATGTTCTAGTGCCAAACCAATATGGGTGGATTCCTCTTCATGAAGCTGCATATTATGGTCAAGTCCAATGTATTAAAGCACTTCTGAGAGGTAACGATGAGCTCCACTCGTTTACTGTGAGCTGCTTCCCAACTTAACAATTCATTCAGTCCTTCTTTTTTTGTCTCTTTGGCGATTTTCAAAGTGCAACCTGGGATGATTAACAAGCGCACCCCAAAGGATCAGACTGCTCTCCTACTGGCTGTGTCCAAGGAGAATGCAGACTGCGTTGAAAGTCTTCTTGAGAAAGGTGCTGACCCGGATCTGGTAAATAAGGACAAAGAGACGGCCCTTTTTAAAGGTACTTGTAACACCACAAACATTACTGGCAAAATAGAAAATTGCACTTTCTTAATAAACCATTTATTAACCATCATTAACTGTGAGTCAGTCTTTAACTGGTCAGAATTTGAAAATTAGGTCATTATAAGTAATAGTTCATGTCATCATGTGGTTAGTGTGGTAACTTTATTTTCCCTCCACCTTTATAAGATACTCTTTCATGAATAAATAATGAGTGGTGACCTGTCATGGATGTCAGGATGTATCTCAGTCTTTTTCCTTATAAGCACATGAATTTGCTCCATTTGTCTAATTCCATCTAGAGCCTATATATAATGTAGAGTGAGTGCTGCAATGTTTTCCTGAAACGACTTTTGTTGAATTTTGGCTGAACTTATATTTTACCAATAGCTGACTGACTCATCTTTTTCTGCGTCCTCTTGGCTGTATGTCTGCCCAGCTTGTGAGAAGGAGAATTCTACAATTGTTGCCATGCTGCTGAATCACAAAGCCAATGTGAACAAGAGCTGCATCCAAGCCTGGACTGCCCTGCATGAGGCTGTGTGCAGGAACAACGTAGAAATCTGTGAGATGCTGGTAAAGGCAGGTGCCAAAATCAACACTCCCAACATGTATGGCATCACGCCCATCTTTGTGGCAGCACAAAGTGGGAAAGTAGACACCCTTCGGTTCCTCTTGAAAAACGGTATTTGGAAACAGAATTTCGCAATGGCCTTCACACTAATCTGAATTACACTGGCATTGCAGAGAGTTCTCCTACAAACAAAATGACAGAACGATTGTGCTCTTTCTACTATCAGGAGCAGATATCAACAGCCAGGCAGCAGATGGAGCAACAGCACTGTATGAAGCTTGTAAGAATGGTCATGTAAACATTGTGGAGTTTCTTCTTTCTCAAAATGCAGATGCCAACAAGCCTGGGAAAACTGGACTGCTGCCAATACACATTGCTGCTCAGCGTGGAAATGATAAGTAAGCATTACTTATTCACTTTGGAGTTATAATCAGCTGTGTGTCACTCTCAGAATTATTATTATTACACGATGCATAATCCATATTAGAAATAAGTAGTTTATGTCAGTTATACAGTATATTATAATTACATTTTAATGTTATCATCAATTGCACAATATCTAGCATAAAAATCCTCTCTTTCAGTCATTGGAATAATCACAAAATGATTTACATGTCAGGCTCACTGCTTGCTAGTCACTTACTTTTGTTTTTTGTGCATATAGCTCAAAAACATCAGAAATTTAATTTAAAAAAGATTTAAGGGCCTATATCAGGAAATCTACCATTCACTCCATGGTTCATAATGTCCATTTATATGGGCAGCGGTAGCCTAGGGGTTAGGGAGTTGGCTCCCGGATTGGAAGGTTGTGGGTTTGAGTCCCTCACCACTAGGTTGCCCTGAGGTGTCCTTGAGCAAGGTACCCCCCTGCTGCATGTGTGTGTATGGGTGAAACGCTGAGGTCGGATTTTGTGGTGTTGTGCTGCGTTTCACAATGACAGGAATAGTCACTTTCACTTCAGAACAGACTCAACTGCAAGAAGAGTCTGTTCTGAATTGATGACTTTTGTAATGTATCAAAAAATAATGCATTTATTTACATCCACGTATTTTGGCAGTCCACTCATTTTAAGGCTGGACTGCTTTTGAAAGGAAACACAGAACAGGCCATGAAGTCAGAGGTCAGAGGTCATTCGCATGTGGGATATGGGCCCTTAAATGACTTATGTATTTTGCAATACATTGATGTGTGATTTCTTTTATCACTGTTAAAATTACAACTCTGAAAACACTAACAAATAAGTGAAAAATGCTGGACAGAATATGGTTTAGTGCGTCTCATGATCTTGCATCGGTTTTCAGTGACCTCCTCACTTACGGGTGTACCCGCAAAAGTGACAAGGCGGTTAAGTAAGTCTCAGAGACTGGGTGGTAATTATGTCATTGCAAGAAGGTGCTCAAATTAACATGTAACATTTAATCTTAACCCAAGTTTATGTAAAGTCTATGCAAGGGGTGGCTCAGTCCTTATGTTTTTGGTCTATTTGCCCTCCATAACTATGAAGTGGATCTACAGATGAAGGCTTTTAGCTGGATGAAATCCTTTAGATTAAAGTTGAAGCTAAACTCTGCCGGGCAGCAGATCTCCAGCAGCAGGGTTGGGCTCCCCTTGGCCAGTGCAATATTGTAACTTTAGTAATAGTTTCAAAATGTAATATTAATCTTGCAAAACATCAAGCCTTAACCATGTGTGTTATTTTTTTTTCTTTTCACTAGTGTTATGATTCAGTTATCAAAAACCGTTGGAAACTTGCTCTCCACAGACGCAGGTTCTCCCTTAACCATTTAAATAAAATGTCATCTTCCTGACCTTTCTCCTGGTGGCATGTGACCTCACTCTCTTATAAACTAAAACTGAATCAATTTTTTATTGTATTTGCTGAGTAATCCCCTCTACTAAACCATTTCATATCATGAAAAATCCTAAAATTATACTCTAGCACTGACATTGTAATCAATTTATTTGTCTGGAAACTATTTGATTGTATTTCAGAATCGTGTCCATGCTGATTCCAGCCACCAGTAGGGCCCGAGTAAGGCGCACTGGCATAAGCCCGCTGCATTTAGCTGCAGAACGCAACAAGGACGATATCTTGGAGCTTTTGATTGAAGCTGGCTTTGATGTGAATGTCCAGCTTTCTGAAGACCGCAGTAAGATGTATGAAGACCGTCGTAGCACTGCTCTGTACTTCTCAGTCATTAATAACAACATTGACGCAACCACCATGCTCCTGGAAGCTGGTGCCAATCCCAACCTGGACACCTTCAACCCTCTGCTAGTAGCCTTGAGGCAGGGTTGCCTGAGCACTGTAATCTTACTGATAGAGCACGGTGCAAATGTAAATGCCTATATTCCCACACACCCCACCACCTTCCCTGCTACTGTAATGTTCTGCATGAAGTACCTCACGATCCTCAAGTACCTAATGGACAACGGCTGTGATGCTCTTTCATGTTTCAACTGTGTGTATGGCAGCAACCCGCATCCACCTTTGAAGACAACACGCAGTAACAGAGAAGAAAATGATGATAGGCCCCAAAAGACATCAGTTCAGGTGACATTTACACATACGCATGTATATATAATTGATATATCATTTCTTTAACATATATATATATATATACACACAAAGAATTTTATCTTATTTCATCTCCTAATCAGAAAAGCTATTAGTTGTATCTGAAAATCTAATGATCTATTCATTTATATTATATGTACATTTACATTATATGTATATTACATATATACATTTATTAAGTGTAAAAAATAAACTATATGATTATAGAGGAAGAAGCATAGAGAGAAAGCGTTAAAGTTAAAGTAAAGTAAAAAATTAGGCAACAATTTCATCTGACTTGTTAAATGTATTTTATTATTATTATTATTATTATTATTAATATTGTTGTTGTTGTTGTTGTTATTAAATTATGCATTCTGTAAAATATAAATTGGACATTAATGCAAGATTCTCACAAGAAGCTTCTTACACTAGAACATTTTCTGAGGGATGTAATACTTGCAGCTCTGCTGTATGCTAAACACCTGAACCACTGTCACTGCTGTGCTGAAAATGGTTCACCATATTTGGGCAGTGTAGGTCTATTCCATTGATAAGGTCACTTTAAAAAATGTGTTTTTTACCTTTAAAAAGTTATGAACTACATGAAGGGTTAACTTTCCGTTCTGTTATGAGACTGTTTATGCATGAGTGAACTAAAATATTCATGGCATCCCAGAGACTTCCGAGAGACTCTTTTTTAAAATTAAATCCATTTTGATAGTGTAGAGGGAGGCTGACAAAATGCACCCATATGCAAACTCGTTCTACCAAAATGGACTCAATGTGTAGGAACAAAAAGATGTACCTAATAAACTGGAGATTCTGTGAATAAGTTGCCGACCTAACTTTTCATGTTGTATTTATAACCATCTTTGAAACGTCTAGTTCTGTGAGGTGATCTCCACTGAGGCTTACAGCCGCTGGGCAGGGCCCATCATAGACGTGCTGTTGGACTATGTGGGTCACATCAAACTTTGCGACAGGCTCATTGAACACTTGGACAGCTACCCTGACTGGCAAAATATCAAGGAGAAAGCAAGTATGTTCAACAGGCCTAAATATCAGCTCATTTATTCTTTCCCAGTTTAAACTGACCATTTTACATGACATCTCAGAATAAGGCAGGGTTTGAATATGCATGAGTGCTGATGTGATGCTGTGGGATGAAGTGGCTTTGGAGTCATTTCTCCATTTAATTTGTTTTTGTTTCAGCTCCTCCACGGCCACTGATGCAGCTCTGTAGACTGAAGATCCGCCAGCTGGTCGGCATCAACAGACTGTCGAAAATAAAGAAGCTGCCTGTCCCTGGACGGCTGATCAAATTCCTAAATCATGAGGAACGCACATTTGAGTTATGAGACTGGGTTGTGAACAGTTCACACCGATGAATGGAAATGGAAAAGGCATCCAACATATCATTACAAACTGCATAGAAATGACAAAGCATTCAGTTCTCTCATACAATACTGTAGTTGTATTTTGTGTGTATATATTTGTGAAACATTTTTTATGTATTTGTATGTTAATTTAAGATAATCAGAGTTTATGATAGCGGGGCAATGACACTGCTGTATAGAATGATTTATCAATGATGCATTAAATAACAGATGATGTTAGAGTTGAGTGTTTAAAAGGGAGTGATTTAAAACCAGTTTAATGGCCAAGATTAATTATGCGTTCACATTTGTTTTGTAAGATACACAAGATCATAAGTTTTGTGAGATATTTTTCAAGTTAATTTCCAATAAAATCTTTTGATCTTTTTGACCTCATTTGATGATGCGCTGATCTGACTCAAAAATGACATACAAACACACATAGATAAATTAATTAAGTGAAAGTGACAACCCTTGTCATTGCGAGGTCACGGCACAGCACACATGAACCACAACGAAATTGGACCTCTGCATTTAACCCATGCACACTCAAACCCGTGCAGCAGTGGGCAGCTATTGAAAGCACCCGGGGAGCAGTGATGGGGACGGTACCTTGCTCAAGGGTACCTCAGGGCAACCTATTGGGAAGGGGTTTGAACCCCCGATCCTCCGATCATGTGGCTAACGCCCTAACCGCTAGGCCACCGCTGCCCATGACAGACAGGCAGACAGACAGACAGACAGACAGACACAGAAAGATAGATAATTCTTGGTTAAGCAAGGAGTTAATAATTGTATGACATTATAATCATGCATTTTATTTTTTATTCAAGTTATCAAATGATGAATACTATTAACAATAATATCCTCAGTGTTATTTTCTACTCTGGGCACTAGATGGCAGAATGTTATCAAAGTTATCATTTCACACACCTTTTTTAAAAGGAAAAAAAGCCAGTTTTGACTATTAAAACTGTAGGTGATAATTTAGTGGAGAAAATTGCTCTGAATGTTTGGATATTGTATACAAGACCTTTCAGCACAGACTAGTACATTTACATTATTGCTACATTTACATGATTATTTAATGCTTAAACTCAAACCTTTTATGGATGATCCACATGACTGAGATGTTTAACTTTGCTGAAATTTGTGATCTGAGTTTCAGACAGTTGTCTAGGATTCTCAAATTACACACTCTCCCACATATCCATACAAAGAGTCAGAGTCCACGTCTGCATGTCTAGGACCTGTGATGCTTCTGTAGTATTAAAGGCCATGTGAGCAAGCTTAGTGCACTTCCTCCTGGAGAACATACAGCTACTTCACTGACAGCTGCAGTCCTGCTCCAGACTAAAGGTACGTATCTTTGTACTCTTCTGCGCTGTGTGGCTGACTTTGAGAAGCCATAGAACATATTATTAACGGATTACTTTATACATAAAAATAGTATAAAGCTAATGTTTTTGCAATGAGACCATGCACTTATGTGAACATTTTTTGCCTGGATTGTACAATTTAATGCTGTGCACATTGTGTTGTTTGGTCCCACTGTTGCACACTGTCTTGTTCTTGTACAAATTAAGTATGCCTTGCATGTTCAATGTGTCCCCAAAGACACAAACATATTTTGCATTTATTCAAAATGACAATAAAGTCTAATACAGTATAATAGTATGATAGCATTACAAATATGTGTTTGTATTTAATGTATCCATATATATGCACGCAAATATACTTATATATACAGATGACATTAATATAATGTAACAAATCCTGTAAAGTTCTGAAAAGGAACTTAACAGGATTTATTATATTATATTAATGTCATCTGTATTTATGTTAATAATAGCGTTTTTCTAAGATAAGGCAAATTAAAAAAATGTATGATTACAAAGTAAGCACCTAAAACTATGGTGCTGTGCATAAAGACAATGGAATTACTACTTATATTATGAGATCCTGTAAAACTTACAAAACAAACCATTTCCTAATTGCAGGAATATTACAGAGATAACAGTTTACATAAAGCGTGAACGATCATTAATCATCACTTCAGTTTACATTAGATTATAAAAGTCATAAATTAATTCTGAATGATGGAACAACAAGGAGAAATGGCTGATGGAACTACAAAAAGAAAATCCAGCTCTCAACCCGTTACACTCTTTCATGGTGATGGAAACACAATTGGGTACCATCTGGAAATGCTCTCCTTGCATCCTGTGTTATTGCACTGGCTGTTTCCAGGATGTTATTGCATAATTTTACACCAAGGTCAGAAGTTGACTCCAAGACTTTCACAGTTTATTGCACAGCATCCGTGTTAACCATACTTGAAATATCCTTGAGCAGCTGCGAAGGATTATTTTTGGACCAACAAAATACGAAGAGCTTGAGAAGGAATCAAAGCTCTGGTGCAAAAATAGTGTGTTACTGTAGTTACTGTAGTCAATTATACGTGGCTCCATACTGCAAATCCTATGCTATAATTAATTCATGGTCTAACCTTACATCTCCCCTTTGTTCTAATCATAACCATGTACAACTAGATCAGTAGCTTACAGTGTCTAATCAATTTCATTTAATAAAGATGTACCCTACATTATACCAACCCTTTAACAACTCATATACAATTTTTTTAAGGGAAATCTCTGACACAGTGTGACATATAAGGTGAGAATGAAAGCAGAATCCCTTCTTAACATCCCTACCTCTGAAGCAACGAGGTCCTACTCCTTTATTGGCAGTGATGGCACTCACTGTGTGGCATGGAGGAGATATGATGGAACATTTTACACCACCAAAGTGCCAGAAGAGTAAGATGCTTTATTCCTATTACCTTCCCTTGACAAATCACCATCCTCTTCTGCAACATAATGATGCAGTTATATGAGATCATATTTTTACTGTTCTCTACTAGCAATTCTGTCCTTTTCTGTAGATATAAATGTATGACTCTATGTCCTGCAATAGCAGAAGTCACTAAAGCATATCTATTTGAGATGACATAACGATTCAAGGCAGTCTGAGGCAAGTGTGGGATGATTATTTGCTGTAAGATTGCATTCCATGTTAGCCTCATATTAAAACTAAAGTGAACTTTAGACCCTAAACTAGAAACTGTAAAGTTGCCTTTTGTTTAAACTGCTTTTTTAATGAAACTTTTGCATTCTTTTTAAGGCCAGTTGACCCTGTTGTTGGTGCTATCCATAGTGGTAATATAAAGGTTTTGCTGGAGATGATGGCTGTTGGGAGAAGTTTGAAAGAGAAATCCCAGCAGGGATGGATTTCTCTGCATGAGGCTGCGGCTCATGGGCAGGAGAAATGCTTAGAAGTGCTGCTGACAGGTGAGGAGGACAGAAGCAGTCTTGACCTTAACCTTCCCATTCCTTACAAATACAGGGCCATTATCACCCATATGAACTGGAAGAATCTCCACCACAGACTACTCTCTGATTACTTAAGCTTTACTCCTCTTTTGTTTTTCCACTGTGAACAATAACGATATTTTGTTTTCTACAATGAAGGTTTTAACAGTGTAAACTGTAAGTATAAAATAGTTTGCAACCCCTTCTTCATCTCTCAACTTGATCTTTCATCCAGTTCACCCTGAGTTGATGGATAAGCGTGACCTCAAACAGCGCACTCCTCTCTTTTTGGCTGTGGAAAACGATCAGGTTGCCACTGTGGAATGTCTTCTTGACTGGGGTGCTGATCCCAACATTGGCAATAAGGACAGAGAGACCCCCCTGTATAAAGGTACCATTTAAACTTATCTTTTTATAGATTGTGAGAACATGAAGTTCATCTCATTCAATGTATAATCCAGTGAATAACATGATCTCCGTTTACCAACCACTCTCTGAACACCAGCTCACTAAACGTCTTTAGCTCTACATTACTAGAGTACAGCTTAATGAACAGAAAATTTGAATCAGGTCCTGGAAATTCACCAAACTGCACTGGACACAGGCCCAAGAGCTGTGATCCATCCCACACAAGGCTTTCATCAGTGATCGGATATCTTTTTGGGCTTGGACCACTCTCTGCAGTGACACTGATGTGTGTAAAACCACTACTATGCCTGTACTAAGCCTGTAACTATACTGAGCCGAGAAGACCCGAAAGATTATGTCAGTAAATTGTAGATGTATAATAAGGTATTAATCTTGCAAATGTTATAATGGCAACATACTTCAAATGTCTTTGTTTAAACAAGAGTGTTTATGCAAGGGTTCAGGCAATGTGAATTCAGTTGCATGATAAAAATGGGCATAAGCATAAGCACAAGTCAGAAAATGGGGAAAAGATGGTGGCAAAACAGTATTTAAGCAGCAAAACAAGAATTAAGTTCATCCATCCATCCATCCATCCATGGATTACGGTGACAGACACCATTTGTGCAACAAACTTCAGATCTTCTTCAGATCAATTACAGTGTAGCTGTTGCTGCAAAAGTGGACAGAGATTGTTTTAAAAGGGGAACAAAAATCTAATTTTTGTTAGATTATTTAAATGCTCAGAGAAGTAAAAAAAAATGATTAGCTGTCTTTAAATGTCCTAAATCTTTTTTTTTTATCCATCACTATTTCTAAGCCTGTGAGGTGGAGAATGCAGAGGTGGTGGAGCTTCTCCTGAATGCTGGTGCTGATGTGAATAAAAGCTGTATCCAAGGCTGGACTGCCCTCCATGAGGCTGTGTGTAGGAACAATGTGGAGATTTGTGAGATGTTACTGAAGGCAGGAGCCAAAACCAGCACACCCAACATGTACGGCCTCACACCTGTCTTTGTGGCAGCCCAGACGGGGAATGTAGAGGCATTAAACCTCCTAATACAATATGGTAAGTGTGCAGTGGAAATTAAAACTCAAATCCTTCAGAGTGTTAATTAAATCAAATTAGTTGTATATGACTGTACTGAGATTAGGCTACTTTAACTAATCCTGTGCCTTTTTCTGTCTGTTGCTGAAAATCCAAGGTGCAAATGTCAGTAGTCAGGCCAGTGATGGTGCAACTCCCCTGTTTGAATCGTGTAAGAACGGCCATGAGAGGGCTGTGAGGTTGCTCCTGCTGAAGAACGCTGATGCCAACCAACAAACTAATGCTGGACTCCTTCCACTTCACACTGCTGCCCAACATGGCCATTTGGAGTTATATTATAATTCTTTATTCATTTATATGTATATTTAGAATAGTAGAAAAGATTATGCCATATGTTTATCAGGAAAGCTATCTTGCCCCTGTATCATCTCAGAGGATGGTAGTCAATCAAATATCGACTAAAAGTAATCTCCTTTATTACCATCTGCAGCACCTGATTTAACCCTAGCTTCAGTCCGACACCTCAACACCTTCTTATTTTCTTCATATTTCTCCCTGACTCAGGATTGTGGCCCTGTTGATTCCAGTCACAAACAGGGCCAAAATACAGCACAGTGGCATCAGCCCCCTGCATCTGGCCGCTGAGTACAATGAAGATGAAGTCCTGAATGTCCTGATCCAAGCTGGCTTTGACGTGAATGCTCTCCTGGCCCCAGAACGTTCCAGCATGTATCAGGACCAGCGTACCACAGCACTCTACTTCACCGTCATTAACGGAAACTTTGAAGCTGCTGCAATTCTTCTGAAGGCTAATGCCAATCCCAATCTGGATTACTTCAAACCCATTCTAGTTGCTTTGAGGCGGTGCTCCAGGCAGATGGTACAATTGCTTATGGACAACGGAGCAGAAGTAAATGCCCACATCCCCAACATGCTGACCACTTTCCCAGCGAGTGTCACCCTCTGCATGAACAACCTGCCCTTGCTTAAGCTCCTCATGGACAATGGATGTGATGCCCTGTCTTGCTTCCAGTGCAAATGTGGCAGTAAATCACATCCACCACTGAAGTCTTCTTCCAAGGGTAATATTGGTTACAGCAAAGAAGATCAACACATGCAGGTTTGTATACATAGGCCAGGTTTTGGACATTAAATCTACTCACCTGTTTGGTGAGTAGAGCCAATTGTTTTTTCAGTTTTAGTCTAAGAGTATATAAAATCCATGTTCATGAAGTGTCTATCAGAGTATTAGCAAATTATACAAGAATTATTTTATGTAGCTCGAGATGTGCAATCCAGTTCATTTTCTAAGCATAAATTCTGAATTTGCTCAGTTCTGTGAGATGATCTCCAATCCCGCGGTGTGTCACTGGGCAGGACCCATCATAGACCTGCTACTGGATTATGTGGATCATGTCAAACTATGTTCCAAACTCATTCAACAACTGGAGAGCAATAAGGAATGGGCCTGCATTAAGGAAAGAACAAGTGAGTATGTGATCTAGATAATGTTATTTTTCTTTGAAACATGTAAGCATAATTCTATGAAGAACACAGCACACTGTATTTAGCCCATACACAACGTGCAGCAGTAGGCAGCCATATCCAGCACCCTTAGAGCAGTGACGGGGACGGTACCTTGCTCAAGGGTACTTCAGGGCAACCTACTTTTCGGAGATTCAAAGCCACAACCAATAAAACAGTGTGAACTAAACAATAAATGATTTGCATGCATTTTATATGGATTTTTATGTCTTGAAGCTTTACTGAACTAAAACTACTGTACTAATGAGCTTATGTGCATATGTGGATCAGCTAATGTGTTGTAGCAGGAAAAATCTGCAAAAGCTACTGCGCTCCAGGACTGGCGTTGGAACCCCTGATTGAGATCCTGGATTCCAGGAAATCCAGGATGTATTTAATGCATTATTATGTATCTTGATTTTGTTCTTTTCTCTGCCCTTTTTAGTTTTTGTTTTTGTTTGCTTTAAGGGGCTCCACACTCACTGAAGCAACTCTGCAGACTGAAAATCCATCACCTTGTTGGGCCACACAGGAAGAGCAGAATCAGCAAACTCCCTCTTCCAGAAAGAATAATTCAGTATCTGCACTATGAACAGTGACAAGCAAGAAAACAATCCCCACCCCTCATCCCGTTCCCCTTGATAGAACATCCAGCGCCATCTCCTATTATTATAATAAATCTAGTGAAGTTTGTTAGATTCATTAGTAGAAACAAGCAAAAACTGTAAAGTTGTAATCTAGCACTTTCAGCTAGGCATGTTTATACTTTTACATTTTGCATGGCTAGCTCTCCCTTTGCTGTAAGTGAGTGGCAATGAGTCCAGTGTAGATGTGATGGAGCTCTGAGTGGTGAGTCAAAAATATTTAGATTGAAAATCTCATTTAAAGATTATAATGGTTGATACATATATTCTATTAATGACCATTCCCAGTATCTAAATGACATATAAACCTTTAAAATATAAACATGTTGAGATAAATATTTCAACATCTTGAAATAAAGGCGTGCTCCGTATGTTAAGAAACTTGTTTGGGGTGTATATGGGTTCCATTCTATAACCTTTCTGAAAATAAGTTCAGTTCAACTTGTGGCACAGGACCCCAATACCCTTTTTGTCTCCAGATCTTTGAAGTCTTTCCAGCAGCTGTTTGGATGGAGTCCAGTCTCGCAGAGGGTCACATGACCTCTAGGCTGGATGCTGCGGTAGCACTACCGGATGTCGGCTTAGAGGGATATGGCACTCCATGGGAATAGCTATAAATACCTAAAGTTCAACACCTGCTGGATGATGCTTCAGTCTCACTGCTGTGCCTGCAGAGGGCAGAACAGAGCTTATTTATATGTATATCTGCAGAAAAGACTTTATCTCACAAGCAACAAAAAAAGGTCAACATGCAAAAGTGAATTACACCTACAGCTACTAATATTCATTAATAATGAATTAGTAACTTAAAGAATGTTCGTTAAATAATAAAATACATTTGTATTTTAATCAACTAGTTTAGCAAACACTTTATACAAGATATTTAAAAAGTCATGACAGCCACTTTAGTTTTATTTTCTTGATTTGTTGCCTTTTTAGGCCCAGTTGCTGTTTACTGGTCTGCATCTCTCTGTACTTATAATCAGGTGGTCAGATGATCTTCATTTATAAGTTTCTCAAACTTAGTCCTGGCAGCCATTTCAGCGTCAGGTGTGCAAGCCCGAGGCCTTTCAAAATAACCCATTTCCTAAATTATTTGGAGTAAGAATGAAGCAAATCCATAAGGATAGTTTATGCTCACAGTTGTCAGCAGACATTTGCAAAACACCCTCAAATAATCCCATTGGTGCATTTTCTAGGTAATGCATTTATACATCCTCTACAGGGAAAAGAATTAAAAATAGTATTAAGTCATTTTAGTGTATATATTTATTATTCCATCCATCCATCCATTTTCTGCCGCTTGTCCCAAACGGGGCCGCGGGGGAGTGCTGGTGTCCAACCCAGCGCACACAGGGCGAGGACGGGGGACGCACCCCGGACAGGTCGCTGCCCCATCGCAGGGATATATTTATTATTCATGTGCTGAAATTAAATAGAAAAAAATGGAAACATACAATGCAAAATATGCCACAACTTTTATAAAGGCCTAATTTAATCAAACCCCTTAATATTAGATTTTTAATTTAGCAAATGGACACGAACATGTGGAGGAAAATGCTACCTGCAGAGACAGGGTTACTCATTTTCATTTGTGTCTAAACTTTTGCACACAACTGTTCTAATATGGAATTGGTTGGTATGTTGTATTTAATCATTGACTCCTTGTATTTAATCATCTAAATCAAATGGCGATTATATCAGCGAATGTGCTTTTGTAGGCCACAATGTGGCAGTACTGTTCCACAAGTGGAAAAGGAGTCTTAACTGTGAGACAATATGGACATGAGAAAAGCTTTTCATGGAAAAGCCAAAGTAATTTACTGAGAGGGCTGCAGATAAAACAGTTTTTCCTCTCCAACCTCAGGCATTCATTATTATATTTGATGACTAGCCTCTAGGATCGTTCTGTGTAGGCTCCACTGTGTAGCTTTGAAGTGCATTTTGTTCCCTCTTACTGTCTAGAATGTACTTTTCCTCACAATGCATCACAGGCCTGGAACGATCCCCTGTCAATACATTTTGTTGGATGAGCCACAACAGTCAAACCACAACAGTCTATCATCCCTCTCCCTCATCTCTCATCCAGTCTAGCTCAGGCAGTCGTGTGGATAAATGGCTTTCGAGAGGCAGACAAAGAACATCCATTATACAGCAGCCTTTGGCCGAGAGGGGAGGGTTTCATCACCATTTGTTTAGCGCAAAGTCTTGAGTGGACAAATAAAAAGTGCTGGCCAAAAGCAGCAGGGCACTGCAGGGCTTTCGATCACACTCCAGTGCCGGATGACACTATAAAGCTGTTTTAGGACGGCTTGGCCGGCAGTCTGAGCTCCGGCCTCCTGAGTGTGTGACTCTGCTCTTTCACTCAAAGCCTCTCTGCTGTCATTTAAGGACAAACTTGAGTACTGTAGTAGAGATTTGGGCTCATATTCATCGTGTAAAAGATGCAAAAAATGTAATTTCATGTAAATTACATCAAGTATGTCCATTTTTAAGTGAAAAAGGTGAAAGTGAAAGTGACAACCCTTGAAATTGTGAAACGCAGCACGGCACAACACAACAAAATTCAAACTCTGCATTTCACCCATAGTTCACTCGCTGTGGATTTATGGTCAATAAGAGCTGTTTACTTGGAAAATGCACATGAACGACCTATAATATGCGTCTATAATGATGTTTTGTTTTTTGTTTTTTTTTACACAAAAATGCTATCATGGCAAGTGAAACCATCCTAAATGTTAAAAGGTTAAGTACTGTATTTACTCGTGTATAAGTTGCGCCCCTGATTTGGCATTGAAATTTGGTCCAAAATTTTTTTTTTTACATGTTGGCAAAAATGCTAATATGTGTAGATATGCGTATCACATAACTAAGAAAAACTGGGATTTACAGTAAAAAAAAAAAAAACTCTGGGGCAGCGGTGGCCTAGTGGTTAGGGAGTTGCCCCTGCATTGGAAGATTGTGGGTTTGATTCCCTCACCAGTAGGTTGCCCTGAGGTACCCTTGGGCAAGGTACCATCCCCATCACTGCTCCCAGGGCGCTTTCAATAGCTGCCCACTGCTGCACGGTGTTTGCCTGGGTTAAATACAAAGGTCCAATTTTGTTGTGGTGTGCTGTGCTGTGACCTCACAATGACAAGGGTTGTCACTTTCACTTAAAATGTATTGAGTTGCTGCGTACGCGGTCACCGGTTTAGGTATTCAAAATGGCAGCATGTGAATTTCCTGGATTGAAGTTTGTGAAATGAAAGTGATATTTTTTGTGGATTATGTTGAATGACACTTTCAGATTTTATTGGTCAAAGTAGTACTATGTATTTTACTTGATAGGAAAGGAAGTAAAACACTGGGGATCACCACCATCATTGGTTTCCTGAGCAAGACCCTTAACCCCAAGTTGCTTCAGGGGGACTGTCCCTGTAGTTAAGAAATATAAGTCGCTCTGGATAAGAGCGTCAGCTAAATGCTGTAAATGTAAAGCACCAAAAACATGTATTCAGTAATAATTTAGAGGATAATTGCCTGGAATTGTGAACATTCCCTGGTCTCTATTCGGAGGTGTCAATCACTGGAGAAATTCCCCATGTATAAATCGCAGATTAATTCCTCGTGTATAGGTCACACCCCCGTTTTTATAGTGGATTTTGGTACAAATTTGTATGACTTATGCACGAGAAAATACAGTAAGTGACCATTCTTGTCATTGTGAACCACAGCACAGCACACCTCTGCATTTTACCCACACATTCGTGCAGCAGAGGGCAGCTATTGAAAGCACCCAGGGAGCAGTGATGGGGATGGTATCTTGCTCAAGGGTACCTCAGAGCAACATATTGGTAAGGGATTTGAACCCACAATCTTATGATCCTGGGACCAACTCCCTAACCACTAAGCCACTGCTGTAGTCAATATACAATTAGGTCCATATATATTTGGACACTGACACAAGTTTTGTTTTTGTACCTGTTTACTGAGACATATTCCAATTATAGTTATATAATGGACATGGACAAAATGTGTAGACTCTCAGCTTTCATTTGAGGGTGTCCACATTCAAACTAGATAAAGGATTTTGGAGTTCCAGCTCCTTAACATGTGCCACCCTCTTTATAAAGGGACCAGAAGTAATTGGCAAACTGACTCAAAGGCTATTTCATGGGCAGGTGTGGGCAATTCCTTTGTTATGTCATTATCAATTAAGCACATAAAAGGCCTGGAGTTGATCTGAGGTGTGGCGCTTGCATGTGGAAGAGGTTGCTGTGAACAGGCAACGTATGGTCAAAGGAACTCTCCATGCAGGTGAAACAAGCCATCCTTAAGCTGCGAAAACAGAAAATACCCATCCGAGAAATTGCTACAATATTAGGAGTGGCAAAATCTACAGTTTAGAACATCCTGAGAAAGAAAGAAAGAAAGCACTGGTGATCTCAGCAACGCAAAAAAAAAAAGACCTGGATGTCCACAGAAGACAACAGTGGTGGATGGAGATAGGCACAACGATATCCAAGTCTACCATTAGGAGAAGACTGCATGAAAGTAAATACAGAGGGTGCACTGCAAGGTGCAAGCCACTCATAAACCTCAAGAATAGAAAGGCTAGATTGGACTTTACTAAAAAAAATCTAAAAAAGCCAGCACAGTTCTGGAAAAACATTCTTTGGAAAGATGAAATCAAGATCAACCTCTACCAGAATGATGGCAAGAAAAAGTATGGAGAAGGCATGGAACTGCTCATGATCCAAAAGCATGGCTCATCATCTGTAAAACCCAGCAGAGGCAGTGTGATGGCTTGGGCATGCATGGCTGCCAGTGGCACTGGGACACTAGTGTTCATCGATGATGTGACACAGGACACAAGCAGCCGAATGAATTCTGAGGTGTTCAAAGACAAACTGTCTGCTCAAATCCAGGTAAACACAGTCAAATTGATTGAGCGGCGTTTCATAATACAGATGCACAATGACCCAAAACATACGGCCAAAGCAAAGCAAAGCAGGCGTTTATTTAAGCAAGAAGTGGAACATTCTTGAAGTGAGCAGCATTTCACTTGTTAAAGACTAAACTTCGGACAGAAAGGCCCAAAAACAAACAGCAACTGAAAGCTGCTGCAGTAAAGGCCTGGCAGAGCATTAAAAAGGAAGAAACCCAGCACCTGGTGACGTCCATGAGTTCAAGACTTCAGGCTGTCATTGCGAGCAAAGGGTTTCCAACCATGTATTAGAAATGAACATTTTATTTTCAGTTATTAAATTTGTCCAATTACTTTTGAGCCCCTGAAATGAAGGGATTGTGTTTAAAAATGCTTTAGTTCTTCACATTTTGATACAATCTTTTTGTTCAACCCACTGAATTAAGGCCTAAAGTCTGCAGTTCAACTGTTCCATTTAAATTAATTGTGGTGATGTACAGAACCAAAATTAGGGAAAAAAGTTATCTCTGTCCAAATATTTATGGACCTAACTTTATTTGATATTTGGGATTATTTTCTAAATGTCTAGCAATGGATTAAGACAAAGTTTCTGGATAAAATTAGTAATATAAATTTCATATAGATTAAATATACTTAAACAAATGACAAAATTAGTTTAATCAAATATAGTATTTTATGTATTGTATCTATGCTTAGACCTGGCCAGTAATGCCTCATCCTGATTCTGATTGTACTCCTCTGTGTTTAGCATGCAGGCAGTCATCATTCAAACATGGAGTGCACTTGAGGTTTCTCGCCGCACGACTGGCTGCGCTTCACTTGTGACGGTGTGATGTTGCACTGCAGTGTGCATAAAGCATGATGTTCATGTGTGTCAATCACAGCTGACCTCTCTGATCTCAGAGGGAAGCTGAAAGTCATAAGCCCTGACGGACACCAGAAAGGAGCTCCTGTGTCTGGACTTAATAACATCTGAGGGATAAAAATTTACCTAATTAAACCACAGCAAGACGCTGCAATTATTGCATGCATAAATAAGTAAAAAAAAAAAAATTTAATTAATTCTTTCATTCATTATAATCTTCATTAAGCAAGTAAGGATACGTTTGAAAAAAGTAAGAACTTATCTGAGTCCCCATGTCCCTCAGATAAGAGTGATGTTACTTGGACAAGAATTGATCTCCATCAGATTATCTGAGCTTTGATTCAATTTGTCGTGACTGAAACAGCACCTAAGACGTTGGGTAGATCAGATAGAGTGCTTTCTTAAACATCAATGTGAATTTCCCGCTGGAAGAGTTTGGCTTTTTTCAGAAGACTGAGTGAATTGTTTATTTCGAGATTTGTTTTAGCTAGGTCTTCGGGCAACTTTTAGAAATTTAAGAGGCCGGTAAAGTTTGGACATATGACAGATATACACTTACTTTCCACAATGCATAATCTCAAATCAATCTATCTGTCTGATCTTTACATGCAACTGACCACTGATGAAGCTTATGCTGTAACATTAGTTGGTCTTTATTCGTACACCAACAAGGTGGAGCTAAAGTGTAGATTGTCTTGAATGAATATGCATTTTGGTTCGTTCAGTTATCGTCATGACAACAACAGTTTTTATAAGCAGACAGTCATTTCTGTCTTGTTTTTGTGTATTTCATGCAATCACTGTTTACCCAGAGCTCAGGAGTTCTTCCCCAGCACCAGCCAACCAGCCCTCAGGAACCCTGAGGCGTCTCATGTAGTTGTTCAGTCCGCCATTCAAAACATTTCAGGCTTGATGATGACTGACACATGAAATCAGCAAAGTTTAAACAAGCATGGCTTTTGAAACCACTCCAGGCTTGGGAAGCACTCCACTGCAGTTGTAAAAAGGCTACTGCAGCTTTGGCTAGCAAAGACACACATAGTGCTATCTCTGTAGGTGGCAAAAGCCACAGGGACGGCAGCCAGATGCTAGCTTTGCTTCAGAGCCCTGACTCTGCACATTAGCCTAGGGCTTATGTAATCCCCATCTTTCTCACAGTCTTTGCCTTTCTCTGCAGAACGCAGAGACAAAGAGGCACCTGAGTGCAATGTGCTGTAGATCTACCCGTGCACTGCAGTTACATTTAACAGCTTATAGTTATATTGCTTATTGTCAGTTATACAGATTGTTCATTTTTGCTCACACACTGCAATATTCAGTGTATACTGGGATGGGATGGGATGGCCTTTCCTTTTACTTCTTCTGACTTAAGCTGCAGCTTTACATTCTTGTACATGTCACATGTAAAGAAGCAATGTTTTAAATACATAAATAAATATTTAGATAATTTATTCATTCATTCTCTGCTGCTTGTCCCAAGCGGGGTCGCAGGGGAGTGCTGGAGTCCATCCTCACACAGGGCGGAGGATGGGGGCACACCCTCGACAGGTCACCAGCCCATCGCAGGGAGGAGCGTGACGGGGACGGCACCTTGCTCAGGGCAACCTATTGGGAAGGGGTTCGAACCCCCGAGCCTCCAATCACACAGCCAACACCCTAACCACTAGGCCTCCGCTGCCCCGTTAAATAACTTATTTAAAAAATATTTGTGGAATAAACAATTGTAAAATTGTGTAATTTCTTTAAAAAGTAGTGGACATTTGAAATAAAAAATATGAATAAGAACACTGTTTTAATCCCATGTAGGGAGCTGGGCCCAAAAGAAAGAGAAAGGACTTATATTAAACCCGAAAAAATGTGTGTTGTTAAAAATTGTTCTCTGTGGTTGTATCATAAATCTTTCACCTATTCTTTTGCACATTCAACAAATGCCAAAGCACATTCTTTAAAAGATCGGCTGACATTTGCAGCCGAGTTAAACCAGTTAATCCTCCGAAGTTAAAAGTTGTTGTTTCTCATTTCACTACCCTATACAAATGTATTTAAATGTGTT
Source organism: Hepsetus odoe (assembly GCA_017165825.1). NCBI lineage: Eukaryota > Metazoa > Chordata > Actinopteri > Characiformes > Hepsetidae > Hepsetus > Hepsetus odoe. The sequence continues at coordinate 23,283,788 of CM029370.1, read as the reverse complement.
AAATACAACACTTATCAGTAATCACATTTACTGAACCCAGAAGAAATTAAATCCTTAAATAATATGCACACACATAGACACACCCTAAAATACAGATCAACAGAAGGCAATGTTCCAGCATGAATATCAAGATTCAATAGTGTTTGCACCCCAGGAGGACCCTGTCCTGCAGCATGACGCTAATCAGTAACACAATCCACCCTGCCAGACGCACCTGGCGTCAGAACTGGACACGGGCCTGTATCTGTTTATCTCACATCAGACAAAACAGTACTTCTCACAGCTGCAGGGCCAGTACAGTGGCAGGGCCAATACGCTTTAAGTTTATAAGTCAAGCTAACTACCCAGCAGTTTCTTCTCTCTCTCTCTCTCTCTCTCTCTCTCTCTCTCTCTCTCTCTCTCTCTCTCTCTCTTTCAAACTAAACAGCTAATTAATTATCCAGATGTTGGATAGTATTGGCAATTAATAAGCTCAAGAGCTTTTAAGCAATTAAGTAATTTACATTTTTACATGTCCATCCATTTTCTGCCGCTTGTCCCAAACGGGGTTGCGGGGGGGTGCTCGTGTCCAACCCAGCGCACACAGGGCGAGGACGGGGGACACCCCCTGGACAGGTCGCCAGCCCATCGCAGGGAGGAGCGGGACGGGGACGGCACCTTGCTCAAGGGAACCTCAGGGCAACCTATTGGGAAGGGGCTCGAACCCCCGATCCACCGATCATGTGGCCGACGCCCTAACCACTAGGCCACCGCCGCCCATTTTTACATGTATTAGTCAATATTTCTGCGAAATTTCTTTGTTGACAAGGGGAAAATGCAAATCTTATTTTTTACCATACATTAATGATGCAAGAGAGATTCAGTAGTATGCCAGTGTTATGACCTTCCATGAAACCACTGATGTTAGACAGTAAGTGTGACTCTGTGATCTCTGTTAATCCAGACACATGGACCCCAATGGATCTTTAGAAAAGCCTTGTCAGCTTTGTCGCAGCTCTGAGATGTTGCATGTCAAATTCATGGTATAGGGCTGGTGGCAGACTGCCTTTCTCACTAACCCCAGCTGTTGGTTCTCTGCATCCTTCCTGACTGTCATAGGAGACACACAAGGGCAGTAATAGAACTGCTGATTCATTTAGAGCAGCACAATGTTTGAATGTCTTTGAACATGCTTTGGAGTGCCATGTTAAGTAGTGTTGCTAAACATATAGTCTTGGCTGAATACTTCCAACAAGGTTCTGATATTATTAGATCCTTGAAAAAGTTTCTGAATGCATCTTGATTTGATAAACTTTTGAGTGGTATTGAACTGTTACATCATGTGCAGCTTCTTTAAACTTTAAAGGGTTCTTTACACCTCTGACCTCCTTTAGGGAGCTTCCAGAACCCTTTTGAAAAGGGTTTATTTTGAGAAAGAAGAAAGGCGAACCATGGAGCTCAGGGATGTAGTCAGAAGTTCATGTAAGAGTGTGATAGCCTAACAAGATTTTCAAGGATATTCAAGTAACTTTTATGGGGTATTTCTGAGTATATGATGAGGAGATGTGACAGTTTGATGTTATTCTTTTGTCATCTAGTTTTAAAGCTTGTCAATCTCTACATGCCAAAAAAGGTTATATTATGTTACAGTGGTTGGTTATATTACAAGTTAGTCAAATGGCTCTTTTATGTCAAAGAAGATGGTTCTTGACCAAGTTAAGTGACAAAACACATCAGAGTCTCTGCCAGCAGAGCGATAGACTGAGGTTATGATGACACTCATGTGACAGGACGAATTGGTCTCCATAAATATTCTATACTCAGGCAGTCCTGCTGACATCCCTCAACATAATTAAACACCATGGAAGTCTGAGGGTTCATACTGGGTCTTCGTACTTTAATTAGGGCAGGGTGGCCTAGTGGTTAAGGAGTTAAAGTATCTGAAGATTGTGAGTTCAAATCCCTTACCAGTAGGTTGCTCAGAGGTACCCTTGAGCAAGGTACTGTCCCCATCACTGCTCCCTGGCACTTTCAGTAGCTACCCCCTGCTGAGTGTATGGGTTAAATGCAGGGGTGTAATTTCATTGTGTTTCACTGCATGCTGTGCTGTTTCAAAATAACAAGAATTTTCACTTACATTGATGCTGTGAAAGTGAAGTGAAAGCACCTTTTGTATCAAAATCGTCTGTCTGTAAGTAGCATAAGCCATTAACATCACATAAAGGACATTTTCTTTTATCATTCGGGTCTTCACTGGCCTGTTGGTCCAACAATCTCTTCAAAGGAGGTTCACCTTTACAACCTCAATGAAAAATAACACCTTGCACACCACACATTGAAATGTGTTATTAAACACCTAAAAATAAAAGAATTTATTGGTGTGGACAAAAGAACAAAGGCACAAGTGCTCATTATATCACAGGAGCTAAAAAAATAAATAAATAAAGCCATGATCAAACCTACGGAAAATACTAGATTGTCATATTGTTGAGATGTTAATTTGATCTTTTGATGTCTGTGGATTAGTTATAAAGGGAAAGCTTAAGAGGGGAAGGGAAAGCAGTTTTTTGTGTCTGGTCAAATCACACTGAGAGATTACTGGTGAGCACAGTTTCAAGAACTGCAATCACTGATTAAGGGCTTGCTAGGCAAAGTAGGAGTTGTTAACATTGGGAGATGTACAGGTAAGAAGGCAGCACAAAGGAAATAGGCAAGGAACAAAACAACAAATTTGCACTTGCAATGTTGGTAGTGTTCATCTGTTATGAGCTGTTATTATCAGTCCATAAATCTCCAAATGTCACTTTTGATGGGCTTTGTGAAGAGAACTAAAATGTTAAACTTAACTAAAATATGGCTGCAGATTTCTGGTGAAAAAAAAAAAGAAATAAAATTAAGTTTCCTGAAATTAATAAAGATAGAATAAAAGGTAGAAAATTAAATTAACTTTACATTAAATAATAAGTATAAATATATAGTTACTTTTCTGATGCAGAAAAATTATTATTAGTGAATTAGTTACATTAATGGAAACTGAATAAATGAATGGTTGGTCATTTGTATAGAACTGTGTGTTATAGGAAGTACTGGACATGTTCCATAAAATGTATTCCCAATCACATCTGTAATCAGTATATCAATAGTACAAGTGCCTTCTAATTCATGTGATACAACTAGATGGTATGTCTACAGAAGCATTTCTAGGACACAATATATAATCTGTTTGTTACGCTGTTTTTATGTCCATGATCATCCTGTAAGTTTTAGCTATGAAAGCTACTAATTTACATAGAAATTAAAGCAGCAGAACTTTTGATGTGACTTTCTCGGCTCCAAAATAAGCATCCCAGCAGCTCTCCAGCATGATGGGATTTTGCTTTCTAAAGACAATAAATTCTGGCTAGTTATCAGAAAAAGAGGATACATGGCACCATGCGTATGACCTGCCACAGATAAACAATATTTGCAGTCGTAGCTTTTGTTTAGCTATAAAGATCCAGTTAATGCCAGTAGTTCAGTTAAGAATGCTGATTTCATTCCACAGATGTTATCAAGGTTTTAGGAAAAGTAGCACTTTAATTCGAATTACAGTTCAAGAATCTTAGGAAGCAAGAGCACTTATCTTCAAGGTCTGTACTTCATTTCTGCTTGCAATAGAAAAACCAATGTGTTGACACAGAAAAGAGGTTTACTGTTCAATGCCTAAACCTAAATGCCTAAAGCAAGGGTAGGAGACTTGTGCTTGGCAATGGAAAAGGGGAAAGATAGACTTGTAGCAACAAAAACCTAAATAAAAATAAAAAAAAAAATACTGATGAGTGTGTTATGCTTCCTTATTATAATGCTAAAAGCACTAGAAGTTAACTTATGTTCAGTTATCTGTGGAGTGGCGTCAACAACTTTTCCCCATCACAGATGAAGGATGCTTTTGTCACTGTACTTGAAGCTATTCTCGGCCTAAATGTCTTTTAAAAGTGACCTTGAGGCTAAGAGGAGAGCTACACTGGTGCGTAGGACACCATCATTGAAGTGCCTTTGTAAAAGAGATCCACAGAGCCACTAATCACAGTTCTAAACCAGTGTGTGAAAGCAGATTAAAATAATTAATATAAACCAGTGTGTGAAAGCAGATTAAAATAATTAATATAATCAGCATGAATATTTTCTCTTTTAGCCAAGGGCAACTTAAACATGGTTAAATCATATTGATAAAGAATGAATGACAAACCAAATTACTACAACTAGCCTAAAGGAGTGAATGCTATTTACTGTTACAGAGTCTTTTAAAGCCCCAAAGAACAACAATATTACAGTTATTTTGGAAAATTTCTGGCATATGAAGTACTGCATTGCAATATAGCTCCTATTGGCTATGCTGCTACCCATATTAAGCCAATGTTTATTTATTTATTTTTAATTCAGAACAAATAATCTTTTGCTGGTCAGGAATATAACATTTTTTAAAGAATTTAAAATTTAAAAAATCAATAGCTCTTCTTGGAAGGCTTAGCCAGCGATTAGGGTTTCCTTTGTTTAATTATCTACAAGTGGGCTTATTTTACTTAAGGGCTTAACAAATTATCAGACATTTTAAAATAAATAATACATTGTTGACGTTCGATCCTGTACTGATGCAAATTTTTTCATTCTGGAACAGGGTAAATCTGGACTCATCTTACCACATGACCTTCTTCCATTGCTCCAGCATCCAATCTTTATGCTCCCTAGCAAATCGGAGCCTTTTTTTGTGATTAGCCTCACTGATCATTGGTTTGCTTGAGGCTATACAGCTGTTTAGTCCCAATCCCTTCAGCTCCCTTCACATTGTGTGTGGTGAAATGCTCTTACGTTCACTATTGGACTGTAACGCTGGTGTGGTGCAGGTAGGACATCAACATGGAGCCAGGGGTCAGGAACTCAACTTTATTATTCATGGTACTCAAACAAGACTCAAGGGACTAAAAGACCAATGCAATTCAATGCTTTGCCTCTGTGAATGAGCCACGCTTTGTTAAATCCAGGTGGTAACTTTTTTTCAGATCAGATTTATTTGTTCTGTTGCATCTTCTCAAAAATGTTGCAAGATCCATACGTCTTTTGCCCAGGTAGTGTACTGCAGAAGTGCACTCAGGCCCTTCCACCCAGGATCGATTTCCTGATAAGGCAAAGGCCTTAAATCACTGTGCCATGGCTGTGCTGACTCCACTTTACTCCTCAACCTGGAGGGAAAAAGCCAGCAAGAAACGAACGGCTGTCACAACACCATCTATCACCCACCATCCAACTCAAGACACAGTATCGCCGTGCTGCCCTCGGACAATACAGGCCTCGGTGCTTCAGCTGAGTTATATCCAATGGCTTGCCACACAGAATGACACACCATTACATCACTGAGTAATGGAAAGACCATGTCAGCTTAGAGAGATGTTTGGCCATATCTTATTGGAGCTGACACACAGTTATGCTACTGTATATAATTCACTGACATCTCCAAGACATTTAGAGCAAATCGAAATGGCACAGCGAAACACATATTGCTTGTTTTGTCTTTAATGCAACACTTGTGATTTATTCTCCTCAAATGACAGAAAAAAATGTATAGCACTAGTAACGCTGCTATCTCCAGATAAATCTGCTAGGCAGCTACAGAAGTAAATAAACAAAAAGTGACTTTTACAAATGAACAGCATTTCGTTTTTTCATCTTTCTGTTGCAACAGGGATGTCTGCAATGCAACATTTTTTATTGTAGGGTGTCTCCTGGCATGCTATGAAATTGCTTCATTTTTCACCACAAATAGACAATAGAAATGGCCCTGTAGCAATTTTATCGTGGATGACCAATTCAAATCAGCGATGCAAATGATGGCAAATGTAATTATTCGCCATTTATGTAGCGTTGCAAAGGAGCCTTCATTTCCCCTGCTCATCAGGAACTAAATGAGGCAACATCTTTGATGACTGAAAATGGATGCTTTTTTTTTATCTCCTGAAACAAAAGGCTTCAAGTCTTTCTGTTATACCAACTCAGCAAAATGGAAAAGGCTGAAACTGTTACTTCAACAGAATGTAATCTTAATCAGCCCATCACTAGAAGATTATCCAGAATGTAACAATGCTTTGAAGGCTAAAATAAGTTCTTCCTGAAACTGCAAGAACAACTGAACATAGTTCATCTATGACTATGTAGAGATAAACCCTGTCACTTGCACTGAGGTAGCACTTTTAGACCATAACACACTAGACATTACACCATAGAGTCAGCAATAGAGTGGACAAGACTGATTGGGATCAACTGTGGTGCCTCATGTTTTACAGCAGCAGAGCACTGCGGACTGCACAGTGTTCCTCCCTTGACACTAAAGATCTGAAAAGATAATGCCTATTAACGTCATTCCTCATAATTCACAGGGCTTTCTTGTGTTTCCTTTGGAACAACATCAGTGACATCATGCTCGCTGAGGAGACACTAAGTCTACGTTTATGTTTGACTGCCTCGAAACAGGAGCTTACTTCATCTGAAATAGTAGACGGAAGATCTTTCAAGCCAAAGGTTTCAAAGTTCCCCGAATCACTGTGAAAAATAAAACAATGCAATCCATCTGAGTCACAATCTATTTCAGGTTAGCAAGAGAAACACAGGCCTAGCTGAGAAGAACAGATAAAGAGCTAAGTCAGAGATAAGAAAAGGCCTGAAAAAACCAAGAGAAAAAGACACTCAGCAAGAGCTGACCTTGATTGAACAGCAGCTTAATGGGACAGGCTTTATCAGACAAATGATCAGACAGGTCTAACTTAAAGTACACAGAGTTATCCATTGCTTTCCTTAACTAGATTAGAGTGCCCTTTAAGGTCTGTCAGCAGCCTGGGAGAACATCACTGCAGACCATGCAGCACTTCCTGGCATCAAACAGCTGGATCAGCTTGCTCCATCTCTCTCCACCACCACCACCACTCTGGTAATTTCTAATCTACTCAATGCCCCAAGCCTCTGCTAATGAAATGGCATCGACTTGGCCTCCTGCCTGTTCTGTATTGTTTGCCATTATGATTGCTACAGGTCTGCAACTCATAGTCCTTTACCAGTCATGGGTTTCTTTAGTGCTGTTCTGTCTATCCTACAATGCAGCCCTTTCTTGACTGTTTCTAAAGCCTTTTGCTTTTTGTATTGCATAATCTCTAGTCTTTACTATTGGTGGGGCTATGCACAATATGGCCACAATATACACACAAAGTACATAGAATAATAGCAAACACACAATATACAGTAATATACTGCCAAGAGGTTTTACAGCATTTATAATTAAAAAGCAACAAGAAGGAAATGGACAAGTTATTTACAGTAAAAAACACAGTGTATATTGTTTAGCAGAGAAATAACAGAAATAGAAACACTCTTATAATCAGCTCTTTATCTTCTGTTAGCTGTCTTGAGCATGAACGAATGATGCAACAAAGCCTAGCCAATCAATAAACAACTAAGCAGCCAGTTGTCCTATTTATGGCTTGTGGTTTCCGTGCAGTCCAACTTATATAGATGTTGCTGCCCACAATCTGACATTTTAACTTTAGTTTATGTGATGAAAAACTGACAGCAACTTAGTTTTCCAGAGGTTTAGCATTTAAGAAGTTAATAAACCGTCGGTGAATAATTTAGTCAGAGATCCGATTGAGGCTTGAGACTCAGGTTAATAACTGCAGCCTGCCGCATGGGGGTGAATTAATTTCCCCCCAGATGGTTGTAAAATCAGTGTCTGAGTGATCATCTCAACTGAGGAAGCCAAATCCCAGAGACGCAGGCAGGTGTTGGCAGCTACAGTCTCAGCACATAAAACAAATTAAGATTCAATTTATTTGCAGGAGAATATGTGGCTGTGGTGATCTAATGGAGCAACCTCGTCCAAGATTATCACATCAGAGAGCACTCCTGTCTAATTAAATTAAAATAAGTTGAGTGAATTTTGTGCAAGGCAGTAAAACTTGAGCCTTCACCATAAGCCACAAGCTCATGGAGAAAGAGACAAAAAGTCTAGGCACCTGTGATGGATCTTCATGAGCAAATGAATTTCACTCTTGAGCTATAGGAGCACCAGCAGCTTTGCCAGCCAGCACAAATACAGCACTTCAGGGATGTGAAGGATAAAATACTGCGGTGTTATAATGATTTCATGTTCTTCACATGCTCCTATAGCTGTATTCTCCACCTCAGCAGTCTGGAACATACTGTGGTCCTATTTTGCAGCGAAAAATCAGTGTTGAACTGTCAATGTTGATTTTGACACTGTTAACACTTCTGCTATAAATATGCCAACAACATAATGCCCTGTTGTGGCCACTCCAGGACTCTCTATTTTTTTAGTTTGCAACCAGTCCTTGGCGGATTTACTGGTATGTTTTGGGTCATTGTCGTGTTGCAGGGTCCAGTTCTGCTTCAGCTTTAATGTTCATACAGATTGTTTCACATGTTCCTCAAGCACCCTCTGATACACGGTAAAATTCATGGTGGATTCTGTGATGGTGAGCTGCACAGGTCCTGCTGCAGCAAAGCGTCACCAAACCTTGACAGTTCCACCTCCATGCTTCACAGCTGTTATGAGGTTCTTTTCCTGGAATGCTGTATTTGGTTTACATCAGACATTCTAGTTTAGACTCATCTGTCCAAAGAACATTATTCCAGAAGTCCTGATCTTTGTTTACATTCTCTCTGGCAAACCTCAGTCTGGCCTTGATGTTTCTCTTAGAGAGTAAAGGTTTCTTCTTTGCAAGATAAAGTTGTGCAGTCTTTTTCTGATTGTAGAGGCACTTTCACATCAACAGTTGCAAGAACCTGCTTTATGTCCTGTGATGACATTTTAGGGTTTTTGGAGACTTCTTTTAAAATCTTGCGATCTGCTCTTGTGGTGAACTTGCTTGGATGACAAGACATGGGCATGTTGGCAGTTGTTTTGGAAGTCATCCACTTGTAGACTATTTTCCAGACAGTGGAATGGCTGATCTGTTTAAATCCCTTACCAAAGGCATCAAACAGCTCACCTTTCTATAAAAAGTCCCATGGTTGGCAGTAGGGTAACATCCCAGTGTCGGCTGTTGTCAACCCGGGCCTAAACTGATCGGGTATAGAAATGTTTTATATATATATATATATATATATATATATATATATATATATATATATATATATATATATATATATACAGTACTGTGCAAAAGTTTTCAGGTATGAAAAGAGTAAAAGAATGCTTTCAGAAATGAAGAGTTAATCATTTATTTTCATCAATCAGCAAAATGCAAGTGAATGAACAAAGAAGAGTTCCAATCAAATCAATATTTGTGTGAAATGACTTTGTTTTCAGGAACAGCATCAATTCTTCTAGGTACACTTGCACACAGTTTTTGAAGGAACTCGGCTGGTAGGTTGTTCCAAACATGACTGTGTTTCAACCTCCGTATGACATTGATGATCATCAGGACCTGTTTGGTAAAATTGGTTGACCATACACCGACTATAATCCTACAAAATCCCTGACTTTGTGCAAGTGTACCTAGAAGAACTGATGCTGGTTTGAAGTGTACAGTAATGCTAACACATCATTTAGATTTTTCTTTGTTGGCTCACTTTGCATTTTGTAAATTGATCAAAATAAACAATCATTATTTATATTTCTGAAAGCATTCTTTGTTTACAGTATTTTTTTCAATATATATATATATATATATATATATAGAGAGACCATATATATGGGGCAGCGGTGGCCTAGTAGAGTTGGCCACAAGATCGGAAGATTGTGGGTCCAAACTCCTTACCAGTAAATTGCTCCTGAGCAAGGTGAACATCTCTGTCACTGCTCCCTGGGCACTTTTCATAGCTGCCCCTGCTGCACTGTGTTTGCATGGGTTAAAAATGCAGAGGTCCAATTTCGTTGTGGTTCACTGTGTGCTGTGACCGCAAGAATAGTCACTTTCTACTCTTTTCTACATATCATAGCTGGTCTCTACTGTTCTTTAAACCTTCCCATTGACTCTTGCTGGTATCCATCTGTCACAGATCACTCCTGCCACTCTTTTTCTACCCATTGAACTGTTCATCCCAAGTATTTAAATTCCTTTTTACCCTTGTCACCTCTACTCCTGGTGCATCCAACTACCCACTTTCTCTCCCTTTGTGCTCTGTCCTATTCACTTTCATTCCTCTCCTCTCTAATTCATATCTCCATCTCTCCAGGCTCTCCTTAAGCTACTATCTGCTACCTGTTATAAATCACAATGTCATCAGCAATCATCACAGTTGACGGTTCACAGTTCACAGTTGTCTAATCTCGTCTGTCAACCTGTCCATCACCATTGCAATAAAATGGGCTCAGCACAGATCCTTGATATAATACAACCTCTACTTTAAATGCATCCATCACTCCTACTGCAGATCTCACAACACTGGCCCCATGTATGTCCTGTACCTCTCACATACCCACAGGACCTCTCCCTTTACATACAAAACTACAACTCCTCTTTAGCCAATTCTGTCATATGCTTTCCAAGCCCACAAAGGCACAATAACTCCTTCTGACCTCTCTGTGCTTCTCCCATCAACACCCTGTATAAACATAAAACCATACTGTTCATTTATTATCACCTCTTCTTACCCTAGCTTCCACTACTCTTTCCAATAGCTTCATGTGGTGGTTGATCAGCTTTATCCCTCTATAGTTACTACAGCTCTGTGCATCACCCTTATTCTTGAAAATCGGTACCAGTAAACTTCACCTCCACTCCTCAGGCTCCTCTCACTTTCCAATTTTGTCTAAACAATCTGGTCAGAAGCGTAACTGCCATCTCTCCTAAACACCTTCATGCTTCTACAGGTATGTCATCTGGACCAACAGCCTTTCCATTCTTCATCCTCTTCATTGGTAATTTCATTTCCATCTGCTGCGCTTCTGGTACACTGGTAGAGTATTCTCATATCATCTAATCTTCTCTCCCTCCCTTGTTCTTGTCATTCATCAGCCCCTCAGAGTACTCCTTCCATCTGCTCAACATGCTTTGCTCACTTGTGGGTAGATTTCCATTTCTATCCTTTATAGTCCTGACCTGCTGCACATCTGCACCTGCCTCTGTCTCTCTGTTTAGCTAATTATTACTAGTCTTTTTCTTCCTCCTTACTGACCAATTTCTGATACAATTCACCAAACCCCTTATATTTTGCTGTTGTAACTGCTTTCTTCACTATGCACTTCATGTCCTTTATGCTCCTGTCTACTTCTTCATCTATCTAGTTAGCACACTTCTTTTTTGCCTGCATCTTCTTCTGTATACACTCCTGGACTTCTGTGTTTCCTTATCCTCTGTCTTCCTTCCAGATGTACACACCTAGTACCTTTCTAGCCACTTCTGCAGTCTTTCTTCTTCCTTCTTCAACGTTCACCATACCCTACCCTCACTTCCACTCCACTTAATTCTCTCCTCCTGCCTCCATACATGCCTTCCTGCTCCTCTTCTTCTTCTCCTTTGGCCAACACTAGCACAATTTCCACCAGCACCCTGTAGGGTAACAGTACTGGTGTCGGCCAAGGTTAACCCAGGCTTCAAACAACTGAAATGTTTTTCATTAGATGCCCTTCCTGATATAACCTGCCCTATTTATTGGGGCTTAATCTAAACATGAAAAATACACTGGTCTCTATCCCTGGTGGTTGCTATATATATATATTTATATTCAAGGTAATAAAATATTTATATTCAAGGTAATAAAAACAAGATATATAAAATGATATCTATCTATCTATAATATATATACATACATATATATATATATATATATATATATATATATAGAGAGAGAGAGAGAGAGAGAGAGAGAGAGAGAGAGAGAGAGAGAGAGAGAGAGAGAGAGAGAGAGATAGAATTTTATATCATTTTATATCATTTTTTTTACCTTGAATATTGCTGGACTAGTCCTGGAAGATGTGTGTGCACAGTAATGCCACTCACCCCCTCTGCCCCCTCCTCCCCCCATGTGCTCCAACTCTCTTCTTTTCCACTCTGCACGTTCAACTCTCTCTGAACGATCGCGCGAAAAAAAAGAAAGAAAGGAAGACTCGCAGCAGGGTCCCCTAACAGGCAGCTTCCTCGGACTCTGCGGTGGTCCAGTCGCCTTGCTCAGCCCACCCTGGTGAGGAGAAAGCCTCGGTTCCGTCCAGAAGGGGGACAGTCACGTCAGCTCCATCGCGCAGATGGGTCCAGTGTGCGCTCTGCTCAGGTGCTGCTCCAGGAGTGAGGAGGAGAGAGACGCCCCAGCCCGCAGTTTAGGGTAAACCCCTTGCGTCCTGCTCCCTCCTGCGCTCACAGCTCCAGCTCTGCCTCCGCGGCAACCAAGACAGCATCGATAGGTAACTTTTTTCCTCCATCCCACATGCTTCTGACAGGAGATGAAGCCTGATCGGGGGTCCGCGACTGTGCTTCGGTCTGGTGGGCTGGAGAAGTTTAGGTCCAGTCTGCAGCCCACCGTAGCGCCAGAGCATCACCTGCAACTTTAAGCCCCAGTACTGCGAGCTTCTCTTCGGATCCCACTTTGCTCTGGGCTCTTCATGCCACCCACCAATGAGATAACTGGGCAGCAATGTTCAGAGGATCACTCAGCCGCAGCCTGGATTCTTAAAGCCTGCCAGAGCAGAGAGCTGTACAGGTGGACTGCAAAGAAACAGGAGGAATGTTTGTCCCAAATTTGTTGGGGGTTTTGTTCACCCACTGCTTTCTCGCGCTCTTCCTGCCACTCTTACAGGTACGTATATGGAGCTGAGGGCAATTAGTGGTACCACACCAGTGATGTGCATGTCCTTAGAGCAGAGAGGGTTTTTAAACTGCAGCTGCATTTTCTCTTTTGCTTATCAGTGCAATGTAACCATGATGAAGTGCTCCAACAGGTCACATTTTAGGGCTTAAATGATCACTTTGCATGAATAATCTAATAACACAAAGCAAATGACTAACTATTCTGAAAGTCCAGAGTAAAGTGATCAGGCGCACTAATAGCTGTGCCTGAACTGTTATACAATGTATTCGACTATAAATATGTGAAGTGTCATTTAGAACTATGCCATACAAGAACCAATGTTCATTTCTTTAAAGAACCAGTTTAGCAAGATGTGATACATTATTTGAAATGTTCTCCAAAATGTAATAAATTTAGACATTTTTTAGAAATGAATTCACACCAGGCCGTTTCTTACTTTAATGCCACTTAAAACGTACACTCCTTGCAGTGTGTATTATTTATTATAGTAGCCTTTTGTATGTCTCCCTTGATGTGCGGAGATGAGACTGTGTGTCCTCAGCCACTGTCCCCTGCGTCCCTGAAGCTTAGAGAAAGGGTTTCCTCCTTGGCCTGCACAGAGCTTGCCGGAGGGAGCTTCGGTTGAGCTAGTGTGTAAAGAGACCAGGCTTAATGAAGGAACATGGAGTGTGTTGTGTTGCGCTATGATATTTACAGAAAAGCTGGTAACTAGGGAACTCTTCATTCACTGTCTCACAGCTACTACAAGTAGTCACTAGGTTAACCCTTTAAAGGGCGGAGCGTCTTATTCAGATATGAACCTTAAAGCTAATTCCAATTTAATGCAGAAATTGAATACATAAAGCAGAGAGATTCCAGTGCAAATGCTTCCTGTTACGTTCTGTGGGATGAGGACAAATGCTGAGTATGAAATGATTTTTGGTGGCTTAAGGGAAAGAGGATTCATGATTGAGGCATGGATGACATGAGTTTCAGTCATAAAGACTGAACTGACTGTTTCAGTTGGAGGGTTAGAAATTGCAGTCAAACAAACCTGGTTGTGTATTAGTTTGATATAAAAAGAAAACCAGGAAGCGCTGTTTCTCAGGAGGCTAGAAATGTCAATGCAGGACATAATCAGTCCATCGTCATTTACACAGAGCGAGAAATTACAGCTGAGCCCTTCATTTAATGGGTAAATGACCACTTAAGAGCTGTAGGTCCACAGAGATCGGAGAAAATGTTAGAAACGGACAGGTCATTCTTCGTCACAGGAATGCTACAGGTCTAAATACACAACCCCTGCAGCAAGAGGGCATGATGACTTTGTTTTGCTTAATTCTGCTGGCATAGGTTGGAAAAACATTTCCCCTTAGATGGAAGGTTCACTATATTTAAACACATAATGAACGATCATTTTGAAGTTATGAGAAATATTTCTATCATGATGATTATGGTCTCTAGGAGGTTATCAATGTCCCTTTCCAGTTGGCATGGAAGCCACTCATTAAGTGTGACAATTAGGATGTAAATAATAATATCATGGTTACCATAAACCCTAAAATATTCCAGTTTTAGGAGGTTATGGTAAGAGATTTTGTGGTGCTTTCCACAACACCATCATCAAAACATCAGTACTGCAAGAGTGGCATCCCATCCATCCAAGGCAGTTTCAGAGTTTAAAATCTGTGCCAAGGTGAACTGAAGCTTTTCTGGCATGTAATGCTAGCACTACTCTTTATTCGTAACAGTTTATGTTGGTTTCTCCGTTCATTTTTTGCCAATTACTTCTTACTTATGTGTAGGGCCACATGTGAAACTGATAAAATTACAACGTAAAGGGAATATTGGAGAATGTAGGGTTGTCTTGACAAATCCTGACATTGTGTCCACCCCTGGTCTCCAGCATGCCCAGGGAGAGCTCCAGAAGTCATGTTCTCGAAGCTCAGCAGCACCAGTGGAAGGGTTCTGCCAGCTGCCATGCCAATGTAGACGCTACCCACCATTACCACCCCCACCCCCTCCACCACCACCACCCAGACTTCTCACTCCCACTGGTAAGAGATTGTGTATTCCATATCTGCTTATGAATGATATTGAAGGTCTGAGGAAAAGAAGGCATTGTGTTACTTCTATTGTTCCTGAAGCAGCAGATATTTTGATATCTGACCTTGATATTATGTAAGAAAGGCATTGCTGGGCTTGCTGAGTCGAGCACAAGTGGGTTACTATATGAGCAGAATAGCTAGAGTCTTGGTCATACTTACATACAGCATCATAATGACTACCAGAAGGCCATGTGGCTCTGTATTGACCAGTTTGATCTCCTAAATAGTTTCTTTGCAGTCTGCAGAACAAAATTGTCAGAGTTAATAATGACAGTATTACTTTTATTGTTAAGGAGGTGTTGCCATATACAGGGAAATGTAGACAGTCTCTGTATCACTATATTTAATTAATTGAATTGATTCACATACATTTATGTTAAAAATATTACAAATGGGACATGCAGACAGTCTGATCACATGGGAGGCATTTTACAACAATCATCTTTTACTATTTCTTTATCCATATGTTTTCATTGTTGTTTTAGCTCCTTTGCAGAACACATGGTCATATTGGCAAGTTATTTTACTGTGTATGGATTTATAAAAAACATATAATAGGCTATTTTAATCAGCTAACTGTTTCGGTGGTTTTGGGATTAGGCCCCAGGATTGTTAGGTAATGGGTTTGAATCCCGGACCTGTAGGTTGCACTGAGGTACCCTTGAAAAAGGTACCATTCCCGTCACTGCTCCCTGGGTGCTGGACATGGCTGCTCACAGCAATAGGGTGTGTGCATGTGTTAAATGCAGAGGAGGCATTTCGTTGCGGTTCACTGCGCGACAAATAGTCACTTTCACTTCACTCAGCCTCCTCATACTGGAGGGACTTCTGAAGAGAGTTTCTAAATGTGAAATCTTTGTTGTTTTTACAACCTAGTAGATTTTCCCCAGAGTTGGTAGAAAGATATCGACATGATTATTTCTGTAGCCAGTTTATTTAATATTTTTCTTCTTTGTTTATTGCAGAGGTCATTTGTATTGAATGTTTTCAGTATTATAGTGTCAAGGCCTGTTACAATTTCATTGTAAGTTTCACTGAGCGCTCAGCACTGTGTTGGTTTTTATCTTTTCGTGTTGTTAGTGTACCACCTAAAAAAATCAATTGGTTATTGCCATTTTTCCTAGCTTTATTATAAAGCCTTTTGTTTAAGCATTAATCAGTAATACTCAGAAAAGTGTCAGAGATCCTAAAGAGCATTCTGTATTTGTGGAATTGTCCAATTAATTACTAGATTACCTGCCAATATAGAGGCAATCATATGCATTGTATGTCTATTCAAAACTATCTGCATTTATTTAGCTACGCATAGGTCTCAATTCAGTGCTGGAGGTCATCATTTTGTCTGTAAGTTCTTCACTTACGACTGTGGATGTTATTACACATTTATTAAACAAGAACTGTTACAGTGTTCATTCAGATCGGGAGGATTTTATGTTAATATCTCACACCCAGCACTGCACCACACAAAGTCACGGATCCCAGCCTATTCAGTGTAATCTGAACTGAAATGTCTGTATCTACTCTACTGGTTTAACAACTGCTCCTCTTCTACATTCTGTTTTTGCACTGAAACTGGAAAACCCTTGGAAAGTATTTGTTTTTGGAGAATTTCTAGAAACAACATTAATTCCACTGACCTTTAGTTCAGCTACAGTGTGTGAAAAACAACAGACCATGATCATATGACTCCAAAAAAGGAAAAAAAAACATTTCAGTTGATTTGACATTTTTCTACGTTCTTAATACATTTTTGTTTGCACCATCAGCATGTCCTGGGATGGGCAGATATTCATTAGTGCATCGACCAAAAAGTGTACTGAAGTTTTTGCTCAGAATCAACACACTCAGAAGTATGAAATGGGGTATCTGGATTTTAGGAGCTGAAAAAATAGTTCTGATTGAAGCTTTAAATGCACACTAAATGAAATGCATTGGTGTAATGTGTGTTAGGTTTGCAACTTAAATTCACTTTATAAAACAATGAGAGCATGAAACATCTTCCTGAAACAGCTAACAGCTTTAGTGTTTGCTCTTCATTCAGGCTGTGGACTGAAGCTTGATCACAGGCTGGTCTGACCGATTGTCTCAGACATACACCGGCTTCTTTCTGAGCTTTAATGGCCACAGAGCTCCATCAGTTGATTACAGGAGGTGGATATTTTAAGTCATCGTAGGGTGCCTGTCAGGCCCTGGATCAATACAGCCTGAGCATGGAAAAGGGCTATAATCAATCTCCCTTCCGACAGTTTTAGACCTTTAGTAAACATGAGTGATTGACCCACAGAAAAAAAAACAAGCCTGTGTGAAATTTATAACAGCTTGTAATATTAATGTGCATTTAAGAGATGACAAGCCTTTTAACCCTCTCCTTCTCCATTTCCTTCACTGTTTTATCTCTCCGTCATCCCTCCCAGCCTGTCAAAAAGACACCAGATGTAAAGCAAATACAGACTAAATAGATTCACATGTACACTCATGATGGAATAGCTTACAAACCAGACGAATCTGAACCAGACAAGAAACACCATGATTCAAATTTTACTATTACTATTATTACTAAGGCTGTCATACAATATATTTTCTGATACAGTAAAAATACTAAGTGGTTGAAATTGTTGAAAAAAATAACATATTTTGATATAATATTCAGTTTATTAGACCATTTGAAACATTTGAAAGAAAGGCCATTAAAGGCCACAAATTCACTTTAATACCAATCTTACACACTGTCAACAAGCTCACATGCGAGCCATGATACAACAATGCAGTAAAATACATCGCAATACAATATAATGGGTTTTATACAACATTAATGTTTTACTGCAAATTCTGAAGATGGCGAAGTGAAAATGACTGGTTGTCATTGTGAAGACACAGCACAGCACACTGAACAAAAATTAAACACATTCTCTGTATTTAACTCATAAACACATACACATATGAGAGTGTAGAAGTGAACAACCATTGCCAGTGCCGGGAAGCAATGATGGGGATGGTATCTTGCTCAAGGGTACCTCATGGTAACTTACTGGTCTGGGTTTCAACCCCAAGACCTTCTAATTATGGGGCCAAACCACTAGGCTAACACTGCCACAAAAGGACAAATGACAACCTGCGTTATACTGTAGCGAACCTTAATTATTTTCTACTGTAAAGTGAAAGTGAAGTGAAAGTGACCATTCTTGTCATTGTGAGTACACAGCATAGCACAGCATACAGTGAACCACAGTGAAATTAAACCTCTGCATTTAAACCACACATGCACAGCAGGGGGCAGCTATTGAAAGGGAGCAGTGATGGGGACCGTACCTTACTCAAGGGTACCTCAGGGCAACCTGATGGACTGGGAACTGAACCCACGATATTCTGATCCTGGTGCCAACTCCCTAACCACTAGGCCAGTGCTGCCCCTTTTTAAGAATAACAACAGAAAATAAACACAACACAAATCAGTAAGTCGATCAGTGAAATGAATCGGAGACTAGCTGATACATTCAGTTAAATCCGACACTGCTGTAGCTGAACTTGACATTGTGAGAGCTGAAGCTCATATGCCACAAAGTGTGGCTCTTCTTTGCTTTACTTTGTTCTTGGTTGTGGAACCACTGACGACTGTTATCTGTTATCACTGATATCATGGAGACTATCCATTATCATCATATTTTATCCTGTGGCTGTGGCCAAATTGCATTTGGGGTGATATTTTTGATGATGCACTCCTTCACATGTTTTCTTGGCTTAATGTTACATTCATAGATTTATGCCGTTGTTACTGATCGTTTGATCTGAAGCATGCAGCAAATGATGCAGGGGTTGGTGTATAAAAAATCATTTAAAGATTGAGATTAACTAAACATAAAAGATGTTTTCCTGATGTACATAATACAAATATTTTAATTACTAATTATTACTAAGAAAGCAATTAATATAGTAATTTCCTTTTCTCTACACTAGTTCCAAAAGTCTTTGTGTTCTTTAAATACAGACAATAATCATGGTACATTTGAAAAGCATAGGATGAAAATGTATCATGACAATGATTACTAGTTTAGATATATTGTTCTGTACTAATATGGATCAAACCCATTGCCTCTTTTATCTTCTGTTTTTTTTCACAGTGGGAAGTGCAACGTGGCCACTTTTAAAGTTTAAGCCTTTGATAAGTAGCCAGTTGAGGTAGGCGGTAAGCTTTGCCTTTAGGGCTGAAGAGTCTTTAGACTTACTGCTAATATTCTCCCAAATATTAATGAAGAAGTTGTGCTTAATGAAGACTCCCACACCTGTTACTACTGAGGAAGTGATAAAAGGTTTAAACTAAGAAAAACAGAGAGGAGGGAGATCCTGCAAGAGGAAAGGCATTTTACTGCAGGAGGACAATTAGCATTGGGACCGCAGTACTAAAAAAAAGTGGGATTAAAACAGAAGTTTCATTTTGGCTAAAGTGATGTACGATGTAACTGGGTGAGCAAAGAGAGTGTGCTTTGTGTGTGCATGTGTGAGTTTGACCTTGCTGTGGACAGAAACTCTCTCACCACCCAATCACTATCCCCAGTGACCAGCCTTACAGGGCTGAGAGGCAGCAATGTATCATAGTGTACAAAACCATAAAAAATGCAAGAGACCACAAGTTCGGTAAATCTGGTGTCACTTATCTCACACATTCCCAACCAGCATGTTCACACAGGCTAAATTAGACACTAGCCATCAGATGTAATTCACAATTGGTAATGTTTCAATTAATCACATCTAAACATTCACATAGTACTGACTGAGCCCTGAATATCACCAAAGTGCTTGCATATTTTATTGCAAGATTAGTCTGTCTATTTTTAGCAGAATGACTGAGAATGTAGATGAGGGGAAGTAGATTAGGCGGAATTGCTCCCAGGCTCTTTGGGAATTATACGTTCCTTTAAGCCCAAAAAAGGGCATGCGTCCCAGGCTGCACACATGGCTAACTCAATAGAGGTGCTCTCAATGTTTGTGGCCCAGGACAGCTGACCTTACTTTGTGTTATTTTAAATCAAGGGTGTCCTGGAGATGCTGAAATCCTTGCCTAGGGCTTTCCTCCGAATTATGATATACTGATTTCCCTGATAGCTTTCTGGGGCCATATCCAGCTTTTTCTGCACCTAAACCAGTTTTATTTCATCTTTGTTTGACCATTTTCACTTAGATTAAATAAGTTAGTTTTTATTAAATAAGATAAAAAATGTTATCAAAAAAGTCTACTGTTCTTGGAACTTAATTTCTAATGTTTTGGGGGTTTTTTTTCTCATTTCAAGGGAATTTTTTTTTCCATAATAGGAACTCTTTGAGTTAAAAGGGGATGATAGACTTCTTTTCAGATCCAGCATTCTGTTGAATTATTTATGCCTAGATGTAAAGTAGTCAAAAATAGAGAAGAATATATTTAGATGTATTCATTTGTGAAGACTGGAGTCATGTGCCCATTACAAAGATATGTTTTGCCTGTCTGTTCAAAGGTTTCCCTAATACAGCTCATTTCATACAGTTTATTATCCCGAGACGAAAACGGTAACAGCATGTCATTGTTTTTCAATGCTATTTAATGTTCTTTAACTGAGGAAATGTTTATCAGTATTTTGTATGTATGAACAGACGAATGACAACCAGGCTTTGATATGATCAGTGTATCTCTTTTCCCATCTGTCCCCTGGAGGCCTGTCAGCTTGACTCCCCCCTTCTGTCAGTCAAGACCACTCCCCTCACTTCCAAAAATCCCAAGAGCTATTTTGTATTTGTAAGTGTATCTGCCTGTTTATGCTAATTCCAAGCATGTCAGCATTAATTAAGGGCCTCTGCATTGTGGAAAGTAATTACTCGTGGCCAATGCGAAAAACACATCGTGACATGCTGACAAGTGAAACGTATTTGTTTCCAGCTTCGCCATCTCATTACATTGGTAGTCAGATGATGCTGCCGTTTGATCCAAAAATACGTTTTCTGGGTTACGTGTGATCCTTTCAGATGCAATCTCGGCAAAATCCGTGACTAATTGTAGATAATTCCTACCCGTGTCTCACTTTTGAATTATCCTGTAATTCATACACGACAGAGGTAGTGTTATCTGCTCACCTGGAAAATTGCCGTAACAGAGGTGAAAAATTGTCTGAATTCAAACAAGCCTGGTTCCCAGAAGTATGTTAGTGCGTTATATAACCACATAAGTGACAGAACATTCGTAGTCAAGGATTTGGACAAGAAAGAATAGCCCACATTATACACCACAGAAAAACTGTCCAAATGTGCCAACAACACTGAAGTGTACCTTCTCTATTGATATCTTCTTTGTCTTTTAATGATTTTGTGTTGAATAACACATCATGTTTCTAAAGAGACGAGAAGGGTTAAGGACAGAGTATTTTAGCAGTACAGAGTTTAAAGTAGCATTTAGTTAATGAAAATGATAAATAGTGTGCTGCATTATAATAGAATTATATTAAGATGATTATTGTGATCCATTATGTTTCAATAGGAGTTGTGGGGAAAATGACTGAAGGCCATTATTGGGATCTTTTACAGCAGCTGCATCCAGAGTAACTGAATATTAAGACTTGGATCTTCATTATAGGGTGGTAACGTCTCTATGTAGGAGGAGAGATAGCTCTGCGAAAGTAAACTGAAGATCAACGTGAGCTAGAATTAAACGCCTCTGCATGAGATGAACTTTAGTTTGAACTTTAGGATGAACTTTAGGAGATTGGATATCTTGTGTGAAAATGTCTTCAGGGATCATGATCTTTTATGTTTGCTGTATCACCCACCCTAAAAAACAGCGCTGTAGAAAAAAGTAAAACCAGTGGACCATAGCAGACAGATGTTGAAATGCTGGTTGATATTAATTGAAGCAGTAACAAATAAATCTGCTGGCATGGCAGTGTGTTAAAGATTTCTAGGGGGAAAAAGTAACAGTCATAGTTCCTGGTCTGGATTAATGTTCAGGCTTTAGGTTTAGCTGCTGTGAAGTTTTATCTGATCCAGAAGTAGGCCTGATCTTGTTTATTTTGCGCTGTGATCATATCACCTGTGAATTTGATATGGTTATTAGGTTTTGCTGTGCAGTCATATTGGAGAGTACACTTTGAGCCTGAGGTAGCTTTCTTAAAGGTACCAGTAGAGATAAGCAGTACCAGTGCAGTGCAACACTGCAATAGTCACTGTTCAGATCATGCAATTGGTGTTTGGGAAAATATGTGCCAGATGTTTTTCAATGATTGTCAGTGTAGTGAATGAAGAACATTTTCTCTTTTCCTGAATCATGAAATCGGTATGTATCTCTTGAATAGTATTTTTTGTCTAAGCACCTGTAAACTTGCTCCGGCTAGCTCTGCAGTTCTCTACAGCAAGGGCCACAAGCATCTACACAAAACTAGTTTCCTGCAGAAGACCTAGAGATCCAGAGGTCTTCCTCTGACCGCTGTCAGTTAATAATGGCTGGAATAGTTTGAATGTTTTACTTTTTGTTAAATTGGTATTTCTTTCTCTATTCAGTGTTCAAACTGTAATTTTTTCAGCCATGAAAGTAAATCAATTATAGCTGATTTAGTTAAATGCATAATTAATTCATGCCAGGCATCCATTTCAATTCCACAGATTTTGAAGCTAAAAGAGCAAAGATGTCTGGGAATCATTTTAGCGCTTCAAATTACAGCAGACAAGCAAGAATGTTCAGCACAGGACATGCGATAAGGCTGGTATAGTTTGGTGAATCATCTTAAATATATTGATCCTTATACCATCTTCCTGCATCTATTTGACACTTCCAACTATTCACTTGTTTTTGACTCCTATCCTTTTCTAACTGCCCAATTTAACAGCAGACCTGTTTGTTTCAACACTATCATAAAACATATCAGTGCTGTATTAGAGGAAAGACTCCTCCACACTCATGTTAATACAGTGAAGGAGTGCTTTGTTTTTGTAAAACAAATTCAGGATTGGAATGAATAATGAGGGTTTCATGGATCCGGGGGCCTCTAACCCCTACATAAATACTCGAGACACACTCACCTTCCTTCTGCCAATTTATTGTCCAGTTGATATGCTGACGGGTCACAGATCGATTCCCTGTGCTCCAGTCCGGCTTATCTGAGAGGACATTAGTAATAGAGGAGCATTAGCAGATTGACAGTTATTGGCTGAGTGCCATACAATTGCTCAGGGCAGTCCGAGGCAGGTTAAGCTGACAGAACGAATTTAATCTTGAAACCTCAAAAAAAAACTCAACGTTTTTGGCTAAGGTAATTATAGGTCATTATAAATTGCTCATATATTTTTTTTAATGCATGCCTTGAATTATTCCCTGGACATGATAAAAAAATATTTATACATATTAATAGTTACATTTACGGCATTTAGCAGATGCTCTTACAAATTCTCGACTTACAGTTCCTGATTACAGGGACAGTCCCCCCTGGAACACCTTAGGGTTAACGGTTTTGCTCAGGAACCCAATGGTGGTAATGCTGGACACGGGATTTGAGCCAGTGATCTCTGGGGCCACAGGCGAGTGTCTTACCACTAGACCACCACAGTTGCAGTTGGCTACAAACCTGAGGGTGCTTTCCCATTTACAGCTTTAATCTGTTTAATCGATCCAAAAAATAGGTTGGTCTCCTTCCTCATCATCTGGCAAACTTTGGTGCAGTCCCGCTGGTGAGAAAGCAACCTGAACCAATATGGATCAGACTATTAAAGAGCCTCACCCTTTCTACTCACATCACTGCTGAATAGGTGTAGGACATGTTGAAGACCTTGGCAAGCCGGACTGACCACTGCACATATTTTCACTTGATAAGCAAATCCCAGTTCAAGATGATTTCAATTCTTAATTACTAATGAATACTGAAGTCACTTTTTCAAAACTATATCAACAACTGGCATAACAGCAGCTTATGTGGGCAAACCAGTGAATCATTTCTCATTGCTTTTCTACCAAATGTGTTCAATGACCAGGCTTAAAAATTCATGGATTATTTCACGCTCAAAACTCACCTTTAACACAAAATTTTTAGTGCCCATTTTGAATGTGCTTACATACTCTTAAACAACATTAAAAACTTTATTACTATCAAGACCCTTTTGAAACTGACTGTAAAATCATATGATGTAAAGAAATAAAACAATACATAAAATTAAAATGAAACCATACACAGCAGGTATCAATCTGTTGATTAGTTAACCCGCTGACCTCTGTATTGTGCATGTATAAGTGGTCATATTTGTGATAACTTTGTAAGCATGGACAAAATCAGGAAAAGCAGGAAAAAAATTAGAATTATTGCGGGATGATGAAGAGGCTCAAGAGAGAAAGACCAAGGGCAGTGGTAAAAAAATGAAACAAGGCCTACAGTCATTGAACATATTATCAGTCATGGATTATCTATCAGAGAGACAGGTTTAACAGTGTAGCCAAACCGACAGCACACAACGACAGTTGATAAGAACAGCGGTTCTTATTTTTTCTGCCTGATTTTCAGCTTCAATTTCTTGCCATTTACATTTACAGCATTTAGCAGACGCTCTTATCCAGAGCGACTTACATGTCCTAATTACAGGGACAGTCCCCCTGGAGACACTCAGGGTTAAGGGTCTTGCTCAGGGACCCAGTGGTGGTAGTGCCAGAGGTGGGATTCGAACCTGGGATCTCCGGAACCACAGGCAACTATCCTACCACTAGACCACCGCCACCCCTTTATTTCTAAATAGGTTAAATTACATAGAACACAGTGCCTTGGGTGCCTCATCATCCCATTTTTCAATTGAGCAAAAGTATTGCAACAGAAAGTTTTCAGTAAATTAAATTAAACCCACTAACTTTAAACTTTTGGTTTATAATAAAACTGTTCTTTTTTTTTTTTAACATGGTTTTCCATGCTTTCACCTCAGCATATTTAAGTGGTTGTTTATTCTGGAGGGTTTTTCTCTTCAGTTTCCTCCTTTTTGGGGCTGGACCAGAATAAAATTTAAGTCCCAGTTAAAGTTTTCCTGCAGTATATATTTTATCATAATGTGCCTTTATATTTTAGGGTATATTCCATTTATTAGCAAGTTGCTAATATGGTATGGTCTTTTCTATTCTTTTTCCATTCCATCTGTCCTACACTATACAGTAATCCTCTTTTTTCTTAATATTTCTTCAGCCCTGTGTGGAATTTTACTCATTGGATCTTTAATTAATGCAGGCTTAAGCAACTGAGCCAGGGACTTCCATCACCCTTACCATGACGGCCAGTTCTAAACACCTCCGCTGCTTTTGTAATATTCTATCTGGTACCTTCCTCTTTTTGCTATGGTATGATGGGGTGATGTGATGGAGTGGTTCTCTGCCTCAGTATGACTAACAGTAGTAGGCTGGGGGAGGCAGCAGTGCCTGCAGGCTTTACGCTGCCCTTTGCTCCACTGCACACTGTCGTGAGTGTGGATGAGCCACCCACAGGGTTGGGAGCCCACAAGCACTCCCTTCATCTGTCAGCATGGCCCCTCATTCTTTGGCCAATCAGGGGTAAGACTCTTTCTTACCCCTATCCAGCACTGGCAGTCTGGAGCTCAGATGGTAGCTAAAGTCGCAAAAGGAGGGCAGGGAAGATTAGTGAGTGAGTGAGCGAGTGAGTTAGTGAGTTAGATTTGCCACGCCTTTGCCATATCTGTCAGTTAAATAGTTGGACATGTGACCATATTAAAATGACATGGAGATTGTCTATGCTGACATAGTGGAAAAATCCACTTTCAAAAAGCAACTTGTAACTGAATGTAAACGTAGCATGACTGAATTCATTTGCTGGAGTTACATGCATTGAGTGTTTATAAGTTGGTTGCTTTTTTTCTTGCTAAGGTTGAAATTCTGGTTTGTGATGTTCTTTCAAATTCTAAGTGCCATTTATTGATACGGTGCATCTTATAACTTCTGCAGTCTGGCAAGTCTCCTGGTAACAACCTGCATATTAAAACAGCTTTAATTTGGTCCAGATTCTAAAGTTTCTTGTGTTTTTTTGTTTGTTTGATGACTTTACTAACTTAGAATCAGCATTTAGAGTCAGCACAGTCATGGATAAACAGTGCCGCACTCATATTTGTCACAATTCACCATATCGTGTCAATTCTTGCTTTCATTCAAACAATGACTTTTTCTCTAAAACCTAAGTCACAAGAACCATGGAAGGCTGCAGGCTATTAGTATAATTCTGAAACACTGTAATGGAAACCATACCTTCATCAGTGCATCTCTATGACCCCTACACAATTACGGTATTTGTTTAGTACAAGTGAAGTGCTTAGAACTGGCTGTTGGTTAAAACTGAAACATTTGTTGGGAAATTTGCAAGTGTAGTGTTCCAGCCTCTTCAGTTCTTTTTCACTGGATGAAGTAGTCTCAGAGCTGGTCTATTTTTTGTTTTGATACCTGGCAGCCTGTCAGTCGTCTCATTTTGAAATCAGCTTTGGCTTGGCAATCCAGAGCTATATAACTCTATTAAACTGGAGAGCAGGTATAAAAATAGCCTAATCTAATAGACCTGGCTCTACAGCTGCCATCTTGGTATCCCTGATGTTCCTGCTGTTCCTAAATCACAGAAAGAACACTTCACTTCAAATCTCTCTTCACTATATAGTTTACATATATTAAAGATAATTGCCATTACATTTTAATAAGCAATTTTTCAAAAGATCAGACCAGAATTTTTTTCTGTCTGTAGATTGCTGTGCACTGCATAGACTAGTCAACCACCTCTAGAACAGACTGAACACCATTGGGCCTTAAGGTAGCTAGTAGGCTGAATTGCTCCAGTAAAGGCTTTGAGGAAAATATACATTCTGTATGATTTACTGTAAGACCGCAGTAGTGTTCGTTAAGGGGATGTCACTGTTGTCTGCCTAAATAGCACTTAAACCCAGACAGAATCTCAAACAGCTTTAAACTCCCTATATAGCGCACTATGTGGGACATATATTCTGGGGCTCTCAGGTGGTGCAACTGTCTTATGCCTTTTTCCTCTTTACTCACGCTAGCCAGCACAGGCCTCTGTAACTGACATAGCAGAATTGGCAGTCACTCTTCTCCTCCAACGTCCAATGAAATTGCATGAGGTACCGTTTGAAAAGATCCTAGATAGTGGGTGAAATTGGCAATGGCTTAATGATCCAGAAAATCTGGAAAAACAACAACATGAATTTTATAACTGTTAAAGCTGGTCAGTCTGTTATTATATTTATTTATTTACATTTATCTGAATTGATCTTTAAGTGGTGCATTTTCAGGAACTCCAAGAATTGTAAATTTTTTTCCATTTCCCTTCCTCACTGGCAGTAAAGTGATGAGATGTCGAAGCATAAGTGGTCATGAAATATCTCTCCTGTTTCTTTACTCATGCATTTTTCCTTCTCTGGAGATACATGTGGGCCCAATTACCGAGTTCACTCGAGCCAGACGCTTCTTGGTCCCAGAGGGCATCTTCAGAAACAGCTATGTTGTGTGTGTGTTTTTTGGTGGCAGCAGAGTGTGTGTTAGTCCAGATGAGTCTGAGGAGTCCTGTGAGGACAGCCCTCATCTCTCAGGATGCTGTCACAATAGTTACTGAACATCATCCATTTTACTCTTCTCTCTGGGTCATCAGCCAGAGATAACATGAGCATAAGCCACTCCCCATAAACGTGCCACCAAGGACATGCAGGCAGTCAGACACTGTCATTGGCTATAGGCATTGCTTTAAAAATTCACTTCTACAGAATAGAGGCTAGGTCTCATTCTGCGGGGAGGTTAGAGATTAGATAGGTGATGACAAAGGTGTCCAAACTGATAATCTGTTAAAATTGTAATGCTGCAGTCGTTGAATATCACCCATACTTGGACGCATTATGTATGCCTTCGCTGGACATCACAGTATCAGAATTAATATTTTTTTAACTAGCACAAATGTCTGTAATTATGGTAAAATAACACAATTTCCAAATAGCTCACATATGAATTCAGCAATACATTTACAGCATTTAGCAGACGCTCTTATCCAGAGCGACTTACATGTCCTAATTACAGGGACAGTCCCCCTGGAGCAACTCAGGATTAAGGGTCTTGCTCAGGGACCCAGTGGTGGTAGTGCCAGAGGTGGGATTCAAACCTGGGACCTCTTGAGCCATAGGTCCATAGGCAAGTATCCTACCACTGGACCACCACCACCCAGCGCTAGAAATACCTGTTACAAGAAATGGTGACATGGACACTCTAGTTGAAACAACACTAAAGAGCTGCTAAAAAAAAAACTAAAATATTGATTAGACCTCTGCTTATTAAAAGCAGGTTTAAAAATAGTGTCAGAAGGACATGCCTGAACATATGTAGAAACAATCACTGACGATTAACGCTGTTTAAATTCAGTCTGTTGTTTCACAAACTCTTAGTCAGAGCAAGGATAGATCTCTGCCTCTTTTATTGAAATTAGTATATGCAAATACCATTGACTTAACTGTATGACAACCTCAGTATATTGTTAATAATAGTTTACTACACTGTCAGCTCTAAGGGACTCTTATGTGATATTTTGTGATATCAAACCTGCTCACAAAGCAAATTTTGGAATTTTTGCCTTTAGGTTGTTTCCAAGTATGGAAAATTAGTGGCAATATAATTGACCACAGGGAACCTTATCCTGTTATCATCAGCACAAGTAATCATTTAATGTTCTGCTTTGAAATATTATTAACAAAGAACCTAAAACATGAAGAATATATATGAAACATATGCAATCGTGGAAATTTCCTTTTTGACATTGGCCAGTTAACATTCAACTTTACCCAGTAAACAATAAGTAGGAGTGTTATTTAAATTTCCTCTTTGAAACAGAACATCAAAAGCAGGTTATCTTATGGGGATGCTTACTTTGTTTTTTACAGCCATGAGAGAGAAAGTCAAGGTCTGACCCACCTGTGAATTCGTCAAACATGGAGTTACTGGATACTTGGAGACCTGGTGCGGTTACTGCCCTACACTTTTTCAGCTCTGATGTACCTACTTGAGCGTAATAGTCTTGCAAATTTGCTGGATAGTAAAATAAAATATGTTAGAGCAAGGATGCAAAATCACATGAAGCTGGACAGTTCAGGGACACTCCAACAGCCACAATGGGTAACACTGCCTCCAGAGTGTTCAGACTCTTTATAGCCAACGTGCCAGACTGATTGTAACAGCCATTAAACGTGAGGGTTTTCTATGTGTTTTCCTCAATCTACTCATTCGCTAAAATGCAGATCTAAAAGCCTTTGATCAATAGGAGAGCCGGATAATTTCCTCATGCGCTTGTTTCTGTTCGTTTCAATCAGCACTTACAGCGAGATTTGTAAATATTGATCAGGATGATAAATGGCAGTGCTGGGTGTATAAATTTGCTGATTTGCAAAAGAGAACTAACTCTGTGATTAATGTCCCCTTACTGCAGCATAATGTCTCGGGAATACTCACAGAATGTGGGTTAATCACTGTCAAAGCTAAAAACAGCATGTGCAGGTTGTGCTTGTTTTCATGCTACAGTTTCACTGCCATTTGGGACGTGCTGACCTGCTTCTGGGCAAAGCACTGCTGGAATTCCCTGACCTTAAAAAAAGCAAAGGTTTGTTTACATTGGTATCATTTCTGCAAATCTAGTATTGGCACCAATTTCCTAATAAAATTCATAATTTAATTGCACAAGCAGGGCCAGATAAATACATGACAAGGGAATATTGGAACAAACAGAAATAAACAGCAGGACAAACAAAGGCAAAGCCAAGGAGAAACTCATGAGAGCAGCAGCCGCAGTGCATGGCAAAGTTCAAGCAAAACCAAGGGTAGCATAAACAACACAGATGAGACACAGCTGGAGGTTATAATTAGAATGGGTTATAAACAAATTACAGGTGTGTAGGATACCAGGAATGCAGAGCTAGTGTGACAAGATGGAGCATACATGGTAAAGAGCAAAGCTTAATTAGAGAAACCTTGAAAATTAAAAGGCTATAGCTCTGAAAAGGTAGGCAAAGATCCATGTGTACTACATTTAAAAACCAATAAATCATCAAACGCCAATCCACTGAGAAAGATCACTTTAATGCAGCTTAGAAATGCAGTCTACAATGTGACCATTTTCAATGGTCTTTTGTGGCCCATAATCCATCTGTACAATTTCATAATCACCAATGATCTGCCTGCATCCTATAGTCCCACAGAAGTCCATCCATCCATCCATCCATTTTCTTCCACTTATCCGAGGTCGGGTCACGGGGGCAGCAGCTCCAGCAGGGATGCCCAGACTTCCCTCTCTCCGGCCACTTCTTCCAGCTCCTCCGGGTGGATCCCAAGGCGTTCCCAGGCCAGCCGAGAGACATAGTCTCTCCAGCTTGTCCTGGGTCTTCCCCGGGGTCTCTTTCCGGTGGGACGTGCCCAGAACACCTCACCATGGAGGCGTCCAGGGGGCATCCTAATCAGATGCCCAAGCCACCTCATCTGACTCCTCTCGATGCGGAGGAGCAGCGGCTCTACTTTGAGCCCCTCCCGGTAGACTGAGCTTCTCACCCTATCTCTAAGGGAGAGTCCAGACACCCTGCGGAGGAAACTCATTTCGGCCGCTTGTATTCGCGATCTCGTTCTTTCGGTCACTACCCACAGCTCGTGACCATAGGTGAGGGTGGGAACGTAGATCGACCGGTAAATTGAGAGCTTTGCCTTCTGGCTCAGCTCCTTCTTCACCATGACGGACCGATGCAGAGCCCGCATCACTGCAGAAGCTGCCCCGATCCGCCTGTCGATCTCCCGCTCCATTTTACCCTCACTCGTGAACAAGATTCCGATATACTTAAACTCCTCCACTTGGGGCAAGGTCTCAGTCCCAATCCTGAGAGGGCATTCCACCCTTTTCCGACTGAGGACCATGGCCTCAGATTTGGAGGTGCTGATTCTCATCCCAGCCGCTTCACACTCGGCTGCGAACCGATCCAGAGAGAGCTGAAGGTCAGGCATGATGAGGCCAACAGGACAACGTCATCTGCAAAAAGCAGTGGCCCAATCCTGAGCCCACCAAACCGGACCCCTTCAACGCCCTGGCTGCGCCTAGAAATCCTGTCCATAAATATTATGAACAGGATCGGTGACAAAGGGCAGCCCTGGCGCAGTCCAACCCTCACCGGGAACAGGTCCGAATTACTGCCGGCAATGCGGACCAAGCTCTGACACCGGTTGTACAGGGACCGGACAGCCCTTAACAGGGAATCCTGTTACTCTCTGAGTACCCCCCACAGGAGCCCCGAGGGACACGGTCGAATGCCTTCTCCAAGTCCACAAAGCACATGTAAACTGGTTGGGCAAACTCCCATGCACCCTCCAGGACCCTGCTAAGGGTGTAGAGCTGGTCCACTGTTCCGCGACCTGGACGAAAACCACACTGCTCCTCCTGAATCCGAGGTTCGACTATCCGACGGACCCTCCTTTCCAGGACCCCTGAATAGACTTTCCCCGGGAGGCTGAGAAGTGTGATCCCTCGATAGTTGGAACACACCCTCCGGTCCCCTTTCTTAAAGAGGGGGACCACCACCCCAGTTTGCCAATCCAGAAGCACCGTCCCCGATGTCCATGCGATGTTGCAGAGGCGTGTCAGCCTTGACAGTCCTACAACATCGAGAGCCTTGAGGAACTCTGGGCGGATCTCATCCACTCCCGGAGCCCTACAACCAAGGAGCTTTTTGACCACCTTGGCAACCTCGACCCCAGAGATGGAAGAGTCCACCTCTATGTCCCCAGGCTCTGCTTCCTCCTCGGAAGGCATGTTGGTGGAATTAAGGAGGTCATCAAAGTACTCCCCCCAACAACCCACAACGTCCCGAGTCGAGGTCAGCAGCGCACCATCCCCACTATACACTGTGTTGACTGTGCACTGCTTTCCCCTCCTGAGACGCCGGATGGTGGACCAGAATTTCCTCTAAGCCGTCTGGAAGTCCTTCTCCATGGCCTCTCCAAACTCCTCCCATGCCCGAGTTTTTGCCTCAGCAACCACCAGAGCCGCATTCCGCTATCAGCTGCCTCCGGAGCCCCACTGGCCAAAAAGGCCCAGTAGGACTCCTTCTTCAGCTTGATGGCATCCCTCACTGCTGGTGTCCACCAACGGGTTCTAGGGTTGCCACCGCGACAGGCAGCAACCACCTCCCGGCCACAGCTCTGGTCAGCCGCCTTGACAATGGAGGTGCGGAACATAGTCTATTCAGACTCAATGTCCCCCACCTCCCCCGGGACGTGGTTAAAGCTTTGACGGAGGTGGGAGTTGAAGCTTGTCCTGACAGGGGACTCTGCCAGACGTTCCCAGCAGACCCTCACGATGCGTTTGGGCCTACCAGGCCTGACCGGCATCCTCCCCCACCAACGAAGCCAACTCACCACCAGGTGATGGTCGGTTGACAGCTCCGCCCCTCTCTTCACCCGAGTGTTCAAGACATGGGGCCGCAAGTCCGACGACACAACCACAAAGTCGATCATCGAACTGCGGCCAAGGGTGTCCTGGTGCCAGGTGCACATGTGGACATCCTTATGCCTGAACATGGTGTTCGTTATGGACAATCCGTGACGAGCACAAAAGTCCAATAACAAAACACCGCTCTGGTTCAGATCGGGGGGGCCATTCCTCCCAATTACGCCCTTCCAGGTGTCACTGTCATTACCCACGTGAGCATTGAAGTCCCCCAGCAGAACTATGGAGTCCCCAGGAAGGACGCTCTCTAGCGCCCCCTCCAGAGACCCCAGAAAGGGTGGGTAGTCCAGAATGCTGTTTGGCGCATAAGCACAGACAACACTAAGGACCCGTCCCCCAACCCGAAGGCGGAGGGCCGCCACCCTCTCATCTACCGGGGTAAACCCCAATGTACTGGCCCCAAGCCGTGGGGCAATAAGTATGCCCACACCTGCTCGGCGCCTCTCACTGGTGGCAACTCCAGAGTGGAAAAGAGTCCAGCCCCTCTCAAGGAGACTGGTTCCAGAGTCCAAGGTGTGCGTCGAGGTGAGTCCAACTATATCTAGCCGGAACTTCTCAACCTCGCGCACTAGCTCAGGCTCCTTCCCCACCAGAGAGGTGACATTCCACGTCCCTAGAGCCAGCTTCTGCAGCCGAGGTTCGGACCGCCAAGGCCCCCGTTTTCGGCCACCGCCCAGCTCACAATGCACCCAACCTCTTTTGCCCCTCCCACAGGTGGTGAGCCCATGGGAAGGTGGACCCACGTTGCCTCTTCGGGCTAAGCCCGGCCGGGCCCCATGGGTAAAGGCCCGACCACCAGGCGTTCACCATCGGACCCCACCTCCAGGCCTGGCTCCAGGCGAGGGACCCACGTCCGGGCGAGGGAAAACGTCTTCCATAATTATTGTTCATCAAAAGAGGTCTGAACCGCTCTTTGTCTCTTCCCTCACCTAGGACCTGTTTGCCTTGGGTGCCCCTACCAGGGCTCATAAAGCCCCCGACAACACAGCTCCCAGGATCATTGGGACACGCAAACCCCTCCACCACGATAAGGTGGCGGTTCAAGGAGGAGGTCCCACAGAAGTCTAACTTAATAAGATATACACATAATAAGATCTATTTGACTTATATTTCTATTTGAGGATTACATTTAACCTTAAACAAGTAAAACATGTTCCTCCACTTTCCTTTGTTCCATCATTTAGATCATTGTGTCCATCAAAGACACCTACTGGCTAGGACCCACCTTTCTTGGCAGCAGCCTAGATTTTAAAACACAGCTTGTTGGTATTGGACAGGATAGACTTTTAGAGTAATCAGGGCAGCAGGACAATCCACCAGATCAGCTGAAACACCTCTGCAGAATATTTGCACCAGGAAATGCAGGCAACTTGCAACTATGATCATCAGACCCACAACTCATCCCAGTAACCGTCTGTTAGGCCAGCAGATTTCAGGTGTTTCATGGCCAAAACAGAGAGGCTCAAGGAGGAGGAGTCTGAAGTAGACCAAGCTTTTAACTTCCTCAATAACTCTTTTATGTTCTACCAGTCTGTTACTCGCACTTTACTGTGTTCTCACAATGTGGTGCTTTGCACTTTCCTATTCACAGCTAGAAGATATGCACAATGTACAGTTATTAATTATTCTCTGTTTGTGTTCTTAGGAATGTCTTTCTCTTTCTGTTTATCTGCTATCTAAACTTGCAAAGCTGCAGGAAAGATCAGGGTACATTTCTCTACATTTCCCTGCTGTACTTGTATTACAGTGTATATGAGAATTAAAAACTTAAATCTTGAGTTTTCCAAATATTTAATACAGTGAAAGTGGCTACTTGTCACTGTGAACACACAGCACAGCACACCACAATGTAATTCTTTCTATGCATATTACCTGTACACATTATGCCTTAGGGGGCAGCCATACATCCAGTGCCGAGGAGCAGTTGCCCCTTAGAAACCCTTGCTCGAGGGTATCTCAGGGCATCCTATTGATCAGAGCTTCGAACCCACAACCTTCTGATCCTAGTCACTATCCACTAGGCCACCACTGATAATGCTAATTCTGAGATCTGATCTATGACTGCTGGTCTGATCTCAGTGCTGTGTTTCATTGTAGCAAAGTACATAACTCTACAGAAGAGTCTAATTTACAGAAGTTGGACCGCCACTGTGTTTTTGTGGATTGTGCAGTTTGTGTTGATACTATCCTAGAAGGATATTACTTCTGGCTGGTCATTAAAGCAAGTATCTGTACCAATAGTGTAGAATCCGGGTATACTGGATCAGCACATCACTTGTTAAAAACAGAAACACCAGCTTGCCAATGTTGACTGTTGATTAAGCTCAGGCATTTTCAAAAGGAAATTGTTTGGTTTGAAATGAAGGTCAGCCCTCTTCTTTGCTCTGCCACTGGAGAGATAACAAATCCTGTCAGTCCACAGTAGTAGTAGCTTTCCTCTGGCTTTAATGGAGTATTCCATATCTGCCTGCTGTATGCTGATGAGGCACAGAAAATGCTGAATCTAGAGCTTGGCACAGAGAGAGAGAGTGTAGAGGCGGTACTTGTGTGTGATTGTGAGGATGAGGGGGGCTGTTAATTTGCCTTCTCCCGTGCCTTTTTAAAAGTGGCATTAAAATCCATACTCAATAAAGCACGGCAGTGCTGGCACTCCCCCCTACCAGAGAAAAACTCATCCAAACTTTAAAGTGCCGCAGGAGGTATGGTGGAGGGCCCTAAAGTGCTAATACGTTTCTGGGTGAGGTGGCTGTGTAATGGGCTGAACGAAGCACCGCTCAGATATGGGATGATTAATGGAGTGGTGCAATGCACTGCGGCCTTGTCCCACGGCCCCAGAGCTTTACAGGTGAGAGTTACAGCCACAGCATGAGCACTTCAAAAAGTGCTCTTTTTTTTATTTGTTTCTCTCTCGTTCTCCTTCTTAGTGGCTACGTCTGCTGTTCCACCGATGAAGCCCTGGGGAAGAGAGGAGATTTTGGTGTTGGGGACAGTCAGCTGTGCTTCAGTAGTCTTCCTTCTACTGACTGTCATCATCTGCTACAAAGCTATTAAGAGGTAAGGCTTATTTTTCGCTCTGATGACTTGCAAAGTCTGACAAGGACCATTATTGTCAACCTTTACTTTCTAGCTTCAGGCCTAAAAATGGAAACACAAAACAGTCTATGGCTGCAATATATGAATAAGGCACAGAACCATCTTTTCTAAGCTTCTAAACATGCTAAAACACGTAATAGAAACTCAAACTGATCCATCAACAAAAAAAAGACAAACGTTAGGTTTTTTTTATGTGAGGTTCAGTTCTTTCACCATTAGCCATTCACCATATGTGAAGTGAGCAGGTGAGATGCCTGTCACTCTTCTGTTTGACATGTCAGGCAGACAGTAGTAGAAAATTAGCTTATGTATTTGTCATGTGAAAGTTACAACACTTGTCATTGCGAGGTCACGGCACAGCACACATGAACCACAACGAAATTGGACCTCTGCATTTAACCCATGCACACTCAAACCCATGCAGCAGTGGGCAGCTATTGAAAGCGCCCAGGGAGCAGTGATGGGGACGGTACCTTGCTCAAGGGTACCTCAGGGCAACCTATTGGGAAGGGGTTTGAACCCCCGCTCCTCCGATCATGCGGCTAACACCCTAACCGCTAGGCCACCGCTGCCCCAGAATGTACGATGTGCAATAAAATATCCCTGTGTTGGGCAGAGTGGGTTACAAACAGATGCAGATAAAATTTACGTTTTATCTTAAGAACTTCCTTTTAGCAACCGTCCTCTTGCTATGGTGGTGGTCTAGTGCTAGGGTACTTGCCTAAGGACCTATAGCTCAAGAGGTCCCAGGTTTGAATCTCACCTCTGGCACTACCACCACTGGGTCCCTGAGCAAGACCCTTAACCCCAAGTTGCTCCAGGGGGACTGTCCCTGTAGTTAGGACATGGAAGTCGCTCGGGTAAGAGTGTCTGTCAAATGCCGCAAATGCAATGTAAATGTATATCATTTTTCAATTTTGGGAACAATTGGGCAGATATTTCTTAGGATGCTTAAGTGAAAGTGAAATTGAATGTGACTATCTATCACTGTGATACACAGCACACCGTGAGCCACGCATGGCAGCTATATCCAGCTTTGGGGGAGCAGGGATGGGGACAGTACCAAATTCAGGGGACTGCGGGAAACTTACGGGTCTAGGATTCAAACCCATGATTTTCCAATCCTGGGGCCCAGTCCATAACCAAAAGCCCACCACTGCCCCTTGACCACTAAAGTACCCTTTAGAACAGAATGAAAATGAATGAAAATTTTTGCAGGAGTGGGAAAGCAATGTTCACCACCCACCAGCCACAATTTTTCTGCTGGCCAGGGGCGTCTTTTGTTTCTTGATGTAATATGGCAACATTTTGATTGAAATATTTAACAGTTAGAGCTTCTAACCATATAAATAAACGAAAATGTATATGTATTAAGTTTGGTTAATTTATTTTGGAAGTTTACATTGAACAACTTATCTGATACTTAAATATAGTCTAAATATGTAGTCTGTATTAAGGCCGATATGTGAATTTGAAGTGGTTCTGATAACTTTTAATTGTGTCAGCTATTTTAAATGGTAAATATGTTTATACATACATTTTCAATCTCGATTAAATACTTTTTAAATGATTCACAATCAAAATATGTTTTTGCCCCGCTTTCTTTGACACATCCCAATATTAAAGGCTAATAATGCTAAATAAACCTTTACAATTTTATGCTGTGATATTTTCCCACTTAAATGGAAAGTTACAGTCAGAAAATGTTCAGACTTCAAAGACTTTTGTGGTGTCTGTGTGCAGAGTATGTGCTTTATGTTAAGTCATGCATTGTAGCTGAAGTTGCACTTGCGTGCTTTGTATTGCTGCTGGTGCTCTTTGAGGTGAACTAG
Source organism: Hepsetus odoe (assembly GCA_017165825.1). Classification (NCBI taxonomy): domain Eukaryota; kingdom Metazoa; phylum Chordata; class Actinopteri; order Characiformes; family Hepsetidae; genus Hepsetus; species Hepsetus odoe. The sequence continues at coordinate 23,246,504 of CM029370.1, read as the reverse complement.
AAGGCAGTGTCAGCCCTGTGCTGCTCTTGAGCTTTGGTAGCAGTGATGCGCTGTCAGGGGAACAGCTGAGACGCCTGTCAACTCTGCAGCAGGCAGAGAAATGGCCTTAGACAGCCTGCATCACTCACACAAGCAGCTAAAAAGCAAAGAGGCTCATGGGTCTTTTTCTATGCACCCCAGACTGCATTTTCAAAACATGTGGATTAAGCTAAAGGACTGATGAGTTTATTGTGAAATGCTATGTTTTTCTCAAGGTTCACGATTCAGAGGCTTTCTGGGAGAATGCCAAATGAAGGGCTACAGGACAACAAGTCCTTGCAGAAATGAAAAATAAAAATGTACTTACAAATACACAAACTATTTTTGACTCTGGGAAAAATACCTTAAACTAACCCCATTAAAACATATTAATTATTGCCACATTTTTCCACATCAAGTGGAGGAATAAATAATGGAATCACTCAATGTTGAGAAAAAATGATGGAATCATCAGCAAATAAATCACTGTTATTTCTTTTTTGCTTCTCTTAAAGTCCGAAATCTTGAAGGCATAGACTTCTCTAATGAAAACCATTTTCCATCAAGTTTCAACATTCTCAAATAGCACTTGACAGTTCAGCTTTGCAGGACGGAGCCTCGTCATGGACCATTTCTTAGAATTTCCACCATAAACTGAATCGGCTTGAGATCCAGACTGTTTGCTGGCAGTGTCTTTGAGTTGATATGCCTTTTCTAAACATGGGTTTTAACAGACTACAGTCTTTGAATACTCTGTGAAATCCATTATCCTCCTGAAAATCACATGATCCACAAGCCTGTTTTCTATTTATGTAATGAGAACAGCAACCAAAATGTGAAAATGACTATTTTTCATTGCAAACACACCCCAGCACAGCACAAGTGAACCACAATGACATGCTTCTCAGTGGTCAGCCATATTCAGCGCATGGGAAGCAGTGATGTTGCAGTACCTTGCTCAAGGGTTCCTCAGGAAAACCCACACATCCAAGGACTTGAACCCACGACCCTTTGATCATAGGGTCAGCTACCTAACCACTAGATATCTGTACATTGACGGTTGAGAAAACAGTTGTCATCATCACTCGTCCTTTATCTGACATGCAAGCCCAGATTGTAAAAAGAAAAGTTACAACATTATCTCCTTGTCCAAAGCATATTTGTGGTTTATCACTGAATATCATTTATCTCCACTCATCCACACTTCACTGTGGAAATCCCATTTCGTTCAGACCATTTCTAACAAACATTGATCTTTGTTTCTGCACGTTTGTTTTTTCTTTGTTGTGTATTTCCTGTTTTCAAGGCATATTGATTATTGAGTTTTCTGTCATGATGCTTTTATAGTCTAGCCGTAAGTTCTCCTTTCATAACCTTTCCATTATGTTGTCACATTGAGTGATCCCTATTTTTTTCTTTACTTGATGTGTAAAAGACTATCAAAGTGAACCAGACGACAGTGGATGTTTACAAGGGGAACTGAAGGTTTCCTCTTAATGTTGCCTTTGTCAGTTTGCATCTTGTGGATTTTTCCACAGGCAGGTATCTCATAAGCAGTTAATATCCATTCACAGGCTGTATTTCAGTGAAGCAGTTATCATTCTATCATTACAATGCTTGCACTACAATTTTATTTGAAGTTGGACGAATAATATTAAGCATACAAGACATAATTTAGTATTTTGCTTTTTGCTATTAAAATATATTATATGCAGCGATAACATTTCAAGGAATTAAATGCTAAATACATTACAATGCAATACTATTCATAGCAGTACGTTCATTTGCAGTGTTTGACCCATGAAAAACAAGGAGCAGATTCTGAACCTTTGGGCAGACCGAGTAAAAGTGATATTACTGTTTTGAACATCTGTCATCGTCCTGTTTAGTTGAAGCAGTCAGCAGAAGGAACACTCACATCATTAATATTTGCAAAGTGTGAAGTGTTTAGATAAAACAGAAACGGGTGGGAATCTGCGTTCCAATGTGCTCTTTCTTGTGGAAATGAAAAATTAAGTGTGCTTTATTTTGTGTTTCATGTGCAGACGTCCTTTTCCTTGGCTAGCTATCAAACACATTAATATGAAACTGTACAGATGTTATTGGAAAACTAGATGGGATCCAAGTTAATGTTTACACACGCATGTCTTTCTGAAATTGATTATTTATTTTCACAAGTGTCCCCTCTTGGCTCCTAAACAGGCATGTTATTACCTCTGCATGTCAGAGACATTTGAAATAGGCCAGCCAAGTTCATTCATCATGGGTTGCTGCACTGCCCGAGAACTTGGTGAAAGGAAATCGACTCCCAATGGGAAACCCAGCTGGCAGCTATTTCCTCGCTAATGAGCTTGCCCAGCCTGCCAAAATGAAGAGAGAAACATGTTTAATGTTTGCCTATAGATGCATGCAAACTCATCATTTAACCATGGCCAAACACCAATGCACTGCAAATGGTGCTTCTTCAAACAGTCACTGAACATCCCTGTGAAGGCTCCGATTATTACCCCAATCAGTGCTTTATGGCTTCTGTGCTTTGGAGTCTGGTGTGGATCACTTATTGTAATTAGTTTAATGGAATTAAAGGCACTGGAGGGGAAAGACAAAGCTTTTTTTCCTGTTGAGCAGTTTAGTAGAGAGGCACAGGACAGTGGAGAATTTGGGTTAAAGGAAACTCCAGTGCCCTTTGATTTCTGCATGTATAAATTATTCAGCTCATCAAGATTTGGGATGCCTCTCATATTTAGGGTTGCTTTTTTCTGTTATAGAATAACTGGTGTCTATTGTGTTCTGCGTCTTGCTGGTGATGTGAGCTGGATATTGTTCTCTTTTTCCCTCCCTCTCACTGCATGCTGAATATGCAGTACTTTAGGCACTTCTGTGTGCCACAGTCATCTCCATGGCCTAAAATAACTTTTTTTTTTTTTGGAGGGGGGAGTGAACTACATCACATTTGAAATGCAAATTAAGCTTAGCATATTTCTGGGATCATTGTAGTGGCTTTAGTGATTTTTGAGAGGACATTATTGCTAAAGTGATCATGACTGTTAAAACTGCCCATTATGTTCTTTACTATTTCATTTTAAAGGTGTGCAGCTTCATGACTATAGACGCCACAGCACTACAACAGATTCTTTATTCACTGCTGTGTAGACGTTGAAATACTAAAGATCTACGCCTGGGGGCACTTCTGGGGGAACATTTTTGCTACTTGTGAATATATATGGCAAATGGTTGGATCCTGGAGACAGTGGTCGGGGGGTTTATGCAGGGATGAGGTTTTTTGTTGCTCTTCTCATAAAACTGTAGATGTATCAATTATATAAGTGGCAAAAAACTTAAGATAAGATTTAGATTTTTGAATTTTGGATTAATACATATTATTATAAAATTGTGTGTGTATATATATATATATATACATATATATATACTCTGCTACTGTGAAGCAATCATACTGTACTGATTGTTATGTTTTAGGTGTTACCTGTATACTGTTTATTATTATTATTATTATTATTATTATTACTATTATTGTTGTTGTTGTTGTTGTTGTTGTTGTCCCCTGATACAGGGACTGGACTGCAAATAAGAACCCTTCCTTCAGGGAACTTGGAGAACTATTCCTCAGCCATACATTAAAAGAACACAAAGGATAAGAACTGAGGGGTTTAGCTAAATTGTTTACATGCTTTCACTGACAAAAAAAAGTTAATTTTAACTTAAATTAACTTAAATAAAAATAAAGGGAAATTAAGTTAAAAGTAATGTATGGTTTAAAGAGCTGATATCTTATAAGCTGTTTTCAGTAACATAACCTTAGTTCCAGATTTCGCCTTGATGCACCAAACAATAACACACTGTACACACTGTTAAATCAGCAGCACCTGATTTAACTTGCTGAAGCATCGTTCAAGCCAGCTGTTGACCCGAAACTACTGGTCAATCTGGGAGAGGAGAGGTTCAAATTAAATATATATACTTTGGTATACTTGGTCAATTCAAAACTGATCACATTATTATAAGCATGCAAAGATCCTAGTGTTGCTTCTAACTTTGAACCCAGAAACAGCAATCTCAGCCGGGTCCCATCTGGTTTCAGAGGAGGGTGAATACACTCTGGTGTACATTCCAAATAGCCTGTGTATGAAATATTCATTGCAGCCTATGATGTTTTGTGTAACCACCTGCCATGTGTGTACTACACAGCCTGTATTATTGATGGCTTAGAGCCCTGTTTGGATGTGAGGCTGCGCCTGTTTTAGGCTCTCTTCTGATATTCAGGGCTTCTTCTCAATGAGAAAGACTCTTTTGCACCGTAGAGCTATGCTTCGGTTTTATGTGAATGTGCACAATGAATAGATGGTTGAACTGAAGTCCACCACAGAAATTCCAGTATGTGCTTTTTTTATAATGCTCCTATTTACTTAAATTATCATTTTTGAAAATTAAAGTACAGAACTTCTGTGATGTGTATGAATTGCTGGTGCCTCAGTATTGTTGTAAACACCTAAAAATTATAATACAATTTCTTCTGTAGGGTTGATGAGTATTTCACTTTTATTTCTTGTGATTGCGCATGCAAATAAATCTGATCCATTTTAGTATGTTGTGTTTGTTCCAGTTTGGAGACATTAGGTTGCTTTCACACTGAACTGCTTTTTTCAGGAATCCGAACATCACTGCTACATCTTTTTTATTATTCACTTGCCACTTTACTTAAAAGTTTAAAGTGAAGACTCACTGCATCATCACACATTGAATTTAGGTCAAGATGAATATTCCCATTTCCAATCTCGAAGTTTTTGCTTTAAAAAGAGTCATTATAGGGTTGGCACGGTGGTGCAGTGGGCAGTGCTGTCACCTCACAGCGTGAAGGTCCTGGGTTCCATTCCCAGGTGGGACAGTCCAGGTCCTTCTTGTGTGGAGTTTACATGTTCTCCCTGTGTCTGTGTGGATTTTCTCCAGGTGCTTCAGTTTCCTCCCACCATGTCACGCAGATCAAACAGCACTGAAGGTGCTAAATTGCCCTGATGCGGACTGGTGACCTGTCCAGGGTGTTTCCCTGCCTTTTGCCCTGTGAGAACTGGGATAGACTCCAGCACTGCTGCAGTGCTCCAGCACTGTCCATTTTCTTAGCTGCCTATCCTAATCAAGGTTCATAAGACAAAAAAAAAAAAAAAACTGAAAAAGACCTGGACAGGTTGGCAGTCCATCACAAAGCAGACACACGCAGATCATAACGGCATCTAGTTTCTCCGGTGCTTCAAATGAAATTAGAAATGAACTCCTGAACACTATTGTTATTTGCAGCTGTAAGTAATTCAACAGCATGCAGTAAGCAGAATGCTCAGAAGGCTGATTTATATTTATCTTGTATGAAGCAGCCATTCACTGCAAAGGCATTTATATACAATTAAATGTCTAATAAGTAATCAAAGAATCCAGCTAAACACAAATTTAAGGATGTTTTCTCACATCCTTTACACATATCTAAAGCACCCAAATGACATCTGTGTGAAAACATCATTTATTTTGCCAGCTCAAAAACAGCTCAGCCATTTACACTGATACTCGTGTAGCAGGCTTGTTATTTTCTGCATCACAGTTCTAAAGGCTAAGGGAGGTACAGATTTGAGAATGGGTTAAGCGTAGCCTGTTTCACTTTTACATTCTCTACAGTAGCATATGCTGACATACAGTACTGTGCAAAAGTTTTAGGCAGGTGTGAAAAATGCTGTAAACAAAGAATGCTTTCAGAAATATAAATAATGATTGTTTAATTTAATCAATTTACAAAATGCAAAGTGAGCGAACAAAAGAAAAATCAAATCAAATCAATATTTGGTGTTACTACCGTTTGCCTTCAAACCAGCATCAGTTCTTCTAGGTACACTTGCACAAAGTCAGGGATTCTGTAGGATTATAGTCGGTGTATGATCAACCAATTTTACGAAACAGGTGCTGATGATCATCAACGTCACATGGAGGTTGAAACACAGTCATGTTTGGAACAACCGACCAGCCGAGTTCCTTCAAAAACTGTGTGCAAGTGTACCTAGAAGAACTGATGCTGTTTTGAAGGCAAAGGGTGGTCACACCAAATATTGATTTGATTTAGATTTCTCTTTTGTTCCTTCACTGCATTTTGTTGATTGATGAAAATAAATGATTAACACTTCCATTTTTGAAAGCGTTCTTTGTTTACAGCATTTTTTCACACCTGCCTAAAACTTTTGCACAGCACTTTATATTGCACACATATTTTGGATATGAAGACATACATTAAACATACAAATACAGTGGTACCTCGACTTACGAGTGTCCCAACTAACCAGTTTTTTTAGATACGACCGTTTTTCTAATTTAAAAACATGTAACAAAACATTTTTGGGGGTCCGGAACCAATTAATGGCATTTTAAGTGAAAAGTGAAAGTGAAAGTGACAACCCTTGTCATTGCGAGGTCACAGCACAGCACACATGAACCACAACGAAATTGGATCTCTGCATTTAGCCCATGCACACAAACACCGTGCAGCAGTGGGCAGCTATTGAAAGCGCCCGGAATTGAAATTTCAATTCATTTCAATGGGGAAAATTGATTTGACATACAAGTAATATGAGTTACGAGCTCCGTCACGGAACTAATCAAACTTGTAAGTCAAGGCATCACTGTACATAAGTATTTGACAGATTTCTTTCATTTGAGCCAGTTTAAAACAGAAATCCAATGTTTTTATTATTTAGATTAACTAAGACATGGTTGGGTCTTTGTGTTGAGCTGCTAGCGAGCAATGAGGGAGGAAATGGGAGTGGTGGGAATCCATTCATTTATTCATTTATTTTCTATTTCACTCATCTATGCTGGGGTCACAGTGGGGAGGGAATTCTGTGCTAGAAATTCCATTTGTATCACAGTCCGTCCCCACCCATCTCCCAGGTGATACAGCTTAGCTGTACACACACACACACACACGCACACGCACACGCACACACACGCACACGCACACGCACACACACGCACACGCACACGCACACATTTTGGATATCGGACTCTCTGCCTGGTTTGTTTCTGTTAATGTGTCTATAGTCTCTGATTTCCCCGCCTCTGATCTTGCCTTTGCCTGCGTTTAAACTGTGATTTTTGGATCATTAAATTGATATGCTCTATGAAAGATGAAAAAAATACAAAAAGAAGAAATGAACTGCCACATAAACTTTTGCAGACGTTGCTTAGCTTTCCCACCTCTAAAGATGGAAAACAGTAAATCATGTTTGTTAATTATGTACTCTCCATTACACTATGGGCTCATTTTTACCTTGCATTTTATAAAAATAAGAAAAGGCTAAGGCGGTGCTACCACATCCTAATATTAGCCCATATTTTGGCCAGCTCAAGGAAAGCATGTGTCAGATTTCAAGGGTAAGCGTGTTTATTAGTGGCTGTTTTTTGGCATGGCATTACACTGAACAGGCTGAATCAGTCATTTTGTGCATGTTTGTGTCACTGTATATGGCTTTATCACTGTTTACACGGGAAGAGGCAAGCACTTTTGGAGTGAGAGCTACTCTTACAAACATTGCTTCCTCTTCAGCATTTTTATCAGCAGAGTCAAATCAGCATGTTTTTGTTGACATCCTGGCCCACTTTTCTCTGATGGACTGGTGCACTGACCTCAAAGAAAGGTTACAGTTTGGATTAACTTGGTTTTGGAGAGGCCTGCGGGCCAGATACCTCTCAGTTGCTGCTATGGGTTGGTGAGAAAAGCTGACATTGAGGAGGGCTGGAGGACAGTGCTAGTGAACACAGCACAAGTGTGCTGCTGATTCAGGGGGTGTGGATTCAGGGGCAGAGTAGTTGACTCCCTGTTCAGCTGCATTACGTAAGCTGAGAGCTCCACAGAGAGAGTGTCCGACTGGCTGGGCGTCTGTACGAAGAGTCTGGTGCAGCGGCACCATGACATACAGCGAAACAAGAGATCAGAAAGAGCTGTCCACAAACATGGCTGGCTGACAATTAAAACAAGCTCTTTGGGCATTACTCGTGAGAGTAATCATTTATTAAAACATTATAAGTTTTTTACTTATATTGCTTATGCTTACATACAATACTTAATGCTAAACAGTTGATGTAAATAAGTCAAATTTAAGGTATTTACAGAGATTGTGTCTAAGACATTGAAGACTGGGACACATCCAGGACCCTTGTCAAAGTTTCGGACAGCACACTGTTGGGCACTCTACAAAATGCAAAGTGAGCGAAAAAAAGAAAAATCTAAATCAAATCAATATTTGGTGTTACTACCTTTTGCCTTCAAACCAGCATCAGTTCTTCTAGGTACACTTGCACAAAGTCAGGGATTCTGTAGGATTATAGTCGGTGTCTGATCAACCAGTTTTACCAAACAGGTGCTGATGATCATCAACGTCACACGGAGGTTGAAACACAGTCATGTTTGGAACAACCGACCAGCCGAGTTCCTTCAAAAACTGTGTGCAAGTGTACCTAGAAGAACTGATGCTGGTTTGAAGGCAAAGGGTGGTCAGACCAAATATTGGTTTGATTTAGATTCTCTTTTGTTCATTCACTGCATTTTGTTGATTGATGAAAATAAATGATTAACACTTCCATTTCTGAAAGCGTTCTTTGTTTACAGCATTTTTTCACAGCTGCCTAAAACTTTTGCACAGTGCTGTATATATCCTGACACACATAGCTAATAATAATGCACTGCATTATCAGCAAAGGAAAATCTATATTCCTTTATATTAGATTCTTATTATACAAGATTCGTTTTTGCGCATTTATAAAATATATGTTACAAATGCTGGTGTATTTCATTTAAAACATTGATAAAAGCTGCAATCCACTGGTTTCCCTCACATCATCAAATTCCTGTGCCTCTTCCTAAACATATGATTGACCTTGATGAACAGCTTTTGGGCAGCACAAATAAGTCAGCTTTTGCATGTAGCTTGTCTGTGACAAAGACAATACCTCTAAAGACAAACCAGCCTTTTGTAGGTTATGTTTCGCCCCCACACCACAGTTTGAGCCTATCTGAACTGTTGTGTCCATTGATCTTCATGCTTTTATTCTCAGATTTATTTATTGCAGTGTTTATTGTACAATTTCTACACTTTTAAGTAAGTCCTACAAGTAAAGAGCACGGCATAACACAAAAGTTTTGTCTCCTTTTGTTTTCCACCAATCATCCACCTCCTCCCCTGAGAAATCAGATGAGGCAGGATTTTTCCCCAGTGTAAATCAGGAGAGATGGGGGAAGTCTTTATAGGAAAACTGTGCAGCCCCTGGGCTGCTCCCACTCTTCCTCATGACAGATGTCCCCCACAGAGTAACTGGATTGCCTCATCAGTCCTGCCCAAGGGACACAGATTGTGTTTGTCACGACAGGCTAGCACAAGCTACTCTTAAACATTTCATCAATCTCTGTAAAGGTAGCGATGCAGAAAGTTCTACTGGAGTGCATTCTGAAGCTGAGGTATTAGAGAAACTGGAAAACATCACATGTGCATGTTAAAGTCCAATGTTCTGGCTACTCTCGGCTAGTCAATGATGCTGTATCATGTCCGTGCTATACACAAAACATGGGTTTTACTATCAAAACAATATGGGAGAAAAACACAAGGATATTATGTTCTGAGCAGAAAAGGATGAAAATGGTAGAATTGAAATAGCCATTGTAATCACTGCAGACTACTGTACAATTAGAAGTGCATTTACATTTTCAGGTGTTAGTGCAGGAAATGAATATTGTGAGTAGCATAAAGGGAGGTGTTAGATGTTTTGCAGGCAACTTTATTTAAAGAATCAAATGGTAAAATGAAGACAAGGAATATGACACTTGAAATGAGCTTCTGAAGCCTGGATTTGCAAAGGCCTAGGAGATTAAGCCCTGTTTTGAGTCATGTATCGTTTAGCAGAAACACCTTGTGAGCGAGGACAAATGAGGCCGTTAGTTTGGTGCACGTGACGGTTTCATCCTGAGTGTCTCTTCCTGTACAAGAGCAGATACAACATCCAGGATCTCATTGTTGGTTTGGTTGGAGTTGGGTGAAAGTGTCTCACTCTGCTGAATAAGACTTTGCGTAATGACCTTGACGTGAACTGAGGTCTCATTTATCATCAGTCACATGGTTTTCTGCTTCTCAATACATAGTGGAAAGTATGGTTTCATCAGCCATGCCTGCTTATACTCAACTCACACTTCAGCTCCTCATTTGCCTTTCACAAATGCAAGATATATATATTTATACACACTAATAGACACTAACAGAACACAGGTGAACATACTAACAATCTAATGGGCAAAACATGACAGTGATCTATCACACCAACAACACAAGTCCGCCTATATGGTAACCTTATAAATACAGATGGACTTACTTCATTATATTATATATATCATTATACGCAGACTTTGCCGTATGTATGCCATATTGAAAACAAACATTTAGCAACAATACCAAGCAAATATTCTTTCAATATTTAGCATTTATAAGTCAATTACTCCCATCATATATTCTACCATCAGCACAACAGAATCTTCACATTAACTGAGAGTTTTGTTTTTTGATACCCTCATATCCCTGTTCCTAATACTCTGGTGCCTGTTGGACTGGCTATCAGAGCACAAAATCAAATCAAATGCATCAATGTTGGTCCACCCATGAAGACTGACCATGTTTCACATGATTTAAGCATGCATACTGAGCTAAGATAGTCCAAAAAATGGTCCTTTGTCCTATTCAGTGAGTCAGTAAGTCAGGAGCATCCTTCATCCAACAAGTTGCTGGCTTCTTGTCCATGTAGCTGGAAAATGCATGGTATTTTTAATTAGTTGAAATTCTGCTTATGAAATTAGCCCTGGCCTCCAGACAGATCTCAGAGGACCATCATGCTGTAGAAGCAGCCTTTGGAAAGGTCAGGTTGTTTTCTTTTCCATGTCCATTTTCCTCCTCCTCATTCCACTGCCAGAATGAGGAGTAGCATCATTCAGACTGTGTGCTGCATTTACTAATTTAATTGATGGGAGATTAAATAAATGTGTGCATTTCACTCCTTTAGAAAATGAACTGCATTAGTCCATCGCACGTATCTATTTCATGAACTCCCACATGATTTTGCTGTGTGACATTGATGTGATGACTCAACAAAATCTTGATGGATAAAGTCTGCCTGTTTGGGCATTTAATTAGACTTTTGGCATTCCATTAAACATGAGTATTACTCATGGTAGCATCCCACTTACCTCTCAGCTATTTGTAACCCACACTTTGTTGAGTTGTGTCTAGCAATCTGAAGCAGATATATTGATACAGAGGCACCAGAAAGACACTTTAATCATTTAATCAATGTCAAACATGGGAAGGTTACATAAAATAATTATCTGGGCTTGATATACTAAGCCTTTTGTATTTCTACATCCAATTCTATTGATAAAAGAAGTGAGATACACCATTTAGGCATAACATCATTACCACTACAAATTTAATGAATGATGTTTGGATATTTGAAAGGATCAAAGCAATTTTGACAAGGGCCTAATCAGAGCATCTCCATGTGTACCAAAAGTGGATTTTGTTGAATGTTACTTTGATATGTATCACCTAAACATCTAAACACTGTTGCAGAACAAGTACACACCCTGGTGACAACAATGACAAGGGATTCTTTCATCTATGTTCCATGTCACACCACAAATATTGTATAGGAACTGTTGTGGAGCATGTCAGTGAGTTCTAGATGTTAGTTTGGACTATTCCCAAAATATCCAAATCACTGAGCATCTGTGAAAGTAGTTTCCACCACGTACAGGACTTGATCTGCTTAGACTTGGTGCTGTGTTACTTGTGGAGATACTGCCTCGCTGGGTTACAGCTGAATTGGTAGTACAAAAAGCAGTCTACATAGAGGACTGTGTAATCTGCTGTGCACTTGACCACATCAGTGCAAATACAAAAGGTTCAGAAAAGGTATGAATGAAAGAGTATGAGCCTGATGAAAGCTGAAGTTGTTGAAGGTGTTGTGCTGTGAAAATTCCTTAATCTTCAGAACTAATGGTTGTAATTGGTGTAATGATTTATGTAGCATAGTGGAAACACCACTACCCTCCATGATGTGAGTGCCTGTCACTGTTATGGTAAAAATCTATGATATATGAAATATATTAAAATACCTTTGGTATGTTTCAGTACCTAACTTACATAAAATAGGGAAGCGGTGGCCTAGTGGTTAAGAAATAGGCCCCAGGATCAAAAGGGCTCTGACCAATAGGTTGCCCTGAAGTACCCTTGAGCAAGGTATTGTCCCCATCACTGTTCCCCCCTAAATAGTTGCCCCATGCTGCACGTGTGTGTATGGGTAAACGGCAGAGGTAGCATTTCCTTTGTCTCGCTGTGTGTTATGCTGTGTTTCACAAAGGCAATTAGTCACTTTCACTTCACTTTATAAATAAATACCTTCAGTTCTTGTATTGCACACAGTATCACACATTATACTACACTGGTTATGAGCAAGCTAAATAATTTGCCCTGATATGTGTCAGTGTAAGCTACTCTGATAGTCTGTAAATATAGTAAATACGTAGCAAGGTGTGAATGCTTATACATTTTGATTGAATGTTATAGCTCCACAAAGGCTCATGGAAAGCAAATTAACACTTTGAACAGTGAATCAGACCTAATACAAAGCCCTCCAATAATCTCCTTTCTTCTTTAAAATGGATTTATCAGGTTATCCCAGGCTAACTGCATGTCTGCTCTGGACAGAAGTAAACAGATATTGAGATGTCTGAAATATGCCATAAAAGGACTATCAGACAGATCGATGTTCTTTATCTTAATGTTTCTGTGCAGGAAACCATTGCGGAAAGAAGAGAATGGAACAAGCAGAGGAGAGTACGCCATGAGCTCTCGCTGCAAGCAACAGGTGGTGGAGACCAATAACACTGGAGTATAGAAGCCAGAGCAAGACGAAGGAACACTGTACACACTCCTGATCCCACAGAACCATCTCTTTCTCCTAGCTCTGAAGGGGTTTAGAGATGGATGAAAGGTAGAGAATGAACTTTTGAAGCAACTTTAATCTTTAAATAACTCTGCCTGAGTGGGAGAAACAAATACTTAAAAGAAGAAAAAAACATATAATGACAAATAAGTGCTGATTAATGATTGATGTATGACAGAACACAAAAGGTTGAGAAAAAGCATGGAGCCCAGAGACTCATTGTTAAGGTGGACCAGACGACAGCTGTCAGTATCCTGAGCGTGAAGCTGTCAGCTCCTGAGACACCTTGGAGCCTCCTTGGGGAAGGGAGACCAGTAAAAAACCAACAACAAATCAAACGCATGCACTTTCTGTTGAATGCAATGACGTCTTAGGATTCCTCTTGACGCTCTTCTTTCTGTCTGTGTTTCTCTGCAATTTCCTCCCTCCCACACCATGTAAATAAAAAGAGACCATGTTGCTCTGTAAGTTCTGATACACCTTTGATTGGACTGCATCCTGATCAAGCAGATGCTGCGTGTACAATAGGTGTAAGCTAAAGGAGGAGAGGGAACTCAATTGCTATTTTGTACGACTATGCAACAGAAAGGATTCAAATGTAGTGGTGCATGTTAATGATATAAAAACACAGAATCATTCGCTTCTTATCAGCATTGCTAATTTCTAATATTGATCAAGAAGTCAGATACTTATTGGCCAGTTTCTTGCTCTAATGGAATTACTGTGTGTGTAATTGACTAATTGAGCTGTCATTTCTTATCATGAGTAAATAGGCTAGAATAAAAGCCACATGTGCATAAGTTAAAGACTGTTATTCAACTAGGGCTACATCAAAGTTACAGAGTTAAAATACAGTATTTTTTGCTTCTTTTTTTAATTGAATCTGGTCATTAAATTTTCCCTAATTTGCACCTTATTGCTTATTGGAATCATCCATGAGCTGCAAATCAGTTTTTGTGTTCACGCATTAACACGTGCAGACTGTATCATTCCATAAACAAGAATTCCTAAAGATATACAACATAATAAAAAAGAAAACAAACAAAAAAAAAATAAGTAGATACGTTGTGCATTGAATAAAGTCTATTCTAAATTGCAGGGGAGAGCAGATCAGAACCTAACACGTTTTTCCCTAAATAATAATAAAATTATTCGGGCAAGATTGATCATTTTTAGACACAAGCGTTGCACAACTCCACTGTAAATCAAAATATAAACTTCACCCAGCATTTATGAGCAATCCAAGATCAAACATTGAAGCTCACTCCGCAGGTGAAGATGCTGTAACACAATAAGGTGTTGGTTATAACTAAATTGAAAACTGGGTTAATCATGTGTGATTCTATATGGAATAAACAGATAATCTTTCTAACTGCAGTATATAAAAATATTTTCATCAGCATAAATATGTAGTGAAACGAGATATATAGCAACATGGCCAATTTTATATGAATAAGTTCATATATTATATAAGTTCATATTAAAATGATGAAATAAAATAGAATTATTTTCTTGCCAACTATAGTGTGAATCATTGGTCTGAATTTCTAGAGTTCATTGTATTTATTCATTCTTTTTATTTGTTATTTGTTTTTTTTTTTGTTTTTTTGTTTTTTGGGTTGTTTTTTTTTTGTAGCACTATGCTACAACTATCCCCACCATGTGGAGACTGCTAGATACTTCAAATTAGCACCATATTACACCTCCAAGCTGAAATTAGTTAACTGTGTGAAACTCACTAATTGTCTCTAGGAGGCATTTTGGGAAATCTGTTAAACGTTGCTGATGTTGTTGCTATGGATAGATGACCATCAGCATGTTCAGCTTCAACTTAAACTTGAACTGCATTAGAAAGTATACATTTTTCCCCAATGTTTGGGCAACAGTCTCTCCATTCTCTAAAGACCCAACTACTGTTTAGTTAAGGAACTACCGTGCAGTTAAGGAAAGCCTGTAGGTTCTTAGAGATATGAAACAGATTTCTGCTCATATCCACTGCATTTCCGTTAACATTAGTATTGTTACCTTATGGTTAACTACATTTGAGCTAATTAAACATTTAAGATCTGGATTACAGACCAAGACCCACACTAAATGACAAGGAAATCAAATAAGATTACATGGAAATTAAATAAGATTATCTTCATTTTACCAGGCATTTTATAACCAACGTGCTAGTTCTAATACGAGTAAGTGAATGATATAAATGAATAATATACATCATTATTTTTTAGTTTTGATTTTCTGTAGCTGCTCCTGTTGATATTCTTTTGAAAAGCAGTCACTGTATATATATTTTTCTTTGTTTAAATCATGGATTTTAACACAAGATACTGATGCTGTTTTAGCAGGGGTTCATGTTTGTCTGAAAATGGGTAAAAGCTCAGCAAGAGGACTGCTTCTATTGTTCCTGCAGGTTATGACTAGATTTAAAAATCCAAAGATGTGACGTAATGTTAGTGATGTAATGTTCCTACATAGTGCAGCTGAGCAGTGAATCACTTGGGTTTTTAAATGTTGATCTTACTCACCAACTTCTTCATGTAAACAACCATTTTTACTGTTTCACTTTGTGTAATGCACTCTCCCAGCTACTGTTCACTGTTCTCATATTCGCTCTTCCATTCTGACATTCTGAAGATAAATGTGTATTATAATGTACAAAATGACTGAAATATATTGCATGAATGTAAATATCAATATCTGCCTTCTTGACCGTATTGTGTACAGAGTAAGAGAAAATTTGTTTATAGGGATAAAAAAAGTTGATGTGGTATCAGAACTGAATATGTGTTGTTTGTTTGTCTGGAACAAGCCATTCATGTATATTGGAGTAATTAAAGGTTGTTGCACAATGTATGCATCACATACCAAAATGTTAAACATAATATATATTGCAACATGCTGACTTTTTTAGTTTTAAATAAAATTGTACTATTAAATCTTATGTAGTGCCACTCATTTCTCTAGTTCATTTTTTATATAAATTGTTAAGCATTGTTTAAGAATTGATTGATTATTTATGCATTTATAAACAATAATCATTTTATTAGTAAAAGCAGTAGTCTAATATGGGATGGTGGTGGTTTAGTGATAGGGTGCTCACCTACGGCTCAAGAGGTCCCAGGTTCAAATCCCACCTCTGGCACTACCACCACTGGGTTCCAGAGCAAGACCCTTAACCCTGAATTGCTCCAGAGCGCCTGCTAAATGCCATAAATGTAATTGAATCTGTGGTTTTTGTGATTTCATCAAAAACAGAAACATTTGCATATATCCCAAATACAGCCCCAAGTTGATGTTGATGCTCATCAGCAACTAAAGGCCTTTCTTATGGTTACAAATGTTAATTTTTATTTCTAACAAAAATGGTGTGCTTGGCAGTTTTGTCAGGAGAAAGACAATCCTCTCCAAAAAGAGCATTACTGTTATCTACAGTTTGGTAAATGTCATATGGACAAGCCAGAAGGCTACTGAAATAAAAGCATTTTGTGGACAAATGAGAACAACTTTGAATATATATGCATGAGTGTGTATACATGTATATATATATGCACTTCTGTTTGCAAAGTTCTTGTTGGCTATCTACCTGTCAGTCCTCTCTGCAAGCCTAATTCAGATGAATGAAAATGACATTTTTCAGTGCGTTTGGCGTAGGGTTATTACTTTAGTGTGGATGAAGATGATGGATTGCCCAGAAATGTTTGGCATCACTGAGAGGAGAACCCATCTTCCACCCACATGTGGAAAGTAAGATAGGAGGCTGGTTACGCTAGGCTGACAGTGGCTATCATGTTGACAGGGGCAAAAACTGCACGTCAATCTATGTAAAGCATTTGTGAGTGCACATTTATAATGGTGTGTGTGGTATAAGATCATTTCATACAAGTATATTTTGTTATATTTGTTTTCACTGAAAGGGCAAAATTTCTTTAAAAGCTTATACTAAACTACAGACTAGGTTTAAGGATAATGTTCATTTGCATCAAGCATTTTAAGTCTAAATTTCCCTTTTACTCCCTGCGATGGGCTGGCGACCTGTCCAGGGTTTGTCCCTGTCCTTCGCCTTGTGTGAGCTGGGATGGACTCAAGCACCCCCCCCCAACCCCCGCGACCCTAATTAGGACAAGCGGCCCAGAAAATGACTGAAAAGTGACAACCCTTGTCATTGTGAGATCACAGCACAGCAAGCGTGAACCACAACAAAATTGGACCTCTGCTTTTAACCCATGCACACAAACACCGTGCAGCAGTGAGCGGCTATTGAAAGCACCCAGGGAGCAGTGACAGGGACAGTACCTTGCGCAGGGGTACCTCAGGGCAACCTATTTGTGAGGGAATCAAACCCACAATCTTCCAATGCGCAGCCAACTCCTTAACCACCAGGCCACCGCTGCCCTGACTGACTGACTGATTTCCCTTTTACCTTAAGTGAACTGTGCATATCT
Source organism: Hepsetus odoe (assembly GCA_017165825.1). Classification (NCBI taxonomy): domain Eukaryota; kingdom Metazoa; phylum Chordata; class Actinopteri; order Characiformes; family Hepsetidae; genus Hepsetus; species Hepsetus odoe. Next base: position 23,229,009 of record CM029370.1, on the reverse strand, counting down.
CTTCAGGGAAAAGTGTAAGTGAAAAATGGAAAAAAAATCCATAATTCTAAATGGACATTTAGACCCTAAGCTTGTGTTTCAACACTTAACATTTGAAGGTTTCACATTTTTAAGTGAAATATACAGCTCCAACATTACCCCTTAAGCATTTAAGGCAAAATAGATTCTTAAGATGACTTATTCAAGTTATCACAAGCTTTTAATATGTATGTAGTTATAAAAAACAAGCTCTCAGACATCTAATCACTTGTTCATACAAAGCTTGTGTAATTTCCAATAGAAAAGCACTGGCAATACGATGGAACAATGCTGCAGCCATAAATGATCCTAAGGTTACCAAGCTCATTGATAATTGTTGGCTAGAGGGGCATACATCTCCTACCCCTCAGCTCTGGGGAGCTGTAAAACAGTTTTCTGGAATGATGAAGTTACAACCAGTATATATATATATACACAAATCTATATACAAACCCCAAAGGCAGCCTTATCCCTTGTGCTTGGTCCCTCACATCTTCTGCTTGACTTGGGCTCCAGTTTCAAAGCTTGTGTTGATGATGTTGATGATTTTTTTATTTACCAGAATCAGATCCATATCAAACCCCTGAAAAACCAATGAAGATGGAGGTACCAGCTGCAGATATGTTAATGCAGCATTGAGAATAAATGAAGGTAAAAAGGTTTTGTTAGATTCATAAGATCATTATCATTTCAGTTATAAATTATGGGTCTCAAAGACACCTATATGGTAATGCTGCATGAGTGCTGTAGAATGCATTGGAAGGACAGCTATGCATGGGATTTGAATGGAAAAGGTTAGTAGAGTGCTCTCCATCAGACGTGCCATTTGAAGATAATGCAGTTAGACGGCTGGGGCCATTTGGAGCACTGATGCGTTGCTCCTCCACCGAGACTCGACTCTGCCCGGGAACAAAGCCATCACGACAGCCTGTAAATCGCTCTGCTCAGCAAGGATGTGCAGACACAGAGGAGGAATGTAGTCCCCTTTGGGTCCTGACTAGCCTCTGTATACAAAGTAAATCAACATTGCACTGTAATCAATATACCAGTTACAGATGACCAAGACGCTCAGCTTTATGGTCCATCCTGGGAATCCAAACTTTAATAACTGATTTAAATAGCTCTCATAGAGAAACACAATGCATGAATTTCAGCTTACAAGAAAAAACAGACATTTATGTAAAACTTCTGGGGGACTTAAGAAATAAAATAAGTAAAATAAAAAAGCAACGGTTCCATTTCGCTCATGGGTGCAAAAATATTAGCCTCCGTGTGTGTATGTGTGTGTGTGTGTGTAAGTGTGCTTCGTTTTCAGGATTTGTAGCACTGCGTTCAGCCTGAGCTAGGACAATCACAGGCTCAGCTGTAGTTTCCCATGCTTGAGCAGCAGCACAGCTGAAGCTGGGGCCTTGCGGGCCATATGGATCCATTGAAACGGACTGGAGGAGATTATCCTTCCCCCAACCCCTGAAAACAAAACCAATGCACCACCACTAATGTGGCTCTGCACATTTGCATCTGATTGGTTCAAGGCAGGGAGAGTGAACAACAACATCTGTGGAAAAAAGGATTCCCTGCACACTACAAAAGGAAGCTTTTGGTATTCCATAACAGGCAAATTTAGACTCGAATAACTTATATAATGAAAAGACAGATTCATATTTCAGGCCAAAACAATGCTTTGCAGAATTTTCCATATATTATCTGGTCAAATGGAAAAAACTGCAAGTACAGTTAATTGGCAGCTTATAGCACTTAAGTTCCAAAATAACATTAGCAGGTCAAAATTACCTTTTTTTTTCTTTTCTTTTTTTTTTTTTTAAATACACCCCAGTGCCATTTAAGTGCAATGAGTGATGCCCCTGTCAACGTGCAGACATCTTTTGCTCGAAGTCCCCACCTGCTGGAAGCACAGAATGTAACAAAAACTGTACCAACTTTTCTCCTGGCTGCAATTCCATCATTAAATCCCCAGTCATCACATTTATGGTGTATCTTTTCATGAAAGAAATATGTTACACCCAACACCCTACCTTACTCTCTGGTAGCGATAGAAATGTTATGATTAGTTAATGTAAAGATATTTTCACTGAATGTTCTTATATCTTCACCAAGAACTTTAAGAGGCCAGGATAGCTGAATCAAGTTGTCACTGAATTCAGCAGTTATTAAATGAGAAAGACTCTTCTTTACTTTGTGATGTAGCAGACATTGGCCTGGAGTATTAGCCAAGCTTAGGAACAAAGGAGAAACGGAAATGAAGGGATAAGGCTGAAAATACCCAGACTTCACTCAAATTTATTCCCAGTGGTTATGTCTAAGATTTGTGTCTATATTTGTTAAACTTTTAGAAGGTTATTTTTAGGATATGTTTCAAGAGCAGAGGCCCACAATGTAGCTGGACTGATGTTTTATTCAGGAGCCTAAATTTAGAGGAGCAGAAATAGCATTAAGCCATGGGGCCCAGACTACATTATTATGGAAGTGGTCTGAAAAGACTTTAGCTCATCATTCCCATTCAGAGCTCTGTGTCCTTTTAACAACCAATCAAGAGATAAGCAGGGCAGGCAGAGTGGCCATACACATGTGAACCCAGCACCCTGTGGACAGTAAGAGACGGGGAAGGGGGGCTGGGGGGTGCATCTTTTACTTTCTTGAATGAATTCATCCTTCTTGCTATTTAAAGAATGGAAAAAACAGCATTATCCCCAGAGAATATATAAAGAAAATTATAGAGACACACATATAAAGACAAATTCAAAAAAGGGCAGGAGAAATAAAGCATAAGGCATGCATTCCCAGTCACCACTAGGGAGCACCAAACCCTTACATACCTCTTATTTCCCCCCTTACACAAAACATGACATTTATAGATGAATGAATGTATATAACTGGATATACACTCATGTATTATTGCACTCAACAGTGGTACCAAGCAGTCACACATGCAAACAAACCCGATTACGATTCAGCCCTTAGTTACAAGGTTTACGTGTAAAGTATATTTCATCTATGTTGCCTTATAAATTCAATCTTATGTATATCTAATCTACTCACACACACTAGCTTTTAAATGACCAGTTTTACTCTGTAATTACTTTATAAAAATCTTTTCTCATTAAAGTATCCAGCTCGAGTTTCTTTCTTTCTTTCTTTCTTTCTTTTTTTTTACAGGGGGATTTTAATGTCATTACATCATTCTCAATGCTGGACAAATTTCTTAGCCCATCCGGGAACATTCACTTCAGTCTGAAAGAAAATGTATAATATATTATGCTAGTTTTGTATTAATGACAAATTTTGTAGCAGTGGCTTCAAACATTTGACCTATACATGATGTTGAAAACGGATAAAATTAAATGTTACCTCGTGTAACCCTGGGCAAATGCAGCAATACGGAAAAGGGGAAGACCAATAAATAAACGAATAATTCAAAAAGCAACAATCAATCCAACATTAGTATCTGTGGCAACACAAATATTTGCATCCTTAAAATCTAAGTAAATAAATGCATTGGAAGTCGCTGTGTGGGAAAAGCCTTCTAACACATGAATTCTTCACAGATGTCCTCAGCTTACCTTATCCAGGCTGTCAGAGCCCAATGAGTGATACAGACAAGGGCTCATTTAAGAACACTTTTAGAGATTAGTATGTTTAATATTAATAGTTTGGTTAAAAGTCTAACTTACACATTTTTGCAGTTAACCCAAATTTAGTAACTCAGCCAAGTTAGGTTTGGTGTAAATTTGCATCTTCAGTTTTGCAGGATAAAGTAGCTGCCAAATATGACAAACTAGTGGTTTAGCTTACTACAACTGAACTATTCGTTCTGGATTTGGGTCTTTTGATAACATTTTTCAATCAGAATTATGGATGTAAAGTTAGAAATCGATTTGTCTTCACACCATTCCTCATATGAATGCATGTGAGTGGGGTCCAGTCCAACCTGGGAATTTACTCCGGCACAGATTAAACCCTATGACTGAGATTTTTGATACCATGCCATACTGTGTGCTACGAACAGTGATACAATGTCTGAAACCACATAAGCATCTTTGTGAGTTTACTTTATTAGTACACTCATTCTGATGCGATACTGGTCAAGATTACTGTGCCCTTTGGGCAATACTGTGTTCCACAACCCTTTAAGTTGCTGCAGGCCTTTAAAGACTGGCCCAGACCTGGAGTTAGACCTCAGGACCAATGTAAGGACTCAGATATAGTTTACCACACTCTCAGTGGTATGATATTCTTAACTGCATTTGGAGGAAGAACGCTCTGTACTGAGTCGTGGGAATATCAGGAAGTGGTGTTTGCACTGGAGACTCTGCTCTATTTACATGTTGATCTGTGAGAGATCATTCACATCCTGCCAAAAGGAGCAAGGAGCTCAATGCTACCTAACCCATAAAACACCGATCAAAGAAGATGCACCCAAAGTGGCGTGCTTTCTTCAGCTTTCTCAAAAATTAATTGCATATCAGGTCATTACTGGATATGCTTTTAATCCCTGTATATCTGATAAGCACACAGAGATAATGAGTGTACTGTATGAGATAATGATAATAAACCAGCACGCCCTGTTTTTCTATAATCAAGTGAGCTTGGAAAAATAATCAAGCTCTTCCTCAGAACACACAGCTCTCAAATCACAGCTGAGGATGAGACCATTTTAGTCTTTGAAAGAACCTGCATTTGCAAGTCATAAAATGAGATTTGCCTACAGGATTAATAGATAATGGCAATTTCTAGTCTGTTGTAATTTCTTTTGATTTACTGTTGACTTGTAGCCCATTGAAAGGAAAATGATGTCAATAATTCAGATTTCAGTCCTTCAGTCTTCTGGGGCAGCGAACAAGGTACCGTCCCTGTAACTGCTCCCCGGGCGCTTTCAATAGCTGCATGGTGTTTGTGTGCATGGGTTAAAAGCAGAGGTCCAATTTCGTTGGAAAAGGAGAGACCTGGGCCTTTTCTGTGTGGAGTTTGCAGGTCCTCCACACATCTGTGTGGGATTCCTTATAGTGCTTAAATTTCAGCAGTCGAAAAAACATGGTTGTCAGTTTGATTGGAGTAGCTATAGTTTCAGTCTGGAATTAGCAGCAGGGGAAATTTGATGTTGAATTTGAAGTTAATGCTCTGAATAAAATATTGTTTCATGGGAAAAAATGTCAGTACAGAATGGAAATTGAAAGAAAATACTAGGCATGGTATCAACAGTCTTGTCATTATTTAAATAGATTCTCAAAACAATAGTAAAAACTTTTTGTTGTTAGCGGTTAGGGAGCTTGTCCCAGGATTGGAAGGCTGTGGGTTCAAATCCCTTACCAGGTTGACCTGAGGTACCCTTAAGCAAGGTATCATTCCCATCACTGCTGCCTGGGCACTTTCAATAGCTGCCCCCTGCTGTACGTGTGTGTATAGGTTAAATGCAGAGGTGTATTTTCATTGTAGTTCACTGTGTGCTGTGCTGTGGACTCACAATGACAAGAATGAGGACTTTCAGTAAACTTTACTCACTAGAAAAACAATATTATAGAACACCTAAAGTAGTTGTAGAACTGTTAATTTGATATATTAACCTAAAAACAATATACATATTTTCCCTGCGATCCTGATTAGCAAAGCATCTCAGGTATGGTGTCATGAATGGACGAATACATCTAACAAAAATTTGGGAGCATCTGATTTTCAAAATATTTTTACACAAAATGTGTGCATGTATTAAAGTCTACAGGCTTACTGAGAGGTTAATAATATCGTGTAAATATCTGAGACAATATTAATGATAGTACAATGTTAATAATAATGTGGTCACATTGATGTCAGCATTCATCAGGTTCAAACCTAATCAGGCAAGAGTTTCAGTGTCAATTTTAACAACAGTTCAGAAAAAAGAACATCACTTGAATAAAACACATTTGGAAAGTTAAAGTAATCCAATCAGTTTATATTGCATAAAAACAGGCATAGAGTTCTACGTTTCACATTAGTACTTTAGCTTTCTGAATGACTTTGGTTTGAGAACCTTACAGACGGTAGTATCCCATTGGGAATGCTATATTAGTGACACAAGGCTTGTGAGCAGAAATCCCTCTGTTCCGGAAAAATAAACACTTGGGACTTAAGGATGTTTGAAGCAAAGGTCCCCACGGCCTGGACAACACAGTCTCCTCTGTTACACACGGACAATATTTGAAACGACGTTATCGATACAAATCCTGGCCCATAAACAGAAAAATAATTACAGAGAGACTGCAGCGGTCTGACTCACTCAATTAAATGTTCAACCCCCAGAAAAAATGTGAAGACAAAAGGTTGGGGTTTTAGCATTTAATAAATAATTTAAACTGCAAACAAAAATAGTTTTCTCAGGCATTTACCATGCAAATTGGAACATCTCCATAGTGCAAGTGACAATTTGTCATTGTTAAACATAGCACAGCACACAATGAACCACAGCGAAACACATACTCTGCATTTAACCCCTGCAGTGTTGGGGACGGTACTTTGCTCAAGTGTACCTCGGGGCCATCTGCTGATCCAGCAGTCCAATTCACAACCTTCCAATCTTTGGATCCGGTCCCCGACCACTAGGCCTCCACTGCCTCATAGGCTATCCTGAGTTCCTCTTTAGTACGGTACCACCCTTCATCACTGCTCCCTGGAAACATGGCTGCCCACTGCTATTCTACATTTTTCTGCCACTTGTCCCAAGCAGGGTCGTGGGGGAGTGCTGGAGTCCATCCCAGCTCACACAGGGCGAAGGACGGGGGACACACCCTGGACAGGTTGCTATTCTACATGTATGGGTTAAATGCAGAGGAAGCTCTTTGTTGTATTTTATAATGTGCACAGAAAAAAGTACAAGTAAAATGGGCTTCACTAAACCACACAACTCAATTTAACAACAATCAGACTCATATTATGCAGCTAGGATTGCTTTACAGTCACTGTGAGGAAAAATAGCTACACCACTCATTGTTAATTAGGCAATATAATCTTTCAGCCTGTCCATGAACAGCAGGCCTACTTAACCTCTCCTCTAGTGTGACTGGCCCTGATGGAGTTTTCATTTGCTCCTCTGAAACATGCAGCCTACTGCCACAAGCCACTGAACATTAGCGTCATGATGTTATCATGCATATCAGTGTCATTTTCTTGTGCCACACAGGTTGCAAAATAGATTTGTGTCAGTCTGCTCTGCTATTGAAGATCTTTTCTAGCATAGGCCAAATTATTCTGCGCCTGATAACACCCACTAAAAAGAATTTCAAATGGTGACTGGTCAGTGAATGGTCACTGATGGGTGACACAGTGATTAGTTGGTTTGATTCCCAGCTGGGATGGCCTGGGCCCTTTCTGTGTGCAGTTTGCATGTACTCTGAGTTTTTGTGTTCAAAAACAGATCTGGAGACATCATTGCACCCAGTGGTGACATGTGTGTTAGCCTGTGTGTCTGCCATGATAGGGGCTGGCAAAATGTCTGTGGTGTTTCTCCACATCGCACATTGACTATAAAACAAATCAAACCGTGTCTGTGCTGCAAAGGAATAACAGACAGTGAATGATCGTTTTTATTCAGTGTATATTTATTGACAGGGAAAAGTGTTTACATAAAGTAAGTGCCATTGCAGTGGCATTAGGGGCCACAATCCTAAGGCATTACACACCACTGAGTCCTTACAATCAGATCAGAAGTATTTGGAGCTTCCTCTCTTGTTCACAGCTTCAGAGTAAAACTTTCTTTCTTAATAAGTGTAATGTTGTTAGGGTGTTGTTACTGGTGTGTCTGATTATTTGATTTTGTCTTTTGGTGAATAATGCTTTAGAGGCAGCCAAAGTAGTACATAGTGTGCAGCAGCTGGCCGATAGTTGATCTTCTTCAGGATGCTGGCCGTTGAGGATGTTGCCGGTACTCTGGGAGGTGGTGAAGAATCCACCCAGCTGGAGCCAGCAGGGCAAAAGCAAACACAGACATGATGAAGAAACTTTGCTGTTGGAAACAAAGAAATGGCAAAAATCTGATGTGATGGCATGTTTCACAAGCATATAAAAATAAATCCACTGAAGTAAAAAAAATAATAAATGAAAGGGCCTGTATGTAGCTGCTGTTTTTCATTTGATGTTACATAATCAAAGGGCATTTTGGTACCTTTTCATAATTTATGCATTAGTTTCATTTAAATTATCAGATTATAATCATATATAAAACCTAACAAATGAACTGACATTTGATCAGTTTATTAAGCGCAGGAATTTTTAGAAAGAAACATTTCTTTTTACTGTATCCTTTTCACAGTGTGATACAAGACTACAGCACTTAATTACTAATTATTTAAAGCTGCACCCAGTCCACAAGTGTTCTCCTCTCTACTCCTTCTGAATTAAGAGCATGATGATTAAACGGTGAGTGGAAATAGGATATTTGAGGTAAAACTGATGTGTGTAAAAGATTAGGTGGGTTGACTGGATTTAGAACTCCAATTTAAACTTTATAATTGTCAGCACATGAAGCCATTGCTACTATTCAGTTCCTCTTTTTCTTAAATTATCATTATATAATCTTTATTTACTTTTTAAATTAATTACATTAACACAGAGTGTTAGTGTGTTTGCCCTTTCTCTGTTGAATTCTAAAGTACCATTCATATCAAACTGACAACAGATAGGCTTATCATAGGAAAACATTTTCTATGTGTAGTGTGTTTTATTTTTTTCTACCTAATTACAAATAAAGCATTATAAGCTTATGTGTTATATGTTGATCATGAGCATTACATGTTGATCATGAATTGAATGATTTGATATTAATTGAATAGAAAAGAAAATAATTACAGTCAAGAAATGTCATAATGAAGATGTGAAAGAAAGTGACAACCCTTGTCATTAACAAGATGTGCTTGTTAAATTCAACATGAACTATACAATATTAAAATTGTCATTGCAAATAAATAGATTCATATTTTAGAAAATGAAATAATTACACTTGATTATACTTGTTTAAATCAGATCTTCTGAATTGGCATTATTTCTTCCCCCTAAATCCTTTTCAAATGTGGGGAACTTCTAATTAAACACAGAATCACTCACCCCGGGTCCGATCTTGTTCTTGGGTGGCTTGCTGTAGATGCTGGACCTGCGCTTCTGCAGGACGATCCTGGCCCGGCTCATGCTTCTGAGCTGCAGGGCCCCACTCAGACCCACCAGCATTTCCACAGGGGGACAGGGTCGGCCTAAAGTATTATGGAAGACAAGTGGCAGGTGAGTGAGAGAGACAATGAGAGAGAGAAAGAGGTGGAGAGAGAGAGTGGGGTGCTCAATATGGGCATCCCCTGGAGCTCTCCTCTCTAGTGTTAAAGAGAATGTGAGCACAATTTATTAAATTGTCCAAGATGCGGACATTGTCCCCAAACCAGCCCACTCTGAGGGAGGGGTCTGAAGGGGGCTGGCCAGACTCTCAGTAACTTTCCCACAGAGTCACTTCGCACACACACACACTGCTTGAAAAGATTCACTGGCTGCTAAGGTCATGATTTGATGCAGTAGACTAAAATATTGTTCCTGATCTAATGCAGGTCTGAAAATTACACCCAGTTGACAAACATGACCCACTACCTGTAAATCTGCAGCAAGCTCAAACCTCTTAACCTCACAGGTGAAAAGTTTTCCAACTTTTAAAAGTCAAAGTTAATCTTTGCCATCACTCCTATCTCGGACAAACATGAAGAGAGGAATGAAAGAATAGCTTCAGAACAGGGTGCTGCATCACCAGCAAAAAAAAAACCCCAAAAAACATACAAAGTGACAATATTTGAAGTAAGCTTTAATAATTTAAAATGACCATAAATATGTTTAATGGAATATAACACATAATACATACATACATACATACATATATATATCTATATACCTACAACAAACAATTTGAACTGGAATAGGTTAAGCAATTTTAAAGTATATAACAGTACAAAGTATATACAAAGTATAAAAAATAAAAAGTAGGGTGGTGGTGGTCTAGTGGTAGGATACTTGCCTATGCACCTGCGGCTAAAGATGTCCCAGGTTTGAATCCCACCTCTGGCACTACCACCACTGGGTCCCTGAGCAAGACCCTTAACCCTGAGTTGCTCCAGGGGGACTGTCCCTGTAATTAGGACATGGAAGTCGCTCTGGATAAGAGCGTCTGCTAAATGCCGTGAATGTAAATGTAAAAAGTGTAATGTGTAAAGTGACAGTAAAAAAATATGCATTAAACTGTACCGTAACCTTATGAGGTAAAATGTAATGTGTAAAGTAACTAAAAAATAGATAAAATAATACTGTAAAATGAAAAAAGATGTCTAATGTACAAAGCGTCAAATGTTGTGTCAAACTGAGTCGTTACAAACAGATAAAGGATGGGACTTCCTCACTTGTTCACAGTTTCAGAGTAAAACTTCCTTTCTTTGATTGTTTGATTTTAGCTTTTGAAAGGGTTAAATAACGCTTTAGAAGCAGCAATAGCAGTATATTGTACTGGCCGATGGCTGATCTACAAGATATTGGGAGTTGAAGCATCAGATGCAACATGGAAGTTACTGGAAGTGGAAAAACAACAACAACAACAACAAAAAACAAACAACAAAAGGAAGGGCTAGTGTGTGTCAGACAATCTGAAAACCGGTGTAACTATCATAATAAAATCAGAGAGGCTTTTGCTCACTGAATAATATATGGCACAGATTTGCTGTGAGTGAAACAAGCTGGTACTTGATAGGAGCTCAGAGAGCCTGCTTCCTGCAAGGTGTCTGCCACTAAACACAGAAACACCTGGCTGTCTGGTCTGTGTGCATGTTGAGTACAATGCAGTACCAAATTATGATCTGATTAAGAGATTAGATTAAAGGAACAGAAAAGTGGGGGAGACAGCCCAGCTGTGCCTTCCCTCAGCAGCCTGTAACACTATCGACCATTCATATTAGTGACTACATTAGACAAGCAGAGCTTTGTTTTCATGTTTTGCCAGACAACACTTCACTCTTGCCTCTTGACGGATGATCTTCTGAGACTAAATGTGTACATGTGTTTTCATAACCATTACTGTCACTGAAAAGATACTTCACTCTGTTAAAATTGTTTCATACTGAGAGCGTTATTAACTTTATACAGTTGATTTGACTCAGGACGTAGATCTTAGGAATGTAGAAATGCATTTACAGTTACACATTGGAAAGTGGTTCATATTTTTAACCTACTATGTTAAAGCCTGGTGTTTCTCCAAGAACTTTTGGATCACTGAAACCGCATTAAACTAAAAGCTTTCATACACCCCGTCTTATTAGTGATTCCAGCCACTTAAGTGTAGCAATTATTGACATACACATTCAGTTTCACACACACAGCTCTTATAACCTCAGAAGAAGCCTGGGGTCCCCATTCCTTAGCTCCTATCACCCACTGTCTGGTGGCTCCTGTGGAGCCCTGTGGAGTGATTGAGCTTCACCCAGTAGCTTTGCCATCAGTGGTGCCTGTGATCCAGAACTAATCCAGAACAATCATTCATTACACTAACTCACTAAGGGGTTTTTTTGGCTGAATGCAATCAAATCCTCACAGCTAAGCAGCAAAAGCTTGTCTAAAGCATTTCTTGAAGAGAAACGGTTGTATGGCAGCTAACGTCCCAAAGACATCCTTTATTTTAGCAGAAACACTTGATGAACTTTTGAGCATATTATAATCATGACAAGATATTTATCCAGCCAAGGTCCACAATACGCTACTCCTCCGACTAGTCTTACTCATTCTCAATAAATTCCAAACTTATACAAATATATATATATATATATATATATATATAACTACACCTAATGCATCACAGAGGGATCAGTAATGAAGCTTGTTTACCTATTTGGAGTATGGTATAATGTAGAATTTAAACACACATACTTTATTAAAACACAGGGTCTCATTAGAAGACAAATAAAATCTCACTGAAAACTTATTCTCAGCTTGTGATTGGCACAGTATTGGCTTCATTGTGGGAAGCTCATTTATTCCTTTAAGCATCAGCTCTCACTGGCTAAGAGTCCAAGACAGAATAACCACCATTACTCATCATGATGGTTTGTTGACCAGTTGGTAGTTTTCTTCTCTAAATGTTTTGAGCTTCTTTATGCACTGCTTTAGTTCAAAAAGATGTTCTGAAGGGCTTTTCCGTGTCTTGTTCAAAGCACATTCTTGCCTTCGTCCTCTCAGCTTGAAGCCTGTGACAGGACGAGAGCTAGCTGATGAGTTGAACAGGACAACTTCATTACTGCGCAAAAAAGGATCGCATTATTAAGGAACAGTTCTCCAGGCTTCCTCAAGGACGAAGTTTTTGTCCCAACCTGACCAGTATCAGAGGATTGTTATTTTGTTGCTGTTGGTTAAACCACATAGTGACCTAAATATATATCATTCAGGCAGAAGAAAGTTATCTACCTTAAATGAAAAAACATGTGCAGATGATTCCAGGTGATCAGGCTGGTGATTAGTATATTGTTGATGCTGAATACTGAGTGACTGGAAACCCTTTATCTAGACAGCTTGTATCTTTAGGCACTTTAACCTATTAAACAGTTAAACACTTGTCCCCATTTCCTAAAACTGATGTACTCAATATGCCAAAGAGAATCTAAAGACTTCTTTAGCACATCTTAATTTTTATCAAATAATAAATTAGTCTTAGTAAACCATATGAATATGAATATGAATAAGGAATCCACATGGACATAGTTTACATTCACAAATCACCATCATTCTTTGCAACCAGCAAGGTTTACCTTACAAGACTACAACGACCAATGAAGACAAAGAAAAATAATCATAGGTCTGCAACAATGGGATGAGACTGTGTGTAATAATAACAACAACAACAACAATAAAGAATCAAATAAATAAAAAAACATACATATAAATAAAAAATACGACAAAATAAAGTAAAATAAATAAGAATGTGATCAAAACAGCATTTTTGCACTCACCATGGTCTATCTTACAAGACGATAACAACCAATGGAAACACAGAAATATAACCACAGGACAATAAAGGTATGAGAATGGGAGTATAATAATTCGATAATTATGTAATAACAACAATAACAATAATAACAGCAGCAATAACAACAATAATAATACTGACATTAATATAATTGCTATTTTATTATGACCATATGACACTGGATCATTATTTCTATAATATATCAGATTTTGATGTAGTGTTTTTTTGGCCTCTCCTGCACTTTTCTCACCCTCCACGCGCAGGCGCTCTCGGACTGCGGGTCCAAGCAGACCTTATAAATAAGAATTACTCACATTCTCAATGTTCAGTTATCCAGAAAAGCAGTTCTTTTTCTTACTGAAATAGCAAAGACGACACACTTTCTAATATATTCATAATCGAGGCACATTTTTTCTTATTTTAATAAAGAGAAATGATCTTTTTCCTTTATCCTACAAAGACAGAAAGTCCCTAAAAGCAATAAAATCGCTGCCGACTTCTACTTTACAGACTCGAAACAGATGAAATAAGTGAAAAAGCTCAGGCTGGGATGAAGTGCGTGTGTACTGAGTCAGTAATCCTGTGAGAAGATGGAGAAAGGTGGTTCGGGCCTTTTAAGCTCCGCAGCAGTGCCGCTCGGCTCAGTCGGCGGAGAGTGGAAGCGGAGCGGGGGCTGCTGGCTAAGCTTAGCCCCGCCGTGAAGCTCGCGTTCGGTATGGCAGTCGCTCGTTATCCTCGCGGTTAAAAAGCGAGCAGCCGTGTCCGCCACGAGCCTGGAGTGATGGTGCTCGTGTGGTTGCTTAAACCGACAACGTTTGTGGATGAAAAAGTTTTCTCCGGGACAGAAACACGGCTGTGGAGGCGAGTCTTGATGGCATCGACGTTAAAAAAGTAGCTAGCTCGCTAGCAACGGCTAACAACACTTGTTCAGACGAGGAGTTCTGGGGCTGAACTGGGTCACGGGAAAGCGAAGCTGTGCGCCAGAACTCGGGCTGGACTGGCACAGAAGTTAAAGGGCAGAAAAGCTGGATGGATATTCTTTGTTTTCTACTTGAAGGAGATTCAACTTGACCGAGGTGAGTAACTTAACGCTGCGCTTTGCTAATCTTCTCTCCAGCGCTCAAAACTAGCAGCCTCGCGTTGCGTCTTACGAGTTGAAAACAAACGAACCAACCGAAAAATAAAACCGTGTTATCTGTGTTTTTCATTCTCCAACAGCATATTTGAACTCTTAGCCGGACTGGTTAACGTTTACAAACTTGGGGGAGGTGTTATTTAGTAGTAGCTACGCTAACTGCTAGTTAGCATCTGAGGGTAGCTGTCTGTTATTAAAGATGTTGATGAGAATATGATGGTTAGCCAAATTAAAGGACGCGGGTTTAACTTTCAAGGCTGTTTCCCAGCAGAACATCAGAGCTTTACTGCAGATTTGTGGCCGTAACTGTAGCTCACATGGTGTTAACCAGACTTAAATCGCACTCGGTTTAGTCTAGTCAACACAAACGCAGGCTGCAGCAGATTAAAGTTAAAACTCCGGATTAATGACCAGAACCGTGAACGGTGTGTGCCTAAGAGACATTTCAGAGTACCAGTGCAGTGGGACTGGTTCAAGGGAAAGCTTTGTTAAGAAATGACTGTTCACTCCCGAGGGAGTCCTGTTAGGTGGTCTAATTTAATGGGAACATTTTTTGGTCCAGATTAAGCAGCTCTCTCAGCCTCCCCTCAGACTCCGGGGATCATTTACCTCCATGGTGTTCTCCCCCAGGACAGGTCTTCCTCGCTCCGAGGAGCTTTAACTACCTTTTTTTTTTTTTTTTTTAAAGTAGTTTGAAAAGGAAATGCATATATGTATACAGATTTAAGCTTTCCTCACTGGTGGCCTAGTGGTGAAGGTGTTGGCCCCCGAAAAGCCCCCGGAAGATAGTGGGTTTGAGGTACCCTTGAGCAAGGTACCGTCCCCAGCATTGCTCTCCGGGCGCTTTCAATAGCTTCCCCCGCATGTGTGTTTGTGTGCATGGGTAAAATGCAGAGGTGTAATTTCGTTGTGTCTCACTGTGCTGTGTTTCACAATGACGAGAATAGTCACTTTCTTTCTCATTCCTTTCCTTAAATGATTTTTTTTTTTTTCTTTTTCCTCATCGGGCCAGCACTCCTCCAGAGAGAGTGTGGCCAGTCTAAAGCCTCTTACCTCTAAAGGTGACATTGTAGTGTGTGTCTGGAGGAAACCTGGGCACCACATTATTAATACCATCCGTACAGTCAAACAGGGTTGTGGCAGCGTCATGCTGCGAGGATGTACTTTTGCTTTGTGATGGGGGGATTCAATTTAAGATGGACTGAAGCAAATAGTGGAAAACTTGTTTAGATTGCACTGCCGGTGGCAATATGGTTAACTTTTGCTTTTTCTTTATTATTCTTTTTTTTTTTTTTTAATAATCAAGTTTTTGTTTTCTCCAGAGTGTCTGAACTAAATTATAGAATATTGGAAAAAATACTTCAAGCAGTTCTTGATTTTTTGATTTAAAGAATTCAGAGAACGGCAGACACTTCTTTTTCCAGGAAGTGTGTTGCAGATGCGAAAACTGCCTTGGAATATGACAAAACGAGTGAAGTTTAACACTTCTGTGAGAGGTTTTTTCTGTATTATTTGTCAAAGCATTGATAAATAAATAAAAAACACAACTGTGTCATTGTCGGGTGACCTGATTGTAGCGGATTTTCCAGAATGCTGTGTTTAGCTATACACAAAAAACAAGGCAGCTGATCTGATCCTCACAAAGGCAACTCCTAGTTTTTGTTTGTGTTTTGATCTTGAAAAGCACTTCCAGTGCGTAGACTACTTGTACTGAGCATTGCATGCTCAAAGATTGCAAGATCTTTGGAAACCTGCATCGATCTGGGATCCCGCACAGAGGATTGGCTTTTAAAATAAGATTGATTTTGGTCTTTATTTGTTTATTGGGCCTCATTAATTAAAGTAATACAAGCTACATTTCATTTTTGTTCATTTTAGAATATTTTGATGTAAAAAAAAAAAAATTTGATTTAATCCCAGCCAGCACCAGCAGATTTGGATCTACTTGCTTACTATAAAGATGACATTTAAAGCATGCCAATATAAAGCCGTGCTGGGGATATGGAGCTCTGCTTGCGCTTTGACAAATCAATTCTCTGAGAGAATGTACTAAATAAGGTGTGGATCAGGAACACCTCGCTCAGGCTTCGTTCCTTAGTGCTTGTCATTGTGCTTTTCACTGCCAAATGCAATCTGTGGTCAGGTTTATCCACGGCAAGTTGGCTGTTGCAATGTTTGCCTCGATGCGTATTAAAATACAGGCCATCTTCTCCCTTACTTGGTGCTGGGGAAGTGACTGTGCTTGCATTGCTAAATGATGGGTAGCTAGAGATCTCATCTTCTGTATATTTTTCCACAAGGACCTGTATTGGGAAGACCCCTTCCTTATTATTTGGATAGGAACATTTTGTTTTTCAAACTAGTTACATTTGGTTTCTGACCAGAGCAGCCTCTGTTGTTTCCATCTTAAAAGAAAATGTACTTAAAAGTGATGCACCATACGTGCACCATAAACTTATTTGTAATGCCAGATATTTGCATGAAAATATATCAGCGTTTAGCAGATGTTTCACACTGGTGATGTATATTGCACTCTGGAGGAGCAGAAGGTTTAGGTGGTGCAGGAATACTATGCTAAAAAGCTTGAATAACTTATTTTTCCACATTTGTTTAACGATAGAAAATGTTGTCCCCCCCCCCCAAATCCAGTTAGGTACAGTTCCAGTTTCTGCTTTTACATTTACAGCATTTAGCTTTTGATGACTGATGCATCAGCAAATAAGGACTCAGTGCTTTAGGAATCAGGATTTTGGGATATTAGCCTTTGTCTGCCTGTGCCATCTCCAGTTTGTGTGTTAGTCTAGCCCAGTACTACACCCCTAAGTTTCTAGAGCATGATGCTATATTAAGCATTACAGTTGACACTATGAGCTCATTTTTTAAAAGATGACTATTCCTTCTAAAAGGAAATTTGTTGTTGCATCTCTGTTGCTATAAGCATGTTTGGCTCATAGTGTAGTGATGGAGGGGGGTCTCAGTTTACAGAGGCTTCAGAAAGAGTGTCAACACACAGGTATGACAAGGTTTCTTATAACGTTCTTTTAATTGCTTTTTAAAATGAATAAATAAAGTTAAATGCACTGCATGTTTAAATATGTGTTGCTTTGCTCCTGATTACTATAACATATCCTATATCTGGTTGTTTTTACCTTACAAGCATTTTTAAAAGATGTTGTGGTCAAAAAATATATAATTAAAATCTAAAATATAGTTGTTCCAATCTTGAAGTAGTCAAATGCACATTTTGTAATATAAATGTTCTGCAGCTTGGCTTCTCACAGTGATGTCTTGGGAGCTTCATCCTCAGCTTTCAAAATAGATCCTGACCCTCTGTCAGGATATTTTTATCTTGAGACATGTTTATCGGGTATGACACCCAGCCTTGGAGAGCAAAGTACCTGCTTGCAATTTACAAATGCAAAGTGTTTAACTTGAAAGTGTTTGATTTTAATTGTTGCTGGTGAGTAAACATTCTCAACATGTTTCGTTTTTATTAATTTTTTTCTAAGTTTAGATATCTAGAACGCTCTGAGCCATACCTGGATTTTAGTTGTTTGCTTATTTATTTATTCAAGCGCTGGGATTGCCTATGTATTCATGCTTTCCCTCTTGCCATACTGGAATTAAATGTAAAAAAAATGTAAATCTGGTCAAATAATTAATTAGTCTTGTCTGTAAATTTGCACTGTAATTGAGTAAACGATCTTATTTATTTATTTATTTTTGGTTGTCTTGACAGTTTGACCAATGTGTCAACCAAAGCACTCAGAAGTAGCTTAGTGCAGCAATAGCCATTTAGGTCTACATACTCCCCTCCACAAGTTCTCAGTCTTGAAGGTTTTTTTTTTCCCCCATTTCCAAAAAAACACTTCGCATGACCTCTGCTTGCCAGAAAGAAGAAAAAAATTGACTGGCAGATGGGAGAGAAAATGGGGCATATTTTCATGCCTTTTTCCTTCACCCCTCTGTTGTCCTTGGCAACAACATCTTGTGACCCTCAAATTGCTATTTTACCTCAATCACACTTTTTGACTTTTACATTTCCTCTTTCTCGCCTGGAGTAAAGCTAGTATGTAAATTTTATTTATTTTTTTTTGCTTTACTGAATTTATTGGCTTTATATTTTTGTAGTTTTCTTGTCCCAAATGCAGTCGGATTGTCAAATGTCTACTGTACCTTTCTGAAAAGACTATTATTCTAATGATGCTGGAATGTTGCTGTGAGGATCTGATTGCATTTAGCCACAAGAGTGTCCCAAAAGTACCAAATGGCATTCATCACATTTCCACTGCTTCACAAAACAGTACTTAAAGGGTTCTGTTACCTCCAGTTTCATATTGGGCATATAGATCTGATCTTATGTACTTCTGCACTTAATGTTTTTCAAGGTTATGTACAGTTACTTCTAATTTATAATAATCTAACATATCGTGTATAACACTAACACATTATATTTCTTGCAAAATTATTTAGTTATTTAGATTTTGTATAATAGCAGCCCATATTTTTGGAACAGTAGACAGTAAACCTTTTTTAGTCAGAGCAGGCCTGCATAGACTGAAAAGCCTAGTTATTTTTGAGGCCAAAGGGAAGTGGTATAGGGCTCTGTTTTTGCTGACATTTGGTCATTGCAAGATTAGATTAATACAAGGAGCAAGTGTTTTCGCTCATCCTAGCAGAATTGTCTTAAGTTAAGGTGATGTTTTTTGAAGCCATATCAGTGACAAATTGAAAAAGTAACAAATGAAACAAATATTACTGTTTCTATTAAACTATCCAGTTCATGGTGTCTGCAAGAATAGAATTCTGAAAATGATCATTTTGACTGACTGACCTGTTCATTGTGTTGGCAGGAGGTACTCGGCTACCCCTTTTAAGGTTTTTTGATAATGCTTTAGATGTCTTTCTATGTGAGGCTTCTGTGAGACACAGAGTGCCTGCTAGATGCTCTTGGAGAGACACTTCTGTCAAAACATTTTAGATTCAAAGATCGAAATGTCTGCAGACTTCTGTGCTCAGCTAGGATATGAAAATTACTTTGACATTTTCGTCACTGTTCACATAAGAGAGTCTGCTTGGACAGTTCATGGAAATCATGATTTGGTGCACTTTCAGTGCTTCTTTAATCACATCAGTTTCATACGAACTTCCATTTCCAAAAGAGCTGCTATTTTCATTTTCTTGTCCTTTAATAAACATCATACTGATGAGAATAGAAGTCAAATGTCTGTAAATGATCTCATGGATATGTTAAGGGAAATAACCGAGTTCGTCAGATAATAGCTGAAGCTTACTGTTTCAAAGCTTAAAAGTCAAACAAAAACCCCACTTCTTCAGTCTTCCATTCAGTGCCTCATTTCAAAACACATGGATTTGTGCTGCATAAAATGTAAAGCATAAATGCTACGTTTATTGGGTTGTAACATACTTGTTGTACTTAGTTCCTCTGAGCCAGTTTTGTTAGCTTTAGATAGACAACTACCGTATTTACTCGTGTATAAGTCGCACCCTTGAGTTGGCATTGAAATTTTGACCAAATATTTTTGAATGATATCGTGACATTAGATTTTGGATTATGTGTTGGCAAAAATGCTAATATGTGTAGATATGCGTATCACATAACTCAGAAAAACTGGGATTTACGGTAAAATGTATTGAGTTGCTGCGTACGCAGCCACCGGTTTAGGTATTCAAAATGGCAGCATGTGAATTTCCTAGATTGAAGTTTGTGAAATGAAAGTGATTTTTTTGTGGATTATGTTGAATGACACTTTCAGATTTTATTGGTCAAAGTAGTACTATGTATTTTACTTGATAGGAAAGCAAGTAAAACACTGGGGATCACCACCATCATTGGTTTCCTGAGCAAGACCCTTAACCCCAAGTTGCTTCAGGGGGACTGTCCATGTAGTTAAGAAATATAAGTCGCTCTGGATAAGAGCGTCAGCTAAATGCTGTAAATGTAAAGCACCAAAAACATGTATTCAGTAATAATTTAGAGGATAATTGCCTGGAAATGTGAACATTCACTGGTTTCTATTCGGAGGTGTCGATCACTGACGGAATTCCCTGTGTATGGTTCGCACCCCAGTTTTTATAGTCGACTTATACACGAGAAAATATGGTAGCTCTAACAGATTTTTTATTTTTTTTTACCCACTGCAGCACATTGGTAACTGTACAGTTTTTATATAATTTTTTTATGCAAAATAACCTGTCTAACAAACAGAGTAAGGAAAGCATAATACTTTATCTGTTTTAACAGTTTTTAAGGTTTCTACCACACTGATGTTCATGCTTTGCTTTACTCGAAATGGGCCCGTCGCCCCCCCCCCCCCCCCTTTCTTTTAGAGTATATTTCATTATAGTTGGTGCCGTAATTGGCAATTTGTGTTTTTATTTTTCTCTTGTTCTTTGAGGAATAACCAGTGTGGTGATCATAAGTGGTGTGGATTTTTATAGTCAGTCATATTTTTCATCTACACCTTTTATGAACACCACACTTGTTATTCCTTCAAAGAAAAAGAGACAAATAAAGAACACAAATGTTAACCAGTGCTCATCATAAATAAGAATTATGTTTAAAAAAAGTAAATCAAAAAATTACCTTGTCTACTTTTGTTTGTAAATATATAATCTACCAACACTGAAAAATGTAGCACTTTGATAGCTGCAGCCTTTCAGCCAATGTAAAATGATACATTTGTGGTAAAAGAATGTGGTCTTTTTTTATTTATTTGAGAACAAACTATTCTTTTAAACCAATTATTTTCCATTTGAATCTATTGTAAATTCAAAGGATCATTTGAATCAAGCTTTTCTGTGGTAAACCATTGCGTTTGTGATCTAATAAAGAACTACATGCTTTTGCACTGCTGGACCTTCCACGTATGTGTTCCACCAGTTTAAATTATAAATCTATGATTTTTTTTTTTTAACAATTTGTGACAAGGAGCCTCAGACTAACTGCATTTACATTTATTATTGATCATTCAGACTTAACAGTGGTGATGAATGTGATCTAATGATGCCTCAGAGCCATTAGCTTTGCTTGCTGCTATATGAACTAAAAGAAATCATCTTTAATTATAAATAGTGTAGGAGACAGGTCAATAAAGATGCCGTAAAAGATAAAAAACTGAGCACAGTTTGGCAGCTATAACACTTTGATGTGTTCAGGGATTTCTGCCAGGTGTCCTTGAGCACTGACAAACATACTGAAGGTACTGTCAGCAATTTGTCCAGGTTGTGTCTCTTTACTGAGTTAAGACCCGATTACTTGCAGCTGATGAGACAAGGCAAAGGACATTTCAAGTGAAGACAGCAGTTTTAATGCTTTACCCTCAAAAATGAACAGTGTTTAATCTTTTGTTTCTTGTTGTTGTTAATGTTAACGTGAAATGTAAAATGTTAAGTTGCACTAGGCAGGTGCTTTAATCATTGTCGATGAAGCTAATTAAAGTGTTGTTTTTTTTTTTACCCTAATGGGAATGTACTGAGACACTTTAGTGTTTACAGGTAGTGATTGACCTGTTACCCTTGTATATTTGTTAGTTAGTAGAACAATTTTTGGGAGCTTTTAGAGAAGGAAAACTGTCATTGGAACATGTGCTGATATGTCAGACAAGGAGATAATATACATGACATTGATAGAAGTGAGCTTCTTAAACTGAAGATGCTCTACATCTCGTGGCATTGAATACACAACCCAGAGTTCCCACATTAGACATTTGAAAGAAGTCTGTTTGATGCTGTTGAGAGCATTCTTCTTTTTTTGCAGTGGAAAACACAAGAAGTCTGTTTGTCTATAAAAGCCATTTCTTGTCATTTTTTTTCCACTTGTGATAACCTGTACATATTCATAGAAAATTAAAAAGATATTTTGTTTAAATTGTGGATTCTACGTTTTAAACATTAATGACACTATTGTAACACTAGCAGTAATTGCTAAAATGGGTGAAGTAGGTGGTCTTTTAGAACAGAAAACATTGCTTACAAAGTCAAATGTAAAAATAGATTTTTCATTTTGTCAAACCACTTACATTTACAGCAGTGTTTTCTGTTAAATTTTATCGTCATCATCCACTGGTCCAGTCTGTTCTTGTACTATAGAGATCATTTATTGGACTTTGGGCAGTAAGTGCAGTAATATATTTACTATTAAGGAACCTGTTAATTTTTTATTTTTTTGGCTCCCACCCCCTTTTTATTCTGTCTTTCATCAGTGGCATTTTGTAGAATGTTGCAGTTCTGTGGCAGGCTTATGTGAACACTCTCCCATGTATCAGTAAGGTCTCAGAACTTGCATGAGAATGACAATAGGATATTCTGTTTATGATGATATCAGGGAATCCTATGGGGGAACCACCCTTCTTTCCCTTTGCCTCAGGCATGTCCTCTTATCTCTTAAACTCAGATGATACAGTTAAGAAGATTCAATCCCTTCTTTCACACGGGCGGGGAATCCCATCCGTTCTTTCCTATTCTTTTACATTTTTTATTTCCCCCAACCCCCCCCAAACCTTTTAACCAACATTTAACCACTAGAACTCTAACAAGTGCTACAGTGCTTGATTCCTGTCTGTTGATGAATAAAGTTAAAAGATGATGGTTGGGAGTCAGGGTGAATACATAGTAATTTTTAAAAATACATTGTCATAACCTGTCCTTCTGGTTATCTACTAATTTACACATATGACAATCTGTGTATGTGGAGGTTGTGATTTATTCAAGCTAAAAGCCATCTCTGGGGAGTTTTTTTTTTTCAACCAACAAATTTTGTTTTTTTCCTGCTCTGCAATAAATAAAATATGCTTATCACCTCTGTTGCCTATTAAATTCTTTTGAATGAGACCAGACTTCCTAGAAAATGTTGCCTTCTCCTGGGCTGACCTTTAAGATGTAATTAGATGGTTTATGGAATTGTGTTTGCTGAATCTCACATTTTCAAGAGAGGTTGTGTGAAGGGCGCGGCTGTCTAAGGAGGCTAGGTGTCTGCTGACGAAAATGTCAGGCCTCATCATCAGCAGTAGAAACAAGACAGCAGGGAGGCATAACACACTTCTTCATGACTTCCTCATTCATCCTCACAGTCACAGGAGTCACTGGCTTGGAGCCAAATTATTTATTTATTTTGTTTGTTTGCCCCCCCCCCCCTTCCTGTTACCTCTGTTGGTCAATAGTAAATCTGTGGGAATGAGGTCAGCTGTTAGTTCATTTTTGTTTGATTTGATATTTTAAATATATGGGACATGTGGATGTCCCATGTATGGCCTTTATAATTGTCCTTGTTCTTGAATATCTCTGTTTGTAATTTTTGCCCAGACTGGACATCAACTCAAGGCTCATGCTTAAAATGTCCTGTGACACTGCAGACACATACGTACGAAAGACTCAAGGCTCTCGTTCGTTTTTTGCTGGCTATGATATGTGCTCCAGGGGAGAGCATGGCTGGGTGGATCAGACGACCTGCAGCTGGCCTGGTGTGGCTTGGCACCGTCCACGCTCATTAGTCTCACATAAGCCAGCCTGCCATCACTGACAGGAAGCTGCTACAGGGTGCCAACACCCCTCCGCCCTCCATTCAACCCATCCTCCTACCCCCCCTTGCTCCTAACTCATAGAGAACTGAAGAGGGACTACAACAGTGGGTCCTTTATGCCAGCAAATTTTTGTTCAATAGACATTACTTGTGCTCACTGGTCTGGTAAAGTGTTGTCCCCAAACACATTTAACTTTCGATCTCAGTCTCTGTAATCTCATGCGACCATGGATGCTTTTATTGTTCTGGATACATTTTTCATATTGGCAGCACGATGACCAGCATATGTAATTCAGTATGCCAGTGAACACGCAAGTTGTCAGGTAAAAAAGATTTACTATTTTCTCAGTCTGTTCGATTTTTCAGGAGGAACTTACTGTTCTGTATTTATAATAATGATCTGATTCTGTGCCCGTTTCTGCATTGCCTGCACTGTTCCTTAGCCAAGGGTTGGCCTTGTGCTGTGTCAGTTCTGAGCTCAGAAACCCTGCGTAGCTGGAGCATGACATGCGTGAAAGTATAACATGCCCCCGCCCCCGCCCCCGCCCCCATATGATAAGGTAAAATTGTTTTTGTCCTTGTTTAATGGTAGTGTTCAATTTAAAACTGTGAACAGCTTATAAATCTGGGTGGAAAAAAAAGGAATATTGTTGTAGGATTCAGGTGAGGTCTAAAGGATAAAAGTAAACTATCCAGAGGCTAACATAAACAAGTTAACTTGTTGGTTGAAAGGCTGTTATTTAGATTACATTACCTTTTTTCTTGTACCTCATTAGTCATATTCTCATTTTTAACCTATGACTAATAGTGATATTACTGAAGGTTATCTTGAAGTTGTCTTGAATTCAAGTATTAATATATCCTTTTCAGGTCTTGCAGGCAAGTTTAATGATGTTTGGCACCAAGGGTTTATTATTATTATTATTTTTTTCTTTACTGCAAAAGCTCTGAAAATCTGTTGATCTTTTGATCACTTATTATCACAACCATTATGATGGGGGGGGGGGCAATTTGATCTACCATTTAGTTCATTTTTGCACTATGTGCCAAATCGTGAGTTCTGAAACAATGTTTTTATTTGTGAGAGGAGTCCAGGGAAAGTCACTGAGATGGCCATTCTAGGTTAACATCTGTTTACAAAGCTAGATTAAATATGGTCAGAGAAATGCAAAATCCACTGAAGCATTCTACCACCTTTTTTGAGCTGAGCCTTCGTAAAATTGCTTCTCTCCCAACGTTCAAAAGTCAACTGAAGAAAAAGTCTCACTGCTATTCTTCCTCTATTATCAACTGATTAGGTCTCGTTATCCCCCACCCCCACCAAATGTCACACGTCCTTTAATTAAACATATTTTGGTCATGACCAACTGATTCTGAACTAATTGTAATGTCCTTCATAGTCTGTTTAAGAAAATGTTTTGGATACATTGGTTAAGTCATTGAATTATTTACAGAGATGGACTGATGTTTTAATTTTTATTTCAAGCTGTTTTATGCCTGAGAGCAGTTCATTTCAGTTACTTAAAGCTGGGACAAAGATCAGTTGGGAGAACAAGACTAACGTATTCCACTCTTCCATTCTTGAGTGGCACAAATAGCCAGAGATTTTAATCCTATCACCATGATCCCATAGCTGTCCATTACTGGGAATCCAGTGGAATGCTTATTTAGCCTTGCTTTGTGCATTGAAGCTGACCAGCCTTAAGCATCTGCTTTGTTGTGTATTTAATCAAGCCGTTAACATTTAATTCAGTTAAACAGTTAATTCCTGCAAGGTGCTTGCTTGCCCTCTGAAATGGATCAAATCTGGTTGCAGTTCACATGCATTCACACTCACCAAAATAAATACGTCTTCAGCAAAAGCTTAACTTTCTTTGGGTGACTCATTTTCATTTTAAGATTTGTTTTTAGTTATTGACTACCAGCATAATTGTTCTTTAATGAGTTTGTCATAGACTATAGTGTAGACTTTCAGAAATGTACAGGGTGAGGTTGGATTAATATGGAAAAATAACAGTTTCAGTTTGAAAGTATGTGTTCTGGCAAAGAGGGAAAAAAGTCATTGAGAGAGGCACCCTATTGATGTTGAGAATACATAAAAATTGCCCCAGTCCGTTACTTATATAACTTCTGTGTCTGCTTCAACGCATGCTCTGGATCCCTGGAGCACTCCAGACAGCTATTAATTTATTCCTTCTCCACTCCTGTCACTCATCTTGAGAGACATTTGTTTTATCAGACAGTGTAATTAGCATTTCTTTCCACTGCTGGGTGTTGTCAATATAATGAGCTTTGTGTACCGCCCCCCCCCCCCCCCAAGAAAAAAGGGCCATTGACTGAGTTCATCCCTTCTATATCAGGGTTACGGTTGTTTTTGTTTGTCATCCTGTTTGGACAGTCTTAATTTATACTGCATATCTTGTTTGGGTGGTTAGTTTGATTCACTTCTCAGATAGTCTGTATGCCAAATCCTTGGGCATGAAATGGGACACTACAGGCCTATCACTAAGATCTTACTAATGATCTTACACAAAAGGTTGTCCTCTTGAGCCTAACCCTGCTCTGTTCTTGGACACAAATTGGCAAAAGTCAGACATTTTATATGCCGTGAAGATTGTCCTGCAAAGTCTAATTCTGATTATACATCATAAAAATACATTTAATAGTGATCACCAACCCTTCTCCTCTCTACATCCCTGTAAAGTTTAGTTTCCACCTGCATTTCATCGAGGTAAATCAGGTGTGTCTGAGCTCTACTCTAGACCAAACAGGAAAATACAAAATAGTGATCCTCAAGAACTAGGTGTAAATACACATATACTCTGGTCTTTTATATTTGATGCATTAGAATTTGCTGTTTGTTTTTGTTTGTTTGCTTGTTTGTTTGTTTATGTATTTATGCTAACAAACATTGAGCTTGGCAAGCACCCTTAGCAGCAAATGGTGAAGATGCTTCCCTGCAGGTGTAATGAATAGTTGTGATTGTTTAGCTTAAGTAAGAAGAACATTTTGCTTGTGTGTTTAGATTTTTGTTTTGTTTTTAAAAAAATTTTTTTTTGCTCTGTTAAGATGGTAAGCCACCTGACACACAATCCAATCTTGACAACTTATGTAAACATTAAAAAATATATTCCATTAAATGTTATGATGCAAAACTAGACAAAAGTACCCTTTAAAACAACTGATGCCTGTAGGAATAAGCCTTTAAAAATGTTTATATAGCTTTGTCATGAAAAATGTATGTAGATGTGCTATCAGAACTATTCAAATTGGTCTGATAGATTAGCTGCAACATAGATACTTCATAGACAGTAATTATTTTGCAATGAGTTTTCATCAATGAAACTAGGTGTGTAAAGTGCCATTATCTTCACTGTATGAATTTGGTTATGGTTTTGTTCCTTTCAGTTTACTCGCCCACAGTGCAGACATACAGCAGTTTTCTTTTGTTTTTATTTAACATTCAGGATCAAAGTAAAGACTTTTAAAATGACAGCTTTGATGTTGAAAACATTCCAGACACAGCATGAAAGGGAAACTGTAATCAGTCAAAACATAGGCTTACATATGTGCATTGTTTTGACTGGGAGTGAAATTGGACCCCACATGTTTTTTTTTTTTCCTTTTTGGTGGTGGGGGGTGGGGGGTGGTGATGACACAAGAATTGGAGTAACCTGAGATTTTGGGTTCTTCTGGGCTTTTCACAAACAATGCAGTTCAGTGTTTGCTGAGCCCAGGGAGGCGTGTCTGGCATAGTCTAAATATCATGGCAGACTGGATATGCATTTCAGCTTTTCCCTTTGACTTAAAGTAATGGCATCATTTATTCAAAAGACATCTTCATTTGTTTATGTCTACAGACTCAAAACGGGTTTTGTTTTTCTATCCTGCTAACATTGTGCGTGGGGGAGGTTAAGCATTTACATGTCCCTGGACTGCTTAGCATATGCCCTCTGAGTATTTTATTTTATTTATTTATTTTTATTATTAAATTTTTTTTTTTTTTTTTTTTTGGCAGCACAAGATTAGACACTAAAATGAAGCATAGCCCAAATAGCTGCATAGAGAAATGGCACTTCACATGGGGACAGTGTCTTGTAATAGCAAACCCAATCCCCAAAGCAATTTCACTTTTAGCTGAGAAATGCAAAATACACTTTTTCATCAGCTGAGTTCAAAGAAATAATTCTAGTGCTTCTGAAAGCCAGTGTAATGTATTGTGCCTTTGGACTTCATTTTCAGTGTAGACATTATTGTTTCAAGCTTGAAGCTAATTGGACTAGTATGTAAAGAAGAGAACCTGGCCCTCAAGAAATGTGGAACTGTTGCTAAAGTCTGTAAAAATGAAAAAGATTGCTACTCATAGCCATTTCTATGACCTCTATAAAGTGTGCAAAATAATGAAATTCCCATAATTTGCATGTTGTTTTCAGAGTGACTATAAAGAATGCATTGAAAATGCATTTACTTTCTTTCTAGTCTCCATATAATGTAATTTGTCTATTATTTGGAATATTCCCTCTCCATCTCTATCTCCTTCTCTCTCTCCTCTCTGTTTAACACTTTCACTCTCTTTCTCTCAGGAATGGCTGATGGTACTCCAGTTTCAGCTGTTGTAAACCGTCCTGAGTGAGTGAAGCTGCGAGCGAGTCCATGCATTCTCACTGGAGCGGAATGATTTAGAAGGGTGGCACCAGCAGTGCATACCAATAGGAGGAGGAGAAGGAGGAAGGGGAAGAGGATGGGTGTTAATGCCTCCAGCTATCCTCACTCATGTTCCCCTCGTTTCGGGGGACATTCACAGAATCAGCAGACCCTCATAGGTAAACCATACTGCTTCTCTTTCTTGCTCTGTGTCAGTCTTGCACTTTGGGAGTATGGCACTGTAATGACTAACACGTTTGTTTTTTTAGCAGGTTTTCTGGCTGCTAGTGTGAGTAATGTAACTCCCATTTGAGTCTTTGTTGTGATGCAGTACAAAGTCAGTGAGAAAATACACAGAAAATTCAGGGAAATACCATGAGGTTTTAATTCTTTCTCAGGTCATTTTTGACCTTGGAGCAAATGCTTGGTTTTAGCTTGAAAAAAATAAGGTTAAGAGGAAACTTGGTTAAGATGCACTCTGCCATGAGTCTTCTTATTTTTTTTTTAAGCTGTGAAAGGCAGCAGACATTGAGAATGCCGGCAACTAACCATGTGTTAATAATAATAATAATAATAAATAAAGAAAGAAAAAGAATTATAATAAATTAAAAAATTGCATAAAGGGTGACAAGAAATGACAAGTTTAATATATTGTACATGAGCACTTTCAGCGGATATTAACAATATGCACTTTATTCAAAGCTAGTCCTGACGAATTAAAAAAGGTTTGGTTTCAACTTTTATTCTGCAAGTCAGTTTGTATAATTCTAAAATCATTAAAGTGTCTTTTACGTCTAACAGGTCTAGTTTCTCCAAGAAAATGTAAGCAATTTTTATTGGGTAACAAATGCGCTGGTGGTTACTTTGTCTTCCATCGAGGATATTAAAATGTCCTGAAAAAAGCATGTATTATTCTCTAATAATACTTAAAAAAAACTTTAAAATGCTTAGTTCTGCTAAACTAACTAAATGTAGAAGCCTGCAAATGTTAAATCATTGTTCCCAAGGACACACATCTTGGATCACAGTTGTCTGATGATGTCTGGCCAAGACACATTCTAGCAGCCCACATTCTGCCTAAGAAAAACAAGGTCCTCTCTCCCTTGTACTTTAGCCCAACAATGTCAAATTCACTTTTTACTTCAAATCATTTGAGACACTAAACAAAAAAGCTAGATAGGAAATCATATTGATAATAAACAACATGCACTTTGTTTTTGTTATTGCTGGCTCACTTTGGTTTAAATGACAGTAAATTACAATACTTGCAAGCGAAGGCTGCCTACTTTATCCATTGCTGTTGTGCAGACCTTTAAGAACTGACATGAATCTGAATTTTCCATAGTCTCCAGAGGTTGAATTTTATTTCAGATTCTCATGTTTTTATATTCTTAGCATCTGTAGACCAGTAAAGTAATGATGCTTTCAAAATTATAAGCCATGCATGACAGCTGGCCTTGGAGAAGAAGTGGAACTTTGGGCAGAGGCATTAGCTAAGTGTCGTTTGGGAGACATCATCAGTTTGTGTATGGAATGGGCTTGCTTGGAAGGACATTACCTGTTTCATAAGGGAAACTATGAGATCATTTAAAGACTTTGAAGTTGAAAGTGCTCATATTTTATTTGTGGTTTTGGATATGTTCTTTCCTCTACTGAATCTGAGTCCTCCACATCCAGTGCTGCTTCAAGGGAGCTCTGTTCTACATGATCAGCATCTATTTTTTTTTTTTTTTTTTCTTCTTTCTTTACAGATACGATTCGTATCGTTTGGTCAGTGTCACTTTAAAGACACTACTGCAGTCTGGTTTATCTTTGTATCTCCTACAACAGTTTGAAAGTAGTGATTATTCTGTAATTCTCTGTACACCTTGTTCCTGGTGACATTGCTGTGGAATGGTCATGGGTGTTTTTTGGTGAAGCAGCAAAAGGAGCTGTAAGAGACTATTGAATGCAAGCCATTAGCAGTGGTCTGTTAAAATGCGCCTAATGTATATTTACATTTTTGCATATATATTCTTTCACTTTTATTAGCATTGCCTGAAATGTATTCATACAGGTGGGCAGATGTGCAATTTGCAGCTGATCTAACAACCAGACTAAAAAATATTAAACCTAAAACCCAAAACTGAATGTACTGTATATTATGCTATATATTATAAGTCACTTCTTTAATTTTATCCACTGACCATAAGCAGACTTATAAAATCATTGTTGAGTATGATATTTTGTTATCACTCAGAATAATGTGTTCAGTTTCAGTGGTGTGTCAAACCTGAAGTCATGTTCAGGGTATCATGGGAGCTAAGAATAAGGTTTAGTTTTTCTGCTTCTGTCCTTGTTCGAGGTAAATTACCAAAGCCATTGAGCAAGCATTTTCCTAAAACTTTTGCCTGTGAATGACAAATAATTATTATTTGAAAAATAATCTTCCTGTTTTACCTTTCTTATATTACAGGGACATCATATGCACCATCACAGGGTTATGGTGGTGAGTCCAAACTCTACAGCCTAGAGCATGGTGTTGAGAAACCTCAGGATAAGAAAAAGAAGAGCTCAAGCCTAGCAACTCTTAAGAGGAGGTTCATCAAGCGTCGCAAGTCTAGCCGTTCAGCTGATCATGCACGACAGATGAGAGAGCTGCTCTCTGGCTGGGACGTGCGTGATGTTAATGCCCTGGTGGAGGAGTATGAAGGCACTGCAGCTCTGAAGGAGCTTAGTGTGCAGGCCGGCTTAGCCCGGCCTGAGGCAAGAACCCTACAGCAGGACCTGGCTGCCCTGTACCAGCACAAATACTGCACAGATGTGGACTTGATCTTCCAGGATGCATGCTTCCCAGCTCATCGTGCCGTCCTTGCAACTCGCTGCCCCTTCTTCAAGACACTTCTGTCCTCATCCCCAGGATACGGCGCAGAAGTCCTGCTGGATGTTGGTACAGTGGGTATGGATGCGGCCATGTTCTCCTCACTGCTGCATTACCTATATACTGGTGAGTTTGGCATGGAGGACACGCGGCTACAGAATGTAGACGTTCTGGTGCGGCTGAGCGAGGAATTTGGAACGCCCAATTCTTTGGAAGGAGATATGCGCACCCTTTGTGAACACATGTGCTACTACGACTCACTGCTCAGCTTCTCCTCGGAATCTGAGCTGGTGGAGCCTTTTGGAGCAAGTGGGCCTCCTCCAAACAGTAGTAGTGCAACCCTCACTTCTCCTGAAGAGGAGTTGAGGGCCCACAAAGCAGTGCTCTCGGCCCGCTCGCCCTTCTTTCGCAACCTACTGCAGCGCCGTATTCGAACTGGTGAGGAAATCACAGAGCGAACACTGCAAACACCCACTCGTATCATCCTAGACGAGTCAATCATCCCCAAGAAGTATGCGTGTGTCATCCTGCACTGCATGTACACCGACTTAGTGGACCTGTCCTTGGTGCTGCGTGGGAGCCCATCAGTGGGAAGTCTGGGGGAGGTACAGGCTTTAGTGGCAGGTCGAGGCAGCATGAGCCGAGCTGAAGAGGCTATGGAGCTCTACCACATCGCTCTGTTTCTGGAGTTTAGCATGCTGGCTCAGGGTGAGGTGTTGTTTTCCTTTTTTTAATTTTTATTTATTTATAGATTTTTATGTTCAATTTCAGCATTTAATTCTCTCTTTCAATATGTCATCCCTTTCCGGAGGAGATGGTCAAATGTAATTTAGCAACATGGCAGGACATAAACTAAAGTGTGTGTTATTTAGTTATTATAAGTTTAACAATATCTTCAACTACAAATATAATTTAGTCTGGTTTCCTTCTGCCTTTTTTCTCAAGTACTACCCTGATTCCCACCTTTTATTTCTGTATAGCTTTCTCTCTGTGGTCTGAAACCCACACATCAGGCTTTGTTTACTGCCTAATTAATTCACAAGCTGTCAGATGGGAAGGTTTGATGATCATGGAGCAGTTGCAGTGTATTTGCCTCATATTTTCATTAATGCTGTTGAGGTGTTCCCATATGTGCTCCAAAACACTAACCATTCATTTATTCACTTCCCATGCTTATTCATCTTTTCTGGATTAGAATTTCTCTATTTTGAAAGATGAAAGTACAATTACACCAGCCTCATAGAATCAGATATGTTAATAAAGTTATGCAGTTAGAATTTTTGGAACGACTACTAAAGAAGAAAGCAGGATTTATACAGGTCTGTTTCCAGCAAAACATCACATTGAAACCCTGAAGTCCTCTCATTGAAATGTCTCAGGTGTTGTGAAAGTGCACCTTGGAGGATTGATCAGCCTTCTCAAATTGCTTTTCAATCTCTTGGTTCATTTTTTTGCCTTCCACAACTATTGATTTTTTTTTTTCCTTGGTTAGGGATTGATTCAGTGTCCCAGATCAGTGATTTCACAAAATAGACTATTGACAGAGAAGTAATTCCTTTCAGTGGTAACTACAGAAGTTATATCCAGTGTGATATATTAAGCACATTCAGTTGCCAAATTAAATTCAATAGTTTATAGAATAAAAGAATAAAATACGCTTTAAAAATCTCTTGATCAACAAATTGTCAGTCATTAAGGCCCCCTTAAGAGTTACATTAAAGAGCTAAAAGTTCTGATGATTGTAATGGTCAACAAAATTTGAGAGATCTAAAAATGCAGATAGTACTGTGGACCAGTTGTCAGTCTTCATGACTGACAAAAAAAAAACTTTGGTAAAAATGTATTTTAACATCATTTTTGGGGAGAGTTTATTTCTATTTCCTGTAGAAAAGTATACCATCTCTTTCTTTTCTGAGAAGCTGAAACAGAAGAAAGTGTCCTCACTGTGCTTGGCATTCATGTAGCAGAATCCAAAGCATCAATGTTAGCCGATACCCATGACCTGTTGATCAGCTTTGATTTGTAATGGATAGTGATCAAATTCAGCCTTGTCAGTATAGTCCAGCAAGAGCTCCCGAGGTTTTCAAAAGAACATTTCTTCCCAAACTTGCTGCCATGTATTTTTATCTGTCAAGAGGTAACCTATCATTAAATTCTGCTTAATGCTAGGGTTGATACTGATTATTAGTGACCAAGGAGACCTGTAACTGATATGCACAGCCTTGCCAAAAAAAAAAAAATACTCTCTAATATTTTGTTGGACTGCTTTTAGCTTTGACTTTAGCATGCATTGCAGCATAGTTGCATTCATTTTTCACCAAAATCTTGAACTGATGATAGTCAGGCTGCTGCATAAAGTCTTCTCTAGAGCATCCCAGTGATTATCTGGGTTCTGTGGTGGAAAATCCATAAGTTTCCACGGTCTCCGCTCCCTGAAACAATCTTTGAGCCTAATGAATCTTAGCATTGTCGTCTCAGTATATGCCCATGCTATCAGGGAAGTAAATAAAAAATGGTCAGACAACCTGGTAATTCACTATAATCATGTAGTAATCTTTTTCTTTTTTCTTTCTTTTGTTTTTTTTCTTCTTTTTTTTTCAAAATTACTGGGTTTTAAAAAAGGTATTCACTAGATTGTGGGTTCGATTCCCTCACCAATAGGTTGCCCTGAGGTACCCTTGAGCAAGGTACCGTCCCCGTCACTGTTCCCCAGGCACTTTCAATAGCTGGCCCCTGCTGCATGTGTGTTTATGGGTGAAACACAGAGGTTGAATTTCGTTGTCTTGTGCTGTGCTGTTTTTCACAATGGGTAGTCACTTTCACTTTCAATTTGCTGCCGATTTCAAGTGTATATAATAAATATTCGCCAAGTGAACTGTGTCTCCTGCTCCAAACTTGGGTATTGGTATTGTGCATTACAATTTAGCGCTTGTGTGGCGTTGTCATCCTTTGGGAATATAAGCAGGTTTGGAGCTCAATGAAGTAATGACCATTTAACACCAAGTCTGCAGTCTTCTCATTGAGGAGATAAAATACCAGAGCAGTAATAAGCCATGTGCTGCCCAGTGCTGCGACAGTATCCTTCAAAACTTTACCATGTTCTATATCCACATCTGATCTAAGCTTGATAATGTTGACTGTTTTAATGGAAACTGAGGAAAATTGGGCAATCGTAGCATGTTCAATTATACATAAACTACCTAGAAGGAAAGGGTAGTAGGAAGGATAATTCGGAGAAGGCCAAATTATTTCTGTGAACTTCATTGCATTTTATTTAATTTATTTCATAGAATCATGCTTGTATTTAAACTACGTGAAAACACAAAAAGTGTCATTTATTGAAGTGCCCTACAAAAAAAATGTAAAAATCAGATACAGTTTTTCTGTTGTAACTAGGTAGATGCAAGGTTCTCAGTTGGTTATGCCTTTGAGAACAGGACTAACATTTCTCTTAACTCTCAATTGCGAACATTTCCTTATAGTTCATAAAATTGTATTCCTACTGCCAGCACACTGCTGTCACACTTTCATGCAGTTGCACCAGGTCCACTCTCTTGGGGACAATTTTTAAAAAAATTTTTATCCAATTTATTTAAAGAGAAATTTCTGTGTAATTTTGAACAGGTAGTATATTTTTTGAATAGAATAGTACTTCAGCGTTGGTCTAGTGGTTAGGGAGTTGGCCCGGAAGATTGTGGGATCACCTGAGGTGCCCTTGAGCAAGGTACTGTCCCTGTCACTGCTCCCCGGGTGCTTTCAATAGCTGCGCTCTGTTGCACGTGTGTGGTGAAACGCAGAGGTTGAATTTCGTTGTCTTGTGCTGCATTTCACAATGACGAATAGTCACTTTCACCACATCATTTTTCAAAAATTATAAATAGTTTTTTGCAGCTTTTAGCATATTGTTTTATGGATGCGATTTGCATTTTATTTATTTTGTGATGATAATGGCTGCTATCATTGCACAGTAATCCGAGCTTACATTTTATGATGAGCCACTTGAAGATTGTTGGCTTCAGATCAGTTTCAGGATCTTACTAGTTCCAGCTTGTTAGCTTAAGATCAGTTTCAGCTTCAAAACTTGGTAAGATTCAATTTGCACAGAGTTATGTTGAGTTTGAAGGCAGAACATGTTGCTGGGTTTTGAGTCTGTTCAGACAAAAGTTCTTGGTTTGCACATTTCAAGGTCATGCAAGTTTATTTGTATAGCCCATTATCAGGCACATGGATCATTCAATATGCCTTCTCTGAGTTGTGAGTGAAACCATAGTCTTTCATAAGTGTCTTTCTCTTCCATTCTGTCATTGTTGTGACGTCTCGCTCTCCTTTGCGAACAGACCGTAGGTGTCCCCTATTGCCCTCAGCTTGCCTTAAATCGTTCCTCTTGCTGTTTCTTTCTGTTTTATCCATTTGTCACTATACATCCTTCCTACATGCGCTCATCTAGTTTTCTCACTCCCTTTCTGTATTTTTCTTCATCCCTTATTTCTCCTAAATTTCTCACTCATCCTGGTTTCCTTCACAGATGGACTTAATTGTAGCTCAGCTGCTGTTTTAAAAAAAAAAAAAAAAAAAAAAATAAATAAATTCTGTGTAACTGATAAAAACAGAATTCTTGAATAAGATCAGTTCTTCCATGTTATATTTTTTTTATATCTGCAAACATTGCTTTAGTTACTTAATTATGCAAACTCTTTTTCATGCATATTAATGCAACTGCTTATTTCTTTTCTCTCAGCACACAGAAGAATGCAGTTATTTCTGTCTTGTCCTCAGTTCAGCTATGCCGTACATACTACGCAGAGGCTCATCTGCTGGCCATTTATATATTTGTTCGTCAAGCCGCTTTAGCTAGCTTCAACTTGGTGACAAATCTAAAAGATTCCTAGGGCACTGGCTCAACCCACTAATGAAAGCTGTGTCTCCTGACCTCAGAGGAAAATCTGCTGTATGACATCAGACTAATGATCACAATGTAGGAGAGCCCACTTTCCATGTTGCTTTCTGGGTTTTTTTCCCACAGTGATGATCACTCCTCAGAGGAATTGTTTTCCCTGAGCTTTTACTTTTTTGCGTTACATGCTTTGTAAAGTTGTCATGAATTTGATAAGGGTGGCCTAAGTTTAAGAATAAGTTTTAGGATTTTTTTCAGTGGGCTATATTGTGCTTTGCTATCATGATAGAAATGTTTAGTTCCCCTGTTTATGAACATAACATGGATGCTAAAAATAAGAGTGATTGGCGAAGCAAGTGAGTGCTAGGAGAATCCACTAAATGGCATTGCCATGCTGTTAGTATCTTTCCCAAAGTAGCCCTGGGATTTTTTTTTTTTTTCCACTTTCCTTCGAGACTGGATAAACAAACGCCGTTGCAGGTTTTGTTCATGTTTAGTGTGTGTGTGTGTGTGTGTGTGTGTGTTTGATTTTCTCTGGTCAGTATGTAAACTAGCTATAGGGCTGTGTACTGTTTCAAAAGGTTCTAACATATTGCTTTCCACTGCTGTGGGTAGCGTGTCTGTGCTGTTGCATGGTAAAAGTTAAAGCAGTTATGCTCTTCATCGTCCTATCGGCATAAGAAGGCAG
This sequence comes from Hepsetus odoe, assembly GCA_017165825.1. Lineage (NCBI taxonomy): Eukaryota > Metazoa > Chordata > Actinopteri > Characiformes > Hepsetidae > Hepsetus > Hepsetus odoe. The sequence goes on along the minus strand of CM029370.1, from coordinate 23,192,211 downwards.
GAGCCAGCCGTCCTCAGGTGCCCTAGCACCCCTCCACGGAAGTGACATTTTCATTAGTTCCCAGCTGTCAGAGCTCTGCTTAAACCTTTTTTTTTTTTTAGCAACAGCCATCTCCTGCTTGGAGTTCCTCTTTCAGACAGGAAGCCAGAAAGTCTTTTGTCAGATATATTTTTGCTGTTCCCTTTGGTGTTTATTTTATGTTTTCTATAAATGATGAATTGTGCTCAGGAGGCATTCCCCATAGAAGCACCTATAAGGCCACTTGTTGGTCCTTTCTTTTATAACTGACCTTGTCAGAAAAGTTAACTTTTTATTGTCTCCTAAGCTGATATATGATTTAAACAATATATTTACATGGTTTTATATTTATATATTTATTCATCCTTATATATTCATCTTTATTTATTCATCCTTATATATTCATCTTCATTTTTGTGTATTTCCCTACTTTTTTTTTTTTTTTTTTTTTTAAGTTTCTCTCTTTTGTTTCTATTAAATGTTTCTCACTTCTTTTTGCCTTTTCAGTAGCTGATTTCTCCATTTGAGCTGCATTTAAGGATTTAAATTTGTTACATTATTATTACTACTAGCACTTCTGTTGTGGTAGTAGTTCTGAAGGGTAAAATGTCTTAACAAGCCTATGTGCTGTTTCTTCAGGCTGTGAGGACATTGTGGTTGACAGCATCTCATTGGACTCTGTGGTGGCCATCTTGAAGTGGAGCTCGCAGCCTTATGGCTCAAAATGGGTTCACCGACAGGCCATGCACTTCCTGTGTGAAGAGTTCAGCCAGGTCATGACTTCAGATGTCCTATATGATCTGAGCAAAGAACACTTGCTTACCGCCATCCAGTCTGATTATCTGCAGGTGAGCACAAAACTACATATGAAAGATCAGCTATGTATGGTGCGTTGGAAAATTAAGAAATAAAAAATATTCATAAATATTCAATAAGGCAAATATTCAGATGTTATCACTTGTGGTTTATGAATGAGTATGGCTAATTTTCACCTCTGCATCCTTCTTTCAGTTCATAAAATACCATTACAGATTTAGTGCTATTGCTAAATTCCATTTTGGAGCATTTTGACATAATACTTTTCTATTTCATCCTAGTGCCTTGAAAAGAAATTCCAGCATTCCTATTAGAGACATTTGATCTTGATTTGGCATAATAAGAAACATTCTGTCTTGCGATTGCAGCCTTGACCTTATTCCTTCCATAAAGGAATAGCAGCTCCTTCTATTTGGGGGAGCAGTATGTCTGTCAGGTTGTTTTCCTACCTCTGCTGAATCGGGACTCTTGCCCTCAGAGTCTGCATTTCTCTTTCAGGCACAAATGAGTCAGCTGTATCAGATGGCCTCTTAACTCTTCTCAGTCAGCCTTGTTGGTCAGTGTTTTCCCCAGCAGAAGGAATGAAGAGACCGTGACACTGATGTGGTCATCTAGTGAAAATGTAAACATAAGCAGACAGCTTTATGGATCTGCTTGACATTGTAGCACATGAACTGCTGATGAGGGTTGGGAGAGAATAGGCACAAAGTGGCTAATGTTAACCACTTTTTTTATAATCACATACATTTTGAATGACAGACTAACTTTGTTCAGCAGCACAAGTGAGGGAAAATTCAAATATTGTAGTCTTATTTACCCACAGAATAGACGTATGCTGTATAAAGTTGATACATTTCTGTGTGTTTAGACTTGGAATATTGCAAACTGGCTGTCCTCAGCAATACAGACTTGACCAAGATGAAATCCACTGTGTCTAAATTCAGCTAAATCTATCGGCTCTTCTTTGTCTCCCACAGGCCAGTGAGCAGGACATTCTCAAGTATGTGGTGAAGTGGGGAGAACACCAGCTCATCAAGAGAATGGCTGACCGAGGTATGAGTAGTGTGTTTTGTTTTTTTTCTTTTTTTTTTTGTTTTGCTTTGTTTTTTTTATGCTGGGTGTAATGACAATAACCAAAAACTTACACTAGGATTTGTGCTAAGCAAATGTTTAATGTTCACCCACTAATCTAAAAAGATGTTAAAACTGTTAAGATGATTGGTTAATTAAACATAGCTGGACAAAGTAGACTTAGTGACTGTTCTGTCAGGTAGGAAAGCAAAGGAGTTTGCTGGATGAAACAGCTGGATCTTGCCTACTAAGACATTATTTTTTGCGGGTTTTTTTGTTTTTGTTTTTTTTTTCCTGTGTGTGTGTGTGTGTGTGTGTGTGTGTGTGTGCGCGTGTGCGTGTCTCTTTGGTCATTTTGCCTGAGGAGGAAATGAAGCTGCCTAAAAATGCACACCTTGATATAGGGTGTTGATCTCCTTAGGCCACAAATATACATCAATGAGACTACTTGAATAAATCCTTAGATTTTAATGAACCAGTTGGAGGTATATATAATACATATACAGAGCATGAGATTGGCTTCAGAGTGCAGGGTCAGCCAGAGAGCAGTGCTCCTGAAGCAGCTGGAAATGTAGAGCCTTGCTCAAGGGCACAAAAGCAGCAGACGGAGCAAGATATTGATACCAATAATCCTCTTGAACCCTTCACTCTCCACCCTTATTCTCTATACAGGAAGACCGTACTCATGGCTTAAAAGTTGGGGGAAATTCTGTTTCTGCAACTTTTCACATTTCACTCTAACCTTGGTGCCTATGTATGTGTATGTATTTTAGAGCCCAACTTGCTGAGTGGCACAGCACATAGTGTGAATAAACGCGGAGTAAAGAGGAGGGACCTTGACCTGGAGGAGCTGAAGGAAATTCTTTCCCCTCTGCTGCCCTGCGTACGCAGTGAACACATTCTGCCCACAAACAGCGAGGTCCTCTCTGACACTGTTAGTGGCTTTACTGGACATTTATGTTTATTTTGCACTACCTGATAGAGGTTGGAGATACATAGCAGCTTCAAATGTTTCAAAACCAATAAGCTTATTTTCTTGGATTCAGTAATGTAGCTTTCTCAAAAGGAAACTGGGTGTTATTGTCTTTCTTTGTAGAAACAGAAAATTATGACTGAACAACAGTAGCAATCTTTGGAATTTCTGGGGGTAAATAATTCATGCCAGTGTTTTAATTGCAATTTAGTTAAAGGGAGTTATGGGCAGGATGTGAAAGGTCAGTTCTTATAGTTTGTGTTGAAACACAAACGATGTGATTGAAACAGGAAATTATGTGTTGAAAACACAAGAATTAGAGCTGCTACATGGCCAAACTTTGATGTTCATCTCAAGACCAAGTTGCAGACCAAGGGCAAACCTTTGTGGCAACAGTATGTCCTAATAACTGTTGCCTCTTTCGGCAGGGTAATGCACACTGCAGGCATTTGTTCAGGAATGATTTGAGGAACATAACAAACAGTTCAAGATGACTTGGCCTCTAAATTCCCTAGATCTCAATCTAACTGAGCTTCTGAGGCATATGACTCATGAAAGACCCACCTCAAAACTCTCGTGGAGTTCATAATTTGATGTGTCAGTGCTGTCTGGCAGCATGAGGAGTACTTCAATATATCAGACTGGAAGTTTTAGTGTTCTGAATGATCAGTGTATTTAAAATAAATAAATAAAAATCAAACATTAAGAAAAAATTTGGAAACAAAGCAAGGCTTTCCAACTTTTGACAGGCTGTGTTTGTCAGAAAGCACAAAAGGATGAAAGACTTTTCTCTTTAATTCTATGAAACGCTAACCTTCTCATTTTCTCCTGAAAGCTGAAGCGTGGTCTCATCAGCACACCTCCTTCAGACATGCTGCCCACAGCTGAGGGAGGAAAAGCCAATGCCTGGCTCAGGCAGAAGAGTGCAGGAATCTACGTGCGCCCCCGCCTCTTTACTCCATACGTAGAAGAGGCTAAGGTATGCTTTTTTTTTTTGGTGTGTGGCAGCCTCCATCTGCACGCAATCATAATTTTACCACCCCCCAGCATTTATAAATCAGCTCTAGCTTTAAAGTCTCTTTGTGTGCTAGGCGGTGCTGGATGAAATGATGGTGGAGCAGACTGATCTGGTGAGGCTACGCATGGTGCGCATGTCCAACGTGCCAGACACACTCTACATGGTCAATAATGCAGTTCCTCAGTGCTGTCACATGATCAACCACCAGCAACTGACAAGCAGCCAAACAACCCCTCCTTCAGTGGTGGCCAATGAGATACCAGGTGGGTGGAGCTTCATTCTAATGATTGCAGTTGTCATTGGTCTAATTGTCATTGTTGACTGGCCACTGTCTTGACTGGTTGGCAGCTTGCACAGTCTTGCTGTTCTGTAAAATGTCTACTTCCAGAAAGGACAGTCCACCGCATTATAAAAACGGATTTATTGACAACCTTATCTTCCTGGCTAGCTAGGGTAATTATAGAGGTGAAGATACACAACTAGCTAACTAGAAAGTCTCTTAAAGATAGTGTGTCACTGTATTTATGCCTAAAGACAATAGAGTAATTCATCTATACTTTAGATTCGGCTGTCTATTTCCCCAGGTATTGCGTGCTCTTTTTTTGTACTTAACGTTCCTCTCCTCCACTCAGTTCTTCAATGGTCTTCTCATGTACAGTAGTAAAAGTTTGTGGACAAAGCCAAAGTCTTTGTTTGGAAAAGTGATACGGTTATTTTACTTCTTGTTTTCTGTTTATTTTCTCTCTTCCATTTTGAGTTAAGCTAAAACAGCTAGAAATGTAATAATGTCAACAGCCAAAAAAGAATAATTTTTATACAAACTCTGCAGCAGCATCATGACACTGAACAGACAATTGACTGAACATCATAACCTTTTCCCTTTTTTTCATGTAATGTGAAAACATGTTCTTGAAAAACATGTTTTTGAAGTTTTGTAAAGGCCAGCCTTCCAAATTGTATATTTAGTGCTCAGACAATCCATAGGGTTAACTCAATCAAACCTGTATTTTTAATCTCCAGGAGCCAGGTGTGGTAGAAATGTATAAATGCCAGTGCCTCAGTCATTGTTTCAATTGTTATTTTCAGATTAAATAGGACATTTGCTGTGAGAGGCTTTTTATAGATGGTTTGTGGGCCTGGCATGTGGGTGAAAAGAATGGCCTTGGTAGCTGGCAATATTTGCAGTGGTTGTAGGTGGTGCATTTTCATTTCAGCATCAATAAAACATGCACTTTCAGGAAAAACTAAAATTCTTTGCTATTTAGTAGTCATAAATGCGCCTGTACTCTTTGCTGCTACATTTACTTTTACCTAACAGTGCATTTTCATGAAGGCAGTGATATCATTTGACTGATATCTACAGCAACTTGCAAACTCCAAAAGTCTGTTAATCTTTTCATTTCCAAGGTCAAATTCTTTTCCCTTTTATATACTGCTCCCCAAAAGCCAAATTGTCTCTCTGTCTCTTTTTCTATGTGTATTTGATTCCCTTGCCTTTTTCTTTTCCATCAGTTCCCAGGCTAGCAGTGGTGAAGGAAATGATTCGTCGGTTGCAGGACTTACGACATACAGACCAAGTGCAGCGAGCGTATGCTCTGAACTGTGGCGAGGGCGCTACAGTCAGTTACGAGCTACAGATCCGCGTGCTTAGGGAATTCGGTCTGCCTGATGGAGCTGCTGAACTTCTCCAGGTAACAATCCTTGAATCTTGATATTTAGGAAGCTTGTGCAGTCTGTGTTTTCCATTATATTCCTGGTGGAAAACCAATTTATAATATGGAAGTTGGAAATAAAAATCACTTTGATGTGTGATGTAATTTTTAATTATTGCTATTCAATTGGTTAAGAACAAGCACTAGACATGGTGTTGAGGCCTTTTTTAAACAAATAGTGACTATGATGGCCATCAATAAACACTGCTTTGAATAAGGCCAAGAAACAGTCATTTCTCAACAAAATGTTTAATGTAGAGGTCTACATGACTTGCAAATATGCTTGCGGTAAGCTGCCAAGCAGAAAACTTTTTTAACCTTTATTCCATTCATTCTTTATAAATGGTCTTCAGTTTCTGGCCTACTCAGTGCCTACTCAGTTCTTACATTATGGTTGCTGTGCAATTAATGTTTTGAGGTGCAAAGCAGCATTTGGAGTTTCCAGCATTTTCATGTGCTTAAGTGTTGGTTAGCCAGCAAACCTAGGTCAGAGTTGAAATGTATGAGTCATATTTAGGAGAAACATCACCCTTTGACAAAGTGCTATAATACAGAAAGCCTAACACGCAAGTGTTTTAAAAGTGACTTCAGCACAAATACATCCACTAATAATTGTTTTCTGTGCACTTTTTGTCAGAACCCACACAAATTCTTTCCTGAGGAGCGCTTTGGAGATGAGAGCCCTATCCTGGCTGTGCGCCAGTCAGGTCGCTGTCGGGTCAATAGTACACCAGCAGTGGAGAACATGTTCGCAGACCTACAGGCTCTAGTGGGTTTCCACCCACCTCTTCCCCCTCCTCCGCCTCCCTACCACCCCCCTACCACACCAGGCCACAGCCAGCAGCAGCTCAGGACTGGATGGAGGCCTCGTGTGCCCAGCCAGGCACCCTCTCGCTCTTTCTCCTACCCATGCAACCACTCCCTGCTACACAGACAGCAGTCCACTAAAATGGGCAGCCCCATTTACCCACCTGGAGCCAAAGCCCTTCCCCCAGACTGCACCAATCCGCAGGGGAGGAGCCTCAACTCAGACAAAAAAGGGGTGAGTGAAGGGTGGTGCAATGGATTTCTCCATTTCAAATGCTGTCAAAAACTTGTTCTCCTGAGGTTTAGCTCATTAGCTTTACACTGGGGGATACAAAGCTAATACAGCTACCAAGTATTTGATGGCTATACCCCTCCAATGAGCATTATGCATTTAAGGTTTGCCTAAAGTTCTACATACTAACCTCAGCTAGACCCACATTAACTTGATTGTGATTTCTGACACTGCGTGATGTGGTAATTAGAAAAATTATGCTGCATTATTTATTTTCTTTTTTTATTAAACGTTTTAAATTAAGTATTTATTAAATATACTAGTATGGATATCAAACTGTTTCAGATACAACAGAAGTATAAACTTGAACTTGCATTTCTTACGATTGTGAAAAGACTACTGATATGCTTTATGTGGAACAAACATTTAAATAAAAATTAAAAAATGTAATCAACCATACCCTTGTGTTGATTCCTTCAGAGCTTGGAGCCAGTCATCAATGAGTTCATGCCAGACATAGCCATTGGAGTGTCAGCCATGAGCCTGAAGGATCGGCGCCTCCCCGAGGTAACAATGGAGGTGGAGACTCATGACTCCCATTCTCACGTCTCCACTGCTCCCCCAGTCTCTCACTGTTACTCCAGCCGGCACCCTCATTCCTCCCGCAAGAGACATGCAGCTGAGCCCAAGGCTGATGGCCCACAGTCCGACTTTCCAGACCTGTATGAGTTTTCAGGACGACATGCACCGTCCTACAGCGGACCCGACCTTTACATCCACAGCCGGCCTGCGGGTGGCGGCCCGCTTCCACCCATGTATGCTGGTGAGCCCCCTGAGGGCCTACGCCTGGACGTGTTGGAGCAGCCACCACAGAGGCTGGACCTTGCCCTGGTCGCTCAGGGGGCAAGTGCACAGGCTGCTCAAAGACCACAGACAAAAGGAGAAACAGACCTCACTTGTGGCCTAGGGCCTTCAGAGCCATATGACGAGTGGCCCCCAGCTCGCCGGGTTGCTGCTGAAGGGCCTGGACTGAATCTCGGTAGCAGTGGAATGGGGGATGAGGGGGGTGTTGGCAGCCGGGACCGCAGGTCACCTAACAAACAGGAGTACATGTACAGGAAGTCTGCTCTCTGACCCTCAAAAAAGGCAGAGAATCAAAATAGCAAGTGTGCAGTTACATGAAAGCTTCAGAACCTCAGTTCTTCACCCACTGTGCTCAGTGAAAGAGTGTTTATGAGCACACTTAAAAAGCCAGGAGTGACTTTGTCTTAAAAGACTCAAGGCACAAATCAGACTCTGGGTTATACATGAATTTAAAGCCTTATGTAAGAGCTAGGTTTGGTTGGGTGCTAAGAGGAATACACAACACATTTCTAAATGCTGCAGATTTTTTTCCTTTTGTAGTATACCTTTAAAATCCCTGATATTAAGGTTCATTTGTACCCCCTATAGCCTAGCCTATGAAGGAGGTGCAACTGACAATCAGGACAGAAATGAAATCTCATCTTAAAGGCTCCTAAACTGCATAACAATGCAGAACCATCACTGTGCATTTCCATTACTCTCATCTCCTTGCCTTTGAGTGACCGCTTTGGCTGAACGGCAGATAGTTATATATTTGTATAGACAAATGCATTTTACGTTTCTTTAGGAAAAAAATTGAATAATGCCAGGCAATGAGTAACGTACTCAAAGGCCTTCGCCTTATCCATGACAAATAGATGCCTCCATTTTTTGAAGGGAGAACACAGGTAATAGCTTTCGAAATCCAAGGCAACAGGCTTGTACATTTAGCTGAAGCAATTTAGGAACTAAGCTGCTGCATAAAGAGGAAAACAAATGAAATCCGTCACATCCTATAAGTCTGTGCTACAGCTGTAACAATTGCAAAGAAGCTCCATTATGTGTGCAGTAGACTTTTGTTTACTGTGTTTCTCAAGGTTAAACTGTGTCATTTTGCCCAATGTTTAATAATACTCTTGTCCTGTCCTTTCCTTTCTCGTCTCCTCCTGCTTGTGCATTGTCCATGCATGGTTGCCTCAGCTAGTCATTCTTTTCCTTTCTGTTATTATGAGACATTTCCACTTAAAAAGCAGGTCAATTGCTCATTACCATGTCATTTCACCCCCCCTTATCTGTCCTTTATCCTCCAGAGAGATCTCAGCCAAACCAACTTTAGCACCTCAACTTTTTCCTAGGTAGTATTAGGTCTTGGACATGAATTAATGGTAATTTAAATGGTTCCAGCACACCCTTTTCTTCAACCAATGATCATTAACTATGATGTCAAGAACCGGTCCTGCAAAAATGAAGAAGTTTAATGAACTATTAAGGATGCTGAGGGAATTTTGCCTTTTTCCAAGGACAAAATGTGGCACAAGAAGCATTACCTCACCTTATAACTGCATACAACCTTCAGATGATTTGTTTCTTAATGTTTGGCAAGTGCACACCAAAAACGAGGGCATCTATTTACATGTTCAGACTCTCCTGCTGTCGAAACTTAACCTCACTTTTTCTCTTCTCCTGTTCCTCCTTTTAGCTTGAGAAAAGGATTGTTCTCACTCACTTGTTAACACATCAAATATGCAGCCTTGATATTCAATGTGAATGCTCGTTATCCCATTTATACTGTAATATCACAACCTTATGTGATACACCAGTCCAGCACCTGTAGAATGTCTCTATCAGGGATCTGTTGCAGTGATCATACTTATTCACATGACATTTACCCCGATAAGCTTAAATGTATGTGTGTTTACTGTTTTAAGAGCATTCATTGCTGATTTGTTATAGGTCACATAGGCTCACCTGAAATGGCTTCACTTCTAAGAAGCTATATGCTTTGCATTTAGTTTCATTTGCTATTGAGTTGGTCAAGGGATGAAACTGTACTTGGGGCCAGTAAAGTTGTTACCATTTGTCATCCTAGCTACTTTTTTTTTTTTTTTCTTGCAGCACACTCTACCAGCTGTTTATCTCTTCTGTCATTTACTTTGTGTTGTTTTGTACTTCTTACCAGTTCGGGTATTCAGAGCTCTTTAGCTTTACTATTACAGTCTGAGAATAATCAAAAATAGTGTCCCTCATCAGTTTCATAGACACCAGCAGGAGGAACCAAATTGTTGTCTTTCTGCATTTTTTTTTTTTTTTGCATTTTAGATAGAACTAAAAATAATCTTTGCTTCTGACATGCATGGGATGGGTTAATGTGATGAGTGTGTAGAAGGTTGATTAAAAGTGTTAAAGTGATGCTGCCTGTATTTAGAGGGTTAAGAAGGTGAGCAAGAATTACATTTCACCTTCATTTCAGGAAGGTGACATTTGTTTTGAAATTAAGCGGATTTGATTTGACAGTTTTACCTGCAAATGAAAGCCATATGATGTTGTTGAGATGGTTTTACACTCTCATGATTCTTTTTATCAGAGTGGTTGATTTTTAGAGTCTGCTCTCCTTTCCACTGTTTTGACGCTCTGGTGTGAAATGCTGTATAAAATCCAAACAAAGGTAGCTGTAGAGGGTATCTACCGATCCAAATGAATGAATTAGTAAAGGCAGTAACACTGACCCTACAATGCAGATCAGATAGCTGCCAAATGTGACCAGTCCATATCTGTTATGATTTCTTAGGGCCTGGACAAACCAAACCAGTGATGGAAAAACTAGCAACTATGTCTGACTGATGTTCTTCTTCCATCAGCTCACCGTCACTGGTCACCTGTTATGAAAATTTGCACCGAAACACACCGCAGATAAAACACAAATTCTTGATGCACCAGGGAGTAGTGAGAGCTGCAGTAGTCTAAAATTCTACTGCAGTTTTAGTAAAGTAAAGGCTATACTTCTTAATGTCTTTTAAGACTTTAAATGTCCATTTATAAGCTAACTTTAAACCAGCTTGGAGCTTGGCTGGGAAAAGAATTCCTTAAAGGGAATTCATGTACATTTGAATATAAACAATATGACTAAGTTATTAAGTCCATTAAATGAGTCAGTAGCATGCCTCACCTTATGATGGTGTGTTGTCAACACCTTCAGAGCTCCTGTGCTCTGTGTGTATCCATATTTCTTTTTCTGATTGGGAATCAAGTAATTAAATTTTGTTTAAAGATCTGGACATTGGAGTGGCAAAAGCAGTTAAAAGGCTAAGTGAGGAAAACGATTCTGTGTGTATTTGGGCTGAAAAGGGCAGCTTTTCTGCATGACTTTTTGACATTTCTGTTTTCTTTAATGCTCTCATTTGCTTTGGCTCACAGCCAGAGGCACGCACCAGTTCAACTCACTCAGTCGACCTAAAGAAGTTGACATGGTGCAGCTAAAGCCAATGGTGCCCTAAACAGCATGTTGCCTATAGGCGATGGTTGGCTACTAGCGCTTGTCAGCAGCCTGACTGCATTTGACAGTAGAGAGATGACTTTATTTGTCCCAGGCCTTAGTACTGCTTGTTTAGAATGAGCGTGGCATTATCCGGTCTCCTGCTTGATTTATTTTAACCTTATTTACAGAAAAAGCTTGCTCCATACCCCGAGGAATAGCAATGGAATCAGTTCATCCCTTAGCTGCGGTAAAGATCCTCAGAAGGCTGAAGACTTGAACACTGACAAGGCAGGATACTAAAAGCACAGGTCAGAGACAGAGAAAGAGGCAGTCCTTCGTATTTGAATATGCAGACAGCTGACACACATTCTGTTACAGGATGAATAAACCTAAGAGGAATCTCAGCATTAAGTGTGCTATTGCACATTGAAGAGCCATCAAACCATGTTTTGTTCCTTCTTAATGCCAATTAACTGACATTTCTGCACATAAAGTTAATTACCTTCTGAGGTGCATTAGCTTAAAAGCAGCCACAGCTTGTGTAAGAGCCTAAAGGTTGTTTTTTGGCCCAGTCATTAAAGGCCAGTTTGCAGTGCATAAATAACAAAACTGCTGCTATTTACCTGCAGGCTCCCACAGCAAATGTTTGACAAACTTGCTGCTATGAATTCTCAAGGGCTAAATTGAGCTTTTTGTCATTTAAATCAGCCGTGTGTGTGCGCGCGTGTGCTTAGAAACTGATTTAGCTTGTATATGTTTTTGCTGGGTTTTAGGGAAGGCCAGTTATTTATTTATTTTTTTAAAGCTATAATGGGTCACTTCCTTTTGACCTCATGTAGTTCACCCACACAGCCAATCAGGCCATAGACTGAATTTGAAGCAGTGGAGTCAAGTCTTGCCATCAGCAAGGTTTAATACCATGGGGCAAGGGTTACACATCACTAAGGAGATGGCCTGTTTGTCCAGTTTTTCCATTTTAATACCCCTCAAACCAACACTTGAAATTGACCCTGGTGACTTTGGGCTTGGACAGTTACTCCAGAGATTCCCATTCACTGCTTTTCTTTGGAGGTGGTGAATTAACTAATGAGAAGGGGTGTCTGGATAATTCTGGACATACAGCATTCACTTTCTGTAAAACAGCCTGTTTTTTCTGAGATCTTTCCAGGTAATGAAAGCAAATGTCAGCCTTAACTGCAAAGAAAGGGTGAACTTGCAAAAGCAGTTTTGGGTTGTACCATGACTTTTGGGGGGGGATATATATATATATATATATATATATATATATATATATATATATAT